>JAKCOX010000021.1:4973888-6174351 GCA_022605575.1 Laterallus jamaicensis coturniculus | reverse complement strand
TTACTGTCTTGCTGCACTTTGGCTAGTTATTTTTATATATGGTGTGCTAAAGAAAAAAGAAAAATATTTTTCTTTGTAACTAACTGTAAGTATAAGAGCACCCTGAAGTTTAACTGACTTCATCCATTACCATGTGAACCACAGCTTGCAGGTTTGCATAACAAACTCTTCTCAAGAGGTTTGTGGGAAAGTCATGAAGAGGGTTGCACACAGGCTGGTAAAGGAAGGATATTCAGTGCTGCTTTCTTACATACTCATACTTTTATCACTTCCTATCATCTCACTGGTCGTTAACCTCGAAAGTAGGACAAACTGCTAGAAGCGCTATTATGAGGCACTCATAGGGTATCACAAAATTGGTTAGAACCAGAAACCAGTGCAACAGTTAACAGTTACATTACAAGCCTGTGATACTCAGCTATCACAGAGTCCACTATTCCTTACTGTCAAGTTAGCTTTAGGTTGTTTTCATGCTTTGGTAAATGCATTTCGGCTTTACATCTGAAGTTTACTTAGCAGCTCTGTCTTGCTGCTCTAAGGGCCCTTCTGGAGTTTGCTTTAGGAGAAGTCCAGAGAGCTTGCAGCTTTTTTGAAACGCATCGGAGACAAGTGCCACCCCACACCTGTGAAAATGGCCTTACCTCTTTTAGTGCTGCCTAGGAATGAAATCGGTGGGGGAGAGGGCAGATGTGAGGGTGTAAAGAAAAGGTGTGATTGGAGGGGCTGTTTTCAGTGTATTAAAAGGAAGGAAGACCTGTTAAAGGAAGGCAGAGAATTGAGTTACATGGGGAATATTACACTTGGGCATTGCAGCTGCCCCCAGCCCGAGGGACAAACAGCAAGGTGTCAGGATCCTGAATGCGGGACGGCTGCACATCAGGGGGGGGGCGGGGAACAGAGCAGTTAGCCTGGGTGTGCCCAGGCACTGGCAGCGGGGTTCCCGGCTCTGGCCCTGCCGCACGAATCCCCCGGCTGCAGAACAAACTCGGGCAGCTCCCTGTGACAGTGCAGCCTGCCTGCAGCTCCCACTCGGTCCTCCCCCCTGGCCTCACCGTTCCCTGACAGCGCAGGAAGACATTCTCAAGAGAACATCCTTTCTGTCTGACTGCAGAAGGGATAAATAGAGTTGTTTCTTTGTAAGAAAATCCCGTAACAGTTTTAAAGACCAGAAATGGGGTCTGCACCGCATGCTGCATGTGGATTAATTCTGCTTGATGCTGCACTGCTCAGGGTTCCCAGCATCTAACGGGTTGTGCAGCTACTCATGCTATTTTCATCTTGCAGTGTGAGCTCTGCTAAGGAGCACTTTAAATTACTTCTCACAGAATCTGTGTTCCTCTTTCACATAACAGTCCTGCACCTCCCTGTGCAAAACACAGGGCAGGCTACAGACACAGCTAAAGGGGATGGGGGCAGCTGAAAATGGCCAGTACAAGCCCCTCGTTCAAGTGGTGAGGAAGATGAGAATGGAACAAAATACGCTCCAGCAAAGTCATAAATAAACTTAAAATGCTATCCAAATCACGAGCCCTAAAAAATCCTCTGCCTCTCTGTGAGGGAGGATGTCAAGCTCCATCCAGGTCCTTGCATGTCACTCTAGACCAACCACAGAGCAACTCTAGTTCCACATAAGACACCTCGCCAGGCTGTACAGGCTCTACATACCCTGGCGTGCAAGTAATATGATGCAAGCTGTCAGAAAATGTAATGCTCTGGATTTTCCCTGAAACAACAACTGAGTTTCCGGTTTCTAATCTTACAAAGGGGAATAAAATCAGGGAGGGGGAGATCAGTGTTGCCTGACTGCTATTTCAACACTCAGCAAACCATACGTGTATGAAAACAATTACCTTTCGATGAAAGAATGATGAGTGCATTAAGCGAACACAGATAGTAGAAGATGACTCATAAAATATTCCATTGTCATTAATGCCCAGAGTGGTTAACTAGAAAACTAAAGAATTAAAAGGTTGGACCTCTCATTAATACTAATCTTGTCTGCATGTTTCGGTATTTTACAGCTATCTGGTATACTTGCATATATTTCATTTACAGTGTGGGCTAAGTAATGCCCACTATAACTAATGTTCTTGGCATATTTATATATTCTTGAAAGCTTATTTTGTGACTGAAACATTTCAACATTGTTCTTTGATCTGCAGTTAATTTATGTTCCAAGGAGACAGAGGCTAAAATCTGTGAAGCTAACTGATTTTTTCAGTTCCTTGGTTGTTAAAAAAATATCCATCATGGCTCACATGCACAGACTAGATTGGTTTGGGTCATCCTGAAATTATAATTCTTCAGGATTCCTGTTGATTTGCATAATAGTATTTCTGGTTTAAGCAAAAGGTTTCTTCAGCCTGGAACAAAATATTTCCATTAAATTGGGGGTAGTTTTAATTAAATAAAGAGAACTTAGGAATTTAAAGACTACTCTCGTACTCAGGTTCATATACTACTCCCAAAACCCAGAAGGGACTGTGTTTCTGCCAGTGAGACTGGTCTTGAAGAGTTATTCTGTGGTGTGGGAGATCCACATTTATTTGCATGATTCAGCACAGGTCTTCGAGTTCTTGAGTGTTCTGGGTGTTTCTTCTGTCTGACTTAAATATTCCTTGAGCCACCTTTGCGTAGGCATTTTCCACACTCATCGTTTGTCGATGGTTGCATTCCTGCTTCTTGCTTTGAAGAGCACTGCAAAGGAAAGGAGTATTTTGCATAGCATTTTGCATAGCCCATTGACAGCTATAATTGGGCTGGTACATTCTTAAATTCAGGAATGGATGTTTCCACAGGGTCTGAAAGCAGCATGGTTACCTTCAGGATGCACTTGAGCTTGCGAGTTCTGCCTCTTGGGTATGATGGTGGGTTACTACCCCTGAACTTTTCTGGGCTTATTGCTAGTTCAGTCCTGCCTAGCTCTGGCACTTTTGTGCTCATGCTGAGATGTGGCTGGTATATAGTAGTTAAGTAGTATAGCTGTTAAGTACTAGGCCTGTCCTCACTTTTTCCAGACACATGCAAATGAACACAATCTCCCACTACAGTTAGGTGTGTCCCAGGTCCTGTCTTCTGTTCCCTCATGAAGTTAGCCTTGAAAAGACTCGAATTAAGAAATATTTAAGGAAACTACTTTTGATGTGTCCAATACTTTATCCTTTGTTTTTCTTTGTGGTCAAATGCACCCATGAAATTTATATGCAAACATCAGCTCTGGCTGAACATTGGGAAAAACTTCTCTATGTCTACAAGGACAGGAGGGCAGTGGGACAGACTGCCTGGAGACATTGTGCTGTCTCTGTCCTTAGAGGTTTTCAAGATATGACTGTACAGAGCCCTGAGCAACCTGGTCTCATGGATGAGCAGTAGGTTGGACTAGAGACCTTATGAGGTCCATGCAAGCCGGGATTATCCTGTGATCCCAGGGTCCTGTCTAGACATTGAATTCCCACTACTCCCACCAGCTTCATTGGGATCTGCAGTTTCTCAGCGTTACTATGAAGGGAGACTAGAAACAGATTCAGTATATCAGGTCTTGCACAGGGTAAAGTGGCAAATAGTCACTGAAGAGGCAGCAGTACTCAGAGACTAAGACTCTGTGTCAGGCCTCAGAAAATCTAGGCATCCCCTGAGAAAGGCTCTTTTCTATGACGGTCTGTTCCACTCCTTTTTGTTTGTTTGTTTGTTTTGATTTTGTTTCCCCTCATATATTTCAACAGAGAGATTCTTTGGAGAGCAACTACTTCATGGCATATGCAGTCTATAATAAAGCTAGGTTTCAATTTCACATGGGACTTCATGGCCCAGCTATTAGGTAAATAATAACCATTCAGTGCTTTCAGGGGATCTATGCCAGTTTACACCCTCTTAAGGGATAGTGAAGGCCAGAAGGATCATGTACTCTCTAATTATATACTCTGACCTCCAAATGAAAATTTAACTCAGTGCTTAAGGCACTGCAAATAATTATTACAGGATTGAGGTCTTGAAATAAATACTCTGCATTGTTTCCAAATCAGCATTTACAATTTTAAATTTGCTATCTTAAGATGTGTAAGCATAGGTTACAATCATCAACTCAAAACTGAATGGTAGGAAGTGTCCTATCCATCAGCCTCCCATAGTTGGTATCTGAGAGTACACTCAGAAAAAACAGATTTAGATTTAACAAAGAGAGGCATCTTTGAAAGTTGAATAGTGACTGGGAAGGGCAGCATGTTTCAAATGTTTGCCTGCAAAAAATGCATGCAAGTGCATGGACTGCCCATCAATATCCATGGGACAAAATCCTGCCCTCCATCAAAACTAATGACTCCACACGTAAAGGAGACTGATAAGGGGCAAAGTGGGACTGCTCTAGAAATGTGTACCTACAGAGTTCACATCCGAAAAATTGTGCTTCCTGGCAGCCTGCCTGAGCAGAGAAGGATGGATCACACTGCAGAAAGGTGAGGCTTGAAATTATTAAATGGGTTAGCTTATCACTCACCCTGGCAGACTGCAAATACTATAAAATCCTCTCTGACCATGGCTTGCAATAATGTATGTAACATAGTTCTATATTTGCTCAGTGTGAAAAGAGGAAAATTCCACCTGCATATTTGTCCTTAGAAAGCAACCCAGTCATTAGACTGCATGTTCAGTAAGATCATTTGTGGTTCAAACGATTTATAGAACCTGCACACAAAATTTGCAAATGTCTCCTGTCATTCCTTGCCCAGGTGAAAAGTGTATTCAGCAAGTGAGTTAGCTTCAAGGCATTCAAAAATCAGAGACGGGTTATTCAAATAGTCTAACCTTAAAATCATACCTATAAACCTGTGTGTCTGTCTTGTGCATATGTATAGATAGATCATCTCAGCATCTATATTTGGTTTATGGGAAGGCCTAGGATTTGCAGAAGGTGACAGGCAAGTTCTCCATTCTGGACTGGGAACAATTTAGCCCAGAACAGATACTACATGAGGTTCTGAGCATACAGGGTAGCCTGAACAAAGACTAATCTGTTGAGCTTGAGGGGATTCCTGTCAGCACTCACAAAAGACAGATAGGTCTTTTTCCTTACAGTTTTAGAAGCAGACAATATGCAGATATGAACAGAAAGGAGAAGCAGAAAGAATACTGGGAGTCAAAGAAAAAGCCTGGCTAAAACTTTACATCTGTCTGTCTTTTGCCATTAGTGAGCCCTCAAAAAACAGGCAGCAAGTTAAAAACACCTTCCACACAGTCCTCAAGTACTCAGGTCACTCTTGTGAAGAGATCCGGTAGCTGTGGAGAGGTTCAAGGATCAAAATATCATGGACTGCATTTAAGCCCAGATCCTGGGCACTCCTCTGGAGCTATTTTCAACAGACATCATCTGCTTAGCAGAATTTTCCCCAGGCTGCATTACCCTGTGTAAGGCCAGTGGAGGAGATGATAATTTGGAAGCCATAATCAACAGTTTAGTAGTTCCACTTTGTGGAATGAGTCAATACAAACAGGGAATTTGGTTCAAAGTGTCATAGTAAATATTTGAAAAGGATTGGGTCAATTTTTCATATGTTGCATTTTGGTTTGGGATTTATTAGGAGTGGTGTCATATACCATGGTGTCATGCTCCTTTTACATAGTTCAATTAAAATCTTGCTCTCAGAAGCGTTATGTAGGCTGATGGTTAAAAATTACTGAAGAGTGGTTACAAATATTGCCAGGTAGCTTTGTGGTCACTTATATCTTTCATTCAGCCTAAAATACTTTCCAAGAAAGATTTAGAATACCATAAAGAAACTTTCTTACAGTACTTCTACCTACTATTTCACTTGTTTAATTACAGCAGTCTTAGATGTCAGTGGACATGGAAATCCTGAGAAAGAGAAAGAGGGAGGGAGGGAAAGAGACAGAGAGAGAGGCACACAGAACTCTCTAAAATGAAAAGTGAGGGCAGGGGAAAGTAAAGTTAAAATTCATCCAAGGAATTAGTCTCAATTTTAAAGTAATATCCATAGACCATTTAGAATGTCACCATGCTTCTTAAAAACTGTGATTGATAGTATCTGTTGGCAGGATAATGTAACATGAAAAAGAATATCGGACTGTATTAGATTACTTTTCCATTCCTTTTTCCCCCCCTTTCCAAATTTATGGGTGAATTTTTAGAGGTATGAGAGTCAAGGTGCTACTAGGGGCCAAGTCTGCTGTAGGCAGGAACAGAACAGACATAGAATCATAGAATCATAGAATCATAGAATCATAGAATGGCATGTGTTGGAAGGGACCCCAAGGATCATAGAGCTCCAACCCCCCTGCCACAGGCAGGGCCACCAACCTCAGGCCTGGATCTACACAAGGTTGCCCAGGGCCCCATCCAACCTGGCCTTGAACACTTCCAGGGATGGGGCATCCACTACTTCTTTGGGCAGCATGTTCCAGCACCTCGCCACTCTTTCTGTAAAAAACTTCCCCCTAATATCCAATCTAAACCTTCCTTCCTTTAGTTTTAATCCATTCCCCCTTGTCCTGCCATTGGCATCTCCAAAGACTCTGCCATCATGTCTTATTCTCCCCTTCACAGACCTACACACACTGTTCCATACTTCCAGTTCACCTTGGGTAGTTACTTATGGAGGAGATTGGTTTGCCTGATAGATGTCAACCCAAGGGATGTTTTCATGGTGTGACCAAGAAGGAACTAGTACACATGCGGGGACTTAACTGGAGCAATAATATAGAATTTCATTCTAAGCGTTGTGAATGAAAAACCCAAATGTTTTGTTTGCAGACATCTAAATCAACATTTCATTTCTGGTTACTGTAATCTATGTTATATGATTAAGAAACTTTGGAGATTTAGAGGCATTTCTCATTTTATTGCTGCTTTTGAAGTGACCCTATCTTGCCACCCTATGGAGAGAGGCAGTTAATAGGAGAAAAAAGGGGCCTAGCTAGCAACATGGAGAAATTAAGGGCTTTGCTGCCCTCTTCTCATGCCTTTCCTTTACCTTATGATCTGTGCAATACACTTATTTTTTATTGCTTTGTCTCCTTCCCTTTACTGCCTTTCTTCTCAACTTGTTCCCCCTTCTCCCTAATTTTTCAAGACTACTGCTAAAAATGATGTCAAATAATGAGACTCCTCTCAGCGACTACCACAGTCTCTCTCTTGCTTTATGGTCCATGTACACGATGCAGTCTGTTGCCCTGCAGGTCTTCATGTGAGAAAAGATCATGAACATTTGTTAGTCTCAGATCAAACTACTAAGGGAAACCTAGATAAGACAGTTTTGTGAGCCCCAAACTTACCAGAGAGACTTGATGGAACTTTCCCTTGTGTCCTGGTTTCCCTCTGGTGAAAATTGGTTTGTAAAGGTGTGTCGAATACCCAGGCTGCCAAGCACCATGGCACTGCTGGAATGGGTCATGGCCTCCCACAAAATGATGCTGCACACTGGCAGGACCAGGAGACACAAATGCAGAGCCTCACGATAGTTAGAAGAGATGGGATCCCCCCACTGCCTTCTGTATGTGTTACATTAAACTGGAAAACAGCTGCAGGCTATGGTACAATGTCACTGTTTAAGTAGATTTATCAGTAGAAGAACATGAGTGAATACATCACACAGGTCATCTCTGCAAATTCATTTCTCAGCCTAAAGTAGATGAAGACATGGTGGTGGAGTAGATGGGGATATATGGGTAGGACCATAAAGGTATTACAACCCAGCAGTCCTCGCAGATACAGTATTTCATTGGTTTTGTGTATAAATGATACTGGCAGCTGCTCCTGGAATGCCGCTCTGGGGTTAAGATGAGCACTCTCACCATCTCCAGACTCTGGCAAGGGGATTCAAGGTTTCCAACCAGAAACACAGAGCAAAATGCAGACGCTGCAAACTCATGCAAATTGAGACTGAAACAAAGGTCAGTGCAAACCCTTGTGAACTACTGTTAATCTCTGAGATTCTCAGGGCTCTGATTGTGCATTTTAATATATTGGAAAGATTTTCACTTTTGCAGAACTAATCAGGACACTGACTGGGTCCTACACCTCCAGAATCAAAACCCTTTTATCTCCCTTGACACTGCAGGCAGAACCTCAGGATAGTCAAATCCAGTCCTGCAGGATTATAGTGATTGAAATTCTGTGTTTGCATGCCAATTTTCCAGCTGATAACTCTTAGGGTTGTCAGGACATAAGACCTGAAAATGAGCACATTTCTAGATGACCATCAGTGTATAATTAGTCCATTAAAATTGTCAAGATGCTACTTTTGGTTAGTTAAAAGATGCATCAAAATCATTCTATTGTTTAAAAATAGAAGACTTTTCCCCCCAAGGAGAAGGAAAGCTTATTCCTTCACCTGTGATTTATGATCGGGGTGTGCTGCTGTTATAACACCCTGTTGAGACCCCAAATGGGCTTTCTGGTAATTCTGATTTGTTGATTTCAGTGTAACTGCAGGTAAGCCAAGTTAAAGTCAATGAGAACTGCGCTGGGAATGTGCAAAGTTGTGCAAAATTTAAGCCCTTTGAAAAGAATCAGACTCTAGAATATTCATTGTGAACATTCAAAGATATCTTTTGATTGCACCTCAATCCCCATATGTAAAATGGAGATGATAATAGTGCCTTGGCTCACAAGGTTTCTGTAATGATCAGCTCATTCAGTTTGTACAGAACAGAGGATCAGAACCACCAGTGCCCGAAGCTCCAGTCTTTTACATCAGACAGTGACCTGGCCTCGGGCAGAACATCATTCATGCCAAGAATTCCTCTTAATTGGTGGCCATGTAACACTGACATGTTGAGCTAGTTGCGCTGTGATTCAATGTATTGTGAGACATGTACATTCTCAGATAAGAAAATGTGTTGCAATGCAGCAGATTCTTGTTTTTACATCAACAATTACATTTTGACTGTGATTTTCATTTTGCAAACATAGTTTTGAATGAGCAATTCTTGTGTTCACAAAGCTTGGCAAAAGCATGCACAGTGTTCTAGGAGGCTAGAGGAGCTACCTGATTTGAATTCATAAGTTCCTTGTATTCCTTTCTTTTCCATAGTTTTTAATAGATAAATGCTAAGAATGGATGATTTGCAATCATCAGCTGTGTGAGGCTTGCTCTATATGCATGGCATATTTTTCCCATGAAAAGCTTTGTTTGGAATGCAAAAATTTACTAGTAAAAAATTACACATATAGAATTTCCAGCATATTTCCAAAGAAGAATGGCAAGACTGCCTCTGACAGTCTGGCCCCAGAAGTCCCAAATCTGCCATGCTTGTTTGGATGAGTTTGTTTTATTTTTGTCAAACTTTTTTTTTTTTTTTCCCCTATCCAACTTGTACAAACTCTTTGCATATTTTTTTAATACCCATGAATAAAAGATATTCCTGCGGACTGATGTAGTACACAGGCTTTACAGATCAAATGTTTTCCTTCTCCAGGTGAAATGTGGAAATGAGAGATAGCGTTGTCATTATACTGTATTATTTATTTGTTTGAACAAATATGGCCACAGCAATCATTTTCATCGATTTTCTAAGAATAAGGAGATGGGGGGGGAGGGGAAGGGGGGGGGTTAACAGAAATCAATAAATGCAAAATTTTCCATAAAGCCTTCAGTGAAAAATATTCCTCCCTCAACCTCATGTATATTAAAGTGCACAGAATATGCTGACTAGCATAATGCAATAAAAGTGATTACTGGGAGGCAGTGGAGGTGATTAAATATCACACAGTAGTCAGAGTTACCTGAAAATATTATGCATCCAACACTCAAGAGAGGAAAAAAAAAAACCAAACCAACCCATCACAACAAACAAGTTCTTTAGAAGTTTTCAAGTCCCAGCCAGCCACCCTGTTCTATGCACAGCTCTATTGATGGGGTTTTAATGGATGCATGACAACAGCAGGCGTTGTCTTATGCAGTGTGAAAAAGTTCATCATTAGAAGGGAGGCAGCTGAATGTCCATTGTAACAACATATTTTGACAAGGAAGGTTTAGGTTCTCCTGAGAAAAAAACATAGGCAAAGAATATGCCTCTTTACAATTGACATCATTAAATATTGAGCAGCTTGTTCAACTGGTTGCTGAGCGAAATGGAGAATTTACTGCTGGCACTGGGGAGACTAATTCCTCACTTGATGTCTAGCTGAGTTAGCCACACATTTCTAAGTCCGAAATACAGTAATGATTTAAAGCAGGGAAAAACCATCAATTAGTCATTTTCAAATTCCTCTGAGGTATTGAAAGTATGGAAACTATTATTTGCAGTGAGAAGAAGTAACTTAAGTCTTAGAGAAGAATATGTTGATGATGGCATGAAACTTTAACAAATACAAGATTCTTTGGTCTTCTTACTAAATTTATTGTCAATATGGGTGAAATCTGAGGAGGGAATATGAGTAATGAACCACAGATCAGAGAAATCCCCATAGATATCCTTCTATTCATTAGAACACACATTCTCTGTTGAAAATGTACATATTGGAGTTGATTCCTTTTACTGGACCTCTTATTCACATCTTCCATCTCCCTGTAGTGCCAGACTGCAGGTTTTGTCTTATTGCAGACCCTCACTTCTAATACACTACCAGCTTGCCAATCTAGGGTTTTTTGTTTCTTTTTTTTTTTTTAAGTCTCTAAGCCTTAATTTATTCCAGATCTTCCTTAAAATGAGAAGCATGGGAAAAGTAGCATAAACAATGGGTCCAGTCCCAGGAGTTCTTGAACACCTCTGACTCCACGATAGTTTCACTGGAAATTGTAAGTTATCATCTCACCTTCCCTGAGACTTGATTTCTGATAATTCCTCAAAATACTACGTTGGCTTCAGGCCATTGATCTTAGGTCTCCTCTATTTCTCTGCCATAAATGCACTCCAGATTATTTGACTGAAGTTGTAAGCATTTTAACGTTCTTTCATTCATGTGAATTGACTAATTTGGTCAAGATTTCCATAAGTAATATTTCTCTACTGTTTCCTGGAGTAGTGAACAAGAGTATAGATCAGAGTTGCTCCCATAAAAACAGAGTCCACCTGTCTGAGCACAAAAGCAAAAGCCTAAGTCACACTGCCCAAAATGGAGGAGCTCTGTCCTGCGGTTCAGCCCTGCAGACCTGCATCAATCCAGGAATGGCTGAGTACCCACTCGCCTCCACATGCTGAAACTCCTTTGTGATCCACAGACTCGCATTTAAATTCTCTGGAGAGACGAGCACAAGTATAGATCAGTACTCTAGGCATGTCTGAGGAAGAAGAGTTGTGTGGAGCTTCAAGAACTGTTCATGCATTCTACCAGATACTTTTGTAATCTGGGTTTCAAAACTATCCTTCTTTTAAGCAGAATATCCAAGTCAGAGGTTCACTAGTGGGAACAAAAGTTTGAGAAGAATTGAATGACACTATATTTTGCCTGAAAGATTTAGAAAAATTGTAAAAGCATTCAAGGTTAGTAAAAGCCTAGTTGTCTATTCATTGAATTATGTAGATCTTGAATTTCAGTGGGGAAAAAAGTCATACCTGATTTTGCTTAAAAATAATTTAACATGCTAAACAAAAACATCATCCTAAAGTATCTGTTCTCAGAAAAGGCTTTCAAGTGCTTTATAAGCTAAAGTATGAAGAATATTCTGAAACCCCAGTGTATAATAGGGGAAATTTCACATGTAAGTATTTTGGCAAAGCTCCTCCTTACATATTCCAAAAACACAAATACTTTTAGAAATTATTGCATAGCTTCTTGGGGTTTTTAATCTCTAAAACATATATTTTCTGAGCCTTATTAATATTACTATTATTATTGGTTGATATTATTAAAAGAATCTAATGACCAGAAACAAATCTAAAATGCATGAAAGTTTAGGATTATATTTGTCTAGTAATTTTCTTCATATTTTGCATCCTATTCTTTTTCATCTGAAAATAAAAGTCACCTAAAACATCTTTATAAATGTAAACCTGGCCTTACCTCACATGTAAAAACAATGCCATGCTGAGGCCATGTTCAAACACAGTGAGACAATGGCAGCAGCGAAGCTTTGATTGCGTTTCCCATTTATCTTAATAGGATGATAGCTTTAAATAGTAAAGCCTGCATCTTCTACTATTGAACTCAATGGTAAATCTCTCAGCTGCTTCAGTGGAACATGCCCTGGGAGAAGGGAATTGAGGATGCACATTGCATTTGAATCATTGTTGTGAAATAGGAAAATAAAGGAAGGAAGGAAGGAAGGAAGGAAGGAAGGAAGGAAGGAAGGAAGGAAGGAAGGAAGGAAGGAAGGAAGGAAGGAAGGAAGGAAGGAAGGAAGGAAGGAAGGAAGGAAGGAAGGAAGGAAGGAAGGAAGGAAGGAAGGAAGGAAGGAAGGAAGGAAGGAAGGAAGGAAGGAAGGAAGGAAGGAAGGAAGGAAGGAAGGAAGGAAGGAAGGAAGGAAGGAAGGAAGGAAGGAAGGAAGGAAGGAAGGAAGGAAGGAAGGAAGGAAGGAAGGAAGGAAGGAAGGAAGGAAGGAAGGAAGGAAGGAAGGAAGGAAGGAAGGAAGGAAGGAAGGAAGGAAGGAAGGAAGGAAGGAAGGAAGGAAGGAAGGAAGGAAGGAAGGAAGGAAGGAAGGAAGGAAGGAAGGAAAGGAAGGTGTCTCTAGGCAGACAATAAGGCTTTAACACTGAACATTTTTATAATGCTTCTGTGTGGCATTATGAATGAGATAAGGTGTTTGTCCATATCAATTTATACAAATAAAGTGCAGTTGCTGCCAAGGAAGGAAATTGAATTGAACTGAACTGAGTTGAGATGGTGACACCATGAACCTGAAGCTTTTCACCAGTATGAACAGTGTGGATTACAGCCATCTACTCACATGGAAAAACAGAGCATGGCCATATTCTAGTTTTGCTGACCACAATCATAACCAACTGTTGGGCTGTTTTCCATGTCTGAGGGTAGAAGTCCAGGAAGTCTGGGCCATGGATGGTCCTAGGACATCCAAGCAAGGCTGCAGCTTCGGTGATCTCCAGACCTCACTGGAAAATAATAATGTCAGAGCTAAACACATATAATATCAAAACTGAATGTCAGCTGGAGAAAAAACAAACACCATGTATGGACAAAATATTTTTCTGAGATAAATCTGGATAGGTGAAGCTAAAGGAAAGAAGCTTTTGATTTTTTTTTATGCTTCAGCCATAGTTTTTGAATGGGACAGCACAGGCAAAAAATGCATGTCACTACATTATTGAGAGAAATCATACCATGAAGACAGAATTGCAGATGTCTCAGTCTAGAAGCTGAATATCAAAAAGGGTACAGTCACACTTTATTTTCACCCACCTCTTTAAAGATTTTTTTTCTCTTTCAAGTTCCAAGACTGAATCCAGACCTTAAGAGTTTACTCCTTTAATGACTTCAGAGTACTATGCCTTTTCTTTATAATAGCAGGCAAAGCCCTAATGTTCAGATCCCCTTCTAAAAATCATCCCATGGAGGAAAAAATTTGTACCTTTTCTCCCCAAACGACCTGTAGCAGTACTATTGGGGCAAGTTTTAAATAATATGCAGAATCTTTGAACAATTGTCTTCATTTATCCATCTTCAGAACTACTGGGCATGTCCTCAACCCAGAAGCTCTATAGCCATGTTAGTCCCGTGCTGTGCTTGATCTAACCCACCTTCCTGAGATTCAAGCAAGGAGTAGTAAAATGAAGGAGTATAAAACGTTAGGAAGAGGAAAGAGACAAATACTGTTTGAGCATCTGAATACGAAGTCATGTTGGGAATGCCAACGTAATGGAGCAGGGAGGCTGCTCATATTGAAATGTAGAGATAAAAAACATAGCTTCAACCCAGCTTTGTTACCAAGGTGATGAGGGTGTAAGCAACTAGGTTAAATCAAAACAAAGATCAAAAATTACCTAAATCCTTCACACAGCCAGAAGCTGTATTCTGTCTTACCAGACATGTGTAAGTTCTGTGGCCCAGCCACCTATAATAAATAACATGAGAATAGTCTTATATTCGTATACAGAGAGGGTTTGGGTTTTTTTTTTCCCCAGGTTTGATTTCAATACTGACCTTTGGAACAGATGTGGAGTCATACCATAATCTAGAGAAAAAAGTGATACTGCTGAGTGGATAGATATAAAATCTGCAATCTGGGAACATCTCATCAGAAGTCCAGAGTGATCTGGAAAAGTTGCACAAGGTTGTGAAGTTTATCCAAATATTTTCTGAATTACTCACCAAATGTATGTACCAAATCTTTCCCACAAACAAAACAGCTTGCTGCCAAGTCATTTCCTAGTTTGGTCTGTTTTGAAAGTTCTATTATTTGGTTTTCATTCATTATTCCTTTTCACATCAATCCTTTGGGTTTCATGCAAGAATATAGAAGATCAAAGGTTTTACATTCACCTAAATAAGGTAATAGTATGCCAGATAGCCACAGAAATAAGGCAACTGCCATGATGCGGCTGACATGGAATGCAAGATCAAGAGAGCTATTAAATGACTGATCACATTTTTCTCCAAAAAATTGCTTGGAAGCAGGTTATCTCCTAACAGAAGAACAGGAAAGGAAATGTTAAAAATTATTTTAGGAATTTAGTGTGATCTAGAATCCTTTGAAGCCAAAGGGAAATATTCCTGTGAGTCCAAATGGATCATGGACTCTGGTTAAAATCAATGAGTCATTAATATGGGTGAGAATGTCGTAAGGTAAAGCTACCTTGTGTGAATAGGCACACACTGAAATGAATTAAAACTACAGCAGGATGTATGATGAAGTATGATACTGAACTTGAGATACAATTTCCTTTTGATATAGAGTGGGATTTTGATAAATGTTCAAACAGTGCAATTGCATGCATTCGATGGATGAAGTGAACTTACTAAACATAATGCAAGTTTGGGGGAAAAAAGACACATCATTTTAAGAGAAAAATATTATTAAGAAAAATGTCAAAATTACTTCATGGTAACATGACTTCCGGAGTAGCTATCACTGCTGGACAAGCCGTAACACACTTCCTTTGTGTGCAAGAAATGCACTTGACGCAAGAATTAATATTTAGTCATTTACTATAGAATTTGCCTAGTAAGATCAGAGTGTCTTTGTATTCCTACCCTTCCCCAAAAATGTCTCAACAAACTTTTGCATGCCTCTTTAGAGACTGCCATTAAGTTTGTGTATCATCTGGACATCACATGTGGTGAGCCACAAAGCCGGCAGTCAATATTTATAAAATGGTTGGGTTTTTTTATAGCTGACACATACTTTTTTATGTATGTAGGAGTATCTGGTATTAAAAAGTAGTCTGAAAGCATGGAATCTACCCTAACTTGCATAATAATTCCAACACAGTGTCCTGATTCTATTAATCCTTGCCCAATTTCACATTTATGACCTGTTATACTAACAATATCATGGCCCATTGCTTGTGTACAGCAAGTCTTTTGTCTTACAACTGGCCAGAGGTAGTACCTTATATTTTATTATTCAAAGTTTCAGTCACACTCACCGTTGTGAATTATTGCTAGCATGTTTTACAGAGATGGGAAGGCAAAAAAGTCTTCTTTGAAAAAAAGCAGTAAAATAATTACAATTCCTCATCTGTATCTATGTTTCTCCAATACGATCCTGTTGCTTTCAGAGCCATCTTTATTTGTACTAGTGTAAACTCACAGATATAACATTTCAATCCCTGTGATCAAGCCAACAAAGTCAGGCTTACTGCCCGAACACAAAAAACTTCCATGCAAACTTCACCCAATCCATAACATACTGAACTGCAAATTAACCCTCGATACGTTGTGTCTTAAGAATGCCACAGACTTGAAGATCTTCACTGGAAGATATTTAATAAAAACTCAAAAAGATTCAATATATCAAAAGCCTGTTGGGAAGAGTGATAATAAATAAAGGCAACTTACCTTCCTGACTCAGTTGAGAGTCTTCCTTTCATGACTTATGAACCACTTTCTCTCTAGTGGAAATTATTTGTTGTAATGATGCGCAATAGATTGGCATGTCATTATCTCATATAGCTTTTATTACTAAAGATGAAAAGTATATGTGTGATACAGATGCATAAACACACATGTAAATGTGTGACTTTACACGGATGTAAGCAGATGACTGTTGCATGTACATAGGTTTAAGTTGAAAAAAAAGAAAGAAACAATGAAAAAATGAATGAATTCAGCAATTCACTGCCAAGTCCCAGACCTCTAGTTTCAGCAGTACAAATACCTGACATCAGTTTCTATTGATTTACAGAGACAATGCACTAGAACAACAGCAGCATTACCTCTAAGTACCGCATTATGTGGTCAATCGTAAATAAACCTTCTTAACATCCTGTTATGAAGGGCACAAAAACTATGTAAAGACTAAGACACTCTCTGTTTTAATATGGTTTTGTCTATTTTGGTTTTTACAAAAAAAAAATCATCTTGAATTATAGGTAAGAGCAATCCCATGTTTATGAGAAAAAGTTCAATCATTATATCACCACTGAAAAAAGAACTATTTGTAAGAGTCTCAGTCATTCTCATGCTATCCGACTAGAACAAAGCTCAGCTCCTTTCTGGACATGGTTACTTTACATGTTTCATGCATACAGACAATTGACAATTTGTCATTTGCTTTCTACTCTAACATCTCTAGTTTAGAAGGCCCAATTCCTAGGTAACATTGGTAAGAAAACTATTCAAGGCCTGAATTACTTCAAGGCTCATGACTTACAAAAACTGTTGACATATTCTATGAACACTAGAGAAGTGTACATAAGTATGAGTTAGTGTTTTTCTTTAAGCATGTTGACAACTTTTGATTAAAACAGTATATAACCTTCTAAGGTCTACATATGACTTTGCAAAGTAAGTTGCATTACTGAATTAAATGACTCTATTTACCTACACAGAGCTGTCAGCTACAAGCAAAGGAAGCCTAAATTCAGCTGGTAAATTTCTGAATGCTTATAAAGGCAAAATATGTGTGGTAAGTAGCAAGCCAAGAAAGGAGAGAGACCTATGAAGCATAGTCCATGGGTAATCTGTGCAATTTACATGACTGGGCATTTCTCAGATGAGAGAAACCGTCACATGGGAGCTGTTTCAATTGTCTGTAAACTATATTAATGTCTTATCATAAATTAAGAACTGAAAAAAATCATAGATATGGAAGGAAACACAGATAGAATTATAGTTCATAGTTCTGAAGGGAGTTTTACAGTGCCATCTCAGTCTTCATTTGGTATTATAATTTGATGATGCAGAGTGGAAAGAGGAGACCTTCCACGTCCTCTTTTCTCCCTTCCAGGTGAAAAGACAGAAAAAAACTTCCAAAGAAAAAGGAAAATTCTTCCCTATGCACTTGGGGTTTAAACACATGCCAGCACAGATTCCATGATACCCTTGGACAGTCCATCTCACCAAGCCATTAAGCAGTGCCTGTAGAATGTTGATCAGTAATATATACAGTATCATAAGTATCAACACAATGAAATATGGGGTCATTACTACCTTCACAGATCACAGAATCATAGACTGGTTTGGGTTGGAAGGGACCTGAAAGATCATCTAGCTCCAACCCCCCTGCCCTGGACACGGACACCCTCCACTAGCCCAGGTTGCCCAAACTAGTTCTCATCTGGACCCACTCCAACAGGTCCATGTCCGTGGAGAATTAAGAACAGAGAAGGAAGAACATGGAATAAGTCATTTAGCAAGATGGTCTGGAGAACTCAGATTACAGATCAATCCCAAGAATCATGCATTATGGCCTTTTTCTGAGTCACCCTGCCTAAAACACCATAACAAACTTAAGATCAATCAATAGCTCAGTGGATACACAAATTTTATAAATCTTTTATTTCCACTATCTACCTAAGTTTCTGTATTGGTCAGTTACCTTAGACAATCTTTCACTGAAATCATGTGTCTCAAGTTGCCTAGTTGTATAATGATGACAAAAATAGTAACATTTAAAAAAGAAAAAAAAGTTATTTCATCAAAAATAAAGAACATGAGGGAATTGATTTTCCTTGGTTATAAAAATCTGGACTTCAAAGGAAAACTTGAAGATTCTCTGTAACTTCCTAGGCCGTGCCTTTCATCTATGGAGAAGTTTCCCAAAATTACGATGGGTGAGTACAAGGAAATTCTAAACCTAGAGACTCAAGTAGGAAGAAGTAAAAGAGCTGTAACCCTAGTATTCAGTGCTCACTTCCAAAAAAAGATCAACAAAGTAACAGATCTGCAGGACATTCTGCATAAAACGCAAGTCTTTAAGCTAGCCTTGTGTGCAAACATCTTATTCTGCCTCTGCCACCAGTGAGAGACGAAATATGAGATGTAAAAGCTGTTCTCCAAAGCAAACACAAATCCCACTCAAAGGATATCCAGCACAGCCTTTGCTTTATGGATCCAAAGTTAATAGATGAAAAAGGAGCACAGGATCAGTAGAACACACTATGATTTTCATTCATACTGCTTGCATTGCATTTCATGAAAATATGAATATAAACCATAGCATATGATTCCCTGAATCAGCTTTTTTGCTACCGTTGGCTGGTGGCATGATGTCAGACTGCTATGGGAAAGCACAGCAAGGGCATGGGCGTTTTATCACAGCCTCCTCTACAAAATGCAGCTGTTCAGCAATCTTTCCCCAGTTAAACTGCAGGCTCCTTTGAAGACTTAGGTCTGTTTTTCAAATATAGATGTATTTAAAAAAAACAATAGACAGATTTCTAGTTGGCCTGGTAAGGGCAGGGGGAGAAAAAATTGGGAAGCCACTGAGGCCAGCAGTATGCAGGGAAAAAATAGAGTCAGTCAAGAGTATGATGTTGTATGTCATCGATTATCACATTGAATAAAAGCAAGTTTCTTGCCTCATCCTACCCTCTACCCCTCAACAAGCCACGAACCACAGCTATTTCTTAGGTCTTTCTTTGCTCTGCCCATTTCATACACACGAAGATGGCTGTTGTGGTTCAGACAGTTCACGTTTGGTGGCTTTGAAGAGTAAAAGAGAAAATGTCCCACTGTTTCCTACAATAATACATTGTTGATGCATGGAAAGTGACCCTGATTTTAACTACCAAGATGCAAAAGCTTTATTGTTGCACTGGGAAAATGCCTATGCTATGCTTTGTTTGAATGTTGCGAGATTGGAGGGCTATCACCACTTGGACAGGAATGCACTGCCTCATGGGTAAGAGCTTTTCACCTGCTACAGGCATGCAGTTAAGCACATTAACTCTCTACAAGAAAGATCACAGCCATGTGATCTGGAGGACTTACTGTAGACATAAAGCAGAGCTCGAAGCAAAAAAAAATTCCAATAGCAAGCAGAATAACATAAGCAATTGCTTTTAAATCCTGTGGTAGGCATCACTTTGTCATATTCTTAATGTTTATTACATACTTTGAAAAAATGTAACTGCCACAGAACTGTGTTATGAAGTTAGATATCAACAGAAATCGTGAATAATAGCTATGTATTTCAAGAGGCTTTTGAATTTGAAACTAATTCTCACTACTTGTCTATATGCCTTCTTAGGTGGTCTAATGTCTTTGAAAGCCTAGTCTTGGTCTTAAAATCCATGTAGTGTCTAGTCAAGGGTATAGATTCTTAATCTGAGAACTAATGATCATAATGAGAATAAGGATCATTTGTCTCAGAGTTCCACAAACAGGGTTCTGTAATGTCTAGTGCACTAGGCAATTTATGGGGGGTTGTAAAGTGACTCAGCCTTGGATTACCTTGAGGCTCCATCTCAGCAGAGACAACTCATGGGGAGCTGAGCAGATAGCTCAAACATGAGTTGCCCTGTAAACTGAGACTGAACAGGGCAGTGCTGCATAATTCAAACAACCGAAACCTGGGTTGAGCCTCGAATTCCTTCAACAGATAATATGACCTAAGTTCCAATCAAACCACTATTCAGCTGGCTAGAAGTAAGATAAAGGCAAGCCAGAGGGTCCCCTTTTGGCTTCAATGGGCCCAAACAATACAAAGATATACAACAGATAAGGAATAAGGGGGAACACTGCTAACTACAAACATGGAAAGTGGCATTGTCCACTCCTGGCACAGTACTGCCCACTGTCACATAGATCAAAGACACAAAACCAAATAAAACCCCTCCAATTTGGGCAGAGAATGGAGATCCACTTCTACAACTCTGCTAGGAGACCCTTCCCCCTTGTCCAGGAAGCTGGCTAAGTTAAGTATTGAGAACCCCTACCTGGAGAGGGGTAAGTGAATATTTGATATGTTTTAAGTTTTTAGTCTCTGGTGATTGACCAACATATGTGTAGTATTTAGTGTGCTTGTGATAGTGTGTGCCGTGAATCTGCTGTGGCTATAATCCTGAATCTTGTGAATTGCCTGCAGGCGGTAATAGTGAGTAACATGCTGTTGTGGTTAGTAATACTGCATTTTGTGACTGCTGTGTGGGCAGTAGTGCATTTTGTGAATCACTTGTGGTTGTGATATGTAGTTGTACTTCTAAACTGCAAAAGTGCATTTCTTCACTGCATCCATAAAACCTGCAATGGTGACGTATTGAATCTGAAAATAGGTTTTAAATAAATCATTATTATTATAACTTTTTTTCTAAAGTCCTGCAGTTGAGAGTCTTTCCATCACAATGAGTTTCTGCTTTTGTCACAGAGTCCAGCTCAAAGATTCAGGTAGAATCCTGTGTGGTTTGAAAGGCAAAGCATGTGAGAGAGAGACGCAGCAAGAATATTCCCTCCAATCATTTCAGGAAGATTAAAGAAAACAAATTTAGGTATACTATTTCCTTAAACTGCACATGTGTAGAAAATAACTATGGGGAACAGAAAGTAGAAAATTTTCAGACATCATACGTGACACCATAACCCCCAGTGCACAGCAGAGCAAGCCAGCTTCTGCTCAGCTTTCTGGAAGATGTGACCACACAGATCTTGAGAAGAGGAAATCCAGCTATGTCTGTTTCTACATACACTATCTTATACAGCATGTCCATGTTAATTTGAGGAACAATCACAGAACTATAGAAAGATTTGGTTTGGATGGGACCTGAAAGATCATCTAGTTCCAACACACCTCCACTAGACTAGGTTGTCCAAAGCCCCATCCAAGCTGGCCTTGAACACTGCCAGGGAGGGGGCAGTCACAGCTTCTCTGGGCAGCCTGTGACAATGCCTCACCACCCGCACAGGGAAGAATTTCTATCTACCGTCCTTCAACTGAAAACCATGATGTCTTTTTCTATCATTATATGCCCTTGTAAACAGTCACTATCATACAAGACGTGACCAGTGTCAAGGAATGTTAAATCCATCTCAGATTACGCATCAAGTAATTGAAATTGAATATTGATATTCCATGATATAAACAAAAAAATTTGCTTCTTGAGTTATGGACAAGATGTGTCTGAACATGAATTTACAAATTCAGTTTGGGATGTAAATGGTAAAAGAATTTTAATTGTGGAAGTCTAGAAAATAAAGAGTTAGGGATATTGCAAGATTTGCATATGAAGGTTGCAAGAGCTAGGGTGATTTAGTGGTGAAAAAGAAACACTAGAAGGGATTTAATTAAAGCATTTAAGATTATGAAGGGTAGAATCAAAAACTAGCCAGTCCATCTTTTTAACAGTGTCTCAGAACACCAGAACAACAGGAGGGTCACTTGAAGTTAATGACAGGTAAATGTAAAACAAAAGAGAGAGAATAATACTTCACACAGCATGTAATCAGCCTGTGGGATTTCTGTCATGGAGGGTCACTGAGTCAAATACTTCAGCTGAATTTTAAAAAGGGGAAGGTAATTTTATGACCAAGATGATAATTTTATGAACAATGGTATTTATGTTTGCTAAAATAGGGATCATTAAAATTCACATGGCCAGGCATAAGACTATTACTAGGAAATAATTCATTCTACCTCACTCACTATCCACCCCAGTCTTGTCCCACATGGCACAGCTGTCAAAGGATATTTTCGAATTTGATCACTATTGTTCAGGACATTAGTTGAATGTCATCCCTAGAGAGGGAAATTATCCACTCTAGCACAGAGAGACCTGAAAACTGGACTTCCAAGTGCATCATAAGCCAGGTATTATGCTGTTAGAATTCTCTGTAGCTTTGAGGATATCTGGGACCAGATGCAGCTCAGGTTCATATCACTCAAGAAAGTCTACCACTGAAATCTGTATGGTATCAACTAAAGAAAACTCCATGTACAGTCACTAGCAGATAGACAACTTGCTGAAGTAAATATTCCAATTGAGCTAGAAGTGATTGCATATTGTGTTGCTTTGAGAGCAAGGAAAACTAATTTCCTCTGGTTTAATAATTACAGAATGAAATGTTATGAATCATGTGATAATAGCGATATGAATAGATCACCGTAATGCATGCTTCTGTGAACAATAATTTGTCATTTTATCTTTCTGTCCTGTTGTCTTTTGATCACATCAGAATTTTTAAAAAGTACTTTTCACTGTTCAGTGCCACAAGATTATTTGAGAGGTGAGTTTGTAGGGAAACAAATGAATATGGTTCATATTAGTCAGCTAAACATGATTTATCAAAACAATTTTTTTAAAAAGCTTTTCTCACTATGTCATCCATCCCTGAAAGGTCTTACATTCGTTTATTTTTGGGAAAGTTCTGTGAATAGTTTCAATTCACCATCTTCAGTGTGAACTCTTAAATGACCAAAAATGACTTCACAGAATTCCAAAGAGCATCCCAATGGTGTCTTTAAAGTTTGTAGGTCAACTACCTAGACTGAAGGCAGCTAATGTTTAGAATAGCTTTGAGGAACCTTCCACAGAATCTATCAACAATTAATTTCAGGAACAAGACTGCAAACTGGTCTGTAATGTTACTTACAGATATAGTAGGGAATAATTGGTTCCACAGTACAAACCTACTAATATGTTTCGTTAGCAGCTTTATTATAGAAACAAAATTAATTCCCATAAATAAACGTCCATTAATTTTGACTTAATGTTGTAAATATATAGCAATTATATAAAGGAAGGTGAAGGGAAACCTTATTAAAATAGCATGGAACATAAATAATAAAAAAGATAAATATCTTTAAATTCTCAGCTTCACGGCTTGGATTCTGATCCCATGATAATAGCATTATTAATGTAATGTTTAATTACTAATAAGTAAAATAATGGTGATTATTAACACAGATCTAAAAATCTGTTTCCCTGGACACAGAGATTGTGCCTATAATTCTCCTTATTAGGCATAAAAATAAAATAAGTAATTAATCCAGAACATATGTCAATAACTAGAGATTGCAGGGCTGTGCTTGTTCTTTCAATACTTTCTGCCCACAGAACATGTTTATGAACAAGGTTGCGAGTTCTGGGTTACCATTGATCAATGCGTTTACAAGCCAGATGCTGGTGGCTTTTTCATGCAGTTTGGATCACACAATAAATTGTCTGTACCAGAATTTCAAATCCTTATCATACAACTGACACTAGAAACCTGGATCTAAGTTACACCACTATTTCGATCAGATAAAAGAAGTTTAGAATGCAATTATATTTCCAGCAAACAGAGCCCAAAACCAAACTGGAGTTCAAGACTTTATAAAGTATTGTCAGTAAAGCAGTAAAAGCAAATGCACTTGAGAAAATCATGGCCTGATCCCAAGCAATTCACAGAGACACAATTATTTCAGTGAGCAGTTTGGTAGAATGCATTCAACTCTGGTTTATGCTTACATTAAGTTTTTAATATACGTGAAAACCCTATCATTTTAACTGTTCCTTCTCTGTTTTTAAAGCAAGTTATTTTTCTTCATTTCCAGTAGAGCTGTTATAGATTCAGCCATATTCTCCATTTTACCATGATCAGATTCTACCTGTGGGAAAAAAAGTTTTTCTTCAGTTCACAAATCCATTTCAAGGTAAACATTATTGCTGAGCCACAGATTGTAATGTTTGCTTAGGAAAGTTTCTTTTTTAAATGGAATGGCCTTGCAATGATCAGTGAAAATGCATAAAATAAGTTTTTAATCTCTAAGGACCTGATTCTATTAAAGTAAGTGCAAGGGATTCTATTGACTTCAGTGAACTTTGGAAATTTTCCTGAAGGAAGAGTTTAATGTGTATGAGTGTGAACAGATGAAACATAAGCTGTGATACCATTAAGGTGGGGAAAATACCTTTTGATGATCAGAGAAGTTCACTGAGCAGCAGTAAGATTTCTAGAATGAGTTAGACAAACATCGCCCAAGAATGACATAGGTACAATTTACTCTGCTTTGAAAGAGATGTTAATGCCCCTGCACGATCTAAGAACCAAAAGACTTCAAAAGACAATTAAAATAAAAGCTGACGTTTTTAAAATAATTTATTTTAAAATACTGAAACTATTAATCAAACAATAGTTAATTAATTTAAGAGTTTAGTGCAAACATTTTATTAACAACTATACAAAGAATATAATCTTATAATTACAAATACTTAAAAAAAAATAAATATTAGTGACATTTATAAACTTATCCAAATTTCTTAAGACAGTAGAAAAAATCAATGGCAGTAAATTAAAGCTAAATTTTGCCCAGGCCTCATTTGTTGTATTTAAAGGCAGCACAGGTCTCCTCACCTCTGCAGGTGGGAACCTTAATATGAACATAGGTTCAAAGCAATATGTATGTCAGTCTGAAGCAAAGCTTTCTTATTCTTATCTAATTATGGCAAGTGGATGTACTTAATTTGTCATCCTGTCTTTGGGCAGACTAGGTCTAACCTTTAGCCTGAGTTTTATATCCTGTGGTTACCTAAACCAGTCTGTTCTTGGTCTGCGGTCAGTTCTAGCTGTGGAGGTGAAAAGTTAATTCTTTCTACAGTCTCTTGTCTATGACCATTTCCTTTAATTCATCTTTCCTTGACATTTCTTCTTGGCCTTAGCTTTAAAGCTGAAGCTATACAGCTTCCTAAATCCTACCGAAGATCTACAGCATTCTCTTAGCATTACCATATCCCCTCAATCATCCTCTATATACCTTCTCTGTTTCTAAGGTTAAGAGCAGTCTTCTTCCTCTGAATTATACACACCTGACATAATAGCATTTTGGTCTGTGACTGGGGTCTCAGTTATTGCTAAACACTAAACAATTCCTCGCATCCTGTCCAGTTCCATTTCTATGATGAATAAATCAGTTTAGAGGGAAAGCTATTCTGAGATACAAAATTTAAATGCAGGAAATCCTGAAGTCCAAACTTCTGTTATACTTACTAGATCTGCCTTCTAGTGACACTTCTGAAAATCAGAGAATGGCCACTGAGAATGCATGAAAGTTTGAAGTCCATAGGAACGAGGCCCTAAACATGTTAGTTGCCTGTTTCCGAAAAACACCAGGCTGCTGTCTACCTTTGAACCTGTGTTAGTTTTAGTATCAATAGTTTTAAAAGGTATTGACCATCACAGAGGGGTTTAGGACCTGGTCCTGCAAACACTTATATTCGGAGGCAGATAATCTCATGGACTCAGCTTGATTATCAGTCTGGCATTCCTCAGAGCATACATGTTTGAAGGATCAGACCATTAGGTAACAGAACAAAAATAGGTACTGTGGGCTCAAGTTCACCCCAAGCAGTCTGCTGTTTGTGTCACGAATCATTGTGCCCTTCACTGTAATAACTGTCATACTATTTTACCAGTATAGTAGAGGCATGTGATGGTCAGGAACTGTCCCACACCAGGGGAGGTTCAGATTGGATATTAGGAAAAATTTATTCATCAAAAGAGCAATGAAGCTTTGGAAGAGGCTGCCCAAGGAGGTGGTGGATTCGCCATCACTGGGGGTGTTCAAAAACCGGGCAGATGTAGCTCTTCAGGAGGTGGTTTAGTGGTTACAATGGTGTACGGCTGACAGCTGCACTTGATGATCTTGAAGGCCTTTTCCAACTTTGACGATTCTATGTTTCTATGAGTGATCCAACACAGTGGAACAGGATGGAGCCTCGGTGGAAACAAGGAACTCTACTCCTCTTTCCTACTTCCACATCATCATGCATGCAAGTCAAAGTTGCATGAGGAAATTGCTTTTTGCCCATTCGACATCATAGCTGCACATCAGCTACACACACTGTCTGGAGCAGCTGGTCAAGGAACTGGAGAACAGCTATAATGCTGGCCCATAAGCACAAGGTTTGCCTGCTGCTGCTGGCAGTTTGGAGATGCATCCCCATTTGGGAGAGCTGGATTCCCTGAACCATTCTGGGAAATCTGTCCCTGACTTGCCTAGCACTAGTAGAGACACCAGCAGCTACGAGTCTTCCTTGTGTCTAGCACTTTTCTCTCCATTATCATCAGGTGGTTAATTTTATTGCTTTCCTGCTGAAAGCACAACAAATGAAATGAATATAAATAGTATCCAGATTCTTTAATAACTTTGTCTTATCCTAACATTTATCACAGAACTTTAAGATACCTCTGTAGGGACTCTACTGTAGCTGTAGCAGCTCTCTTCCCTCACAGTTCATGTACCAGCAACACTTTACTCCAGCTGCCTTTAGGTGAATAACTTATCGGAGTCTTTTCCTCTCCATGTAGGTGATTATTCCAACAGGGGAAGAATTCTGTCTCAGGCAAATTGGAGTTGTTTTGCTTTGCTTGGTTGGTTGTTTTTTCCTTGTAATTTTTTTGCCTTGATTCTGACTTTATATATTGTATATTTTAATAAAAGTAGTACGTATTAGAAAAGTACTAAATTCTTTGGAATAGCCTTCTTTCAGAAAATCTATAGGGTTTTACCTTGCATCCTACATTCAAACCAGACCTTGAAACTTTAATTCTTCGGATCTCTCACCCCATAAATAATTTTCTTTGATGTTCTATCCAGTACTATTGCTCTCTTGGTCAATAGTCCTTCCAAAATTACCGAGACTCATCTGCTAAGAAGCTTGCAAGAAGAAAGCCCAATAATTTGGCAGTGTCATGCTAGAGCTGTGTAAGAAGAATATACACACCTCTACTCTCTCTTTTCTACTCTATCAATCCTTATTATAACTTAAAATATATATTATTTAAAAACTTATCAGGAAAATATTCAAGTAAGTTCTGTCTTAGCTTGTTTTGTGGTGTATATATTAAAAGAATATTTAAAAATCAAGGAGATTCTTCCCATGTCAAATCCAGTTGGACAGGAGCCTAAGGAAGAACTGCCAGTGCTACTGGTGATGCAGTAGAGCTCTGAACTAGCAAATCACAGTTTCAAGTCACACTGATGTCTGATGTTCGCTCACTGAGGTGAATATGATGGTTATATACCATAGTAGGTTCCTCTGGTGGATCTGCATTCCTGTGGGGATATTAACATTTGGAATTGCATTGAAAAGTCATTCTTTAGATCTCAAGGGCATATGTCTGAACTTGTATGAAAGATCTCTTGCTTGCATATTTCCAACAATGAATGAACATGATGTAATGAAAATCACAATATTTTTTATTGGCAGCCACTATGCTGGCAAAATTTTATACTGCAAGTTCTCTCCATGAGGTAACATGCATTCCACTCTCATTTGCATGTGGTCAGAATGTTATGAGAGGTTAAAGCTTTCTCTTTTAATGGGAATATTTTTAACTATGTTTACTTTAATTAAGAGCCAAATCTGAACAGCTCCTTGACAATGCTTTGAACACTTTTTTTCTTTTTTTTGGTGATGGAGATGATAGTTTAAGTTATCTACTCTGCACTCTGGCTGAAAATATGAGCGAAAATGATAATGTGTTAACTGCAGATATCATTTACTACTTTGTTTCCAGGTTAACCTTTGTGTGCCAGCAGTCCAGGGAACACATAGGTAGGGAAATGAATTTTCCCTTCCCTTCCCTTCCCTTCCCTTCCCTTCCCTTCCCTTCCCTTCCCTTCCCTTCCCTTCCCTTCCCTTCCCTTCCCTTCCCTTCCCTTCCCTTCCCTTCCCTTCCCTGTCCTTATAAAATTAGTATTTCATATTATTATTAATGCAGTCAATAGCAATATATTTTGACCGCATGTAAAACATTCTTTTTAAGACCTGAGGACCCTGAAGGACTGTACTGTTGTTCATTCATAGCCCATAAGAGTATTAAAGTTAATGTGTGGTTGGATTTTATCATCTTTAAAAATGGCATGTGATAGCTCATTCCCTGAAGAATTATACTTAATCAGAGCAGTTACTCATAAATATCACGTCACTAACAACAGAAAAATTAACTAATAAAGTTAAAGTACTAATAAGATACAATAAAAAAAAAACCAGCAGATAGTTGTGGGATATATCTGTGAAATATTTGCCCTTTTTTCTTTACCAAAATTCTATACAGAAACACACTGACATTTGCTCCCAACCCCACAAAGGACCAGATATTCACAACCTCAAATATTCATTTGAGTATGCATTGCATGTACCTTGTATGAGTGCTCAAAACAATGGAAAATCAAGACATTTGTGAATAACCAAGAAATACATATTAAATCAGTGCAACATCCAAGTGCTACATCATTGTTATTATTAATGTATAGCTAAATGCAATGTATTCAAGCTTTCTCAGAAAAATATGGATTACTAGGATGCTCAGAGCTGAAAAGATATTTGACTATTCATCTCACTTTTTTCTTCTGAACATTTTTATTCTGAACATTTTCAGTTAGACTATACAGTAACATGTCTAAAAGCAAACTGTTACAAGATGCCAAAGATGCACAAGAGACTGTCAATCTTGTAATAAGAATTGGGAGAAGCAGATAGGATCTACCTAACCACATATATTTATGAATTCTGTGTGATAAGTCTCCTATAAAATGTTTAAGCATTTGCTTTCTATCTGGACAGCCTGAAAGCATACAGACACCCAAGAAAGTCTGAAAGAATTTTACTTTTTATGCATAGGTGGTAACTGGGTATTTAAGTATTGGACCCTTCTTTAGCAGTACTTGGTAGGACTTCCAATCCACAGCTGAGACCTGAAACAAATTGAGAAATGTAATGGGACAACATTCACATTTCAAGAAACCCATTGTAACTAAATCTGTTCTCTTGTTAGCATTCTCCTCAGAATAAGCAGCAATGCAAAGGACTTCTCCTGTTGTTAGAGGAGACCCTCCAGGACCAGACTTCTAGATCAGTGTAGAGGATATCAGCTGTTGAGTTCTGTTGGGCTTTATTTGGTAAACAGAGGACACCCATTTCCAATCTGTTAATTCAGTGCTTTTCACAGGCACTAATCACTTTAAAATAATGTGGAGCAATGCTTTCTATTGAAATTGTATCATTCAATTTATCAGAGGAATGCCTTTTCTTTTCATGATTTTAGTTTATATCCTGGCAGCAGAGCAAATGTGATTTCTTTGACTGATGGCTTGTTGCATTTGTATGCATATTTAATCAACAATAGACTGAACATATAAACAATATATATATCTATGGAGTCACAGCCAGCCACACTCTGCTGTCATCTAAACCAGTGTAACTCAAGAATCCATGGCACTGACATCAGTGGAGTTTCTCTGGATTTACAATGGGGTAGCAGGGAGCAGAATCTGTTCTCCTCTTTTCATCTGTTGAAATACAACAGTGTATGTGAATAAGATCCCCAAATTAAAATCCTTGGTCGTTAAGTACATTTGAATTTCCTACATCTGCATTTTGGTTTTAAATAATTTAAAAAGAGGAAAGAACTAAATTATGGTTTAGGTTAAAGCTTCAGAATGGCTTTATTTTTAAAACTCTAATTAATTGGGGGGAAGGAGGGTGTGTATACATAGGGACATTATGTTTTGAGCATTTGTGGTACAGACAGCACAAGCCCTGGTGGCTCCAACCTCTGTTTTGGAGGAAACAGATCCTGATGTCTCCCTGTCTTCCCTCAAAGACAAACCAGATCCAGGAATTGAAAAGCCCGCTCCCTTCAGCTTTGCAAGCATGACTCACAAATTGAGGATGGCAACTTACAGTCACAGGGATAGATATGCAGTGACTTCACTTCCCCTCCATCTAGGAGGTAGTATTTTTCCCCAAGAAAGGGATAAAGGCTGGCTCTGAAGTTGTGTTGTCCTTAAATGGAACAACTTGGGCCATTCCTTTGTTTATTTATTTTAGAAGTGAACTTGAGCTGTGTCTTGTAGCATTTTGCTACACATTGTCAAGTGCACTGAGCATTTTATAGTTCTGCACTTCTACATGTTTCTTAGTTCCAGCACAGGCTGATTCAATAAATGACTTTTATTCACTCCCAAGATTCACACTTAGCTATTCAATAAGGACTTTAATGAAATGTTTTCATTGTAACAAATAAAAAAAATAATGTAATGGGCATTGAGATATAAAATCCCATTTTCTGTAATAAGGTCATTCAAATAAATTTAGCATGAAAGAAAGCAACTGCTCTGTGAAGTCCCGGAAGGAACTTAAGTGGAGAGTTTGAATTTACAGAACAAGTCTATGTTTCTGACTGAAGTGCAGTGTCTTTCCTTGCCTCACACAAACAGAGAATGTTTTGAGCAGTTTACTGCAATACCTACAGGTTTGCCAGGCACTCACTTCTGGGTCTTGGTACAGAACAAGTTTCAGCTATTGATGTTTCACCTGCACACAAAACTGTGTGTTAATGGGTGGACTGAGTAATTTAAGAAGTTGAAAAATTAACCCTCTATAGGGAAGTGCAAAAGTCTTTGAAATATTAGCTCAGCCATGACACAGTTTCTCACTGTTAGCCAGCCCTCCCTGCCCTTTTCTAACCCTACAACACCCTCTCCTTCAGAGTGGAAACTTATAGGTTTACATAAATGTGTGATAAAGTCTTGTGGCGATGCTTACTGTTTAAGGACTGCATGCTTGTGTGTATTCTTAGCAACACAGTGGTACAGTACTGTTTTAAAAAGTCTTTGATACAGGCAGACATTGAAAAGACTGCACCAAGAAATCTTTCAGAGCATTCCGTTGCATCTGCCAGAGTATGAACACAAGGAAGTTTGCACAGGACTCAGACCTGACCGTCTGCATTTAGACACGTATGAGAAAAATAATTCTATCTCTGCTTAGGGGGAGAGGATGCCCAAGTAATGCCCTTATGTGCGCCCCAGCTGTGATTTATTCACTATGTTTCTGGATCCATGTTAACACTTCACAGGGCCTGCAAGCAATGGGTGAAAAGATTTTCTGCGCTCCCCTTATGCCTGAGCAGTGTTTACCCAGCATCTGTAACTTCACCTTTGCTAGTGTCTTAGGTATGACCTCGGTTAGAACTTCCTTGAACAGAAAGCAATGCAAGTCATACCCTTCCAAGAACTGGATGAATTTATTGAGTGGACCTAACACTTTTTTCCCACTGTATCCTCAGCTCTTTAGGCTGTCATTCCAAAATACTGCAGTGAATGCTGTGGGGATTGCAAGCCTATTGCTCCACAGTCAAACTCTCTCCTGAATCTAGATTTTAACAGTAAAACTTAACCCTAGAGTTCTGTGAACAGATGTCTAGAGTATTGCTTTAGGGTACAATGTTATACCATGCTGATATGGCTTTAATGTACTTATAGTGAGTAATGATCACAAGCTATATGTCAAAAGCATCTTTACTAATGAATCCAAAGCAAGTCTGGCATGAGCTGCTGTCCACCTACATCATTTTTTAGAAATGAAGGAGAGAGCAAACACCTCACCACACCCTAACACTCTAGTACTTATCCAGACTGGCTACACATTTCTACTGGTAGGACATGCAACTCAGAGAAAAGTGATAGAAACAGATGAAGCAGTATTCCCAGTTAATCTCTTCTGTGTTGCACTGGCACTGTAGTGCGTGTCTTTTTTTGGCGAAAGTACCTGCCCTTGTTCAGACTGTTGTCCCAACTGACTAAGACACCCTCATCCTTCCCAGATCATGTCCTGCTTTATGAATAGTGTATGTGTGGGAAGACCTGCTGGAGTACCAAACTCTGTGATTAACAGGTGATGCCACAGGAAGATCTCTGGGTGCAAAGAGGGGAAATAAAACTGGAGAAGGAAAAAACGACACAGAAAACAAATCTAAAGAGGGGATCCGGATCTTGCAGTTATTGCATTGCCAGACTTGTGTGTTGATTGGCCATAATCTGTAGGTGCTATGATTGTATCCTGAGAGTAGACAGATCTGTGTCAATATGGAGAGCAGTGTTACTCCACCCACACATGCAGGAGAGGTCAGACTCAAGCGCAGGGATCATTCACTCACTGTGTTAAAAATCCTACTGTTTTATTAAATGCTGCTGAAATAGATGTTTGCTTATGACAAGTTTCCTCTCCCTTTTCCCCCTCCATTTTATTAATTTATTGATTCTCTATTTGAGGAGACTTGCCAAAAGATTAGTCAGCATAGTCCATATTTCTCATATATCCAGGATGATGTTGGCAAGGCAAATGGAGAGAAATTGATACACACAAGTTTTATAAAGAGGTCAGCTGGAAGAGATGCATTGCTCAGGAAGATAAGTTTCACTCAGCTCACCTCCCTTTTCAGAGAAAGCCAGCTTCTCAGAAGTATCAAAACAAGAGCTATTGCTGAGGTTTATGAAACATTTCTTAAGGTTTTCTTTCCTAATGCATAATGAATGATGTTAACTTCTTCTTTCTTCAGTGAAACATATCAATCTTTCAATATTCTAGCAGAAGTTCTTAAGGACAGGTTCCCTGAAGTCCTCTAGTACTTCAGGATTTTTATTTGCAACAACAGAAATCCAGCACATTGGATCACTCTGGCTATTACTCAGGCCCTGGCCAGCACCATTCTTCGTGCAGCTTGTAACCAGTTCACCTCTCCCTCCCTGGCAGATATACTTGCTTGCATGCATAGACTTATCACCTGCATTTCTCTACCTTCTCTCCCTCCTTTCTTAGCCCATTTAAAAAGTAGTACTTCAGCACCCACAAGCTCATGTGGGGACATAATTTTTTACTGTGCATTTCTCTGAAGCAGTAAAGTCAGCTTTGACATTTCTAACGCCTGTGTCAAGGTGGGTTGTTTTGGTTTGGCTTTTTTGTTTGTCTGTTTGTTTTGCAAGTAATAATACACAGATTTTGTCAGAAGTGGCCATGCTTTCAACAGTTTGATGTCCTTATTTTCACAAATTTCAATACCTTCCAGAAAAAGTTACAGTCTGGTTACTCCTTCTCTCAGTATGTTTTAATTTATTGCCTGGTGCTTTGTGCATGGTTTCTTCAAGGCTGGTTGTCCCCTGGACTAGCTGAGCATATTGCTAGCACCCATGCCCTCTGAGTCACTTCTAGTTTACAGCTACTATGCTGGTTCTAGATGTGATAATGCTTGGCATTGCTTTTCACAAAGCAAAACATGTTCCCAAATCTTTTCCTAGGTTCCCTGTAGCTTGTACTATGTGCAAAGAGCCCAGAAGAGACTACTTCTGTAGCCTTGAAAAGATTTGGAAGCAGAGAAGAGAGACAGAAGTTAAAAGAATACAGTCTGAGAGTAAGGAATCCCAACTTTCACTCATCTTAGGGGTTTAAGAGCAAGAGGGAAGGGTCTCTGAAAGAGGCAGATTACTACTTGAAACTGCTTTTCACTGCCACCTGAAGCCTTTGTGACAAGTACTAGCATTCTGCACAAACTGAGGTCCTATTGCAAAGGCCTAAACTCCATCTAAACACCTGTTACATCCTACTGCAGCCCCTTCCTTTTCTTGTGTCTTCTGAATCACTCAGAAATATTTATCTCTCTTCACTACTCCAGCACAGGGTCATACCTGGAATACAGCCAAATACTTCTTTGTTATTCTGCCTGCTCTTCAGATTTTAAAGTGTCCACCACTTCCTATACCCATGCACCCATTATTCTGTGATCAGTGTGTGACCTCACATTTTGAGGCCAGAAGGAGCATTTGGATCATCCAGTCTGACCTTGTTTATGATCCAGACTTTATCCTGTTCCTCCTATATGTGAAAGCAAAATGCACATTCTTAAGTAATTGCTATGTGTAACATGCAGTGCTGTGTAATTTAATAAATAATAATAAAGTATATCCAAATGCACCTCAGTATAAAAGAAGGCTGAATTCACCTTGCAATATTATTGGCCAACTGAGAATTTCAGGCATTTGCTGGAAAGTTTAATGCAAGCTTTGAAATTTGGAAAGCGTGCTTCTTTGTGTAAGAAATCCTCCATTTCTCATCATGAGTTTCTCAGAAACCATTAACATTTTTTATTTAAAGTAATAAGCTCAGAAGAAGGGGATATAGCCATGAGATAATAGCCTTTGTGAAATCACTAGGTGTGCTGAGGTGAATCCATGGGTACTCAACATAATGACAGGATCATCAGCTAATGCCTACTTTTATAGAGTTTTAATATTCTAATCACTTTTCCAAGAAATAATCTTTACATTTAAAGGTATAAGGACAGTCTAAGAGCCAAAAATGTTAAAATAATATTATGTTACTCTACGAATCTTGTAGACAATTAGTTTTAATAGAACCTAATACACCAATCTGATTCACTAAGACAGTGAGGTTTTCAGCTAAAAGAATTAAAGAGGCTATGTCTGCTCATTATATTTCAGCTTTAAGTCAATTCAGCTTCTCTTCCTCAGAGTCCTCAGGCTCCTCTGCTTGGTGTCCTGATTAGGACAGCAAGGGAGCCTCATGGTCCCTTGTGGCTGGCGTTATGATTAAGCCCACCCCCCTCCCTCCCCGTGGCTGGGGTTCCAGCATGACTGTGGAAATCAGGACATACATATTTGACTCCAGATTCTCACTCACATTTCATTCCTATACAGGAATTCCTATTCCTACCCATCTGAAAGACAGAGATTTAGCCATGCCTGAGTGCCAGAATTCTTTATGAAGTGATGATTCTGCAGATGGTTTGAGACCCCCACCAGTACAAATATATGTACAAAGTTCTGTCCTTAGATGGCCTGAGAGGCAAAAATTGTTACTGTTAAAAACCAATAAATTTTTTTAAAAATTAAATTCTTCAAGCACTCCTAGTTTCTTCACTGCTAAGGAGAAGGTAGCAAAATCTCATTGCAAACAGGGGAAGGTAGGTCTGGAGAATACAAATCTAAGCAACCATATACAGCAGAACCTACTGTGTCAGAGCAAATACTTCCCAGCTTTGCCAATCATTTATTTCTCGCAGGTGGGAGCTCACCATCTCTGAAAACTAGTGCTGTTCAAATTATGGAGAAAATGGGTTCATTTACTTGTATGCTTTCTTGGTGTAGATATGGTGTTCAGTATTCACTTCTCCCAGGATGATCCCTGAAATCAGATGTACGCTCACTCTGACTATCTGCAGGTAAAATATGCAACCTTACTTAGAGAATAGACACCTGCAGAGAATATGGCATCACTGCCTGTTATTATGTCTCTAACACAAATGGGATAAATATCCATTTGCAGAAGTTTAAATGGACTCAATTAGATCTACTGTCTAACTTTTAATTAATATAATTAAGTGAAAAGAATATTTTAATTTACCTTTAGATGATAGTACCTGAAAAATGCTTTCCTATCCAGACCTGCAGGCAAATCTGCGAACATGTACATGTTACATCTGGTTTAAAAGAGCTCTCAGAGATTGTCTTCAGAAATAAGCCAGTTTGCAGTTTGTCCACATAAACGTCTGGAAAGGAACTAAATGCTAAATTTAAAATTATTAGTCAGTCTACATCCATTTAGCAAGGATCTAATAAGTACAATTGTTAAAAAGAAAAAGATAGTTCAGGATGAGCAGGCAAACTTATCCTCTCATCATTTTGCAGATCACAAGGTCATATAAATTTTCAGACAAGAAATTTCATTGCATCTGGGATTAGGTTGTGTATGACAGCACAAGAAAACATGACCGAATAAGATGAGTTTATTAACTGAATTGTATAACAAAGCTACAAAGTCATTTTACTCATGTGCTTTCAGATATGATTAAATAGTAGCCATGGGGTTATTTTCTGATTATTTCTGACTGAAAATTCAAACATTTTCAGTATTACAATGAGGATTTTACTGCAGTGCTTGTGATACTACTGAGATCCAAGTATCCCTGTATTAAAGTAAACAAGAAACATAATGTTACTCAAGTTACATTTTCCACTTGAACTGGCAATGAGACTGTGCATTCCTAAGCCACAAGAATAAAATCTTTGGAAACTAAAAGCAACCAACAGTACATACTGGGATGTCAATGATCCATAAAGGCTATATATAGATTTATACAGCAGATAAATACTATGCTGTCACTAGACAGCAAGTAAGAGTTTAATATTTGGATCCTATGTCAGATTTCTGCAGAACATTACTCTCCAACAGAGAGTATAAAAACCTCTGCAGGAAGACAGCAAATCAAGAATCAGCGTTCTCAACAACCAGGCAGGCAAGTCAACCACACGATTTGGCATTACTCGCACAAGGGATCCAGTGAGAAGTTTGCAATATAAAGAGACCAAGTAAATTATCTTGTCCCATTCTGGCAGTTTGTGGTAAACTTGAGACAGCAATGCCACCAGTTCATGCCTTAGCTGGCATTGCAAATGCACAGGAGCAGTCATCTTCAGTATTTTTGCCCTGTGTTCACTTCATGGTGGCTTCCTACTATAGAATTAGTGACTGTCTTAAACAATTAATTCTGCTTTGGGATATTTTTTTTTTCCTGGTAATTTGCAGTGGGATTTCCTATTGTCCCTTATGGCTAAACTAGGGAGATATACATAGACTATTTTTGTTTTCCATAACTGAAGAGAGTTTAAGAACCTTCATCACCGCAAGGGGCCAATCACTTAACCTATTTTGCTTTTATGAATCTAAGCCCAAATCAGATTAATTTTGCTTCTTTTTTTTTTTTTTCCCTTCCTGTAACCTGAATCACTCTTAGTGCCATGCACAGAAGAGCCAAACAAATGTCCCTTTCCTCAGGACTATGTCTCCTTTAGAGATCAAAAGTGTTCTTTCTTTACAATACCATGACCAAAATTGTAAAAATGAACAATCTTCCAGCTGTCAAAATATATGGCTGAACTATCTTTACTTCGAAGTGATGTACACATCCTAGTATTCACAAATTTCTATTTAATTTTCATTATAAACATAGTGGTCAACCGATGATATCTACCTGGACTTGTGCAAGGCCTTTGACACAGTCCCCCACCACATCCTTATCTCTAAATTGGAGAGATGTCGATTTGATGGGTGGACCATCCAGTGGATAAGAAACTGGTTAACAGACCATAGCCAAAGGATGGTAGTCAATGGGTCTATGTCCAGGTGGAGGCCGGTGACAAGCGTGGTCCCCCAGGGGTCTGTCTTGGGACCAGTTCTCTTTAACATCTATATCAATGACATCGATTATGGAATTGAGTGACCCCTCAGCAAGTTGTGGATGACACCAAGCTGAATGGTGTGATCGACACCCTAGAAGAAAAGGAAGCCGTACAGAGGGATCTTGCCAGGCTGGAAAGGTGGGCCTGGGTGCACCTAATGAGGTTCAACACTGCCAAGAGTAAGGTCTTGCACTTGGGCCGGAAGAATCCCAGACATAGATACAGACTGGGAGAAGAGCTTCTTGAGAGTAGACCTGCTGAGAAGGACCTGTGGATTTTGGTGGATGAGAAACTTAACATGAGCTAGCAGTGTGCTCCTTCAGCTCGGAAGGCCAATGGTATCCTGGGCTCCATCATCCATGTTCCCATCTTCCAGCAGTGGAGTTCTTCCTCACTCTTCAGCTACCTTATGAACCTTTCCCTTCAACAGGGAATCAGAGAACAGTTTAATTTGGAATGGACCTCAAAGATTCCAACCCCCATCTGCCTTGAACAGATAAAAGAGCCCCATCTTGAAGATTTCCAGAGATGGGGCACCCATAACACCTTTGGGCAATCTGTTCCAGTGCCTCATGACCCTCACAGGGAAGAATTCCTTTCTACTAGATAATCTAAATTTATCCTCTCTCAATTTAAAGGCATTATCCCTTGTCATAACACCCCATGCCCTTGTGAACAGCTCCTCTCCAGGTTTCTTTCAGGCCCCCTGAAAGAACGGAAGGTAATAGAAGGCTGCTATAATGTTTTCCTGGAACCTTCTCTTCTCCAGACGGAACAAGCCCAATTCTCTAATCTTTTCTTCAGAGGACAGGTTCTTCAGCCCTTCAAGCATCCTGTGGTCCTCCTGCAGAGCCACTACAATAGGTCCAACTAAATATGCAAAGGGCATGTACTCAGAGAATTCCTACAAATTACCCATCTGATGACTTTGCAGGAAAGGTATAGGTTGAGAAGGAAAGACACGATAACTTTTGTTCATAAAGTTCAAGCTGGATTTAAGGACATGTAGTCTTACTGAGAGAATCTGAGTGTAAAAGCCTGAAGTCTGGCTACAGGGCTGTATTCCAGTAGTGAACGACAACTATTCTGACCTGGAGGCCAAAGACTCTAGCCTATTCCAGGCCTACTTAAATGCTAGGTTAAAGAATTATGTTGATCCTATCCAGTGCATGTAGTCTTGGCTGGTCTGTTAGAAAGATACCTATAGATGATGTACACAGCGCAAAAATGATTATAGGACATAAAAGCCTGTTGCCACCATTCTATGTGTTGAAACCTTGCTCCTTATCAGTTGCCATCAACAATGTTACAACAAAACTAAGATAATGGCATTACTGATTATATAATTTCCTGAACCAGTAACAAACCACAGGACAATGCCTGGACAAAGCACATTTCATGGTTTCATAACCAAGAGTAGTGGTGTCGCCTGAGCCTCGGATGTAGTCAAAGCCAAAAATCCCAGTCTGAAAGTAGTTAAAGGGGTTAAAGGAAATGAAAAGAAAAGATTTCATGTTTTATCATCTGCTGCCTTCAAACCTTTTTCTGAAGGAACAAGCTTACAAGGTATTGAATTCCTTAACCTTTCACATTCTTGCAAGAAAGATTCTTCACCTTTAAGTACTCAGTTTATTACTTTAAAGAGTTAAAACCAGAATAAAATGAAAATGTAGATGATTTGCATTTTGTTGTCAAGTTATTTTGTTTTGCTCTGAGGCATAAATTTTAGAGGTCAAATCGTCATTTGATTCCCATACATTCACACACCACCATTTTGATTTGTGTTTCATAAGTCTACTTTTAGTGTCATTTCAGAAACTGTTATTTAGATGCAGATTATCTCGTTAACTACCCTGCAGTTCTATCAGAGAATGTAGCACCCTCAGTGCAGTGATACATGCTTATCAATACCTCAATAATAACTTCCTGGAAAATTATTTCCCCCGCCTTAGAAAAATTTCAACTTGTCATCACGAAAGAAAACTACAATGTGTTTTGATGAAGACCTTTAAAAAATGAAGGTTTTGGTTTTTCAGTAAAAAAAATAAAAATGTGAAGTTTTGAAAAAGGTATCTTTAATTTTAATATCCACATGTAACAGAATCACAGAATTGTAGGGGTTAGAAGGGACCTCGAGAGATCATCAGGTCCAACCCCCCACTGAAAACTAGTTTAAGAAAACTAGGAACCCCTTACAATATTAAAATAGATATATCCATTCTCCTCTAGCAATATAGACATGCTCCTTTATAAAATGTATCCCTTGTTTCTCATGGATTGAGAACTTTGTGTAGGCAGGAGGGCATTATAGCATGTGTTTTTCTCCCTTTAATCTTGTTTCTTCCAAAGATCATTCTGTTGCTCAGAGTACACTCTACAGAATATATAAATGAAGGACAAATAGCCCCTGAGTGTGTGACATTTGCATGGTGAGGTCAGCTCTAGTTGAGCGCTCTCATTGATCCATTGAGTCAGGCTGAAAAGTATGAAATTTCTCTTAAATGTGACCCAGTACACATGCACGCCCTCCGAAATCTTTTTCTTCACTGAGCACTCAAAATAGGGATAGACAAATATTTATGTAAACAAATATTTATCAAGTCTCAAATAGCTAATTCAGGACTGTCGAGTCCCAAACCAGAATATTTTGACTGACTATACAAACACTTCCTTTCCATCTCAGTATGTTTTATTATATTATACTAATGGTCATTTTCAAAGAAGTTTGCTCTACTTAGATATCACTTCAATTTTAGACATCTGGCTTTGAAACTATTTTAAAAGTTCTAGAGTATTTCAAAGAATTAGGCTCACAGTCGTAAAGAATGAACTGTCATCATTATACTCTCATATTGTCCAAGTCACCATATCAAACAAAATAACCAGTGTTACTATTATATAATTATTAACTTAAGCAGTATTTGGAGATTTGAGCAGAGAATGGGTGGTATTGTGCCTTGTGTTGCTGAAATACAAAATAAAATGCTTTTGTTAAAAAATATAATTTTGCTTTTTTGATTTAAAAAGTATTTTTAAAATTAAAATGGATGGGTTTTATAAGAAGCCAGTGATTTAACTTCTTAGTCTATATGTTCTAGTCTGAATCACCTAAATGTATGTAATTCAGAGGATTTCCTGAGACTCTTTTTTCTTTTGTTTGTTTGAATTGGTTTAGAGTTTTTATAAGGAAGAAATAGATGGGGCTATGAAAGCTGGAGTGTACGTTGCCCATGGGATGGCGGACTTCTGGATCCTGAGGGAAGGGAACAAGTAAAAGCAGGATCATAGTTCTGAGCTTCAGGAGAACAGATTTTGGCCTGATCAGAGATCTAACTTTGACAAATCCTATGATTTAAGGAGACCTGGTGGATTTTAAGGAGACCTGGTGGATTTTCCTCCAAGTTCAGGAATAGTTCATGTCCATGTACAGAGGTGACATGGACCTGGATAAACAGGAAGTTCTAGTAAAAAAAACAATCAGAGATAAAGAGAAAGCATAGAAGAGGTGGAAAGAGAAAGAAGAGCGACAATGTCTCTTTGTGCAAGGAAAGGATTAAGAAAACCAAATCCCATCTGCAGTTAAATCTAGAAAGGGAAATGAGGGGCAACAAGAAGGACTTCTATAGTCAGCAAAAGGAAAGCCAGGGAAAGTGTGAGTCTACTGATAAGTGGGACAAAGGACCCAGTGATAAAAGCTACAGGAAAATCCAAGGTCTTTTTCATCAGTAAGACCTGCCTTCAAGAATCGTGGAGAACAATGAGAAAGTCTGGAGGAAGGAATACCCTTGGCAGAAAAGGATAAGGCTGGGCAATGTTTAAACAAACTAGACATACACAAATCTGTGGGATTTTACAGTATGCAGCCACAAGTGCTGTGGAAGCCGGCAGATGTGACCAGAAGGACCAGGGAAAGGATTGTTCCTCTGTTCCTCTGTGCACTGATGAGGCCACATCTCAAATACTGTGTTCATTTTTGGGCCCCTCACATCAAGAAAGACATGGGGTGCTGGAGCATGTCCAAAGAAGGGCAACAAAGCTGGTGAAGGATTGAGAGCACAAGTGATATTAGGAGCAGCTGAGGGAACTGGAGTTTGTTTAGTTTAGAGAAAAGGAGGCTGAGGGGAGATCTTTTAGCTTTTACAGCTATCTGAAGGAAAGTTTTAGCAAGGTGAGTGTCAGTCTCTTCTCTCAGGTAACTAACAACAAAGTGCTGAGGTGGTTTAGGTTGGATATTTGGGAAAAAAAATCTTTATTGAAAGGTTTATCAAGGATAGGAACCAACTGCCCAGGGAAATCATTGAGTTTCCATCCCTGATGGTATTTAAAAGACCTATAGATCCAGTGCTTAGGGACGCAGTTTCATGGTGGGCTTGGCAGTGCGAGGTTAATGGTTGGACTCAACGATCTTAACGGTCTTTTCCAACCTAAATGATTGTATGATTCCAAGTATAGGATAGATAAGCGGGTAGTGAGATTGACTGAACACTGTTTGAACTACTAGGCTTGAAGGCTTGTAATCAGCAGCACGAAGTCCAGCTGGACCTCTCAGCACATGTGAGACATCTGGAATGCTAGGTCCAATTCTGGGGTCCTTAGTGCAAAAAAGACATGGACTTACTGGAGCGAGTTCACTGAACATATATATGCAAAATTTATTAATCGTCTGGACCATCCTTCATATGAAAAATAACCTGAGAGACCTAGAACTTAAACCTCGAGAAGAAAAGTCTTGGAGGCAATCTTAGTGTGCATAAATACCTGATTTAGGGTGTGGACTAAAGGTAATGCCAGACTCTTCTGAGTGGTGCCTAGTGAAAAGACAAGAGGCAATGGGTGCAAACTGAAATACAGGAAATCCCATTTAATTATAAGAGAAAACTTTATTCGCATGAGGATGGTTGCACATGGGAATGGGTTTCCAAGGAAGAGTGGAGTGTCTGCAGGCTTGGAGATACTCAAAATCTGTCTGGACACAGCCCTGGGAAATCTGTTCTGGTTGAGCCGGCTCAGAACAGGGTTTGGACTAGATGATCTACAGAGGTCCTTTACAACCTCAACTTTTGTGTGATTTCACCCTAGGAAGTTTTAGTGCTAGAGGGTCTGATAGGAATTTTAAATGGAACCACTGTGAACTTTGCAATATTTTCCACTTCAGGGGGGGAAGGGAAAGAAAAATTTTTTAAAAGAAAGAAAAAGAAAAAAAGACTGCACCATCACCACCCTCTTGGGTGCCTCTCAATTAAAAACTGATATTTGTTTGAAGAAACTCTTTCAGAAATCCCAGTGTGACTGAGGCTATTATAAAAGCTTTTGTTTATATGCATTAAATTACAACAGTTTTCCAAGAAATCTGTTTTCATTCAGTTATTTACTCTCAAAAACAGGTTTCTTGAGACCGGGGAGAAGGCTGCTTGCGACCATATGGAATCTTCTGACCATCACAGCTTCCCCTTAGAAGTTCCCATCTATCTATCTATCTTTTACAAATGCAAATCAATCTGACTCCATAACACTTTCCAAGGCAATAAAAGTTTATAATGCATTTGGAGGCAACTACACAGGAGAAATGAATACTTTCCCACCACACTCCCTCTTCTCTTTCAACCCAACAAGGAAAATTGAAAAAAAACCCCAACACTATACATTTACATTTGAACTAAAATAGTATTGGTGGTTACGAGCGAGTGGAAAAGGGAAGAGGCCTGGAGCTGGAGGCATTTAGTGGTCATAAGTATTATACGAGCCTGTAAATTAAAGAGTGTGTACCTCATAAAACCAACGTCCCCCTCCTGTCTCTCTCTTTCTCTCTCTCGTTTTCTTTCTTTTTTTAAAATTGAAGCCAAATTCCACTTTCCACCAACAGAAATTCCCCACCTCCAATGTCCCTTTGTTGGGAATCTCTGGACAGGCCAGATGTTGGTGGCCGTAATTCAGAAGACAAAGGATTGCCTGCAATATCCACTGCCCTCCGGAGGAGGAAAGCATGGCTCTGCTGCTGGAACCCTTCCGCATATGCCGGTTTGAACGCATTGTGTGCTTGTGCTGTGGTTTTTCCCAACAACAAATGGGGATTAAAACAGGAAACTACTTAATGGTGCAAAAAAATAAACAAGCCCTGAAGGCTTGGAATTTTAATTCTGAATTTGTACTCACTTATATTCTGTGGTGTGTCATGTTAATTCATGTCTTATATTTATGTCTTATTATGAGAAATATTGCTTATTGTAGAAGGGAAAAATCTTTCAGATATGATCAATGCCTTCATGTTTAATATAGTAGCCTTGCTGTACCCACACAGGCTAAGGATTTAAAATAATCAAACAGAGGCATAATTTCTGTTAGAAAAACTGGCATAGGTGGAAAAGTCACAGGCTTTTCAGGCATGGTTTTTCAGTTTTTAAATTCAGAGATTCAGAAATGTGTACAGGTGAAGTAGGGCATAATTGATGAGTATCTGCACTTGTACTTAATAAGGTGGAGAATTGCTTTTGTTTTGCATGGCAAGGTTGGTTTTGGAGGGGTTTTTTTTTGGGGGGGGGGCAAGAGGGCATCTACATTGGTGCCTTCTGTAAGAAGCTGCTAGAAGTTTCCCCTAGGTCCAACAGAGGTAAAAAAAAAAGGAAAGGAACAGCAGCTTCTGCAGCCAGAGACAGGAGGGAGATGTGTCAAACTTTGCACTGACGAAGGTCACTGAAGAAGGTGAGGGAAGGACCTGCTCCAGGTGCCAGAGAAGAGACCCCTTTGCAGTCAGAGGTGAAGATCATGATGAAGCAGGCTGTTTCCCTGCAGTCCTTGGAAGATGATAGGAAATGCAGATGACATCTTCAGTCCATGAAGGACCCCACGGTAGAGAAGGTGGAGAAACCTGAAGGAGACTGTCACTCTGTGTAAAGCCCATGCTGCAGCAAGCTCCTGGCAGGACCTGCAACCCATGGAGAGAGGAACCCACACCAAAGAAGGTTTGGGTCCCATGACCCCATGGGACACCTACACCGGAGCAGTCCGGTCCTGAAGTTTTTTACCCCATTAAGAAATCCATGCTGGAGTGGTTCTTGAAGAACTGCAGCCCATGGGAAGCACTCCCTTTGGAAAAGTTTGTAGAAGACTGTCTCCCATGAGAGGGACCCCACACTGGAGCAGGGGAAGAGTGTGAGGAGTACTCTCCATGAGGAGGAAGGAGTGGCAGAGACAACGTGTGATAAACTGACTGCAACCATTCTGACCATTCTGAGTCAAACCATCACAAAGACTAAGTTCAAACTTGATACTTAATTAAAGAGATTCCCAGGCTATAAAATAGGAAAATAATTATGAGCCAAGTCCTAAGTTGCTAAACAACCATAAAATTTCATGACTCTTCAGATTTACAGAAATATCTTTATGTAAAAGTAAATAATAGTATTTCAGTTTTAGAAACATAATTTTAAAACCACAAATAAAATATGTTTCATATTTTATTTTTAATTGCAGCTACAAAAGTTAGCAAAAAACAAAAGTGTCTTACCACAGTCATACACCAAAAGCTCCAGTGTTGATGTATAAAAACTTAAGAGATCAATTGAATGTAAACAGTAGGAAAAATGACTGGTCCATTTTTCTTTGTGGTAAACAGCACAAAAGACATTAAAAAATGATTTTTTAAAGTATTTTTAAAATAAAATTATGTGTTTTCATAATTGCTGTCAGTTAACATAAAAGTGTTTCTTAAAACTTTCAAAACCCTTAAAAAAGAAAACAGATTAAATAGCCTGACAAAAAAGATCTAATAAAATGCACAAAGGCCTCTGTTCTATCCAATGTTTAAGTCATCCATCATGATTTTAATAAAAAAGTACTAATAGTAAGAGTTCTGTTCTGGAAGGGTCCAATATTTAAACCAGACCACTTGTATTGAAACTTTGCAAAATTTAATCCTTAATAATTCTTCCTTTCCCTCCAAAAAGGAGAATGAAGAGACAGCCCTGAGAGCAGCAAGGCTGTACAGACTTTACATCTCCAGGAAGAAGCCTCCCTGAAGCCTTTTTTTTACTGATTGTGCAAATTAATAGATGATCCATGGAAAATTTATTTAATTTAGGATCAGTCAAGATATGCAGTCACTAAGAACAGGAATATTCCTTCCCTCTGTAAAATTTGCATGAATTCTCTCTGAATTTGTCCCCAGTGCGGAGCTCTACTGAAACCTCATGGACCACTCCTACACACACTACTCTCCAGAACATGTCCTGGCCTTTCTTATTCCTCCTCCACCTTGCCCTTACTGGCCTTCCTCAGTCCTCAACACCTCCCTGTGGGCACTCCTTGAATATTGTGTCTTGCTCCTGAGGGGGGGGGTGGGGGGAAGACTTGGAATAGAGGAACTGAATATTGCCTTCACAAGTGAGAAGCCTTGAGTGGGTCCTGGCACTACATGAGGAATTGTATCATTCAGTGAGGAATGAGATCTGAAGAGCCCTATTCAGTCTATGAATCATTTGCTCAAAAGACTACAATAGACACCAGGCAGAAAATAGTATGAATACAGAAAAAGGAAAAAAAAAAAAGAAAAAAAAAAGGCAGCCTCAATCCTGCAAACACTTATGCGTGTACTTAATGTAATGTGGATGAATATTGATTTCAATGGGAGTGCTTATATGCATAAAGCAAGTCATATGCATGCTTATAGGATCAAGGCCAAGATTGTTAAGTACTGCAAGCTGAGCTTTAATGACTGATAAAGCAACTTAGAAATACACAAAAATATGTCAAAGAAATGTTCAGGATGCCTGTCTGGTTTCTGTGCTTATAAAATGGTATCTCTGCTCTCAGTCTGAAATAAGAAAAAGAATTTGTTAGTAAATTAATGAAAATCACTTAAAATTAGAATGCAATATAATGTACGAGGAAGAGGAACACACATATGTGGCTGAATAATTCTACATCCTGCTAGAATGCATTAATTTCTGTTAATATGGCAGCTAATGAAAAACACAAAAACAGTTTATGTCAAGAAGGTGAATGATCCTCCCATTTGCAACTTCCAGGGAAAATTAAAGATGGAATAGAATCATTCACAAAAGAATTAATCCTGCAAGTATACAGACTGGGTGTTGCACCAATGGGTTATCATTTCCAATTCCACTGTACATCTAAAACAATCTTTAATGTAGGTGGACACATTTGCTACACAAATATCTCATGCTCTGTAACATAGTGCAATTTGAAACACTGATCTAACATTTTACCAAAATTAATGTTTTCTTCAGCCTTCTCTAAAAAAGGATTGGATGTTAAATGCTATGTGGAAATGCACACTCTAGTCTCCTTTTAAACACTCTCATGGACTGTTTAATTGCATAACCAAAATCACAACGCGGGACAGTGACTTGTAACTTAATGCTGAAGACTTTGAAAACCTTAGTCTTCATTCCCAACTCAGTAAGAACACAACTAATTTAGCAGCAATGAACATGGAAAACAGCCCCTCAGCTCAGCCTGAATGCCTAACTGATACTGTTTTCAATTATGGTGACCGCTCTGGTCTTTAACAATCCTGAGTGAGAATGCAGTGTTTGTGAGCAATGCTGGATTGACAGCAGAGAATATTCCAACTTTCCAGACCCTACAAACCACACACCTAAATCTCTTTTAGAAGCATACTGCATATTTTAGAAAGCCAGCATGAAGGGAACTGTAGGAGTAGCTTGCAGAAAGGAGATGACAACGGTCTCCGGGGGAAGGAAGCTCAGCTGAGCACAAACTAATGCACTCTGAGCCCTGAGGTGAAAAGTCTGTGCCACTCCAACCCCAAAGATAGGTGATGTAGCCCTGTCAAGATGCTAATATTACCAGCTCATGGCTACTAGTATCTGGTGAAAATGGAGTTTTGACAGAAATTTAAACTTCAGAAATCCCTCAAAGAGTTGTACGAGACCAGGATTCCTGTGCCTTTTCCACTTTGTTCCAGGATGACCGAAACAGCAAAAACCAAAGCTAGTAACAGGTTGCTAGCTTTTAATCTCCAGTGCCTCAGCATCATTGACCAAGGAGGTGAATAATCCTCTATTGCACAGCCTGCTTATCCCTTCCTATCTAGGGCACTGTTGTAGAGGCATACACTCACTTGCTTTTTGTCTCAAGGTAAGTTCTGATCTGGTCTCTAGAGACCTTGAGAGATGGTTCCTCTTTCACTTGCCATTTTCCCTCGCTTGCTGCTGTGTGTCTTCTTGAGGATATTTCCAGTTTTCCTTATTTGATTAAACAACAATGAAGTCTATGACTACTATTTACTAGTCTGCAATGCACTACGTATAAAAAACACTATAAAAACACATTTAAAGGCAGAAAAGATCACGCTTTTTTAAGTATGTAAACTGGTTATTTTAATAAAACTTTGTACTCCCCAGTGCAGAATTGTGGTGTTTTTCTTCTGAAATTATACTTTAACATAGTGTTCTTTGCCCCAACCCTTCAATTTTCATCATGTCTATAGTCTTTGAGTAAAAGAAAAACAATAAAGGAACACCTCAGTGAAATTAAACTGTTAACCCAGAGAAAACAGGAAAAAAATCCCTACCATACAAACCTGTGACATTTGAGGATGGGGCTTCAAAATTGTTATGCACACTTTAAAACCAGATCTTTAGCTGATGCAAGTCAGCGTGCCTCCTCTGAAGCAAATGAAATGATGCCAAAACACGCCAGGCGAGTATTTGACACTCAGTTGTGCACAGCAATTCCCTGGTTTGTGGTTGCTTTACGAACAGTTGAACTGGCAGTTTGCTCAGGCAGGTTTTCGACTTGTCCGTGGAACTGCAAGGATTTTCTCACCTCTCATCAGCATGGATCTGCAGCCAACATCTTTAAAAATCCATCCCAATCTCATTCAGCTCAAAGTGGTATATAGAAATAAGGCAAGCCCTGAGATGAATTAGAGGCGAAGGGCCTCACTGTGCACTTGAACTCTATGTGCAGCTTTCGTTGACATCAGTGTGAGCTGTGTCTGCAAATCAGTGGCCCCCTTTTGTTATGGAGTAACAAATCTTTAGCTCACTGCCTGCTTCTGACAGAGCTAAAGTCTTTCTTTGAAAAAGCACATTCTTCCCTCAGATTCACGCAAAGACAGCAACTAAGGTTGCCAGATGACACTCTCAGAAAATCAGGATGCTATCTTGGACCGGTAGGGCAGCGACTGACTGACAAGGACTGTGCAAATCTGGGGAAATCAAGACTTTTACTACTTAACAAGAGCTGTCAGGAAATGTACTCCAAAAAGAGTCCATCCTAACTTTAATCATGGCAATTAAATCCTAACACTAACTGATAGCAACACCCCTGACAGCAGAAATGTATCTGAGGTGTAGAAAAAGAGTGATGCAGGGTCATAATTCAAATTTCTTAACACATACAGTTATGGTCCTATTTTGCAGACTTTCCAAAGGTCTCCATTTCCCCAAGAACTTCCGCAGACCTGAGCCTCAATCTGAACATCTCTGAAATGCTGACCATATAATGTAACTTAGTCCAGAAAGATACATAGCTTTGTTTTGGAGTCCAGTCAGTAAACCTGTCACAAACCTCACGTTTCTTTCACATAAAGACAATCCGGTTTGTTCTCTGAACTTCTAGCCATGAACTAGTTAAAAATATTGAAGGGCCAGAAGAGAGAGAGTGAGAGAGAATGGAAGGAGGAGTGTGGTACTGCACTTTGCAGGCTCAGCAGTTCTTCAGATGTGGTCTGGCATCTAGTTCATAAAGTCAAACAAATCTGATCATTTCAGTCGTATATACAGACACATATGCACCAACAGAGATATATACATAGATTTGAAACTCTCTGAAGAGTAAAATAAAGCACTATCATGTACATCTTTAGTCGGGCAGCAGAAACAACTAAGTTTAAAAAAAATAATTGTATTGTAGTTTTTCAGCACAAAACACTAACTAAGAGTTTCACATATGTGACAGCTAGGATAGCTTTTCTCTAAAGGGACACATGATATAATTTGAATGTTCTGCCTCAGTTTGAGTTTCTCACAATTATATTTTTAACTGTAGTTTATGTTAATAGTAAATACCTTCATCAAAAAACATTGTCAGAGAAAAATAATTTCATTGCAGCAGTAATTCGAAAAATTTTTAACCAGAAACTTTTTGAGGTCTCTCTTGTTAATTCTGATTAGAGAGAGAAGAGAAAAGCAGATGGAGGGGAAGAAAACTAGAGGAAGAGAGAAGGATGCATGTGCACATTCATGTAGGAAAAAGAATTCTGGCACACTTTTGGGCAAATGGATGAGAGAGGAAGAAGCAAATTCCAGAATGTTGAAATACAGGCATGAAATTGGATTTTTCTCCCTAGGTCTGCTCCAGTTTTTTCTTATTAGAGTGCAGATTTCTGGTTCTTCTGTGTTCTTTATTTCAAATTTTCCATGGAATGTGGGATTATTTGCACTGTGCCAGACTCAGCAATGCCCTTGCAACCAGACGTAACACAAATGTTAGATTGGCCATAACAGCTATCTAGAACACGTGACAGCCGGGACAGTATTTTTTAATCAGTGTGTAGCAGCAAAAAAAAAATCTTTTTGGATTGGATAAAAGGAATTGTGGTGATAACTACGGGTGTTTTTTCCTCAGCAACATGAAGATATCCCAACTCAACAGTGGGGGATTTAGTGATAGACTGTGAGGTGAACAGGTAAACCTCTGCAGGTTGAGAAAACACGTGGCTTATTAATGTAGACAGTAGATCTCATTCCCTTTGTCTTTTGTCAAATAAATAATGAAGGAGGCATTTTTTAATGCAGAAGAAAACGAGATGTTTGGTAGATTCCTCTCCAGACTGGAGCTCTTATGAAAGATTTAGACAGAGTGAAAACGTGTGTGACTTTCTCAGCCTGCATGAAGCAGCATCTGATTTTTCACACTATGTCGTGCCAACTTAGAGTAATAAGAACCCATTGTTTCTACAGAAAATGGAAAATAGCATTTAACAATAAAATAAATGCATCTTTGGCTGAGAATCCCCACTGCCATGTTTCAGGTCATTCACATGGGCAAATGTGCAGGGTATCGCACTGCCCTTCTGTAGCCTGTTTTTTCCAGCTCCTTGAACCAGAGTAGTTTCCTTGTGAAAGGGAAGAACCTCAGACCTATGGTGTATGATGTCCAAAATCAGTCATAGAGACTTCTGAACCAGACCAGGTTATGTCTGGTTTGTCAGAGCATCCTTTGTGGTGTTATAATACACACCAGTGATGATGATAATGGTGACATCATAGCCTTAAAGATCAGTTTAGGAAGCTTGCTAAACCATGATGCTCTTTACAGCTCATGCTTCACGCTTCCAGTACACGGGAAAAAAGTGGCTGGAGCTCAGGGCTGTTTTGCCGTAGCACAGTGTGAGATCAGGTTCTCTGTAGCCCCTCTTCTCTTGCAGCCTGTGACTCCAGGACTGTCGATGCTGAGACACTACAGATTTCTCTCTGTCTATTCTAGGGTGCCCTGATGTCACCACCTGGGCAGGTCAGGGCAGGGGGAGAGAAGGGCATGGCGGGGTCAATGTGAGGCAATAAAAAAAGTACCCAAAGCATTCCCCAGAGGTTCCCACCACCCATACTTCAATCTAAGCTTGTGCCCAAACAGTGTTGATATCACATTCAAAATATACAACGCCTTCATCCAAAAACCTTTCCTTATTGTAGTTAATGACAATTTTAAATTTAGTGTCTTATTTCTAATTTTTATATTTGATTAATTATACTCATTATTGACAGATAGATGTTCCCCATAAAATTGTCTATTGATAGTTTATTTCTCTTCTATTTCTTTTCTCCCTCAATGCAATTCTCTGCTCTAAAACAATTGCATTTGCCTGGGACTATGGAAAGAGTTAGGTAAATCAATTTTAAGGAAACCATATATTGTATGCTTATATAGTTTCATTTCCAATAAACAACCTGGAATAACAAGTCAACTTTACATGCAATCTTAATTTGAGTTCCATATGCATAACGGGAGCAAGGAAAAATGGAACAGACTTGAGAAGGGAAGAAAGATTATGTGGCTACAAGCACAGTGCGATGTAAACTCATTTACAAGGGCATCTGCATCTGTATGTCCAGTCAAGTGGCACAGTGAATTGCGAAGGGATTATTGATTTCAAAATGACTTAACTGCAGTCATGCAGTACTGAGAATACCTTATTGCTTCCCTTTGCTTCATGTACCAATTTGATCATATTTTGTGTACGTCTCAGCAGTCACACATGTAAGTCCTGAAAATAAGGTGATTAAAAGGGCAACAACCACAAAAAATAAAAAATGAAAACACTAAAAAATTAAAAAAATAAGGAAAGTGGTCTCCCACCACATAAGGAATCATGTTTGCTCTCTATTTTCCAAAGCCACAAATAGTATACTTATCTATTTGGGCATGTCTCTTAAAACAATTAAAATGCAATTTCTTACAGCTATGCCGAGAACAAGCACTCTGAAAATCAGGTTCTGTCCAAACTGGAGACACCCAAAAAATTTATGTTACTTTTAAGGTTTGAATTTTTAACATCCAAAGTCGGCACGGGTACAACTTTCTGACTGTGTGCCTAACATGGAGCTGAGAGACCTTTGAAGTGGCCCATTGCAAGTTTTTCAACCATCCATGTGCACACAGGCCTGCTAACTTTTAAAACTGTGTTTCAAGAGGAGCAAGAAAGAAGCATCATCTTCCCTAACATATGGATTAAAATTTTTACATTGAAAATAATTAAAATACCATGACAAATTAAGAGCTGATAAAAGGCCACAACTAAAGATTTATGATCTTTTTTTTTAAAGCTTATTTAAGTTTTACCAAATGTACAGTGCTCCATGTACTTCATCTCTAACATCTGAATCCAGTTAGCAGTGATTTTCAACTAACAGGGTGTTCCTTTGCATCAAAATGTGTAGCAAGTTCTCTGTGTTACGCATGTCATCTTATGACAGTCAGTTAGCTCTCTTGCTGAAGTGCATTAGGAAACTGTTTTAAAGAGCTTGCACCTTTTGTCAGAGTGGTTAAAAAAAACCAACATTGTTTAACAGCCCTGTATGTCTTACCGTTATACTCCCCACCTTTCTCAAAGGTCAGAGAAGTGTCATTTTGTGACTGTACTAATTTATTCAGAAGCACAGCTTAACTCTTCCTGTGACTTGTTAAAATCATGACAACACCATATCGGGTGGGGGGGTGGGGAGCAGGATTCAAAAGTGTAGACAACACACGTTTAGTGAGTAGCATTTTACTGGTGTCTTACATCAATCACTCCTGACATTTCCAAGGAGAAATCCTATCTGGACCCTAAGAATCTATTTCCTTTTCTCATGACAGCTGTGATTAAGGCAGGGCAGCTTGTACCATGCAGCTCTCTAATGATGAAGGCAGCCCTTCATGTCAACTTTCTTCTTAAAGTTGCAGTTATCAGAAATATTCCAAAGTGAAATATTTCCCCTTTTATTTGTTCCAAAAAAGCCAGCTTTACTTGGGTGGTTTACAGAGCTATCCCTAGAAGTCCACTGCAGCTGGTAAGAAAACAAACCTTCTGGTTTTCAAAAGGTAAAGCTGGTTGCCTCTCAGTATGGCACCTGGTATTTTAAAGGAATAGGAACGTAGTGCCAACTTGTCATCTAGAGCCACCCTCACATTGTTTTGTATAATATGAATGGGACATGAGAGTAGTTCAGTGCCTTGTGCTACATTAGTGTTCTGCTTAGGGCACTGTAGACTCAAATCTTATTAAATATGGTTGTTTGAAATGGCTTAGATATTGAATGGCATTGGGTCTGTATTATAAGCACTTACAGTAGGCCCAGAGGTTCATTGTCTGGGTTGTATCAATGCACAGTTTCACAACCTTTCTTCACGTATTTGAGGAATACCCACACTAGTTAAAATTAGAAATGCTCTGACAGAGGATAATCTGCTGCTCACTCCTACCCATAGATGATGGCAAAAAAGCCCTCCTTTTTATGGAGTTAATAATTACCAATCCTTTGGGGAAAGAAAAAGATTTATCTTCACATTTCTGATATAATGCAACACATCCTTGTCACATGATTCAGCACTCAATAACTAGACTTCAGGACATGAGAACAAGTACTGGTTACTGAACAGTTTCCAGTGCTTCAGCCTTAGAACCTTTTTCTCCTCTTTATGAAGGGCACTGCAATTCTGCTGGGCCTCAGATGGGTTTTCAATGTCAACCTGAGGTCAAGTGTGCGCATCTCAAGACAAGATCAGGACACATCTGGAAGGCTGTGCATTACTGTCCTTCTCTATTAAAAAGCAGCAACAACAACAACTGCTTAGTAGTTCCTGGGGTTGAGCCTGACAGCAAAAACAGATGGATCACACTTCAGGACTTAATTTTCAGATGTGATTCCCCCATGCAGATGAATGGTTGGCACAATTTATGATCTTAAAACAGGTTAATTTTTGAAAAGTCAAATTCTGTTCTAAGATGATAAAATGTTGTAATAGCCTCTTCTGTCTGACATACTTAATCATGGACTATGAACTCTTATCTGGTCCAACTTCTCCATTGGAATAAACTCATAGAGTCCCACTGGTTGAGGAGTGGCTGCAGCAATTTGGATAGCTGCTGACATGGCTGCTCACCTTTTACATTTGTAATAGATTTGTCTCTTTTCACCCTTTAGAGCAAGCAGTAAACCAAAACTCATTGACATTATAGCATGTCCATAGGTAACTGCTAACTATCACAAATTTTTAGACAATGACACTTGAGAAGGGGAAGCCTGAAAATAACCATACAAAAAAATGATTAGGGTCTAAATTACAAGCTTATATACTTGCCTCCTTACATGTGGATCAGGAAAGTTACGTATCATTTATGGAAGAAAGCCAGCGCCTCTTATTCATGACAAAATTCAGCCAGCCAGTCAACCACATAACAGACTTCAGGTGAATTTAAGGCCAAGGGCTTGCACAGGTTTTATTGTCGGGCTTTTCTTCGTTTGGTTTTATTTTGTGGGGGAAGGGAGTTTGATGCTAGAACTATGCACATGGTCTCTGTGTGAGTACATAGTAGAGACTGGTTTCTTAAATACATTCACCCCACACACTCTCACACACACAGAGTGATGCATGCATTATTATCTTATCATAGAGGTAAGGAGAAAAAGAGGATGAATCCCTGAAGAAAATGGGCTCAGTTCATAAAAGCCAGACATTAATGATGATGAGTTTTCTGTGCTGTATTTCAAAATATGTGCCTGTGTTTTCAGAAATTCCCTTTTTCTACTTGTTCTCAATTAGAATGACTTTTAGACCATGCTTTATCCACTTAAATACACTTGCCTGAAAGTTGTGTAAATAGCAAGCATAATACCAAACTACAGATTGAATGATACATCTTTGGATTTTATTTATTACCCTCTTTTTTTGTGCAATTCTCACAAAGTCCTGGAAGCCAATGTGTGTGCCTTCCACTTTGGTAAAATAGGTTCAGCTGTCACGCACACCTGTGCAATGACTGTTGGAGAGATGAAAGCACAGATGAGACATAAGCAGAGCCTGGATCTATAATCCCTTTCCTTTTCTGCTTCAGTTTTGCAATAATTCAGCTCTCCATGACTCCATCCTGTTTTCGCAGTGGCTCATGTGGAAACACAAACTATTGAAACACTCAGATCCATATCTGCAGTTGCCTACCTTTCAAGTAAGTCAAGGGAAGCCAAAATGCAAAAATAAACAAAAAGTATCGAAGAAACAAGTTTTTTTCAGTAGGCTATAGAAAAGGATTATAATTTTGTTAACAGGAAGGTCTATCAGTTGTCACTTAAAAAAAAATATTTCTCAAAGAATTACCATCTGGGATATATACATTTTAACAATAACCAGTGTGTGAAGGGTCTGTATAATCTCAACACCGTAAAGTTTATCTAAGCACTATCATGCTCATATTGGATTTAAGGTGAAACAAGTCTCTTATAAGCAAGTATTACTTAGTATTCTTCATTTCCTGTTTTACCTGGTATTCCTTCAATTAGTCACAAGTGTCAAAACTAGAGCTAATGATAGCTAATCTTCAAGCAATGTCTGTTAATTTTATCTGTCTGTTTCTGGATTAAGATAAAGAGCAGGGAACTCCCCATTAGCTAATATATCCTTCAAGCTCAAAAGCTGAAAAATAAAATACAACGGAGAAATAGACTCAACTGAGGTTTTCCCATTTCTGTGGGAGATCGTCTCTGCTAACCAAGCAGTATCATGTAGTCCTCTGCTCCACCCTACATGAATTGAAAAGAAACAAACATAATTATAAAGTTGGTGAGGAAAAAAGTTGAAGCTTTCAGAGCATTTCTTTCGTTTTTATTTACCCCAACTTTTCTATAAGAGCAGGAGGATTTCCAGTTTGGTGAAAGAACTGACAGCTAGGGGAAATAACCTCAGAGCTTTTGTTATGAAATAGAAAGCTCTTCCCTTATTTTCAAGACCTCTGGTTGCATGATCAAATAATAAAGCCAAGGTAGTCACAGGACTCCCCAACCTGCCATGCAGTGACCAAACAAGGATTGTCCTTCAAGCCAGTATTACAAGCAACACATATAAGTAAACTTTCTTTAACACAATCATTCCCAAGCATCACTTGCAAATCATTGGTATCAACCCAGAAAAGCAGCAAAGGTTTTCACAATAAATTAATACCAAAGCTATCTAAGGGTTTGCAATACATTTATTAATATTTTAAATGCTGATAATCTCCCCTAACTTTTCCTTTCCTTCTGAAGAGGAAGTCACTTCTCACCAAGAACATACTAGACACATGGCAGCACGGCAGGAGACAAGAGTCCTGCCCCTACCAACAATACAGTTTTGCATTCACATAGGCAAGTTCTCCTGAAAATAATAAGTAGCTCCAGGTACCCATGTTGTGACAATTAAAAATAATCTGATTTTCAAAAAGCAGCTGTTTGAAGTGTTTTTCCCTCCTTTTTCCAACTCAATCACCTCAGAACTGAAGTGTCCCCAATTTATTATCTACTTTAGAAATTGTGCTCAAAATCACTTTCACCTAGTTAATATGGAAATCAAGTTATTTGCAAAGAAAATTTTGTATCGGGGCTACACCATTCAATCCTTAATTTTAAAATGACAGGCACAATATATTTCTGATCTACATAAAGAGGGTTTAGATACCCCCCAATAGCAGAAATATGCACATGGCTGCATTTAATAAAGGGTTAAAAATATGCTTTTGCTGAAATGGTATACCTATGTAACATTTCCAATATATCTAATTCTCTTGAAGGGCTGCAGCCATTAAGTATCTTCAGCTAAATTTCTCAGCTAGTAAAAGCTGACTCAAAGTGAGAAATAATAATAAATACACTCTAAAGCAGACATCCTCTTGCCTATGAGCCCACTCAACATTTTTTCTTCCAACTGAGTAATTCCCATAAAGAACATTGTGACTTGCACTAATTAGTTAAATTGTCTCCCCCCCCTCCCTGAGCTTTGTGTTGAAGCCGTTGCTATATTGTAAAGTAATTGGTTCAGGGGTTAATCCCTGGTTTCCGTTCTGTCTCAGAGGCAAGTGTATATAAATATGTCCACTCTTTAGAATGTTATCACAGTGCCCTCTCTTGTCAAAAGTAAATCAAGAGGGACTAACAACAGATAAAGGGTGTGGGATTTATATATATATTTTTTTAAATGATTTCTGTGCGTGTGTGTGAAGGGTGAGGGAGGAGGGAAATGTTTTGTTTTGGTTGGCTGTTTTCTGAGTGTTTTTTACACGCCAGATTCAAATGTAACTTTCTCTCTGAAGACTCACTGAGCAGAGACACCTTAATGAATTGCTCAAATGTGTTGCTAAGCTGCATACGAAGAACAGACACTCAGGAAACTGACACCAGTATCACATATGTTTCATAGCATCACGTTTTATCCTTAACCCTGAAATTCAATTATTTCCTTTAAACTGGAACAGTAATTATGAGATTAATCCATGCCTATGATACAAATTCACTTAATTTGTCGACAGTTGTTTAGGAAATTATAAACTTTTGAGTGGATAAACAGTTGTAAATGCTGGCAATAATTCAAAGACTTGTGAATGGGAAATTTCCATGTCAGTAGGTTATATCAGGCAAATTTAACAGGAGTAAAGATAACTACAAATGCCCATTTTCATTTAATACACAAAAACATAAGAATTTTCAACCAAAAAACAAGACTGCTATGTATTTTTGAATTCTGCAAGGTAAACTTGCCACCATGATGACATGGAAAATGCAAAGGAAGACAGATAACACAGAGTGACACACCTGAAGGAAAGAGCTCCCTTTATGGAGAAATGAGGATTTAAGGCATAGTCTTTTCCCTGGGTTTCTGTTGGAATACAGAGAGGTGGACATGATTGAAATTTGCATTTAAATGGAAATGGTTAAAGGTAAAGGCACAATGTTTAGAAAAATGAGAGTATCCATTTTTCTAAGAGGGAGGCATACTGTTATTGTATACCATTAAGGTGTCACAGAGCCTAAAAATGTTTAGAAATATTATTCACTGCTACAGAACAAAGAACAGCAAAATGCCATTTGGAAGTGACTATACGCTGTGAATGAATCTGACCGAATACTACATCATATACAATTGTCTTTAATGTTTTCTGCTGCCATTACCTAATGTGAGTCCTGTTCACTAAACAGTAGAAGATCTATTAGATAGCTTCCTGCTACTTTACAACTGCAATATAATCCAGAATCCATTCATCATTCTATCCTAGTGATTTCTGCAGGTCTTTCTCCATAGGACACCACCAGACCCTAAAATGTTTGCCTGGTGCACTTTTTGAGAATGCACTGTGAATTTTAACTGTGTCACATGAAAACCCTGATGTGTTTCTGTGATACCAACAAGGAAATGCACATTTTGCTGAAGATAATGAAATATAGGATGCAACGAGTCATGGAATTGCTCAAATCTCGTGTTGATTGGAAAATGCCTTAGCAAATATTTGTGTGTGACTCTGAGACAGACACAAGAACATATTACCAGGAGGAATGGTAGAAGACAGAGGATTCTTCTCTGCCTTCCTTTCCAAAGCAAGAAGGTAGCAAATAAACCTTGCATATGTGCGGACTCTATATGGATACACATAGGCAAAAATATGTGAATATTCTATATTTGTATAAGTAGACTATATATATATGTGTGTGTATCCAGACATTACGAATGTCTGCATGCGTACAAATGTGTATGTGTGTATATCCAGACATTAAGAGATTTACTCACTGAATCATCCTAATTTTAAAAGGTTTGGCCCTGTTCATGATTAATTTTTAAAACAGGTCAATAAATATGAGGCTTGAAAAGATTTTTGTTTTTTTCTTTTTTTCGCTATTAACATTTTCTGTGCTTTTCTAGTCTTTTTCTCTCACCTTCTCTAGCTTTCTCTCACTAGTTTTACAGTAATGTTAAGCCTCTAAAATAGCATTGGTGCAGCTAAAATCAGAAGGTACTGAAATCTCAGTCAGCAGGATCATTTCCATATCTGTGAGAAAAGAGAGAAGACCAGATTTGTCTGGAGCCAAGCTCCAAATAGATATTAGTCTTAGCTATCACAACCTAGTTCAGATTCATATTTACCCAAAAGCTGCTAATGGATTTTAGCAGTGTTTCTTAGCCTTTCTGAATCCATAAAGGTGAGCTCCATTGCATTCACGTGCTTTTTGTCTGTACTGACATGAAAGACTTCCACACTTTTCCAAGGCGGTGGCAATTTGGTGTTTTAAACTCTTTTTCAGTTGAGGGAAATAAACTCCAATGCTTGAATGGGCTGTGCACATGGGAGACAGCGCTTCTCCCACCACCAGTCTCCCATATTTTCCTGATAATAATAAAACCACAAAAAGCTGCACATCTGTGGGGTTCGTGATAGAAATATAGGTAAAGGAAATAATATTCCTGTTGGGCCAGAATCATTTTGAGGAACAAGATTCGATTGCATATCCCGACCCATGAAACCTGTTTGTGGTTGTTACCTGCTAAACCACCAGAAGACATTGATAAATAGCTCCATACTGTTCCTGAGACGTTCTATGGTTACAGGAATTAATCCCTTATCACTGAAGACAAACTTTAGGTATTTGCATGCTCAGTAGCAGTGTTGGTGTGAGCTGATCATTTTTGCACTGTTGATATCAGTGGAGATTGATACTACCTTGGACGAGAACTTACTCCATCTTGAATGTCTTTGGTAAGGCAGTTAGCAAAAAAACCAGTGCCAACTATAAATGTACCTGATGAAATGGCAACACCTTCAGCAAGAGCTAGACTTACATCATCACTGAATAGCCCAGCAGAGGGGTTGAAGTCTTCTCTGGTCTTTACCCACATGCCCAGGTGCCTGGGAGCTGAGAGGTATTTGTTTCAAGACTTTGTCATACGGTTTCCAGAAACCTGAACATAAATATACACCATGGGCACCAACGAGAGTCAGATCAGTCCATTTATGATTAACTGGTTTGGTCCTTAACCAACTGGCTTCATTAGGACTGAGCCTTAGAATGAGCCAGGCAGAGCTGCAGACTCTTAAACTAGGTCATTATTGCTAAGAAAGAAAGAAAAAAAAAGGTAAAAAAAAAAAAAAGAGAGAATCTTCCAGTGAACTCAAACAGATGGGCCCCTCCATAAGAGTCCACATTTTTATTTAAATGTCATGTATACCCCACATGAAAAGCAACATAGATCAAATATATACATCTCCACCATTAAAGATTCCTTTTTCATACACCTGTGAGTGTTTCCACTTCCCAAGACTTCAACTGTCTGCACTGCCAGGGACCAAAAATAAAATTGTAATTGAAATACAGATAAGATAGAAACCTTTAATTTACCTTCTCCCAGAGCAACAGGACTTTTCCAGCTGCATCTGACATACTTTCTTTTTCATGCCTGGGCTGGTGCAAAATTATCTTATCTTTAGATAAAATATTTTAGGGATTTGGGGATTTTGTGTGCCTCAGGACAAAGGACAGTGTTTGTGAGAAGATCACTGCCCTCTTTTTGAGGCAAAATTCCACCCTTATTGAAATTTCAGTGTAACAGAAAAGTATGCCATTGCATTACCATACTATCTGTCATACATTGTAGTCACTTTTACTACAAGAGTGCTTGAACATCAACAGCTGAGTGTCAAAAAGAACTGGTAGTAGAAAATGACATGTGCATTTCCCCAATAAATTAATTGGTTGGGTTTTTTGTTGGTTTTTTTTAATTTTCTCATTGAAGTGTACCTTTTTAGCACACTGCAAAACTATATGCAAAACTCCTTCCAGGAAAACAGGATTATGCTGTAACTTTAATAACACTGATTCTTTTGATATACATATGTGAAGCAATAAAAAATAAAACCATATAGTACTGAAGAGAGATAACAATGGTATGACCCCCCTTCAGGGGTGATAATGCAAAATTTTCTCTTGAATCAATTAATAGGTTAGAAATAAAGTCATGGAAGCAACTTTTCATGAAAATATGTTTGCAAACCTTTTCAACTAAGCAAAGAACAGACCAGAGCACCACTCTGTAAATAAAGTAAAACAAGCTTTGAAAGAGTTATCCTGGTTTATAGCACCTGAGGATGCCTATAACTAAGCTCTGTATAATTTAATCTACATCCCAAGCAACTTTTTCAGAAATGCTTCTTAAGGAGTAACTCCATGCTCTGTCTTTATTTCTTGTTTTATAAATATAACCCACCTATAAATGAGTGGGTTAGATCTTTTCTTCATGTGATGCCTTCTGGTTAATAATATCACAGACAAACAGCAGATCGTTGCTCTTAAGGGAAGGGGCAGACAGGTTTAGTAACTCTGTCTCAGTTCACTTCATACACGTGTGCAATGCTGTTTCTGATCAAAACCCCCCTACAAAGCAGTGGGAAGAATAATACTGAAACATCTAAGCTAGACTTGCTTGATCTTTTCAGGTCTCAGAGCTACCATTTCTGAGTTATCTGCATCTTCCTGTTAGACACAGTATCAGAGGAGTATTCTGTCTTCCTATCCCCACTCCAATTCCTCTTAATTCCGGATAACAGAAATTAGTGGCTTCATCATAAAATCTTTGAGGAAAAGATAATTATTAATTGCTATTTATTTGATTTGCCCAGCACCTAGCACAATAAGTGTTTCTTCTCAGATCAGGCAATGCACAAAAAGCATGGAAATTATTACACAGAACTAGTGCATGATTCCCATCACTAAGGAAAGAAACAGAGGAAGAAATGAAATTTCACCCAGCTGATGTCTCAGACTGTTTCACACCACAACTTCAAGTCATAGAAAAGAAGAGAATACTCAGAATATTATAATTTTCATGTTTATACCTTCAGTCTATTCCAGCAAATATGAACTCACATTATCACTTCCTAGTGATGTAAGGCACTGAGCACTCCACGGTTAGTACCTGTTCAGATAACAAACAGCCCAGCTGTTTTAACTGCTCACAGCCCTTCCATAGCAAATCAAATTGCTTCCATTATTCACTATAGCAACCACAACAAGGATATAAAAGTAAGAAAAAGTTTTTTGTCATGTCCTTCGGGACATTTCTCAGACAATGGTTTGGGTATTCTGAATAAGCACTTCTGCTCAGCCTTCATCTACACACTCCTCTTTTCGCTAGAATGGTGAGGAACAGGACAGAAAGGTGTGATTGGAGGAGCAAGGCTAAAGCAGCTAAGGAAGGTAAATAACTTGCTTGCTGATAGAACAATAAATAATTGCCTACATGTTTAACCTCTGTGTATTGATTTGACAAGTATTAACGCATAGGAAAAAAGTAAAATATTTTTTAAAAAATGTTAAGCATGAATGACATTCTGCTTTGGTTCTAGACGGTTTTGAAAATGGGGTGTTCAGACTTCTGGCCTCCACACTTGAAAGTAGCGTTTTACTTTTCCCTTGAACCATCTTAGAACCAGTCTTTGTTTCCTATTTATGTGCTAATGTGCTCCCAGAACAGTCAAAAAGAGTCACTGCTGATTATTTGCACTCACTGAAAACTTAGCTTGTTAATAGCTTTAAAAAGACAGAAAAAGAGGGAGAAAGGGAGAGACAGGACAATAGATAAAGTTGGAGAAAAAGTTTATGCAGAGAACAGGAAGAAAAAAGAAAAACGAAAAAGACTGACTGTTCTTCCTCCTGCTGTTTCACTGATAGCTATTAATGCGTTTTAAAGTCTTCCAGATTGGTTTTAAGAAATCAGTTATCCTGGTCCTTGTTTCAGTAGAAAGACCCATGGGAGCTATTAGCAGTAATCTAAGTTAATAAACTGTAAACTAACTTTTTTTTTAGAGGAAAAAAACAGTACAACCTTTGACAAAATAATTGCACCAGTTATAAAACAGCCAAATGCCGGTTAACAGTCACATCAAGCCGTTGGGGTGGAAAGAAGATATCCATAACCAGGCCACTTCCAATGAAACTGTTTGTTTTCTCTTATTTAAAGAGTTCTCTTTTTTTAAAGAACAATTCCTTCACAAGTCGTAAAATGTTTGAATAATGTCTGATGGTGCTTATCCACTGGCTAAAGTCTCCAGTTAAAATAAAGTGAGGATTTAGGGCTTGATTCACAAATACTAATCTGCAACTTATAGAGCCCTTTATGTTAGAGAAACAGGGCATTTGCATGCAAAAAGTAACTAGAGCTCCGAATCCCTATATTTCCTATTCACAGAATAAAACCCATCATGTGCAACTCCTCTGATATCAGCTACGGTCCCTTGCCTACTTATGTGAGGGAAAGGATACCTTATATACCCAAACGAGGTTGCTTCGGGCTCTAAAGAGGCAGCTCCCCATTGTCAAGTATGCCATTTTCTCCCTTCCAATCAGCAGCAATATTGACACGAACACAAGAGACTGCAGTAGTGGCAACTCAAGTTGAGGGAAGAGCTGGTTCTTCTGAAGATCCAAAGAACAAGGAGAGGGAGAATTACACCTTGCAAGCAATCTTTCATCTCTCTCTGAGTGGAACATAGAATTGTATGTTTCTGACCTAGATAATTTCAGTGTAAAATAACATTTTAGATTTTTCATCCTAAAAAAAAAAATAAAATCCTTTGAGACTGAAATTAAATTTGGGTAAAAAGTCCCCCTGAGTAAAGTACTATTTGGTGATCTGAGTGCTTTGCCTGAATACAACTATTAATCTTTTGAATTTTAGTTGGAAGATAGAGATGTCCTCAGAAAAGAGAGCAAAATGTTCAGTTCCTCTACCCCAACTTAAGCCTTCTCGTTTTGGGAAACCTCATTTGGACATGTTGCACAACATCATGAGGAGAAAGTATAAAGACATGAATACAGGTCAATCATCTAACACTTCCCTTACTGTTGGTCCAGCAGCACATAGAAAACAAAAAGCTTGCAAACATCTCATCTGGAAATTCCCTTGGCATTAAGTTTAGGAGGGACTGCAGGTGGAAAGGTGTTACAAGGAAAAAGTGCCTATTCATCGACAAAGATTTATGATTCTTGGCATAACCTAATAGATCCATTTATCCTTAAGCAATTCAGGGGAAGCCTAGGACTAAAACCATTTTTGTTGTCCCGTTTCATTTACCCTTCTTTGTGCATCTAAACATAGGCTATACAGCTAACCTAATTGTTCCTCCCATTCTGTGTATTTGACTTCTCTTTCTTGAACAGCAGCTGACCAATGCTCATCCAATTAAGTAGACTCCTCAAAGAGAGGAAAATATGGGAATAATTTCTAGCTAGTCACACCATGCTGGACTGCACCCATTCTGGTATTCCTGCAATAAAAAACAGCAATCAAGTTACAAATTGTTACACGTTGTTCATTTAATTAACTCAGTGTTTGTATCACATCCAGAACAATGAGACCTTGTTACAACCTGGACTTCAGCGCACTGCTGCCCTAAACACAAGAGCTATGTAAGTAACAAATAAAAGTAAGTTGAGACCTAGTGGTTCATTAAATTGTATGGAAGACTTCACTAAAGCAGTTGTTTTCCTTAAAAAATATAAATAAATCTTTACCACACTGCATGAAAGTAAATGTATTAGAAGGATGGAGGAAATGTTATTGCTACTCTGTTCAAATCCTATCTTTAGCCAGTCATGTTTAACAAATCATATTGCAGTCCAACTTAGCCTTGGTGAAATGATATTGCATGGAAAATTATATTCTCTTGCATGATATTGCAAGGGAAACTGGTTCTTTTTCATTTAAATTCTGTCCTTTGACCGATATTTGTCTCATTAGGCAGCTACAGTAACAAACACTTCAAGGTAAGCATAGAAGGTATGTAGTTATGCCCCATTCACGTAACAGGGCAATAGACACATAATAGCCAACTCTGCTGTTTACAGGGCTGGTGAGACAATCCAAGCAGAACACCCTCATCAGGGATATTTAATATCAAGAACAGCAAATAAAATCAACTGGCCTACTCACACCAGGGGTGAAATTTGAAATCCAAGCATAGTCCATGGTAAAACTCTTACTGGCAGCGATGGAGTCGTGATTTCACCCAAGTTACATGTGATATGAAGGATGTGTGGTAGCTTGTGTGGGTTTAGGGAAAACCAGGAGCATCTGCTAAGCCAGGGCCCTCCAATTCCCTGCAGCTGCGTTTTATCCAGTTTGCAGACATAAGGCTCAACAGAAAACCCATCAAAATCAATGGAGTCTTTCGATTGGCTGCTGCTGGTTTTGGATTAGGACTATGGAGAAAAGGCAGATCATCATTCTTCCTTATTAAAGTATTTAAAAGTTGTCCTTTAATAACACTAATTTAATACAAACTGAATACTGATAAAATGCCGATTATACGTATTTCCATCTGGCTCATACCCTGTGGAAGCACAGCTCAGACTCTGTATCGCTCTTCCTGGGGGCTGAATGTTTTGCACTTCTTGTTGACTCGGGCCATTAATGTTAAATAATCTACAAGGACCCGTTTGTTTTTAAAACTCCCCAGTCTGCAAGTGAACATGCAGATTTTAAACTCTTGTTCGAGAAGTCCGAAGTTTTCTATGGGGATTATTTCATTTATATATCACAGCCAATCCGAGGGTTTCTAAAGCCTTCAAACAACTGACACCATATGTCCGGGTACAATGGAATCTACGGAATTATCAGCAACAGCAAAAATGTCTCATTACACACCGAGAGCTACAAACACATAACAAGTATATTGAGTAGCACGTATGCTTGCAGAGAAATTAATCGAGTCAGATGCATACAAAAGGATTTCCAAAGTGCTAGAAACATATTTCAGTGAAGAAATGCACTATGCTAGGCTGTGATTTGCAATATAATAAATAATCCTCCTAAAATTCACTTAACTTTCACTCTGTCTAATGTGAGGCTTCACAGATTGTACAGAATATGCTTTTGTGTGACACAACATACAGAAAACAGCACATGAGAAAAAAAAAAAATCCTTTTTCAGGTCAGTAAAAAATGTTCCCAGAATCCTGGCAAAATCTGCAGAATGTATTCTATTTGTATTTACTCTGTTTACGTATTTGTTTGTTCATAACATGCCTGCAGAATTCTACCAAATATTCACCTCAGATATTTTGCAATGTCTACAAAATTAAAGCTGTGTTTTCAGGTGGAGTGGGGAATACAAAGTGGTGATTCACATCTAGAAATCTGGTTTCATGGAAAAAAAAAAATAAAAAGAACACAGGATAGGAAAGCACTAGCATTTTTTATTCACTTCTTATCATGCAATCTGGACTACATCATAGGAAGAGAAATTTTTATGAGCAAGTTAAAAATATTGAGATATAAAGGAAAATTATAATGGATAATATGAAATGGCAATTAGCAGTGTTTTTCAGTGCAATATCATCTCCTGTCCACAATTGTGTAGTACCTTAAAGAAGCAGGGCATGAATTCTGAACCCCTGAATATTTTAATCAGAGAAATGAATGAATAGTTCATCCATAAAAAATGTGGACATTCCTTTGAGTAAGTGCTTCCCTTACATGAAGTATACGGTATTCATTTGGCAAAAAATAAGAGCCCTCCAGTACTTCCATGATGGGTACGTACTACTAACCCTTACAGGACAGGTGAAGAATAATAAAAAGAATAAATACCTTTTACATCTGGCTAATGAGAAGAGCATTATTTTTAATATATCAAATGTTTCTTTAAAGCATGTCATTGTTACAAATGGTTCATCTTTTATGAGAGTTCATCATAAATATTTCTGATTCTTTTCGGTTCTATTTTGATAGGCCAGTGAAGTAGGAGAAGGAGACGCCCCAGGTGCTGGAGAGAAAGATGCTCCTGCAGCCCATGGAGAAACCCATAGTGGAGCAAGTGTTCCCCAACAGCCCATGGAAAAGGCCGAGACTCCACCTGCAGCCTGTGGAGAGGCCCCACCCTGGAGCAGGTGGAGACATGGAGAAGACACTGTGACCCGCATTGGAGCAAGCTTCTGCCTGCACCTACAGCCCATGGAGAGAGACAGAGACATAGAGATGAGCTAGATAGAGACCCATGCCAGAGCAGGTTTCCTGGGGACAGGGGGCTTGTGACCCCATGGAGGACCAAGCTGGAGCAGTCTGGGCCTGAAAGACTGAGAGACATTCTATGATTTATGACTGGGCGCCATAGCCATAAGAACAGACTAAAGCCCTGTGGAAAAGAAGTTCTTGGAGGACTGTCTCCTGTGGGTGGGACCCCATACAGCAGCAGGGGAAGGATGTGAGGAATACCCTTCCTGACTAAGAAGAACATTCCCCCATTCCCCCATTCCCTGCCCCTCCCTGTGCCACAATGAGGGGGAAGAAGAGAGCAAAGTCATGACTGAAATGAAGTCTGCTAAGAAGAGAGAGGTGTTTTAAGATCTGGAGAAGGAAAACAGCTTGTAAGGAACTGACTGAGAACACAATTTCCCCAGTCCCTACCCCTCCCTGTTCCACAATGAGTGGGCAGGAAGGAGTGAAATCATGACTAAAGTGAAGTGGGCTAAGAGGGAAGGGGTGAGGGGAGGTGCTTTAAGACCTGGTCACATTTCTCACTACCCAACTCTGGTTTCACTGAGTGTGTAGTGCAATAAATTAGATAGTTTTCTTTCCTTTATTCTGTGTTGAGTCTGTTTTGCCCATGACACTAATCATGGAATGATGTCTCCTATCCTTATCTTGACTCCTAAGCTTCTCAATATATATTTTCTCCCCTGTCCAGCAGAAAAGGGGAGTGATTGAGCAACTTTGGTGGGCATCTGGCCTCCAGCCAGGTTCAACCCACCATGCCCATGGAACAACATTGTCCAATAAACTGTTCACTTAATCATGAAACAAGAGTTGGGTTTTCTAGTTCCAACCAGAGTAGTTCATGATGGCAAACTCCTGCCTTCTAACTGTCACCTTACATGAGAACAGAAATAAAAATGTACCTTGCAAGAGTAAACAGAGTCTTGGGGTTTCTTTTAAAAAAAAACTTTACTATTAACTAACTATGCTAATTAATTTGAATTTGAATGAATTCTTTAGAATTATTGCATCTCATTGCATTACATTGTATTTGTGCTATCACTGATAGGAAATATCAGTTGGTATCCAAACTTGTCTGACTGTTCATTTGCAAAAGTGAATTAAGCAGCCAAAAAACCCTATTTGTTTTCCTTTTTTTTTTGGTCTATAAAAATCTTAATTCAAGTACATAGCTAAAGCAAAGCAGAATAAATGTGAAACACAGATGTGCATTATTGTTGAACCAAGGCCCAGAACTAAAAGACCTCATTGACTGTGAGAGGTAAAGCTGTTTTCCAACTTTTCTGACCTTTCCATGGCACAAGGTATGAAGAATGTCATACAAAAATACTTGTTCCCAAAAGATTCTCAGGCAAAATTTGCAGCACAATGAGTTTGCAGTACTTGTAATAATTATCAAAACCACAGATATTTACTCCTAACTGAACCAACAAATCTTTTAACATGAATTTTCTAAAGTTTTTGTCATTATTTTCTTACCCATTACCTATTGAGCCTCTGCTGCTGTGTCTGAGCATAAATTTAATAATTGAAATAAAGATTTTCTTCTATCTAATTGCAGTTTGCAAACATACTGCAAATTAATCTTGAAATAAAGCATCAGTTCACTCTGGATAGAAAACCTCAGTGGAGAAGTACGAGTAGCACCTTATTTGTGCTCTCCCAGTGGGAGATGGCTTGGTTTGCGCACAGCAATAACAATTTTCCTCAGATCTATTGTGAGTGTCTTGGGACCAAAACAGTAGATGACAACAAAAATTTCAGGTTTGGCCCTTGACAGTGAAGGAAATGAGTACTTTTATATGAAAAGACATATGTTCCCCTGCGGGTTGAGGGAAATTTCCCCTTTGAATTACCTTTAGAATATGGCTGAGTTGGGTGCTAAGGGAGCACGTTGTTCCATCAGGAAGGCAAACACAGCTCTGAACGGGCTCCAGATTCAGCACACAACATTTTTGTCTTAGCACAGAAATTGTTTTGCAATCCTTTTGGGAGATCCTTCTTCCAGAGGACGAGGTGGCTGTGCCCAGGTCCCTGGCTGGACATCTTTCCACAGCTGGAAGGCCGGCTTGTTTGTCCTCCATACCATGCAGCATAAAGAGAAGTAATAATACTCTGAGGAAGGCTCCAGCTTTTGATGTGCTGCCACATGGTTCAGAGAGGCTCACCTGTTCCTTTGCAGTGTTGTGAGTGCAGCCTGGCATGCAGGAGCTGTGTGTTTATTTGAATAGGAACCAAGCCTTTCTCCTCTCCTACCCCTGCCCAACTGCAGAGGCTGTTCATTTCCCTCAGTCCACTCCTGGAGCAGTGCGCTGGAATTTGAGGGTCTTCTCAATTCAGAATGAAGAAAGAAATCAGCCACAGACTGCAAAAAAAGCACAAACCTAAAATAAAATTATATTGAAGAAGAAAACTAAAGACTATGAGTTGACTTTTAACACTAGGAACTTGAAAGAGGATGATGATCCTTCACACAGAACAAGAAAGTACGAGATTTTCTACTCTCTCACTAGACCGCAGAACTAGAAGAGACCGAGGGGAGCCCAGGTGAGCCATACGCTCACAGAAATGGGAATTTCTCTTGCAGTGACAACAATGAATGTGTTTGCTGAACCAAAAATAAGCAGAGAGCAAACATCTGCATTCCTGATGTTAAAGGAAAAGCAACACTTAACCACAAACCTGGACTCCTTTGGTTCTAATGTTTTGGAAACAAAAATTGTTCAGTTATAATTCACTCTCCTCAAAAACTGACTTTTGTTTCCAAGGCTACTTTTTGGACCAAAAATACAAATCTAAATTACAAAAACCATACCATGTCAAAAGCATGGGTAGTCCTATATAATGGTTTTAAATTTAAAACGGTCTAAACAACAGTGTGTCAATGTAGATTGCCCTTATTGCACTGGCATTTGTGTTTGCCATGGGTGCTGGGATGACCTGTTGTGTTACTGTAATTTAGAAGGAAATGAAACCGGATAATCTTCAACATTGGTTTAAGAAACTTATTACATGGCATACTGTTCTGAGAAACTGTATAAGTAAGTCAGACCCTTCGCACCCATGAAGATACTTTGTTGGTGCAAAGAGTTCATAATATTATGGGATCGCAAGCTTAATAAATCTCTGGCAAATTATTATTTACTTCCATTTCATATCTCCCTAAAATGCAGGGAGGTATTTTTTTTAAGGACTTGATACTGAAACCTGGTTTCTTTATTCATATTGTAAAGCATGTTGCTCTTCATTGGTCTTCAGGTCACTGGTAGAGAAAAAGTATGAAACAATTCTTCCTCAGGTTCCATTAAAAAAGGGTTAAAGTGTGAAATGGCATTGTAATGGCATGTGGCTATCCACCACTGTTAGCTGGGTGATAGAGTATGGCAGGACCTGTTGCAGATGGATGTTCTAGGGTCTACTGAATACAGCAGGTATTTATGTTTCATAAATAGAAATTGATTGCTGCCTTAGATTTAGAGAAGTAGTTATTTGTCTCATTCCTGCTGACTTTATCTGTGAGATGTCAGATTGTGTTCAGACTTGGGCCTTCACTGACTTCATTATTTTTGAAAACAGTACTTAAAGACATTGAAAAATTCTGCCTATAGTTTGCAAGAGGATGGCAGTGTTAGGTCCAACATTCAGGCATTTTATATTCATTGAGAATGAATTAAAACTTACTTGTGAATACGTACTGGGGCATGACACAAGGTACTGAGTGTCCAGATCAGGACTGTGAAAGTGTAGACAGAAATATCCAACAGCTTCATGATCCATCAGCCTACCTGTAGTCTTTCTGGTTGTTATGAGGTGTGCTAAGAGTGAGAGAGAGGATTATGCTCATAAAGATGAGCATGCTAATTCTATCATACCTGTAGAGTTTCTGAAGTTCTAAAAATACAGCCAATGGTGAAGAGTTTTTAAATAATGGATTTTTGGATTATTTTTAAATAACAGATTTTTGATTATAAAATAATCTATTGTTTCAGCTGCAATTTGCATCAGAAAAGAATAAACTTCAGTTCAGCTTTCTTGATTTTGCTCTGGAGATTTCATAGACCAAGTAAACTCCTTGGAGGGCACATTGTTTCATGAAAAAGACTTGAAAACCAGATGATAACTTCTCAAGGTGTGATTTTTCTTCTTTTATTCCCTCCCCACCCCCCTTGCTGCACAATGAAATTATTTCTGATCTCTTGACATGTTGCTGATAGGAGATCATTTCCTGCCTACTCTAGCCACACAAAATTAGTTCAAATGAATTTCTGGGTACATAATTGGGAGAAGGTTGCACAGTTACCCACTAGATTACTACTGTGAGAGATTCCTCTTTGTATTTAACTTCCTTTGACCTAATTTCATTTTTCCTTCCATTTTCAGGCATAATCTTGGTTTTTTGCATTTTTATGGGAATCTTAATCAAAGTTGACTCTATTTGCATTTTTCCTAGCAATCTTAAATTATTCTTAAAAAATAAAAAAAAATATATATTCAGTGCTCATGACACTTAAGTATTACACTTTAACACTTGGCTCAGAATTCTTCATCCTTCTGTCACAAGGGAGAGAGATTAAACACCAGCCCATGGTGGATCTGGACACTGGGTTTATATAGGAACCAAGAGGATCAGCGCTTTTAGCCATCTTGATTATCTCACACCGGTACTTATACACTGCCCTTCCCAATGTAACATTTGCTAAATTTTCACTTGCCTCCTGACCAGGGATCAGTTGCTCGCCAGGAAGGGTTGGGCAGAAGGTCAGGTCACCAGTGCTTGTCTCTGGGCATCCCTTGGCTTTTGGTTTCATCATCTTGATCCTCAGATCTTCCCCACTTCCAGGACCTTTCCTCCAGATTTCTTTCCAGACTTCCTACGCCTTTCTCAGACCACTTCTTTTTAAGAACCCTTTGTTCTGGCAACAGCTGTTCTTTCTGGAACCCAAGCCTCCCATTTGCCCTGTCTATATAGTCTATGTGCAGATGCCCAACAGATGAGCAGCCACCTACTTGTTAGTTTTATTTCATTCCTCTGTATTTACTGGAGGATTCAAGATATACCATTTTTACTTAGTCCAAGCATTACAAAAATGTACAGCCAGCCGTACAGATTCCAGTCAGCAAGTAGCAGGTTTCTGCTTGAGAGTTCAAAAGTTCATTTTCAGACATTCACCCACACACACCCCCATGTACCCAATTATCTGTTCCCTTTTAGCATTTATAATTTAAGCTATTTTTTTCACCTACATGCTATTTTGGCATGCTTTTACTTTCTCTGTATTGCAATACTTAAGAATTGTGGGGTTCAGAGCAATGTGACTAAGCCTGACCTTGTGTGGTCCAGAGCATCCCCCCACCTGCTTTTGTCAGAGAAAAGGGAGGTTATTCAAAAGACCTTAGCAAAGTGGCATCCCCTGTTCAGGCAACACACAGCTCAGGTGGGGCTGCCCCAGCGGCTGCAGATCTGCCTGTGGCAACGCAGGTGAAAAATGCAGCCTTGCCACCTCCCCTTAACAAGTGAAGGGCTTGACCCACCACATTTCAAAACCTGATGAGTAAAGAACTTGAAATTTATTCTATGGTAAAATATGTCTGAAGGTCTTGTGCTAAACAGGGGTTCATACAAGTGTAACTATGTGCTGTAATTGCAGACTTGAGGCCTAAGCTACGTTTCAGTGATTATCACTTGAGGAGGTACTTGCGAATACTAATATTGCATTTACTAACTGCAGGATCGTGTAGAAAGATAAGAGAAAAAGGGGAAAAAACCCAAGATACGTATGTACTTTCCTGATCATGGTTAAGTAACGACGCCCAAGGTACAAAACAACAAAACCACACAAAGTTGCCTTTATCTGTGCAGATAACTTTACGTAGGTCTGTGGTCAAAGCCCACGGGGGCTTTACTGTAAAGCTCAGTAAGAAAACATATTCATGCTTTTGATGTCTAACAGTCCTACCACATAATATTTCTGGAATCTTTTTTTTTTTTCTGCAATAATGTTCACAATCTTCACTAATATTCCTTTTAGTCAAAGCTGAAAAAAGGGAGAAAAAAAATGAAATAAAGCACCATGGAGAGAAACTTAAATGGAATGGGACATAAAAATTCAGGACATTTATGTTTGATGCCATCATTAAAAAAAAATAAAAAGAGGGAGGAGGGAGGGATGACAAAGTGAAAAGAAAAATGCAGCAACTCTTTTATGTGAAGATTACATTTAAAAATAACCAACTAACAGTCTGCACTTTTCAAAAGACTGACGTCCTGAAACGCATTTAGATTGATGCAGCCTGAGCCTGAAGTTCTCTTGCTGAGTAAACAGTCAAGTGTTCTTAATAGGAATTGCAGTTTCTCGACATCTGTTGGGGAAAAGGGAATGGTGAAACAACAATTTAGATTGAGATTGGTTTTGTTAAATGCATTTAAATTCCAAGATTAGTGGTGTTCTTTCTTTTTCAATTAGCATTTACTTGCAGAAAGGTTACAGATGAAGGGACTGAGAAAGAGTTCTTTGGGGGAGGGGAAGGTTAGCTCCCAGGGCAGTACAGAATGCACTAAAATGTGTAGTGTAGACTAGCATAGGACTTTAACATAAACTTACAACTTATGCAAAAGCGAGTGCCTTTGAAAAGCTCTATGAAGGAGCAAAAAAATTAAAAAAACAATAACCGTGACTTCACTTTGTTGAGCTCCTAAGAACCAAGCTGGAATTCATATATGAAAAAATATTATTATTGCTTTTCAAAGGAATTTTCCAGCCCATTCATTCTGCAATTCCCCATGCTGATTAGACTGTGAGAGGACTGTGACTTCTTAGGGGTCACGGAAAGGTAAAAAGAAAGGAAGGCTATAAGAAATGTCCTACCTGCTTTGCTGCTTTTCAAAAGACAAGCTCTCTTTATGAGTTTTGTCAAGCCGAGGAAGATTCTTTTAGCCCAATGAAACAGTTGTTGCTGTTTTGGGGAAACTGCAATAATAACAAAACCTGGAATGTTCTGAATTGTCTTGCCCTGTTTCTCTCTGGAACATATGTCAGAGGTTGAGTCATCGTTTCAGACTGAGGCTGCTGCAACTGCTTCGATTTCACTGTAAAGATGAAGTGATAAAGAATACTCACAAACCAGTACCATGCAGATGATTTCCACACACACCACCCCCCCAGTATTACTTTTCCAGCATATGAATTTCAACTAATTCCATCCCTTACATCTGTAGAACTTGTGATTACTCTATGTGACTTTGGCTTTTCAAATTTATTGTCACTGTTCGTTCTTTTAAATACCTGGAATCAGTGTGTTGTGTTAGTTTTCTTCATTTAGAGTGTTTAGGGTTATTCTTTATCCTTTGCAAATCCTGGAAACATTTTGCTTTAGCCACTGACAACGGACTCAGAGCTGAACAAACATTATTCAGTCCATGACTGGATACCTGGAAATTATCATAGAATCACACACTGGTTTGGGTTAAAAGGGACCTTAAAGATCATCTAGTTCCAACCCTCTGCCATGGGCAGGCACACCTCTCACTAGGTTGCCCAAAGCCCCATCCAACCTGACCTTAAACTCCTTGAATAGGGAGGGGATAGCCACAGCTTATCTAGGCAACCTGTTCCAGTGCCCTGTAGTACAGAATTTCTTCCTCATCTCTAATCTAAATTTACCCTCTTTCAGTTTAAAGCCATTACCCCTTGTCCTGTCACTCCATGCCCTTTTAAACAGCCCCTCTTCAACTTTTCTGTAGGCTCCTTTAGGTACTGGAATGCTGCAATATGGTCTCCCCAGTGTTTTCTCTTCTCCAGACTGAACAAGACAAACTCTCTCAGCCTGTCTTTGTAGGGGAGATGCTCCAACCCTCTGATCATCTTCATGTAAATTGTAAAAAGAGATGCAAAACAAGATAAACCTCGACCCATTTAGAGAAACAAAGAAAAGGCAAAGCTGCTTATATACATTTTTTTCTATCACACTAAATTCAAGAAATTAAACTGTCATCTCAAAGCACCTGTGAGTCAACAGAAAGAGTCCTGTTGGCTTTACTGTTTAAGTGCAAGAAGCATCATGAGGGGCAGCACACATGTTAGCACCAGTATAATGTGTTCAGTGTCCTCTCTGTTGTTAAAGCAATGTCAGCCTACAGGAGTTCTGTTTAAATCTCTCTCTGGACACTTAAAACTAGCTGAGATTGATTGCACTATTTGTTGATCTCATTTATATTGTCTTGGAGATTTCAACCTAATGCTAATCTGATGAAGTGCAGATGAACTAGGTTGTGGTGGCTAGTACTATGTACGTTATTGCACAGAGCCATTAAAGAAGCAGTGTGAACAGAAAGTACGAACAGACGAGTGCACAGTTGGCCCTGTGGAATATTTAATTCTCTAACCACAAGTAGACATGATCAGAAGAGACTTTAAAGGAAATGGGGCTTTGGACTCCTGCTCTTTCAAAGGGAGAGTCCCCCACCCCTTCCTTTTCTCCTTCTCAGAAACCTTCACTTTTTTCTATAACTGTCTCACCTTGTAAAACACAATAATGGACATGTTCCTCCTTTCTGTTTAACGCCCTGGTTTCCAGCAGGCCTCCTCATCATGTGTGAATGCCACTTGGCCTCCCATTTCATTCTGATGTTATATCTTTGCCCACGATATGGTGGCCTGGTCACCTACAACAAAGTCAGGGCTTTGCCATGGGTGGCAGAAGTATAATTGAATCATTAAGGTTGGAAAAGACCTCCATGATCATCTAGTCCAACCATTCCCTTACCACCTATTTTATTTACTAAAGTAGCAAGAAGTTTTATTGATGACAGTGGAGATGTAACAGGTTACACCTGAGCATCAGACACACACAGCAGTGTTTTGCTTCGAAAGAAACAATCTTCTGCGGCAATCTTGATCCACGCTTCAGGATGCTTGAGCTGTTTCCTTATCTTATGTCTCCTATCACACAAAAAAAATGTTTAGTTAGACAAGTTTTACTCCTGTAGGTAGTTCCACTATTGCTACAAGTTAGTTCATATAAATAAAGACTGCAAGCTGATCCCCTAAATTATTTGGTTCAATACAAACAGTCAGGTAACCTGCCAAAAATAGCATTTCACATAAAATGGAACATGACAAGTCCTCTGTGCTTACTTTAAATAGAACTATTCTGTATCCTATTTAAGAAAAACTCGATAAACCTTTAGGTAAGACTTGGGCTCAGTCTTCAACTTCTACCCAGAGGTGCTAAATAAGCTGCACTACATCATCTCTATCTCCAGGAGGTGCTGTGTCACAGATACAATGCTCCACCACAATTTTTCCCAATTTCTATTCTGTCCCTGGTGCAGTCGGTATTTATACCTGCAGCAAATCATAATGTACCATATGTGTGTCTAGCTCTACACATTGTATGGAAAAAGGTGATCCCTGGTTTTACCTATTCGCCTGCCATTGAACAGGCAATGTAGGTATTTGGCCATCACAGAAAGGATGTTTCAGATCGGGTTGGTTCATCCACCACTTTAAAACAGGCTTCTAGTAAGGTCTTTGCATTGAGTGAGCATGTTCAAAACACAGTCCAGTCTGCATAAACATGGAATTTTGTATCATGCTAAAAAGCAAGTTATCATGCAGCTACATATCTGGGAGGGGTTAGATAGCAGCATTGCATATTGTACTACTTTGAAAAAGACAGTGAAGAGCTTTGGATTTCTTCCTGCCTGGGGACTAGCTGACCCAAAGTGATGTTCCTGCAGCTGAAGAAGGACATGCTCTTAAACACAGAATATTTTTACCAGCAGCTATGGGGATCAGGTCCTGATCAGGCCAGCTTTACTCATTTTAGATATACTGGGACTCCTCCCTGGAGAAATTACCCATAGGCAAAGATACTTAAAATTTTATCAAGCTAGTGGCTCAAAAGGATGAAATGTAAAAAACTGAAAGATGAAAACCAATTTTCCTCGTAAGGGAGGAGTTGTGGCACAATGCATTGTGGTTTTTTTACACCAATTACACTCAGTTGAATAGAAAGGAAACACAGAGAGAGATGCCTGAAGAGACTGAGTAGGCAGAAAACTAAACCTGAATGAATCTGGGTCTGGAATTTGTGCAAGTTGTCCTCTTCAGCTTGCTTGGGGCTGAATTTATTGCATATTAAAGGCTTTAATCAAATACTCTGGGTCATATGAATGTATTTTTAATGCTTTTATGGTGTGGCATGTTCTAAGCAAAAAGTGTCATCCCACATATATCACATTTGTCTAAATTTGCATTCTCCCAGATGGCCACATTTATTGACTTTGTGAAGTTAACTGTCTCTCCCTGCTTCCAGCCAATCAGGATTTTCTGGAGGATCAAAGAAAGTGAATCTTTTATTGTTTCATCTATGGCTGAGAATGACCCAAAACCAAAATCTTTTGACACCAACACCTCCAAATATCAGTCCCAGATTAGCAAAGAAAGCTCCTGGCACAAATTCTATTTTCATTTTTTACAATTTCATTGAAATTAAATAATATTTTACCTGTGAACATGAGTATTTGTTATCATGTTATTTGTAGCCTCCAATATTAATGACATTTAAAGGTTAAAAAAAGCCCATTTCACACTTGCTGAACAAACTAACTTTCCAGGTGTTATTCCAAATATACTCATTTGTACTTATGTGACCCGGAACCCAAGAAACGTCCTCAATTATTTGCATCCCTAGAAACTGAACTTTATATAGCTAGCAGAGAAATATATTTTTTTAGATCTTCTAAGACTGCGTTTTGTAGCTATCAGTCTTTATTAATTAAAAATCCACAAAATTCAATCAAATTCCTTTCCTTTAAATCATGCTGAAGGAAAATTAACAACAAAATGCCCACAGTCCAGGTAGCTGCCAAATCCTTTTCTAGTAAGTGTTTAATCACTGGAGTTTTTTTTAAGTCCAAGTGTAATAGCATGGGAATTTAATCATCATTTCTATTAGTACAACTGCTTGAGAGGGTCTTGAAGACATTTCCTTTCACTTTAGTTTGCCCTGTGGATAAGTACAGCACTTTGGTTCTGTATTGATTTGTCCTTTACTGCAGTGATCACCTTTCATTTTCAAGCATTCACCTTCCATTCATGAGCATTAAATCCCTATTTAAAAGAAATAATAGAACTGGAATGGTGGCTCAATAGGGCAATGATCAGTGGAAGAACCCAGATGACTTTATCTGGGTCAGAACTTTATTTCATTAGGTTGAATAGTGATTTCTTGCTTTCCCCTTCTCTGTATCTCAGGCAGTGACAGGCCTTCCCTCTCCCTAAGGATGTGAAGACCAGCTGCCTTGAGATAAGAGAAAAGGAAGGGAAAGAAAGTGCGTTTATAAAGGACACTGGTCTACACGTGCAGTTTGCAGCATATAAAAGCCCCTTGTGTGTGAATATGGGCTAACACATCAGCACATGTCTGTTTTGAAATGAAGAGCAGCAGGTACATTTTGACACAAATTCAAATCAAACGTGTGCCTTTGATATCATACTGGCAAAACTCGATCATATGCTTTGCTAATCGAGTGTGCCGAGACTCCTATGCTTATGTTTTTTGGAATTAAATTGCATGACTGTGCTTTGCTCTGTAAAATGTGTAAATGTGTAAATTATGTCAGGACAGATTGCAAATGCCAGTTGAAGAAATAAAAAATATGCTGCACTCATTGTAAAGAGTGCAGGGGTGTGGCCTGGGAGATGGTGCGAAGGGGTTAATGCCTCCTAGCAAAATTCCTGGAAGAAACAGATTGATTTATTAACTGTTATTTGTATTACTAGTATTAACAGCTTGGTGAAGAAACACCAGAAAACCCAGAAAACCCTATTCAGGACTTAAAGCCAACAAGACTGTACTCTATCAAGAAATGTAGAACCGTGGCTTCCACCTGGAAGAATCTGTGGTACTAGAGTCAAGATGGAGTGAGTGAGTGGAGTGAGCAAAGACAGAATGCCTGAATGAACATGGCATGGAATTATATGTTGGCCCTATTTCAAGAGAGCACTTAAGGAAGAACTTAAGACCAAGTCCTCCAAGAAAAGCACTTAAGCAGAAGCTTATGCACAGTAATCAAAAGGAATGTGCCCTTGAAATAGGGCCAATTTATACAGCTTGCTTGATACATTATATTTACATATATGGAATTATTTGATCATCGTTTAATGTATTCTAATTATATATTAAATATCCAATTAAGTCACAATTCCCTCTGCTCCCTCATTGTTTATCTCTTTTTCTCATTCTTTGTCCCCTGAAAAAATTATTTGGGATTACTCTCCAGATTCTCCTCTATTCTAGTTTTCTATCTTGTTTGAAAGGGGTCCTGAAAACCAAGGACTCTATTTGAAATCAAGGTGCATGGAGACCTCAATAGATTGCTTCCTCTTTCAAAGTTTGATCTTTCTCATTTTAGAGAGACAACAAATTCCTGTTCCTATTGAAATCAGGATCAGCAAGAATTTGTCCCTGAGCTCAGCAGTATTAGCATACATCCTACTGTGCAGTGGAATCATCACCCAGGAGTGATCTTGCACCTCTTAGATGAGATTCATTTAAATAGGTATCAGATGACTGTGCTGAAGCAGATATGAGCTGATTGTGAGATCAATATAAACATATGTCATTCAGAGCACTGGGAATAAATATACTGATTTTACAGACTCTCTCTTCTAGCCTCAGATATTTGTTTAAGTGGGTCATGTTTAACGTACAGAGTTACATTATCAGTTCTGTGCCTTTATTACTAGATGTTTAATATTTTTTCTTCAAACATATTTTGTACTGATGTTTGAACTTTTTACTTTGATGACCTGAACTTCAGAACTGTACCTTACAGGGAGGGGGAAAATCCTTGAAAACCAATGTGGAAAAAGTATTCCAAGAAAAGGCCATTTGCTATAACTGAATCCAAATAGATCCAACTTAGTGTGCTGGTTTTGGCTGGAACAGGGTTAATTTCTTTCACAGTAGCTGGTACGGGGCTCTGTTTCAGATTTGTGCTGCAAACAGCGTTGGTGACACAGGGATGTTCCAGTCACTGCTGAGCAGGGCTTACACAGAGACAAGGCCCTTGCTGCTTCTCACCCCACCCCACCAGTGAGTAGGCTGGTGGTGCACAAGGAATTGGGAGACAACACAGATGGGATGGCTGACCCCCAACTGCCCCAAGGGATATCCCCCACCTTATGGCTTCTTGCCCAGCAAATAAGGCTTGAGAAGAAGGAGGAAGCAGGGAATGCTCGGAATGATGGTGCTTGTCTTCCCAAGTAACCATCTTCTGCTTTCCTGAAGATGGCTGAACACCTGCCTGCTGATGGGAAGTGGTGAAGGAAATCCTTGTCTTGCTTTGCTTTTGCTTTACCTATTAAACTGTGTTTATTTCAATCAATGAGTTTTCTCACTTTAACTTTTCTGATTCTCTCTCCCATCTCACCAGGGAGTGTGAGCGACTGGCTGTGCAGGGCTTAGCTGTCAGCTGGAGTTGAACAATGATACTTAGTAATACCAATTTCTAGAAATAATACATTAAGGTTTCTCAGTTTGTTGGTTTTTGGTTTTTTTTCCCAAACAAATATTTGTTAGTCACACATGATGATTTTCCTTCCTCCAGGAGTAGAACTGACTTCTTGCTTCATAGCAAGCTTCCAGATTGATATGGAACTGCTGAACATCAGTATTCATGTGGCCATGCATCCATTTGATCCATAGGATCCACACCATATTTATATTTATTTGTATAGTACCCAGTAGCCTAGAATCATAGAATCATAGAATCACAGAATCACAGAATCATAGAATCATAGAATCATAGGGGTTGGAAGGGACCTCAAGAGATCATCGGGTCCAACCCCCCTGCCAAAGCAGGCTCCCTAGCTCATATTGCACAGATAGGCAATACGAGAATACTTATGTAAGATTTGGAGCATCACCACCCTATGATTTCAGGGGCAAAAGAGGGTTTTTCCTCTTCCTGCATGTAGTTTGCCATCTACCCAATGGTCTGCTTAAAGACCAACTACTCCTTCCCATTCAGTTAATGGGAAGAAAGAAGGTAGCCTGGTCATATAGCAATTTTCCAGACTGATGTACATATTTCATCTTTTACCTTCAATTAAGGTAATGCAATGATCAAGCTGACTATCTTTCTAAAATACATGATTATGTGAAAAATATTTCATCACACATTTCACAATGTCGGGTGTTTTAATTTAACCTCTAGAATCTGATTCATGTTATGGCTTTAGTGATTACACACTGCCTATGCCAAAACCTCTCCTCTCTTTTTGAAAGCCTATTTTGTTTGACTTTATGTCTTAAACCTACTCTGTGGTGCTTCACTCTTGCTTCATCGAGGTTCATTAATTAGCTGTGGAGTTAGCTTAATTTTTTTTAAAAGATTTCAAAATCCTGAATACTTCCAAATTTTCTGAGTCTAAAAATTCTGAGGAGGAAGAATTATGTAACCTTGGTCAAATCACTTTTTTTTTTTTACATTTTATACTATAGTTATGTGATGGATTGTGACAGAGAAAAAAAGCAATTTTTCTGAAATGCCACTTTAAAATTAAGGAACAAAAATATTTTGCTCTGAGAATGTTCTTATTTGTTGGGATTCCCACCCTTTTACTTTCATTTAACTCCGCATGCCTGTATATTCACCTTCTGTTGCAAAGCTTTTTATTTCTAATTATTTTTTCCTATGCTACTGTGGATCACATTCCCTGGATTTTCTACCAAATTCAGCTTTTGAAAATCTGACTTTTGATTTTGATGTTTAATTGGTCCTTTTAGAATGTTTGGCCCTTCATTCATAGATCTGGTACCATCCGTCTCCTCACAAACTGGCATTTGGAAATGCTTAGACTGGTAACATTTATTGGTGTATTATTATTAATTAGGAATATTTACCATGTTTTGCCCCTTGATCAAGGTAATTAATTTCTGCTGACTGCCTTCAGGAAGCTCTGAAGAAGGAAAGGAAACTCAACTATAATCCTATGAATGTGCTGTAAAGAGAACTTGGTTCTGTTTGTATGAACTTTACTAGGAAGGACTGTGTGGAATTCTGTGGCTTCACACATGCAGTCCCCCAAGCTCCCTTAGAGAAGATGAAACATGACACTTCCTTTGTAAAGGATCCAAGAATCCTGCCCCTAATCCATAGATTTCATATGTATGTAATCAACTTTTATTGCTTTTGTGAGGATGAAGACTCCCCTTCCAATGTGAGCACAATACAAACTTTGACAGTGTCATTAATAAAGAGCTGCATGGCTCAGACTAACAGGGCAGTTATCTGACACCTTTCTCTGGGTGCTTTCTGTGATATTTGTGCAGTGTACTATTGCTGTGTCAGACCTGCTGTGTCAGACCCCCAAAATCAAACTGCTTGGTAAAATGCAAGAAAACTGGTGATGTAAAAACACAAACAAAAAACCCCACAAGCAAACAAACAAAAAGAACCACACACCACAGCTGAAAAATGTTGAAGGTTTCCTAAAAATCTTTTTCTATTGCTAATGTTAGAAACCTTTTGGGTCATGACAGTGAGCCTAATGAAGACAGTGGCAGAGAGCCAAATGATCACAGTGTCATTTAATCAAGCCATTGATGGGGAAATTTTGAGATTTGCTCTTTAGAAGCCTTAATTTTTTTTTCAGGAGCTCAGGTCATTATCTGAAGTCCAGCAGGGACCAGGTTTGGAAATTCAAGTGGCTTTTGGGGCTATTTTCCCCATAACACATGCAATTCATCCATTCAAACTAAGAGGCAGTCAGAAATATAAATATTACAGAAGGACATCAAGATTTTTTGGAAGCAAACATTATGTTTGGGTATTAATTCATCCAGATATCCAAATAAAATTACCAGGCACTAGATAGTGTTCTCAGCAAATGGCTGTTAGAATCAAGCCAATAAAAAATGGAGCAAAGAATCACTTCTGCTTTCGGACACAGCCCACTATTTTCCCTTCACTATAACTAGGATTTTACAGCTGTTCTTACTAAATATCAACCACATTCAGGTGAAAAAAACCACTTTAATAATTCTCTCATCTCCACTGAAAAGTAATATTAATGATAATTAGTTTCACATAACCAATTACACAGAATTTTTTTAAAATACTGTTTCTGTGCATGTTTTTCTAAGTTACAAGTTCTTGTTTTTATTTATGTTCTAAAGATCATAGATTTCGGGGTAATGGCTTCACCAATGCACTTAATTCACTTAATATGCATGACATTACCAGTGCACAAAGCTGGATGTTAATTCTCAGGACATTTTGTGATTTATTTTTTTTTTAATTGCTTCATCTTGAAAATTTGAACATTAGCCATATTTCATTTAGCTGAAAAATATTTAAATGAAACATTGTTGAATGCCTTTATAGATTGTTGCAAACAGATACCTCCTGCTTTACCATAGACTGCTATAGTACCTGATCTGAGGATGCAGCAAGGGTACTGCAGATGCAACGAAGCCAAGAAGGTCCTATTATTTCCTGAAAGGCTACATTGCTTAAGGTCCTATTTTTCATGGGCAAATAGAAAACCAAACATATGTGAATACGGTTGAAAATTTGCTTATTAACATAATTTTGTATGAAAACCTCCCAAAACCTCAAAACCAGACTATCATCTCAGAAACAAACAGGGTTTGAATTCTTTCTTTTCTAAACATCAGAGCATAAGGAAAGGGAGATTTTCTGTATGAAACAGGGTTTTTTACATTCAGCAAGGTTTTTTTGTAGCCACATGTCTTCTAAGGGGGAAGGAAATGAGAGTCCTATCCTAAAACATGTACCTTCTAATTTGAAGAGTTAATGTTTTTCTTCTGCAACTCTATCTTGACTGAATATACAAGTGCATGTCACGACCGTAACTGCCATGCATCTTGAACTGCCTGTTTCAAAATTAATACACATTTCTTACTCTAGCTATCCCTTTTTTGTGTGTGTGTGTTTTGTTATTGTTGCATTTAACTCCAACTCTCATTTTGATAGTCCAGAATTTTTTTTTCAATCTTGAAAATACTCCAGAGACTTCCTTCTGAACCCTTTTCACATTATTCATTAGTCAAAAGTTGCTACAGATGTCTCTCAGAACACTCATTTTTACCAGTTTCTAAGTTCTCATCTTCTAATCTACAGATGTAGCAAAACAGTCAAGCTGGCTTAATTTAAATATAATCTCTATAGCCAGAGGGCAAGGGACTCATGTAGCACTGTAAGAACTGGTTAACGATATTGAGTACCCCATTTCAGATATTTGAGGGGTTTACAAATTATGTCCTTTGGTGGTATCTTACAGTGTGTGCAGAAATGTGGAAGAAACTTCTACAACTGTTAACAATATAAACCTGATGATAGGATTTAAATTATTTTGGCTAATTTCCACTGATGAGATCTAGGACTTCCTGCCCTAACCTGGGTCTCCACCTCAAAAGAGTTATTAATCTGTGCTCAGGAACGACCGAGACAATCTAAATCGTAGCAAGAATTTGCAAGAGTTTCAGACATGAAGAATTAAATTAATAGATTGGCAAAATACAAGGAAGTTTAAAATGGATATTCAGTGGCTATACCTCTGTATAAATGTTTTTGTGAGTGCATTCTTTTAGCTGTACTTTCACACAGTCAAAGAAGTAGAAAATTATTTTACTTTGCAATAGCGTAAGGAGCAACAGATAGATTATGAAACATCTTTATTGCAATCTGCTACTGGAATGAGTTTTGTACTTATGACAAGTAAAACAGACTACATAAAAGGCAAAGAATTTTAAGATTTTTAACTTGTTTCCCTTGCTTCTCTTGTTATTTTGCGGTTCATTCAGCTGTCAAGATTACATCGGTCACCTTCTTGTTAGTCATGTTTCTGAGCTCTTCACCACAAACATAATACTGTGTTTGAATGTGAGAATTGAACTTAAGAATTAATTTTAAAAAGCAAAAATTTGGTTTTACTTTTTTTGTTTAAAAAAAAATATTTCTTTTTCTGTATACATCTAATCATATTGGTTTACAATTTAAAAAAACTGTTCCTGCTCAAGGAGGGGGAGTGACACCAGGATCAATATTGGAAAGGCTATGAAAAACTGCAGAAACCATTTCACTAATATTCATAAATGGACAATTGTAGAAGGCCACATGGAAATGTCCTTGCCCTGAGTTGAGGTGTAGAAATAACCACTGGCACCAGGATCTAATTCATTTGGGACCAAAAGCTTCCATCTGAGAGCCTTATAATCTCTTTCTAAGGAGCAAAATCCTTTTTGCATAGACTTAACATCCTAGTGAGTGAGTTGCCTCAGAAGTGTTATTAAACTGGATGTTTCTTTCCTTGTCCAAACTTAAAATGGAGATTTCACATTACCTGACAATATCCATGGCTCAGTATTATAAATTGCATATTTCTCACGTTAGTGAAAAAAATAAATAAGCAAAAGGCACACCTTGCTTGAACAATTTTTCATTGCGATCAGATACCAAATGGCCTTAGCATTGCCAATTTGATCAGCATAGATTATTAATTATGATACTGCTGGTACAGTTCAATTTAATCAGAAAAGAACATCAAGGAGCCCAAGAAGTAGGGTATATAATGCAATTTATCTTTGCCTTGTACTGATAGGGATAACAATGATTTGTAAATTGCTTCAGCTACAAATACACAATTAAAAAGAGATAAATATCAAAAGATATGCCACATTCTCAACTCAAAGCCAAAAGTGCAAGTCTTAATCTTAGTAGTGAGTTTTAAAATCATGAGTTAATTCTTCCCTTGATGTGCACGCTTAACTCCCATTAAAATTAATGGGGGTTACACATGCTCATCGAGGAAGAAATAGACCCCATAGTGTGTATATTCTTCAAATAATAAGGATTTGGTAATTACTATATTATTTGTCCATTAATTTTCAATTTATCTTGTAAATGGGCACTCTTTGTGATCTTAGGTCCAATTATATAAAGTAATTTGTGGCAAAAGGTCTAGTGGAGCATTATCCTCTTAAAGGACATGTGGTTTTATAGCACATATTGACAGTGCTCTAATTCTCAAACTTTATCACTTGCTGAATACACCAAAACAAAGGATTTTGACTCCTGGCCGTCAATTTCTCCTCCTCTATGTGGTTCAAGGTCCTTTGAATTCACTGTGTATGTTCCATTGACTTCAACCTGTTTTGGAAAGGACATTTTTCTTGAATTATTTGGTGTCCGAAGAAGATTTTTAGACTCGGTGATGATATTCAAGAGCCTCAGTGCTGGGTACCCAAGCTGAAGGTTGTTTATGAACAGTATTTTTCAGACGGCAAGTATTCATCAGTTTCTGACTTTTTTTTTTTTTAATTTTTCAGAATATATCAGACCATTGAGATAGATATTTTAAATTTTTCAGAACATATCAGATCATTGGACCTTCTAGAATTTCCTGAATGTTAAAATACACATTGTTCTGGGACAGAGAGTCATGCAGCTGTTGTCTCCTCCAATCCATAAGAATTTACATTTTTAAGGTATTACCCATAAATAATTAGTATGTATGATGACTATATTCAAAGTTCCTAATTACAACTAATGGAATTTGAAGTTTGAATGGTTTTACTACAGTTTACCCCAAACTACCGACTGAATAGGTCAGAATATTTCTACCTTTACTAATAACTTACTGACAAGAGTATTATTAATGAACCTGTCAATCTGGCCCAAAACCACAATGGATTTTTGACTCACAAGCCAGTGCAGAAGCAATGAATGCACATAAATCCTGCCCTGTTCTTATCAGAATTCCCTGATCCCTTAAAAGAGTAGAAGTTACTGCAGCACAGTCTATGAACAACAATATATTTGAGACACAGAGGAGGACTAAACTCTACAGCACCAAATCCCTTTCTTTTCAGCATCAAAGACTATTTTGAGCATTTGGCCTGATACTAATGTAGCTTGGACCATTTTAAAAGTAATCTCTAAGTTCCTAAAGCCTGATTTCTCATTGCTGTGTTTTTGAATGCTTAAGGATGGTCATAAAAACTAATGTAGGTATTATCTTTAGGATTATTCAGTTCTTTTTGAAGACGCATTCTTCCCTTCCTGTCTTGATTCTGTTTTTGAAAAATCCTTTCCTAGTTTTCTTGCCCAAGTTTACTATCTTAGTAACTTCCCAAATAAAGCTGCTAGTTCATATATTCTCCTCCCACTCCTCTATTTTCTGGAACTGGGTCCTTCCCACTCCCTTTTTAACATAAAATAAATCATCAGTGACAGATTTTAGGCTCATTCAGCACAAATGAAGTACATGGACTTACCTGATGATGGAGCATTTCCTTTATACACACCAAATCAAATTCAAATTCTTTGGTTCACCAGAATGTGTCTGTGCTGTTCCTACCTACATGCTGCATTAGCAATGTGGATGACAACCCTGTGAAGTGACTTACCTTTGGGTGAGGTAGCACCGATCCTATGAGCTAGTCTTCATATTCTATAAGTAGCAGCAAGTGGTTGTGTAAAGATCATAAAAGTGTAAAGTGCTTATGGTGTTTAGCCAATGTCACCCAAGGAAAATCCCATGAGAGTTATCATGTGCTCTGGTAGAAGTTTCCTACTTGTCAGTGTAGCTTCAAGAAAGAGGTCGATGCTTAGTTTCAATAAAAACTGAATTAATGAAAATTAAGTTGGTTTTGAGATAAGCCATTAAGAATTTGGGAGAAATTAAAGATGTCTTGAGCAGATATTTAAGGGCAAGGATGAGGGTTTTGTAGTACCCAGTGTAGAAAGAGTGCTATTAATGACATTTGTTGTAAATAAAGGTTTTAATTCACATGTAAAACAAAATAATTACTACTTCTTAAAAAAAATAATAAAGAGAGAATAATTCTGTGGAAAGGATGAAGATTAGTGAAAGACTTTAGAGATTAGTTAAGCGTATGGGAATGGCAGGATAGGTATGCAGAGAGCAAGAGAATTTTTTCTAAGAATGAATTCCAGGATGCTTTCAGATCACTTCAGATTTACGTCCTAGAGCCTTATATTTTTTAGATACTTGGTAACAATTACAGCTCATTGGAAGCTGGAAACTTGAATACAAGAAGTTCCACCTAAATATGAGGAAGAGCGTGTCTACTGTGAGGGTAGAAGAGCACTGCTCGGCTGCCCAGAGAGGTTGTGGGTTCTCCATCTCTGGAGATATTAAAAACCTGGATGCTGTCCTGTGCAACCTGTTTTAGGTGATTCTGCTCTAGCAGAATGGTTGGACTATATGATCTCCAGGGGTGTCTCCCAACCCCTATCATCCTGTAATTCTGTGTGATTCTGTATAATGGTCATGTTTTGTGATACAAAGTAATTTCTCAGTTATACTTTTATGTGACATACACTTCCTGTAAATATTTAATGGTTTAAATATTTTTTTTCTATAAAAGCTGAAGTATTTACTTTTGGATGAGGAAGATATTTTGCAACTTGTCATTTTGTCTACCATGCTAATTTTTGGTTGGATTTTTTTTAAAAAGAATCCTTGAAAACAGAGAGAATATGTTCCATCTCAAGTGATTTTTTTTTTATTAATAGAAATTTTATGTGACTCTTGGTTTTTTTAGTATTTTTTAGGATGTCCTAATTGGAAACAACACCACTCCCTAATTAATGAAATTGTCTAGCACTGAAAGACAATCTTACATAGATTATGTGTTTATCAAGCGTTAGTACTCGAAAAGGCTACAATCTACAACTACCTTACTGCACAACAGGGAAGCAGTCACCAAATGGGTCTATAGTTACCTTGTGTTTTACATGTTTCATATTCACTTAAAGGGAATTTAACTTTGTTTCTTTAATACCCAGTTAGGCACTGTATAAGAGAGCTCTAGCATGTCCCCGTGTGACCCTCACCAGGAGGTATGGCGCCTAAAAGCTCAGCCCTATAGCGGTCAGCATTGCACCTCACAACCCCTTCTCTCACATTGTCACTCTCTATACACCCATGTATGGGTGAATGAATTCAGGCCCATTATGGTTGTCCTGTGAGAAATGAGTTGACAGGTCTCAATCTAAGGCAGAGCAGGCAGATGTGCATGCAGTAAAATCCAGCACCCCTGACAGGTGAAGTTTAACACCTCCATGGCTTTTTTTAAAGTGGGGACCAAATGTTCTGCAAAATAATTAGGCTATATGTTGAACAGGACAAATCTAGCTGGTTGTGGATTGTAGTTCTTTTAACACAGATGTTATTTTGCACCTGCTATATACTGCAGTGTATCTTCGATAGCTCTTTAAAAAAATAGATATTTTCATTCTGAGATAACAGAAAGCTTCATTTGTCTGCTCTATAGATACAGGCATTCATTATCCCCATGAATAGCCTACCTGGCTTTTCTAGACAGCAGTCTAAGGAACAGTTTACAGGTTGATTAAAGTTACAAAGACAGTGCAAATGCATGGCAATGATCTAGGTTTTCAGGCCCAAAAAGGGACATTTAGACAATTCTGACACCAGCATTTCCCTTTGATCTATATCTACAATGTATCTCTGCAGAAAAGTTCTGCAGGTACAGTGTATGCTGGGGAAACTGAATGTAGGTCAATGAGATGCACTCTGGTTTTTTAAATAAAATCTTTCTGCAGAAATTGCATGATTTCCTGTTGTAACTGTAGACTTCACATAGAGCATCATACATTTGTTTTCAAAAAATGCTTTTCTGCTTGTGCAAAAATCTTTCGTTTTGTTCAAGGTGCACAAACACACCTATTTATGAATCATTACTTTTCATGTATTTTCCTTTACTAATTTGGGGCTGACATGACAGACCACAGAATTTCAAGATGCCTATTCTTGAGCATCAAATGGTGTCAGCCAAAAAGGTTAGACGAAGGGCTCAATCCGGAGGAGACTTGCATACCTAAATTGTGTCTAACTCTTCAGTTTTGATCTTTAAATCCCTAGCTCACTGTCACCTAAGCTTAGCAAGACTAAAGCCCACAAATACCTAGTTTAAGCCACAGAAGATATCTAGGTCCCCAATTTCTGTGACCTAACAATCTGTCAGCTGAGATCCCTGATGTAAAAGCAGGGCTGCCAGGGCTTCCCACAAGCATGGTAAGCACTGGTAAAGGGCATAGCAGGTTCCCAACGCATTGACCTGGCTCTGAAAGTGCCTGGCTCTCCCACTGACTTCCCAGAGCCCTCAATGTAGAAGAAATCCTAGGATGCCACTGTGCTGGCAGTGTGGAGAAACTGCCTACCTGGCTCCATCAGGATAGTGTTCCCCCACAATAGCTTTCCTCTGTACAGCAGCAGGCAGCCCTTTGGATTCTCAAATTGCACTTAAGTAATTAATCCTTATGCAGAATAGCTGAAAGAAAGTGAGGTGGGTCAGAGAAACCACAGGAGCCAGGAAGAGCTGGTGTCCCTGAAGTTTCCACAACCAAGTGGCATTTGCCTGATTCAGAACCTGAATCAGGTTCAGAATCTGACTCAGGCTTCATGTTATTAGCTGTGATTGGACAAAGGATTTTGGATTTTAGATGGAGAGGATTTTCAGAATGAAAATGTGTATGAGAAAAATTCTATGCCAGATCTCCCATATTTTGCAAAGTGACAAATGCAGTAAAGTTTGGGACAGATAAAAACAAAAGAAATAAAATAAAGATTAAATACTTTAGTGAAATTTATATATAAACCTGTGTCATCAACATCCTGATTTCTATTTCAGCCATGGAGGAGGAGAAGGGTCTGCTCAGGCAGAGAGAGACATTTCTTCTCTGCGCTGGTAAAAGCAGGTGTGAGGTGACAATACTAGTTGGAATTTTTTCTATTAAGATCCCCTGCACCTTGAGGAATTGCACTTCAGAGGTCACAGGTTGGGTGTGTGTTGGTACTGTGTTAGGCCACAGTACTCCTGGGAAAGAACCTGGTAAGCGCGGGCTCAGACTGAAGATAATGGAGTTTTGCCATTGCTTAAGTTGAAGCCAGGTTTCCAGTTCTGTTGTCAAAGAGACTCTTTCTCACCCCCACCCCTCTTCCCCCAATCCCCCTGCAGTTATGCTGCACACACCGGCCGCGCGTTTAGCTTATCCCATGTCTATCATAAATATAGCAATGCAGACCTTGTTACCAGAAAGCTCAATTATTGTAATACCCTCTTAGAGGGGCTTAGAGCCAGGCTGCTCAGCACTGCTCGCTGCTCGCACTGAGCACTGCAGCACGTGTACTCAGCCCTGTGAGCCAGCAGGAACGCATTACACCGTGCTGCATTCTTCACACTGCCTGCCTCTGAAGTGGCAGATTGATTTTAAGTTGGCCCTTTCAGATTTTTAAGCCTTAAATAAGCAGGCTCTGGCTATGACTGATCCCCTTCTATCCGAGCCCTGTCCTAATGGGGAGCTGAGTTCCCATACCACCTGCTTTTCCTGGAACCCTACTGTCACATCACAGATCTGCACCAGATTTTGACTTTTCTGTGCTGAACTGCACAATGTATCTCACCCCCTGTATCATTCCTTTCCCGTCATGCCTTTCCATTTTTATACTGCACTTATCCCAATGTTAGCAGAGCCTCCCAAAATTATCTCTGCCATCTCACAAATACAGACTAGACAGGTTTTTGACGGAGGTGGCGTTAGAGCAAGATAGCAAGTGTGGCTTTATCATACTTGGTACTCACTTTTTTCTTCCTCCTGCAACCAAAGAGGAGGCTTAGCCCTCTCTTGAGACCTGAGGTAAGTTGGGTTTCCTTTGCTGCAGGTTAAGAGCAGGCGAATAGGAAGTTAAAGTTGAGCAGCTGACTCTGTTAATCTGTACCCTAATTTAACCTGTAGTGACTTGTTTCTGTAGCTACACCCCTGGGTGACTCTGGCCACTGCACTGCATTGCTCCATGCCTCTTCCTCTGTCTAATGTGGCTAATGATGCTTCCTTTGTAAGGTACTTGCAGATGTAGGGATAAGAAATGGAAGTTTCAGAAGAGGTATTATTAATTATCCTTTATTAGCCTGTCATCTTCCCATCCATTTTTCAGTGTAGCATGCACTCCTTGTGCATTCTTTTCCAATGGTCCATATAACTATTGGCCCCACAGTAAGTACTTTTTCTACCTCACTTTTTTTTTCCCCTTAAAATGTGCATTTTTTTGCTTTGAATTATAACATGGTATGTGCTGTTTATATAACTTTGTTGTTAGTAAGTTTAATTTACTTTAATTACAATTTACATTGGCACATATATAGGAATTTTAATTGAGTTATCAATAATAATAATAATAATAATACACTGGTTTTATCTTAATGCTAAAATGTGATCCAAACATTAAAAAACATGGATGTCTAAGATTAGATAATTAACCCAAACTAAGGTTCTGCAGCAGTGAAATCCAAGCTGCTTCTAATGAATTCCACCTAAGGATTTCAGGTTTAAAATCTTGGAACCCACGTTTCAAAATCTTGGCTTTGATGTACTCACATGCATTTTCAACATCAGTGTGAATGAGACATGTGATGGTTGCCCTTCCTCCATCTCTCTTCCCACCTTTAACACAAAGGGCTAAAAGGGACACCAGCAGGGGATGAGCAGCCAATTTCCTGAGCAGAATCCATTGAATCACCCCGTACCAGAGGACAGGACTGGGAATTTAAGGCCTCATGAAAAACTATCTCACTTCAGATATTTAAATTAACGGCTCTTCATACGCCCCCAGTTAACAGTCAGTGGAGAGGAACAGGGATGATTCAGCCCACCTCAAATCTGAGTCACCCTTCTTCCTCTCCTCTTCCACTGGAGTGGGGGCCGCTGCTCCACAGTCAGGTGTCCCCCTTCAACGCCCACACTGAAGTGTGTGGGATCTTGGCCCAGGTACCTTTAGTTTCTTATGACACACCTTGGGTCCTTATAAAGATGAGAGCAACATTTACACAAGGAAGAAAAAAAACAGCGATGCCAGAGGTGGTTAATCTTTGTGCTATTTTGCCAGCTACCTATGTATTTGCAATACTTATGGATACTGCCTTGCTTTGATGTGCGGGGATTTACAGATGCAGTTCCATTAACATTAGTGGGAATTGGGTGCATAGATCCAGTACATCAAGATGAGAATATTTGGTAATAAATCTTTTAATATGCATGTAGCATTGACTGGATAATTTGAAACATTTTTAAAATCCAAATAAAAATTGAGTTTTCTACTACAAGAGAAGCTACCCCTAGAGACAGATAAGTGGAATCTATCTCCACATAGTCAGACCCTGTGTGATTTCATATTGTACATAGAATGATCCTTTTTTATCTTTATTGATTACTAGAAGAGTTATACAATTAAAGGTAGCAAAATGCTTTAAGGTTTTTGTTCTCTGGAAAAGAATCAAGAGTTCAAAGTGGGGCTCCTTTCTCATTATTAGAGAACACCCTAAGAGACAATCATTTCCAGCAATTCTCTCTTTCTCCTCCTCCCCTTTTCATTTCCTACTTTGTGATTTTTGGGATACAGAAAAAAACCCCTCTGTGTGCATGTTAGCACTAGTTAGTGATGTGCAGGTACAAGAATAAAACCTATCCTTTCTTTTTACAACCACATGTATAAAAGAAGTACCTATCATTATTTCATTAAGGATCTGCAGCAGCATTTTCTTGCCTCCTTAGTCACATATATTCATGTATGTGTGAGCACACACAAATACACATACACACACACGTAGACAGTCTCACGCTTGAGTTTTCTGATGTAGAACACCCCTTGATAAGCACTGCTCATGTCAGGATTATGAATACAAGGAAATAGAAAAGACATTTAGAAACCATAGGAAAACAATTCTTTCGGTGTTTGAACTGCAGTGTTATTCAGATGTATATAACTACTGCTGGGTGGGGGCACTGCAGGAAACATGCCAAGGAAGAGAGACAAGGGGAGGCCATCAACAAGACAGAGAGAAAAAGACAGAAAATGCTTTTGTTTGCAGACTTGGCTGGTTGACTTGACTTGAAAATAATAATAGGTCCCCATTCTCTTTCTCCAGCCCCCTCCCCTGATTCATCGGATATAACATAATTGATTCTCACTGGAGATGGATTTGGAATATGCATCTTGCTTGTTGCTATTGTTTATGTTTACACAGTACATTTACTGCTCGAGGAGTTTTGTTCCTCATTTACTCACCGCCCTGTTGCAAACCCCTGTTGCTTTTCCAGCTGCCACCAGTTCTTTTCTTTTTACCTCATTTTTCACACAGGGAGGTGAAGAAAGGGGGAACCATACTGTCTCAAGGACCATAACAGGTTGGGGGGTCTTGCAGGTTATGACATTCTGCTTGATCCAGGAAATTGTCCGCTTACATTAGCTGGCAGACTCCTGTCAGAGAGTGGGGCATGTGTTCTTTCCCTGTTGTGTGTCTGCCTCCATGACTACCTAAAATCCACTGGCAATAAGAGCAGAAATTCCTACACCTGGCACAAGGCTCCCAGTAGAAAGTCGTGAATTTTGCGGACTGCTCTTTTCAGTAGGGCACCTTTGGACAAAGTGATGATAACTGCCACGGGCAAATAATTTTTTTCAAGTCCGAGCACAATGAGGGAGGACACTATGCAGCAGATCACCTGACAGACATAATCACGGATTCTGAGGCCCTGGGGTGCTAAGGAAGACTCATGGGGGACATCTGACAGGCATCAGGAAGGAGCTTTGAGAAGAACAACAGCCTAGCAGTTTCCTTCACAATCCCTCACAGTCCTGATGCTAGGAAGATATAGCTATTGGAAAAGGAGGAACAGGAAAGAGAGGAAAAAAGTGTATAGAAAGAACAGAGAGGGGTCCATCTGGGGGCTAGGAAAGAAAGATCAACAAAGCCTAATGGCAAGTGGGTGGCTAAGATAATATGTTTCAGCAGAGTTGGCATTATTTTTAAAGTATTCCTAAAGTTTTTATGGCTTTGGGCCCCGAATTTCTTCTTAATTCATCCTAGGGGATAAAGAAGACTCAGCTGGATGGATCTCAATCACTCCTTTCCCTTTCTCACCCCTTGTCATCATGTTCTCTTCCTTCAGTACATTTTCACCATGGTTAGAAATTCCGACTCTCACTCCCCTTCCCAAGCGACTACCGTGGCGCCCTTTGGAAGGTGCGCAGTGCCCTGACTCCCACGGAGTCGAGTTCCATTGGAACTGCTGGTAGTGCATTCATCAGCCATCTGTCATTGCAGCTGCTTGTTGAAGAAATCAACTTCTTTTTTTTTCCCCCCCTCTTTTTTTTTTTTTTTTGTTAATACTTTGGCTAGGAAGGGAAAAAAACCCAAACCTCAACCACCAAAAATCAAACAACAATAATGGCCCCACTGTTTCCCTGACAATCCAAACATAATCTGCTGCCCATAGTTGCAGTAAAATGTCATTGAGGTGAAGTTAATTTCTCATGGCCTGGTGGATTTGAGTGTGTCTTCAGGTTTTGTTTTGCTCTCCTTTTCCCTAAGAGGTTTAAAACCCTTTTCTGATGGGAGGATAACTCCTGTGGAGTTTCCGTGACTCAAAAAGACTGAGCTATGGCATGTCAAACTTTATCAGCCAGTTGTCAAAGTAACTTTTAGCTGAGAATCTCAAAAAAACAGGAATGCTTTTAAAAGTCTCACCATGTGTTTTTTATTTCATTGTATGTTCCATGATTGAATGGAAACATTGAGGAGAGGTGATAAAAACTGTGCAAACATAGGATAATATTTAACGGTGTCAGGAATCTAGGCTACAGGCCTACAAGCTTTTCAGCCTTCTTGCAATCTAATTTAATCTCTTTTCCACAACTGTCTATTGAAAGATAGTGAAGATCAATGTATCTTCACTTTATTTTCATCCTGAGATCTTTATACATTCAGACACATTTCTGGGTCCCAGATCATGCTGTCATCCTTGTGCATGGCCATTTCAGTGGTGACTCCTAAGGAACCAGAGGTCACTGCACCACCCTAAACAGGAGACAGGAAGCCCGAGCACAGTGCTCTTGTATGACATTGGGAACAGAGCTGACAGGTCCTGACAAAGCAAGGCAAGCTTCGTTGTCCACAGTCACACCATGACATGTAAATTTTCCTATGCTTTTCTTTTCATTTATCTTTGGAAAGGGGGAAAAGGAAAGGTTATCTCTCCATGTCTCTCTTGTAGGTAACTGAGAAGCAGAATATAATGAGACGGTTAAGTGACTTGTAAAATTAAAATACACAAATCATTAAAATATTTATAGGGCAGAAAAAAGGAACACTCATGACATCTGTTTTAGGTCAGCACCTAAGGAGTTTCTTACAGCCGATATGGGAACTCTTAAGAAACCCAAATGTTGTTATACACAATAGCATCTTTATCAAAAGCAAAAAGCTCACAGAGGGAGGCCATGGCACTTGGAGTGTGGGAACATGCGTCTATCAAAAGTGAAGACTGTGAAAGCAGCAGAGGAAAGCCCTGACCTGGCCTCTTGTGTTGGTGGCAGAGGCTGCTATGTTTGAGCTCTTGGACAGTTCATCTGGCACTCCTAAAGATAAAACCTGAATTGACAGGTTTATGTCTCTGTCTATACAATACCAGTCCACCACTGCAAACTGATATATAACATCACACGTATTTTATACTTCTATGTACACATGTATGTAATTGTCCTTGGAGCTTCAGAGATACAGACTGCTTTTCTTTCCTTCTCCATTTATTTTTTTTAAATTAAAAACAACAGTTGTCTTCCAGTCTCTCTGATCAACTCCTGGCAAAGACAGGGAGATAGACAGATTTCAAATCCAACTCAGTTGCTAGCTTTTTTTTTTTCTTCAGTTTCCCATACTGAAGTTTTCAGTCTTTTGATTTGACTCATGCAGTAGAGGGGGCTCGAAATGAGCTGGAAAGCAAAGTGGGCCTCATTAATCTCAAAAGGCTTCAGATTTTTAAGTAAAGCTAGATAGGTAGGTATTTCCAAGTGGGAATCCTTTAATGTTTTCTTTCTTTATTAAGTGTACTGTTCCTCAAAATCACCTGCCAATAAACTAGAGTCAAGCTTAAATACCTGTCTAAGCCTCATGTATGCGAAAGACTGTATAACTTTTTCCAGGAAATAAACTTGGATTAAAGCATGGATAAATATTTCACGTAGTGGCTTTTCCGATTGTTGTTTTGAAATAACTAAATGTGTCTGCTTTGGAGGTGTCTGTCACGCAAAACTCCAAAAACTTCAATCAAGTCCACTAATAGTAATTTCTCCCAGGTATTATATCATGCCATCCCTGCAAAGCAAAACCAGTCTCCCTGCCTGTACTTGTGAAGATCCTGCTGAGAAAGAGAAGGGATACATTTGCCTAATGCAAGTAAAGTATTTAAGTAGAACTTTTATCTTTTGCACAGGTAAGATCCTCTTGACTAAAAAACTTTGTTGACTTGCATTGATGCTCCTTTTCCCTGTAAATAATTTCTAATTGCCCATGGAAGCCCAACATTTCATTTTCAAAATTTAAAATTATGATATTTAGTGTTTTGAATTTATTGTTTAAAATTTTATTTTTCTGTTTTATTTTTAAATATTGTTTAAATTAGTCGTAAAATCTAACAGCCTCCAACCCTTTTGCTCAAGAACAGTCTACATGGTAGGCATAGTTTCAGCAAAAATTTATCTTTCTGAATTGATGTGTATATACATCTTAGATAACTGTCCTTTTAGCCCTACCCTATTCTTTAACACCCATTATTACGAGTCCTAAAGCTTTACTCTATTTGTAATTTCTTCCTTGAAGAACTCATCACCATCTTGATGTTGCAAGGTATGTATTCTTAACTGAAGCATAGAATAAAAAGTGGCGTGCAGTTCACATGCAGTTGTTGCTGTTGTCAGAAATGGTTGCTTTGCAATGAGACTTGATGTCAGAAGCAGATGTGGTATTCTGCCTTCACAAGCTTTTGCAACTGTTTACTATGGGAAAGAAGCTCAGAACTGAACTACCCCAGAGACCACTACCCCAAAACCAGAACAAAAAACCCAACCCACTCCAAGCTGGAAATGGCACACTCCTTGCTCATTAAGCAGGTAACTAACCAAGTAGTTATAATTCCAGGTACTGGATGTGAATGATTTTCAAAGAAAAATGAAGATTTTCTTCATACTTTTCATGCATTACTCTTTAGGGATAACCGTCTGTTCACACTCAGGGGGAACTTTACATCTGAGAAGACATAATCCAAAGAGCTACCTGTCTAGAGAGTAGCTTCTAACTGGAAGGATCACAGTCTAGGATGTGAAAATTTATGTTAGCAGAAAAGGGAGTGTAATATAAAAGCAATCCAACCTCAGAAAGAAATGAACTCTAATGGAAGTAAAAATATTCAGGATTTCACCCAGCATGCTTGTCCATCTCCTCCCGTGATCAACCTTCGTTTCCATATTGCTAATATTCCTCAGTGTGTCAGTCAGGCAGTTGGGAACTAAACATATGAGTCAGCCAAAGCCATTAGTACAGACTATCAGCCTTTTGTCAAAGAAATGAGCAAAGTCACTACATACTGATGAAGAGCTTTATAACTGCAGCCTAAAAGCCACACAGAGGAAAAGATGTTTAATCCCTGAAACAGGTCCAGCTTTTGGCAGAGAAGAATCTGAGCCTAGCCTGTGACTATTCCTCACACTAGTATTTGAATAATCTAAACAAATAAGACCAATGAATAGGTGTCCACAGCTTCCCAACTACACTGCTGGCACATTAAAGGACCAATTCCACGGTCTTGCACAGCGGTAGTCCGGTCTAGTGCTTACAACATAATTCTTTGTCTTGAAATATGAAGTGTCTGGGTCTGCACTTAATACACAGGTATAACATCAAGGAATGCTGGGGAAGCAAAGTCTCTGGGTTTTTATTTTTACATTAAACAATCATATGCAAAAATAATGACTTGGCCTTTTGGTCTCCCACAATTTTTTAAATAAGTCTCTTCTGTTGATTTAATGTAGCTTTAATTTCTGGAGCTTTACTCAGCTTATACCTGTAATTGGAAATGTTGTATAAAGGTACTGCTTAACAATGTTAAACAAGGCAGCTCTCGCAGCCTTAGAGGCCCCCTTACAACTAGGAATTTGCTAGTGAGAGTGGAAACTGTGTTACATAAAGGCTTCTCATCAAGTCAATCCACTTAGCAGGGAGGATCAAGATGAATTGATGTTATGAGGGTTGTAGTCTTAGAGTACTCAGAATGATGGCACTGGTGGTACCCCATGTGTTGCTAACTGCCTTATCCGTCTAGGGTAACCTCCTATTTAACCCTTTGTCAATCGCAAACTTGGTGTTAGAGAAGCTCAGTGCTGGTCTAAAATCACCTATGTGACTGTTTTGTTTGACTTAACATGAATGAACTATATTGTTTTGGCCTGAGAGACTGTTGTACTATTTATTGGCACTAGGGTTTCATGCCATCATAAAGTTCCACTTAGAATGCACTCAAAATGCAAATTTTCAATTAAATTTCTTACATTCATGCCAATATAAGCTGGTAAAATTTTCATTTTTTTTTTCTACTGCACCAAGATAAAAACTTTATAGCATTGAAATGAGGAGCTAAAGACCTTTTCTAAAAGTGTTCACAATTATTTTATCCATATTTTTAATATTCATAAAAGTGGCAAGAACAAAGTGAAGCAAATTTGCATTTCATATCGCACTAAAGCTACTCCACATATACACGATAACACATCCTGAGAACAATGAGATATCCTGTCACACGTATGCATTTTCTAAAACTGCACAAAAGGAGGATTTCAGGGATGCATAAATTAACTTCCTACCTTTAAATTATTAACCCAGGCTGTTCCCTGAATATGAACCAAAATCAAAGGACATCTTTCCCACACTCTTTTGCTCCCTGCAAAAAAGAGCATGCCTATTGTCAGTCTCTCCTCACTTAAAGTTGATGACTTAAGAAACTGAGTTACTTGAATACTGAAAATGGATTTAAGAGATTTTTTTTTACTTTTTTTTTTTTTTGCATAGTACTTCTATTCATGCCATTTTTGGATTGGGAAGGTGCATATTGTGGCTCCTGGTAAGAAGCCACTTCACCTATCCTAACATATTTCATTTTGGATGCAAATGCATGAATTTATGCTTTGGTATGTGGGGCAAAATGAAACTTAAATCAAGTTTCAATGAGTTCTTGAAGTAAAAAAGAGGGATGAAGCCTTTATCCAGGATCCTGTCAGGTATCAGGATGTCCCAGAAGTACTTTCTTGTAGGTTTCGCAGAGATAGATGAACCTGCACATAAAATATTTCCCTGAAGTGGCATTGTTAAACCTGGCCTTCACCAGAGCTGAAGTAGCCACTTGTGATGAACAGCTACATTCATTACATCTATTGAAATCCGCTTTCCAAATGTCAGAAATAGGCAAAATAATCTGCTAAAGCATTTTTGCTGACATCGTTTTTTGCAAAACCTGCAGTCTGATTGCAGACCTTTTCAGGAGGATACAAAAAAAGGTCAAATTTGTAGATAAATGGCTATGAAGTATTAACTCTCATCTAGTAACAGGTGATATTAAAAATACTGTCTTAATTCATTCATTTAGGGCCACACTTATATGCAAAACCCTATATGCAAAACTTTCTGTGGAAAAACCAATTAAATTGATTAAAGTAGGAACTAAAGAGGAAATTTTGACAATAGAAGCCATTCTGGACAGTTGATGTGGACAAATGCATTTTACTTGGCCAGCTAGTAACTTTGCAGCAACTTTCCCTCTTAATTTTAAGCCTTGTTTGCAGATTGTCCTGAAATGATCTACAATTGCTTTTTCAGTTGAAAATTTAGTGTTATGAACATGTCAGTAGCACTGTTTCCTCAGAATCTTGTAAAAAAATGTAGCAAACCAATAGCTACCATAAAGTAAATGTGTTTTCCATAATTACACAGAAACCACAATTTAATAGCCCTAACTTCCTACTTTAACAACTTGAAACCATCACACTTAACATGATCTACTAAGACATTGTATAACAACACAAAAATTACTATTTTCCCCACCTAATTCAGGCAAAAATCCTCAATAAACACATTCCAGACATCATTCAGGGTTTCATACTTCCCATCATGCAAAAAAGTAATTGCCTTTTATTGACCTGGACTGACATGCATTTAAATCAAGGGAAATCTTCCAGCGATATGGGTCCAGGTCTTAAATCCCCAATGCTAAATTTGCACTCCAATCACCAGTTCTTTAGTCTATATTTGAAGCGATTTCTCAGCAAATATTTTTTGCTGTCTTCCACACTGCTTAACTAACTCACTGTTTCATTACTTTTTGCACAATGTGTAGACTTCCATTCAAAATTAGAAATGCTGAAACACCAGAAGAACTATTTTTCCTTCTGGGTTTTCACATGAAATTAGTACAAAAAATCTTGTGATGCCACCCTGTCTTATTCACATTTCGTATATCCAATGATTTCTACAATGTATATAAGGACCAAAACTTCTGCATGATTATGTGAAATAAAATGAAACCTCAAACATTCACCTATAATTATCCACAAGATTGAGTTAATTTGGAGCATCCTAACTAAATGCAAAAAAAAAAAAGAAAAAAAAAGGAAAAAAAAAGTTAAATATTTATTTTTTGCTACATAGCTGTGAGGTATCAACATGTGAACTGTGCAGTTTGGGTGTAATGATTACCCAAAGATATTTTCATGGTAGCTTAAGACTACACACATACCAAAATGCAAAACCACATCTGTTTTCTCAGTTTAAATTGCTGCATGATGCTCACTCAGCCTCTGTACTCTGGCATGTGCCAAACACATGGATGAATAAAGAGAACGCCTGCCAAATATATCCACTTTCTACAACTATGCAAATGGAGGACTTTGGGGATGCATAACTCAACCTCCTTTCTCAGATTTTCATTAACAATATCCCTCTTTGTCACTGGAGCAATGTAAACATTTGCAGTTTAAAAAAGAGGCAAATCCCTACCTACGTCATGATACTTTCTCACAGAATTTGGGTAAACTAGCTGTAGTCATAAAAAGGGGACCTTTCTAAATTGCTTTGCATTTCTGTATTATAATGCAATGTGATATGGTGAGCGTGGCTCAGCCAAAACAGACCTGGGCCACCCTGAGCTTGGCTGAGGAAGGATCTTGCTGCGGTTAGGAAACTGAACTAGGACTAAAGATCTCAGTCCAAGTATTCAACCCTTCCACAGACTCTCTGTGTGTTTGGGCTACTTGCTATCAATAGCCTTTGGATCCTGAGCTATAAAAAGTCACCCATTATAATTCCTTTGACCCATCCTTTAGGTGTTTGATATGTGTAGACTGTCTTTTGCTTTGTACATAACATCATCCTGAGCTCATCTGATGCTTTAACTGTTTCACTACCAATAAATAGAGCTGCTTATTGTAATTGATCAATATGTTTTACCAGAAGACTCCTCATAAAAAAACAAAATAGGATTTCTCAAACTGTTAATGTAGCCCCTGAAGTCAGAACAAATCACCCATGCACAAGGTTCTGGGGAGTTCACAGATGTCAGTCTGGTAAACAAACATAGAAATGTAGAAAGGACATGAGAAGAAAGTTTTCAGTGTCCGTCTTCGTATGTCAGACCATCAGCCTACAAGAGCTGCTTCCCCCTTCCCAGCTCACAGATCCTCTCTACTTACCATAAGGTCTTTTGAACAAAGGCTCCATGCCCCTGGGCATTCTCTCCAGCATCCTTATATTTAATTATTGTTATTATGCCATGATAACTGAAACACTATTTGGAAGTGGATTAAAATATCTTTAATTTTAAATCAATTGATTTGCATGAAGATTCTCATGCAATGTTGCAAGGAATAGATAGCTGGATAACTGGGTTATCAAACCTGGTCTCACGCAGTTATCAGCATAGAGATAACTATGCCACATACATTTAGTGCACAGCAGTCCATAATCCTCCTGCAACACCAGGCGCGTCAGGCTGCCTGATGATTTATGACAGGCTTAAGATCTTTAATAGAAAAGCGGCAGTGTAGCAAGGGAAGCATTTTTGGAGGTGAGGGATATCACCCAAATAGTAGGTGGTAAAAAATCTTCCTGACCCCAAACTGGGCAATGGCTTAACCTGAGCATCTGCGTAGTTCCTGAGTTTGGTGTTTTCAGGACTTCCCCCAAGCAGCTACACCTGAATTTGAAAATTAATCCCATCCAGGTTTGATTGTGCCGCTGGTTGTATGGGAGAGACATGGCAGAGTTTATGCTAGAGACTTGCCGCAGGTCTTTCTTAAGCACTTTAAAAACAAGAATGCAAAACTTTCCCTTTAACTCTGGATTTGGTACAATAAACAAAGGAAACAAACATCAGTGGGAACAGAATATGAAGATTAAAATTCTATGGACATATCATTGTAGGGAGGTGGAACTCAGTGGCATTTCATTTTTTTCACTTTTTATACACAATAGAAGTAATTCTTTTATTGTTATCTGAATGGAAAAGATCTGAAATTTTATAAGCATTTATTGATCTTAATATAAAGAACAACTCTTTAGTAAAAATCTGAAGGAGGAAGAGAAAGTGGATTGCTTGGCATTCAGACTGTCCATGAGCTTCCCAGAAAGAAAGTCACTCTCTCACAAAGTGCTGAGTAATGCTCCTACTGAAAGCAGAGAGAGCACAGCAGCATTCATAGCTTCTTAAGAGGTGCTCAACACATTGTAGGATGGATCCACCAGGAAGTGAATTTGAGGAGCATATTCACAGAAACAGGCTTACTCTGTTTCCTTGAGGCAAACATTTTTCCAGTAGTTTAATTTGCATTAAATCCAAAATTCAGTTAGGATATTGATAAAACACAATCCTATCCGGAGAAGAACAAGGTAATTACAAGCAAAGAATTGTGTTCGTGCAACACTCTGATTGCAGTGAATGCCCCAAATGGTCAGAGCTGCAAGTGTGAAGGATCCAAGAATAACATAACAAGGGTCGTGATGCTCTCAAATAGTATCTCTCACTCCTACTTTTTCTGTCCAAAAAAAAAAACTCTAGCCTGAGAGAAATAATGATCATGTAGAGACTATTTTGGCCCAGAACATGAGACAGTCACAGCAGAGTCAGCATCACTGCAGGAGCCTCTGAGCTGATATTGCTGGTTATGTTTCTATGTCAGACCTGACATACAGGACATAGCAGGGAGCTGGTTATTTTTTAGCATTCATTTTGAATGAGGCTGCTCTAAGTTTACACCCAGCCTCCTGTTCTCAAATTCAGCACATGCTCATATCGGACAAATCTTTACTAAGTGCAGGGTAATTAGGCAGCAGAATAAATGTATACTCAAGAACACAAAGCCCCCGTGTATGCGGTGCATGTGTGCATATGCATATGTGCACGCACTCCTCTGCATATATATTTTATTTTTTTTTCCCATGGATGGCCACAGTGGGTACATAATAACGCCTGCTTCCCCCGACCCCCCCATACTCACCAACATATGCACGCCCAATCAAATCCAAGGGACCTTGCAGGAGTCAAGGCCGGGGTTTTAATGCTTTGCTACCATTTTTGACAAGACAGCCTCCTTCTCTGAAAAGGATGAACCGGAGCCATCTTTCAGGAGTTTTCTTTCCCTGACAGAAATCAGCAGGGTTAGAATAAACTGCATAAGTTATCAGCTCCTCAGGAAAGAACATGAAAAAAGCCCTTCTATCACTTAATGAAAAATAGCTTCTTTTTTGGACAGAACTTCATAGGCTTGCAATCAAGCCATGGCTCCCCCCTCCCTTCCTTCCTTGACGTGCCATAGAGGCAAATCAAGTCGGCATCTATTAATAATATTTTCCCCTGCTCCTTTCATTTCTCTGCATGTCCTACCACTGTCAGGCCCCGTGATGGAGCAGCGCCTTTATCTCGTCCGAGTCTGGTCTGTCAGGGTGATAAACAATTCTAACAAGAATCAGAATAAAGATCTTCCCAGTAGACTCGGCGGAGAGATAGAGGCTTTTCTCATTTTCTCGACGGAAAAAAAAAAAAATTTAATCTAGCAGCTCCGGCTTTTTTCAAGCGTCACATTCAAAGAGATGCAAATTTGTCAGAGCTGAGACCCCGGCTGACTCTCAGCACTGCGTGAATGTCAAAGGGGGGACTCGAAGCCTTTGACATCCCTGCCTTTTTTGGGGGCTATCTGCTGAAATAAAAAAAAAAAGAGAGGAAAAAAAAGCAAATGCTTTGTAGTGTGTGTTTCAACAATTTTCATAAGTTTTCTTCTGAAATAAAATAGTGCCGTTGGGAAGGTAAAGTGAGAGAGAGAGAGAGAGAGAGGGGTGGGGGGGGAGAGGGAGAGGCAGAGAGAGGGAGTGAGAAAGAGAAAGAAAGGGGCAGAAGGGAACGTAAACTTGTCCATTTAGATTTAAACAGGCCATGTTGATAGTAAGATTTTTATTATTTGGCAGGAGTCAATTTAATATTGCAGGCATTTGCTGTACCTCACACACACACACATATACACACACAAAAAAAGAATCACTTTGCATAACCCTGAGATGGGTGCAGTGATGATGGCTTACATGTGCGTACATCTTTCCTCATTTGTTTACATACGTGATTCTGAATGTGTGAGCAACCATATATGCATTCTTATAGCCATTTAAGAGGTGTGCATGGTGTGTATATCTGCATCTATCACAAATCTGTGTATTATTAAGTGTCCTTTTGCTATATGCTGACCATGTACTCTTTGCTGAATGAATCAGAAATTAAGCTAGTTTTCTGAAGATCATGCTATCTGAAGGGCAAATACAGAAAATATATAACATGGTTAAGAGCTCAAGCACGGAGATGATGGGGGGATTTTTGTTGTTGTTTAATTGGATTACATATTTATTATTTTATTAATTATTTACTTAGAGCTTTTTTATTATTATTTGTGACCTGTACTGTAGGGATTACAGAAGAAATTAATCTTTAAAAGAGTCTTGGAAAGACAGCTGTATAACTGCCATGAAATGTATCCTTAAAGTGTGTGTCTCTTTACAGCACAATCTTGCAGGAAAAAGGAGGATTTTCTAAACGTCCTGGAGTCATGTGAATTTTCAACTCTCTCCGGTTGCATTAAAATAAATGAATATGCCTACTGAAAATGTGACCACAGTAAATCCCGAAGCTTGTCAATGTAGTAGATTCCCTCAAAACAGAGCATAGTAAAGAGCTATTTCTAAGCCACATTTCTATCGTGTGTGTGTGTGTGTATATAATGTCCAATGGTATTAGTATAGCTCCATAGTCTGACCATTGTTGCCCAGAGCTCTGTGCCAGGATGGAGACAAAGGTGGCCTTTTCCAGTCGTCTCTGTGTATTTCCTCCAGACTTTGACTGTCAGAGACATTTCTTCACCCCCTGAGTATGACTTATGACCACTCACGGCAATTCCCAGGAGGCTTTTGAGGCAAATGCCTTCTGCTGTAAAGTATTCTGGGATCTACTGTCGATAAGCAGCATATAAAGGCTGAAAACTACTGTGTCAGTCCAGAAGAAAAAGGCCCAGTTTAATCCATTCTCTGTTTAATAGTACTTGCTATGTGTGGACAAAATATTGGCAATGGGTTATGGGAATGTCCTGCTTTTCATTGCCCTTGTCTGAATTCAGTTAACACCTCCTCAGTCATACCTATTTGAGCACATTGCACTCTCTCCTCAAGACTATTGCTGAAAACTCTGATCATTAATTACTAGACTCTTACTTACAATCAATGCAAGTGCTAATACACTCCAGTCTCCACTCAGCCTGAATTGGTTAAATAATAAACTGGCTTTTACTGCTGTAATGATCCATTTGTAAAGGAGCTCCAATACATTGCATAAGGCTCTATTCAAATAAGGTATTGAAGTGCTTTTCTCAGAGGTTCCCAGATCACTCACTTTTTTCTTTCTCTTAAACAGGCATCCAAGTCATTATCCTATCTGGGAAGTGGACTTGCTGAGATAGGGACTAATGCAGAACAAAATATTCAGGCTGTGATGAATCTACTAGGCTCAGTTTAGTTGCCCTCCCACGATACCCAGGTGAGACTGAGACACTTCTCTTCCCTCAGCAGGGATGCCCTTGGCAAGTCCAACTGCTATTCATGTGCTAGATTCCTGGAGGTGATTGCAGCCTCCAACAAGAAGTAAAATGTCATATCTGAGTGCAGTCTCTAAAGGTAGGGGATGACCTGAAGAACAGGCAGGTGCAATGTGCAGAGCAGCAAAGTGGGTGCAGGTGGAAACTGGCCTGAGACCACTGAGAGTATGACAGTAACATTCAGAGGTTAAAATGCAAGCCAGGATAAGCTGGCAGTAGATGGACATGCGTCTAAGTCCTTAAAAAAGTGTTCTGTAGACTTCAATGTTCACATCAATATCAACAGGAGCTTTTTTGGGTCCCTCTATCTTTTCCCTTTTTTTCTCCAGAAAGTTAGACGACTTCTTCAGATGCTTAGATACATTTAATAACTGGATTGTTTAGTACTGGCAGTCTCCAACGCTGTTATTCCTCTGCTAAGTATATCATCAATCTGCTCTCCTGAGTTATTTCAAGAGACACATGTTGGGCTAAATCGGAACCCAAGTGACTGAGTTAAAACTGCAGGATGCATCGCTAAGTCCTAACTACAGATCACATTTCATTCTAATGTAATGTGATCTGCCAGAAAATTATAAGAACCCAGCAAGGAAATAAAAATAAAAAAGGAAAAACGAGCTATATGTGATTTTTCATAACTTACGCTGTGCACAGAGCTTGCAAACAATTTTTGTGTAAAGGAAAAAAAAACCTTCACACACATCTCCTACTGGCTCTGGGTATGAACTCTGTTACATAGACATTTCACATATACTGAAGAAACAAAGACAGAGTAAAGTAAAGCATTGAGGTATTCTTCTTCTGGCTCACAAAAAATGTTTATTCTGCTTTAGAAATTCCAAATATAATGAGCCTCCTGTAGTAGCAAATATAGATAAAAGAGAGGGGTATTAAGTTTTGTTGCAAAATCTGGTATGTTTTCAAGCACTAGCCTTCTTTAATAATGCAGGGACAACAGCCGTGTACTTGGGATTTCTTCAATGAACATTAAAATAATGTTTACATTCAACATCTGTGAAAAGCTTTTTTTTCCTGAGTTGGCTGTAAATTCAGGAGCTGCCATAAATACTTAGCAAATAAATAGAGTCCATATTATAAGTTTCCATAAAACTTGAAACAGTTGCCTCTACATACACCATTTTATTTGACAATAACAGAAACAGTTCCACACCTAAACCAGTGCCAAATATTACCTTCACCCTCCCAGCTGCAAGTCCACAGGAGTCAGCGGTGTCATTGTTGACTTAATGCAGGATAAGTCATCCTGAACCACAGCAGCAGCTCATTAGATAATTCATACTTTAGTAGATTTCATTCAATGGGCAATCAGTTTATTATTTTTATGGGTTCACTATAGTCATTATTCTGTGTGCTGTCCTCTATAGTAAGGTTTCAGCTACATAGCTGGGCCCGCTTCCGCAGACCTGAAGCCCTTCTGCATACAAATAGCATAGGGAGGGTTTGTAGGATTTAGCCCCTGGTTTATAAACTGTGCAAATTATTTTAGAAGTCATGTCAAGTCTAGTTTATTCCAAGGTTTGCTTGCAAATTTTAATCAGAAAACACAGAAGGGATATGCAGTTTAGATTGAAGTATTCTTTCACCTTGTACCCTGCCCAGGTTGACGTACTGTGGGCTGATATAACCGGCAGAAGTTACAGCATGCATGATGGAGGAAGGCTGGACACAAACTAGAGAAAACACATAAAGAAATATTTATTTAAAAAAAATAAATCAACCATAAAGATCCTCCCAGTAGACCTGGGAGATGGAAGCCTTTCTCATTTTCTCCATGGCAAAATTTAATCTAGCGGCTTGGCTTTTCAAGCGTCATATTCAAAGAGATGCAAATTTGTCAGAGCTGAGACCCCAGCTGACTTTTAGCACTTTGTGAATGTCAAAGGGGCTTAAAGGTTGAAGTGTCTTTACCTCCCTCCGTCCTTAGTAATTCAAAACCAGACTAAAAATACAAAGCACCCACCTCTACCTGTTTGTTCAGGCCTCTCTATTTCATGCATACCTGCCGGCTATAAAAGTGTTTGTTTCAGGTGTTGTTATCTGTTTCAACTAAAAGCACATATAGAAATGAGCATGCAATTGAAAAATGTTCCACTGGAGAATCCGGCAACAGAAGAAAAACCTTCCCCTTCGGAGAGCTACTCTGTCCCCCATGGCACATATACACATTATAGAGGTTCTTGCAACATAGCCTATTCCCAATTGACTGATTTCAGAACTGCTATTAACCGAGTAGTAATCTCACCCAGTGACATGGTTCACTTCATACAGTCTCAGGAGGTAATATATCTAATAAAAATAAAAGTAATAAAAATAAAAGCAGCCCTAATGAATACTCCATACCATGTAAGGTATACACTATATCACATAGCAGGGGCCACCTGAAAACAATGCCAATGGCTTTTTTTTCACCTGCCTCCTGTATGATGTAAATATCAATCTACTAATGGAGTTCCCATTGATGAAGGATAACGAAAGAAAAAAAAAAAAAGAAGAAAAATGGCCTTGAACAGATTGAGGTAGTGTAATATTGTTTGCCTAAAAATGTGGGGAAAAAAGTAAATGTAAGCAAAAGCAGAAAGATTTAAGCTCAGTTCCATGGATAAGATGTTTATTAAATGAAATTACATTAACATATAGACAATCAGTGTGAAGGGAGGCCCCCAACAGCCTTTACCGAATAACAGATTCAGCGAGTGAACTGGAGCTCTAAGGCTGGACCTAGAGTAACAGTTTCAGAGAAGTGTTTCTTCTCATTTAACGATTTATCAGTTCTCTTGATGATGAATTTACTGGAAAAGGATGACTGTCTCTTTAAAAAAGTAGTTTGGGCAGTGCTTTCTGGTTTTAAAGTCTGGAGACAGTGGCATTAGATTGATTAGGTGTGTACATGTTGGCTGAGAAAGCTGTAGAAAGGGGAATGGAAGTGTTTGACAAGATGAAAGACTATTCAACATGTTAGACAGCTGGTTGAGTGAAAAGATCTATAACAGCACAGTAAAATATACTCAACAGTAAATGATACCTTCACTGCAAAAGCTACTACAAGTTAGGTCACACAATTTTAGCCTGGGATGACAGGTTCAACCAAACAAAGTTTTAAAACACACAATTAATGTGCTTGTGCCTGGTAACAGACAGATAGCACTTGAGAAATTGAGACAGACAGGGGTTCCCTTTTCCAAATTTAATAGTGAATATGCAAAGTTCCTGAGCCAGATTCTGATCTCCATTCAGAGCAACTGTGTTGATCTCAGAGGAGCTGTTTTTCATTTACACCAAGGCAAGAGAGATGAGGATCTGTACCTTTCCTCAGTCCATTACCTTGCCATTGAAAAATAACACTTTGGAGAAATAATGTTGTAAGGGGAATTGTGAGCCTTCTTTCTGAGATCCTGTGGTGACTGACGAGTGCACTAAGTGGTTATGAGTAACTGTGTGCGTCATGTTTTCTGATTTGCACTTGAAGGCTTTGTAATCACCATGTGATTTTCATAATTAACGAAGCACAAAACACACCAGGATGACAGGAATAGTGAACTGTCATGTATGCTACAGATAGAGAGCAGATAAACAAGAATACATAAAGAACATTCAATTTTTTTAAACAAAAAACCCATTGAATTCAGGTGATTTTTCTGGTGATCAGGTAGCAGGGATTATGGTAGTAAACTATAAAGTAGTCTAAAATATGCTTTTTCTGAAGTTCTAGTAGTCTAAAAGGATGCTTTTTCAGTAGACAATAAGAAATTGGACCTGGACACAGTTGGCTAATCTCATTTGATTATTCATGATGCAGTGATCACTCGGCTTAGCAGAGGTTGCACCAGTAAGCTTTTTAGTCAGAAATAAATATCGCACATGAAACACATTATCAGAAGAACTCATATTACTTTATTTTTCCTTTTGACATAAAATAGTCAAAGGTATAGAAGGTAACATTCAAGTGATATATTTTTCCTAGACTCTTGTAATCTCCTTAGACCATTACAGAATAGTACATTAACATATACCCACACTTCCAGATCTCTTTATGTTACCAGAAAAGCGCAGAGGCCATGGTTCAAATGCTAATTAGGCCTGAGCTGATAAGGAATTTCAAAATACTGTCTTTTTTAAAACTTGAGTTATTTTCTAGCCCTGTTATTGAGTCATATGTACTGCTTCGAACACTTTTTAACATTATATTTAGAAGAGTAAAAAGAAAAAAAAAGGGTTTTAGTGAACCAGACTTTTCATTCAATATCCTATATAAGTTCTTTTCATCATTAGTTTTCAGAGACAGCAAGTCAAGCATTTGTTAACTTGATTCCACTGAATATTTGACCACAGAAAAAGTATTTTTAATACTAATGTTAACACATATTTCTTTAATTATAAACCCCTAAAGGTACGTCAAACTAAGTAAACCATTAGATTGTCAGAACATTAATATTCTATTAGTGTACCTAGAGTTGCTCATGCAGTGCAATGGGCCAGGGGGTTTGGTTTCAGGATTCGTAGTCTACACACAAGGGTCTCCACTGCTAGCTCCACCAGGAACATAGAGAGTGACCTTGAAAATGCAGCCTAGTAGTTATCTGCCTCAGTTTGCCCACTTGTATAAGTCTAGAGATGCTTTGAGGTCTTCAGATGAAAGGAGAGATTAAATGCACAAAGTATTTATTAATTAATATTATGCTGAGAAAACGGCATTTTTGCTGCTAAAATATAAATAATATATCAACCCCACCCCCATAATATCAGAAGTACATCTTGATAAGCAGATATTTATAAATTAGACTCTGTACTGAGAAATCATTTAAGTAATCCAAATGATTAAAGACAAGGCATGATTTCTGTGGGAGTGCCTCAAACATACAAAACACCTCACCTACTCAGCTGTATCCACAATGCTTTGTTATTCTGGGCTGGACGATAGAGGTTGCCAGTATCCCTCTATAGGAATGTTAATGACTCTGGATAGAGTTTTTCCTGGGGATTTTCAACAAAATTTCAGGATTAACCTTATAATATACTTATGCATGTAATCACCTCGTCCCCCCAGTCATTATTCTCAGGAAATTCCTTTTGCATACACAGTTATTGCTTTAATTGCTTTGAAGCTTTGCCTTGTCTAGAATTCTAAAATGTCTCAAGTCACTCCTGGCTGACAGTTCAGCAATTCTATGTATAGATACTGTACAGCTGAAATGGAAGGTACAGTGCAAAACACAGGAAATTTTTGAATGGAGACAAAATACCTCCTCTTTCTAATGCAAACCTTTTCACTCTATAAGCATTCTAAAAAAAAAAAAAAGTTCTGAACTTGACCTTTCAGCTCATTAATACAATACATAAGGTTAGGTTTAACATGTGCCCCAAGAAGTATAAAGTGACTTATGGATCACAAACTGCATAAGATTTCTTTCAAAGATAACTCTACCTCCCACAATGAAAGTGAAGAAAGTTATCCATGCTCAATGTCTAGACACAAAATACTAAATTAATACACCAACTGTGCAGTTCTTTGGCCCTTGGAAGAAAGGACCAACATCTGTGTGATGCCTTTTTAGGACAAATAGATTAGCAACTACAGCAGCTCTAAAATCAAAGTTTTGGGTGCCAAATACAGCAAGATACAAGCAACAAGTTGTTTTTGTTGGGTTACTGGAAGGCTAAACTCTGATCTCCCTTCTCCAAAGGAGGGCTGCATTTTGTCTCACAAAATGACAGTTGCTCTTCCATTACACCTAAAGCATCATCTGGCTGTGAGGGTGCCTCCCCTGCCTTCAGACCAAGCTGAAGAGAAACAGGAGATTCTTCTAGGCCTTTCTTCTGAACTGGGATTTTCTCCCATTCCTGTAGGAGGATCAGCTAAGCAGTGGAGAACTCTGTTTCTCAACATGTGACATCGGCTGAAATATACCATCTTGACTAAGAACCCTGGGGGTTTTGTGTTCAAGACAAAGAATGTAACTGGGTTGCTATGCTCTATGTAGTGCTAGAATCCTGCACAGTCTTTGCTTGGGGTAGCAGCACAAACTGTCTCCCCATGGCTTGGGAGATTCAAGGTGCAGCTGAACTAGAAGTTTGTTTTCATGTGGCCCTAGGCTTTTGTAAGGTGATGGACAAGGTTTGTGGACCCAGGCTGAGTCATCTAGACAGTTCTCAAAGAAGTGCTGCACTCAGGTACATATAATCTGGTGATAATTATCTGACCTGATGTTCAGAGCACTAAGGAGCACTACTGGTAATGTTTGAGTTGTAGAAATAAAAATCAACAACAGAAGAGTAGATTAAAAAATATTCAAACTCACTTATATACTTAGAAAGTATATAGGTATTACATACATAGTTTAGAGAAAGAAATACAAGGGGGTTTAACATTTATTGGCTTTTCACATTAAAATAAATATTTGTGATTCTTTTATACTAAATGCTACAGTTACTTATATTTTATGAGATTATCTTTTATAAGATGAAGTATCAGACTTCAACTTTGACTTTGTTAACCATATTGTATGCCTCAAAGTCTACCAATTTATCCGTTCATGGGGGTAAAATCATCCATCACAAAGTTTCTTGGTTACAAATCACTAATTAATTGGTAACTGGGGTAGAGTTTAATCATTGTTAAAGACCCAGAATTTCTGATATCACTGTGGCAGAACTGCATAGTCAATTAAGCAACGAGAACCTGCCTATTTTACTTAGTTTATTATACTAATGCCTTGGGTTGTTTGCATGAAATACATAAATTCTCTTGTATCATAGTTAATTAATTCCAAGACTGTGGTCTGTTAAAGTTACCTCTCTGACATCTGGAGAATGAGTTGGAATCAATGCCAAAGACCAAACCAAAGCAGTAACTGCTTAAACTAACTAAGTAATTTCTGTCCTTCAAAGAGCAGAAATAGAGAGAATGCAATAATTTTTAGTTCCTTTAAGTTTTATTATGACTTTATGATACCATTCTCACTGGCAGAGAAGAGGTTAGTGTCAGGGGACTGGTGCTGCTTCCAAGTGTAACTGCCTCAACCAAGTCAGACAAGAATGACAAAAAATACTTTTTTTGTCATTTTTTGCGCAAATGAAAGAAACTTGTCATTCCAACTTCACAAAACAGCGCGGGAGATGAAATGCTCAACTCCACTGGGACAGCCATTTTTTTGCTGTTATTACAGAAGAAAATTATAACCATAAAAATGTCCAATTTAGAAAAAAGGTGCCACTTTAGTGTCATTTGCATAAAAGCTGTTACATACAAATTGTTATAAAGACAAATGTGTAGTACTCTTGTTGAAAATTGCTTATATCTTAGGTGCTTTGCCTGAAACGACATAAAGGCCTCTTCAAACTGAAATTCATTCTCAGGTAAATAAAGCTGAAAAAGAATTTTCACCTATTCTATGTACGTGAGCAGTTTTTCATATTGTCTTAAACAGATTTTGACATGCATTTCTCCCAAACTTTTGAATTCCTTCCCTTCTTAGCCTGCTGGTGGCCTCCATTACAATAACTTGGCTTCGCAGATGAGGGCAGATGAAAAGATTGTCCTGAGTGCAAGCTAATACATCAGCTAAAATAACTTCCTGTAAATGCAGTGAAGCTGTTACTTTCTTCTGCTAGAAACTGCTCTCTTGTACTCATGTAAGATGATTGCTGTCCAGACCTGCGATGAGTTACTGATGTCTCTGTCACTACTATTGTTGCTTACCAACTCAGAGGATTTTATTCATCCTTTCTTAGAAACTCAACCAGATGTTGCTGTGCCTACTGAAAGCAGACTAGTTTCAACAAACAAATTTAGTCCATAGAAATTATTTTATTAAGTAGTCTGATAAACAAAATTTTTTTTGTTTTTGACAACCTATTTCCAAGGCATTTATTTATATTTGGTGTTAAACACTGACACAACATAGGTTAACAAGAAATCCAGATTGAGTTTCGCAGTAAAGTGAGTCATGACATATACTATTGTAATTAAGAATGTTATGTTAATATAAATGAGAAGGCTAGTGGGGGATTTTCAAGTGGTCTGATAATCTTTTTATGTAATTGCAGAATCATTAGTGTAGCTTGGTTGTAAACAGGAGATACATCTAACTATAGAAAGCCAAGTTAAGATGTCCAGCTCATCAAATCCTCTACATGCTACCATATACCATACCAATACACCACGGTATTTGCAAACATTCCATTGTGTCCAAAGTGAATGAAAGCAAAATATGCTAGGGTACAGAATCCATAAGTTTTGTTACCCCAGACTATGATATCTATAAATAAACTGATAAATGACTGAGACATTTTACCCTGCAGCACTAGTAACACTCTGCTATATGGAATCATATGCAGCAAAATTAAAAATAAGGTGTACTCTAGAACTTTACAGCACAGAACCAACATCAACACTTTACATACACACACTTTCTCTGCTTTTCCAACAGATTAATTACTTTCTCAAGAAAAATAAATTAATATAATAAAGATAAAGGAATTCTTGATATAAAATCTGGTGTTTAATTGTTAAAATACCTTGCAAGTACTAAATAAAAAAGGTCTGTTTTGCCATGTCAGAGAGCACACAGAATTCCCAGCAAAGACAGAAGCATCTACATATGCTTCAAACATCTGAAAACTATCTGTGAAGATGTAATTTTATAATTTAAAAGCAGTACAAGAAGAAAATTATGACTAATTCTCTTCTTATTTTGTTCTTAGGATGAAAAAATACTAATATCCTGCTTAGCCTTTCTCAGACCTAGATCTTGATACCTTCTGGATGGAGAGTTCTGCACAGCTGTGTGGCCATGACCAGGTCATATGAGCTGGTGGGTACTTCAGCTGGCACCTCCCCCCACCATCTGCACCTTTTTCTGCACTATAATTCAAAGATATTTGCTTCGTATGCAAGGAAGTTAGATGTTTTCCAGAGGAAAACACAGGTAAATAAAAAATGTGATTAGTGCTCAGTGATTTGTTAGAATGAAGCAATATTTTTACCAAATGCTATCAGCCTAAGATAGCCAGCCTATGATGAACATTTCTTTTTGTTGCTTTCTGAGATGACTGAGTTACATGTACTTGTAACTGCCTTGAAATGGCAAATTCCTTAAACAGAAGCAACTACCACTTCCGCTGAGTTCAGAAAGACACAATCTGGTCAGCAGTGTTGATGTTAACCCAGTTTCAACATTTATCACAGTAAAATTTTGCTAAGCATAAAAGAATGAAAACATTTTTGCACTAGTCTGTTAACAAGAATTATACCCTTAATCACGATTCTCAGCCTTGTCTCCAGTAGATATTCAAAATGGGGTTTTTCTCCCTGATATTATCCAAAAATCTAATACTGAAAGCTATTCCACAAGTGAGAACACCTCCTTGACATAATTAGGTCCATCAAAATAAATTAAAGTAAGTATGAAAGTCAAGCAATTTGCATGAACAAAGTTATTACAAGAATAAGATTTCTGCAGTTGTTGTTTACTGCTGGACCGGTAAAGGGGGAAAAATAGAGAATTACTTATTCTTCTTTCAAGTTTTAAACATGGCAGATAACTGCAAACAATAAATTCTGTTATTAAAATCTCTGCTTGAGAAATGACCAGTGGAAAACTAGCCACACAAGCCTTTTGATGCTCCTGTGTTCACAGTGCACTATAATGACTGCCTTGATTGTTCTTTGCCTTTCTGAGGCGTGAAGAGAAAAGAAATATTCTTTGGTCTCTCATCTTGAATGCTAATGCAGTAAATTCCAAGCTAGACATGATGCAAATTAAAGCTCCTTGATGACTTACACAAAGACCTTCTAGAAGTCAAAACTGTGGCCACTGGGAATGATCTGAAGGGGCTTCACAGAGAAGAAACTATGTGGATGAAAGAGTTTCCCCTTACCACGTTCTCAAGTAGTTTCCTTTTTGTGTTGTTCCATATTTACGTTTATAATGTGGACCACCTTTTAGAGGTTTATGGTTCAGACTATTTGATTATTATTTTTTTTCCACTGAGTAAAGTAAAAGGAGAGAAAGATTTATCTTTTTGCCCTACTGTTTTGTCCTGGGTCTTTGTCCTTGGCCTAGATTCATAATGAATTCTGTGAGCAGCATGAGCAGAATTGCTGGAAAACATATATTTTCAGCTACCTCTTTTCCTTGTTTTCTTCTCCTCCTCCAAATTTCTAGCCAGTTCCAAAATATTTGCTGCAAACAAGATCTATCAGTAGGGAGCCCACAGTTAGCTTTGTCTCAGCCTCTCAGCCTTTCCCCTCCTTTTTATATAGCTTTTTTGCACTATTTCTTCAATCATTATGTCACTGCAGTAGAAAATCCTTCCCCTTATGTATGTTATTGCTCAGTGGATAGAATTTAGATACAGAGGAGAAATTTTCACTTACACTCAGCTATTTTATGTTTCTCCAAATAAAACACAGAAAAAGATCGAAAGAGAAGGCAAAAAAAATGCTGACATTAATGAAGCCTTCTTGAAAATCTAGGGTGACAATGAACTGAGAGAAAATACAAATGGAACTGTCAATTTGAGCTGAAAGTTGAATGAAAATATTTGAAGTCAACCAATAAAAGTTTGCTACGAATACAAATATGAAGCTCACTGCAATAGCTCTTCGGCCTGAAATCACTGCATTTACTGTTAAAATGAGTCAAAAAACACTTTTACTGCTCTTTTATGCAGATTTTCAAAAATATCAGGCAAATTTTTTCAAATCTGAAAAAAATATTTAGGTTAGAAATGAACGGGGGTTTAATATTTAAAGTTAACCCTTTGAATATTAGATATTAATCAGTAGTAATAACTCTTTAGTAGAATTCACCCTTTTCATATCTGGGGGAGACCAAAAGAACAATAACATTTGCTACTGTTCTTGATTGTTTAACACAAGACAACAGTCTTGTATTTTTCTTACTTGGTCTCTCTACCCTGTCCCAAATAACCTACTTGTTTACTTCCTTTATTTATTGTGCCTTGTGTTATATCTTCTGACAAAGGAAAATGGAAATTAATATAAACTGCAGCAGTCTAAACACAAAACCAAAAGAATGCAGAGAATGCAGGAGATACAAAATTTTGACTAATAACTTGCTAAAGGCAAATTTTTATTTTTATTTTTCTCAAATACATCAGAAGCAGGAAACCTGCCGGGGAGTCAATCAGGCCTACAGGTGTAGAGAACACTCAAGGAAGATAAGGCCATGTCAGAAAAGCTAAATGAATTCTTTGCATCAGTGTTTGCTGCAGAGGAGCTTAGGGAGTTTTCCACACTGGAACTGTTCTTTATGGGGGGACAAATCTGAGGAACTGTCTTAAATTGATGTGTCAGTAGAAGAGGTTTAAGAACAAATCAATAAAATGAATAGTGACAAATCATCAGGACCAGATGGTATTCATGCAAGAGCTCTAAAGGAACTCAAATATGAAATTGCCAAACTACTCACTGTAATGTGTAACCTAGTGCTTAAATTGGCCTCAGTACCAAAGGAATAGAGGTGGGAAATATGATACAAATTTTTTAAAGAATTTTGGAGTGGGTAGGGAGATCCAAAAAACTGTAGAGCATTAAGTCTATTTTCTCTACTGGGCAAGTTAGTTGAAAATGCTGAAAAAACCTGAAAATCATCCCTCTCCCCCCAAAAAAAAAACCCCACATCACAACCCAAAAAAAAAATAAATATAGAATTAGCAGGCTTATGGAGAAATTAATTAATTAAGATGCTATGAGCAATGAACAAAACAATGTTTTTTCCAGCCAATGGTTTATTCTATTTTTCTTAGATGCCTGTCATAGAGCAGGTCTAGTTTAGACTAAGCATTTGATATTCAGAGTTAAGTTTAGGTGAGAAGAATACAATGCTGAGTTTTTGGTGGTAAAATGGCAAGTAAAATAAAATGCAAGTCCATACAAAGAAAAGGTTCTGTATTAGCAATTGTAATTTTTTTTAAAGGATGGCAAAATAATTTGGAGTGCCATTCTGAAGTGAAATATCAAGTATTAGATTTAAAACAAACCAAGGAAAGTATCTTCTGATGTAATTGTGGAACTTCTGCTAGAATATGTTTTGGATGCTAAAAGTTGGAAACCATGAAAGAAAAGTCATTCAAGAGACATCAGATGTCCCATTCAGTGCAGAATCCCCCTGCACATCATATTACCAGAAACTGTAAGACTATATTGGGGAAGGATCTATATTTGATTTCTTCTTAAATTCTTTCTTTAAAAAGAATTAAAAGCTATTATTAAAAGAGAGTAGGCTAGATTTCATGACCTATGATTTTTCCCAGTACAGACACTCTTATATTTTATATTATTTGGTCTGACTAAGGAAATATTTCAAATAAAATCCACATTGTACAAGGATTTCCTGGATCAAATGTTTGCTCCATTGGACCAGTGTTGTGCTAAGCACTTCTTTTAAAGCAGTGAGTTTTTTCTTAAGTGAAAGTGCATATTAGGAATATTGCTTAATGGAGTTGGAATAGCCATTGAGGCTCTTACTGGTTCTCAACTAGAGAATGCCAGAAAATTTGCTGCTTACCCTCCTTCACTGTGAGCTTACACTAATCTTTTAGCCACCTTCACTGCCTACAACTTTATCTCTGTCTGCCTGGAAATAGTGAAAAGGAAAGAGCCTTTCTCAGGACCACCAATAATTCACAATCCCCAGACAGAAACTGTTAAGTACGTAACTGTGGATTGTATTTTCTTCTTGTAGCTAATTCTTTAATGATTAGCAATTTCTCTAATGTGTGACAGTGAATACCTTTGGAAGAAAGCTGTCTTCTTATTAGGATCATTTAGCTCTGAGTATCCCACAGGTCCAGTTATCCATGTCTTTCTAGGTAGCTTGCTGATATCTCTAGCTACCCAGGAAGTTAGATTGCTTACCACACATCCATCTGTCCTCTCAAAACCTATAACTACTCACCCCATTTGGCAGGGTGGATGAACATTTTGTTCAATTACATTAAAGGTTTGATTTTAATTGTTTCATATTTCCATTAATAATGTCTCCTTAAGTCATCTGTTCAGGTTTTGCAATATTAATTGTCTCTGAATCTTAGAAAAAATGCAAATAATAATTTTTTAAAAAGAAAAAAAAGGCTAGTTAGCTCTTACCTGGATTATGATTAATTGTTTCTGTATGTTAAAATTTTGGTTATTGAAATGTATAATGACAGGAAAAAAACGTGGAGCAGACAGCACCAAGGATTGCCTTCAAAGTATTTCTCCATGGGGAAACAGCACTTTGGATCTCTCTGACAGCAGTGACAGATATTCACGGCCGAGATTGCCCAGGTCACTCTAAGTCTAGACGAAAACGAAGACAATAGACTGTACTTGTAAAGAAAGTGCAGGACAATGAAATATGAACCCAAAGCAAAGCTGAGATGGCGGCAGATGAACCACTGTGAAGATGACCATGCTAGCCCACAGGCAGAGGGGAGCAGGTACTGGAGGCAGGAGATGTTTAGTTCTGGATGAACTTCCCTGAGTTTCCTCAGGGAAATGAGGGACTTTACCAAAACTAGTTTCACAAAACTGAGAAGGATGAAGGATGCTCAAGAGATGGCAGGGCTCATTGATAGGGCTTTAAACTAGTTAGGAAGGGGGAAGGGGATATTACAAAGGCTGCTGGGGTAAGGCAGATGCTTTGGGAGCCACAGCACGAGTTGCTGGGGGCAATAGATAAATGCCAACAGCACAATTGCAGACTTGGGGATGTTGCTCCACACGAGAGTAGGGATAACTCTGTGGACTACCCCATGAACTCCTCGGTGGAGCCGCTTTTGCCCACCCCCTATCGAAAATCTCGCAGTGAGCTGTTGGGGATATCTGGATCTGCTGCCCCACTAAAATGCCTATATACAAACGCATGTAGCATGGGGAACAAACAAGAAGAATTAGAGATCTTTGTGCAGTCACAGGGCCACGATCTCACTGCGATCACTGAGACGTGGTGGGACAGCCTGGATGACTGGCATGCTACCATGGATGGCTACGTGCTTTTTAGGAAAGATAGACTAGGGAGATGAGGTGGAGGAGTTGCTCTTTATGTTAGAGAGCACCTAGAATGTATTGAGCTCCACCTGGGTAGGGATGAACCGCTTGCCGAGAGCTTGTGGGTAAGAATTAAAAGGCAGGCCAGTTTGGGTGACATAGTCGTGGGCGTGTACTACAGGCCCCCTGATCAAGAGGAGCGGGTTGATAATGAATTTTATAAGCAATTGGAAGTAGCCTCAAGATCGCAGGCACTGGTCCTTATGGGGGACTTCAACTACCCAGATATTTGCTGGGCAAGCAATACGGCCAGTCGTATGCAGTCCAGACAATTTCTGCAGTATATGGAAGACAACTTCCTGATACAGATGGTGCAGGAACCTACAAGGGGAGGGCGGATGCTTGACCTTGTTTTTACTAACAAGGACGGGCTCGTTAGTGAAGTGAAGGTCGGGGGCTGCTTAGGACAAAGCGACCATGAAATGGTCAAGTTCAAGATCCTGAGTGGAAGAGGCAAGCCAAAAAGTAGGATAGCTACCCTGAATTTTGGAAGAGCTAACTTTGATCTCCTCCGAAATCAAATAGGGGCTATCCCATGGGCTGCTCTGTTTGAAGGAATGGGAGCCTGCGAGTGCTGGCTAACATTCAAACAGCACTTCATCCAAGCACAGAATAGGTGCATCCCTTTGAGTAAGAAATCGGGAAAGAGAGGTAGAAGACCCGTGTGGATAAGCAGGGAACTTATGAGTAAACTCAAAGGGAAGCAGAAGACCTATAAACTGTGGAAACAGGATCTGAGATCATGGGATGAATATAAGGATGTGGCCAGGGCCTGTAGGGATGCAACTAGGAGGGCCAAGGCCTGCTTAGAAATTAAGCTGGCAAGGGACATAAAGGACAACAAAAAGAGCTTTTTCAGGTATGTAAATAGTAAAAGGATGACCAGGGATAATGTAGGTCCCTTGTTGAATGAGGCGGGTGTCTTGGTGACGGGAGATGATGAGAAGGTGGAGATACTTAATGCCTTCTTTGCCTCGGTCTTTACTCCGAAGGCTTCTCAGGACTCGCAGATCCCAGATGTAAGTAGGAGTGGTTGGGGAACGAATGGCTCCTCTCTAGTAGAGGTAGGGGTGGTCCAGGAGCGACTCAAAGGAATGGATGCACACAAATCCATGGGCCCGGATGGGATACACCCACGTGTGCTGAGAGAGCTGGCGGAGGTGATTGCGGAGCTGCTCTCTATCATCTTTGATAGATCCTGGACTACAGGAGAAGTGCCTGAAGATTGGAGGATAGCCAATGTCACTCCAGTCTTTAAAAAAGGCAAGAAGGAGGATCCCAGTAACTATAGGCCAGTCAGCCTCACTTCTGTCCCTGGAAAGGTGATGGAACAGCTTGTTTTGGATGCCATCTCCAAACAACTGGAAGAGAAGAAGGTCATGAGGAATAGTCAGCATGGATTCACCAAGGGGAGATCGTGCTCGACCAATCTCATAGCCTTCTATGATGTTATTACCAACTGGGTGGATGGAGGGAGAGCAGTGGATGTCATCTACCTCGACTTCAGCAAAGCTTTCGATACTGTCTCCCACAACATCCTGATAGAGAAGCTGAGGAAACAAGGGATAGACGAGTGGACAGTGAGGTGGGTTGAGAACTGGCTGTCAGACCGGGCTCAGAGGGTCGTGATCAGTGGAGTAGAATCTGAATGGAGGCCTGTGACTAGCGGTGTTCCCCAGGGCTCAGTGTTGGGTCCAGTCCTGTTTAATATCTTCATTGACGACCTTGATGAAGGAATAGCATCCACCCTCGGCAAGTATGCCGATGATACAAAGCTGGGAGGAGTGGCTGACACGCAGGAACACTGCGCTGCCATTCAGCGAGACCTGGACAGGCTGGAGAGCTGGGCAGGGAGAAATCTAATGAAATTCAACAAAAGCAAGTGTAAAGTCTTGCACCTGGGGAGGAATAACCGACTGTATCAGTACAGGCTGGGGGATGACCTGTTGGTGAAGAGCTCTGTGGAGAAGGACCTGGGGGTCCTGGTAGATGACAGGCTGGCTATGAGCCAGCAGTGTGCCCTGGTGGCCAAGAGAGCCAATGGGATCCTGGGATGCATCAGGAAGAGTGTGTCCAGCAGGTCGAAGGAGGTGATCCTCCCCCTCTACTCTGCGTTGGTCAGGCCCCACCTGGAATACTGTGTCCAGTTCTGGGCTCCCTGGTATAGAAAAGACAGGGACCTTCTGGAGAGAGTCCAGAGAAGGGCGACAAAGATGATTAGGGGTCTGGAACATCTCCCCTATGAGGATAGGCTGAGTGAGCTGGGTCTGTTCAGCTTGGAAAAAAGAAGACTTTGTGGGGAACTAATTAGTGTTTACAAATATCTTAGACATGGGTGGCAGGGGGAATTGGCCAGCCCCTTTTCAGTGGTCGGTGGGGACAGGACTAGGGGCAATGGCTGTAAGCTGGAGCACAGGAAGTTCCGCACCAACATGCGGAAGAACTTTTTCCCAGTGAGGGTGACGGAGCAGTGGAATAGGCTGCCCAGGGAGGTGGTGGAGTCTCCTTCTCTGGAGATATTCAAGTCTCTTCTGGACGCCTATCTATGTAATATGAGATAGGGAGCCTGCTTTGGCAGGGGGGTTGGACCCGATGATCTCTTGAGGTCCCTTCCAACCCCTAAGATTCTGTGATTCTCTGTGATTCTGTGAAATCATCATTGTATCATCAGCAAGTATGCTGATGATACAAAGCTGGGAGGGGTGGCTGACATGCAGGAACACTGCTGCCATCCAGCGAGATCTGGACAGGCTGGAAAGCTGGGCAGGGAGAAACCAGATGAAATTCAACATAAGCAAGTGTAAAGTCTTGCACCTGGGGACAAATAACTGCATGTATCAGTACAGACTGGGGGATGACCTGCTGGAGAAGAGCTCTGTGGAGAAGGACCTGGGGGTCCTGGTCAACGACAGGTTGGCTATGAGCCAGCAGTGTGCATTGGTGGCTAAGAGGGCCAATGGGATCCTGGGGTGCATCAGGAAGAGTGTGGCCAGTAGGTCCAAGGAGGCGATCCTCCTCCTCTACTCTGCCCTGGCCAGGCCCCACCTGGAGTATTGTGTCCAGTCCTGGGCTCCCTGGTATAAAAACGGACAGGGATCTCCTTGAGAGAGTCCAGAGAAGGGCTATGAAGATGATTAAGGGCCTGGAACAACTACCCTATGAGGAAAGGCTGAGAGAGCTGGGTCTGTTCAGCCTGGAGAAAAGAAGACTGAGGGGAGACCTAATCAACATTTATAAATATCTTAAGTATGGGATGCAGGGGGAATTGGCCAGTCCCTTTTCATTAGTCTGTGGGGACAGGACTAGGGGCAATGGCTGTAAGCTGGAGCACAGGAAGTTCCGCACCAACATGCGGAAGAACTTTTTCACAGTGAGGGCGACAGAGCACTGGAATAGGCTGCCCAGGGGGGTTGTGGAGTCTCCTTCTCTGGAGATATTCAAGACCCATCTGGACACCTACCTGTGTGATCTGTCCCAAGGAACCTGCTTTGGCAGGGGGGTTGGACCAGTGATTTCTTGAGGTCCCTTCCAACTCCTATAATTTTGTGATATACACATACATATGTGTGTGTGTATATATATATATATATATGTATGAAACACACAAAACTACTGCTACTATTAAATAACCCATACCCCAGATTGAGGGCTTTTTTTCTTGGATATATGTACCAATGATACTGACGGACTTTACACTATCCAAAGGAAATTCTTACTTTGAAGGCTCGAAGTCCAAGGCCAGTCCAAGGCACCTCTCACATGATCCCATGGGAGACAGAGGATTCGACCCTTGCTGTGCCCACAGGAGTGGCTCTTTAAAGTTTTATATTTTGGAAATGAAGCCAGCTAAGAAAAATTCATCCCAATAAAGTGGAATGTGTCACTCAAATGTAAAAACCAACCAAACAAACCAGGACTGTGAAGAAGAGAGTGCCTTGTAATATTTTTTTTTAAAATATTTGTAGCTTCTGCTCAGAAAAACTGTGAGCCAAAAGCCTAGAATATCGCTGAGCTGCTTCTTTAAACACAATACCCTTTCCCCTTTTTTCATTTAGTTATCTCCTTCTCTGCTCTGTGGCTCAATCTGCATATGTTATTGGCCTCGATTCCCAGGGCTGCCACCTTAATCTGTAGTAGCTAATAGTACAACCTCACACATGGCCTGGGACCAGGCTCAGGTTAACAAGAAATCCAAAAGCAAATGGCTGGGGGAGGTTGCTATAAAATAACCACTTGAAAATTCAGGCTGTGATTTTTTTTCACATTTGCATGGAGGAAGCAAAGCTTTTAGTCTCAGAGGTTCAGTCAAATGCATTAAAAAGATGAACATTTTAGTTAATGTTCTAAGAAGATTTCTAAAAGCAGTTTTGATTGTGTACTATTAGCATTAATTAACTTTTATACTGAGACAAGCCGTTATATTAGTAGAATGCATATTTTAATCAATTTCTGCTTGCTGTTTTGTGCAAGTTAAAGGTAGCTTTGTGGTTTGTGCCTAGTTTATACAGTGCATTTAACTCAATGTGCCTTAGGTAATGCTCATCTGAGGTTCAATGTATACTCTAATCAGAGCATGATACAAGAATTATGAATGAAACCCCGACAAGAAATGGGGTTGTTTTCATTTTGGACCATAGTGGAATATACATTCTCTAAACAGGTGCTTGAATGCATTATTAAATAACACAATACTCAACAGCACTATCATCAAAAGCAGATATAAACAGTTAGGATTAAATCTCTTCAATATCAGTTTACCTGCATCTGAAAGCAGCTGTTTGATATACATTTGCAATCATTCCATCATTGGTAAATTTAAAATGATCCTGTCATGTGATTTTTTTTAGACAGTTTTCAGGATGAGGGTTTTTAAGAAACATTTTATAATTTCTTGTGAGCAATTAAAAGATAATAAAAATGAATTAAGTTCACTTTTTTTCCCCTCACTTTTATTTGACAAACAGTGAAACTTCCTGCTAGGATTGCTTAACAGTTTGAAATCAGTGGTGTACTATGTTTGTCTCTTCATTCATAAGCACTACTGATCATTCAGGTGACAAGACGCTTAGACTGGCAAGTTTTCCATGGCACATCCACCCCTCACTCTTTTGCCTCAGCAATCCCTCTTCTCTCTCATGTTTTGGCACTTCCCTCCAACACCCAAAAGAAAACTGATGTTGTCAGACTTGGTTAGATCAGGAGACAAAACCCAGTCCATAAGAGGTTCCTCAGCTTTAGGCAATAATCTCCTCAGGTCTCTCTGATCCTAAACACAGCAGCTTTTCTAAACTATAGATTTAGGAGATAGGAAGTTCTGAAAGAGAAAAGTGAGGGTGAGTAAAGATAGTAGGGGTTGAAAAGACATAAAAGGAGAAGGTGTAATGACAGCTGAGAAGCTTTGACATGGAGAAATGTCTGAAAACCAGATTCTCAAAACACCCATTTTCACTGTATGTCTACTCTGCCTCCTTGTGAGAGCCATCCTTTTGTTCCCACAATGCTCAAGGGCTTGATCCATTCCTGTTAAGCACAGCTACACCAGAAAACACTGCCACCACCACTCCTCTCAGTGGGCTTGCCCCTCGTTTCCCCTGGAAAGTCAATCCTCATGCTCACATGGGATGGTCCCGTGGTCCTGTCCCTTCCAAGGTGCCTCTCTCCACACACTGGCCCTCGAGTTTTTTCTCCTCTTGTTGCCGCTGCAGGACTTCTTCAACAATTCTTTGAGGTCCAGAGGAAACTCCAGTTTTCTGTGCCAGGAGCTGTATACATACATTGTAAGAAACAGTCTCTGCCCCAAACTGCTTCCAGGATAAACAGATTGGACAAGCAAAATTTGGAGGGGGCATACAATTTCACAATTTGGTGTGGAAAAAAAAAGCACAATTTCACAAATTGATGGTAGTGTCTCAGGCTGAACTCCTGCTTTCCAGAACAGAAGTGCTTTGCTAGACCAAACACTGTGCCAAGTGCCTGCACACAAATTACCCTCCGATTTTCTCCACCCCCATGAATGCCAAAGTGCAAAGGCTTCTCTTCTGAAAGTACAGCTATGAATGAATGGTGCAAATAGAAGAGTTGCAAGGGTATGCTACAGGTGGACTGAAAGAGATTCAGATAAAATGAATGTGTGATATTTTTACAGTTCCCCTTCAAGCCTATCTGACCAACACAAAGCAGGTTTATATTGGCACTTCCTTTCTCACACTGGTCTGGCAGATTCAGAGGTTGAAAAACTAGGCAAAATTCAATGACTTTGAGCACCTTACACATTATCATTCCAGACTCTTCAGGCTCCAAAGACATTACATAACTGCCCTTATAACATCTTCCAATTCTGTTTAGATATCTATTCACTCCTAGACTCTCAGCCAAGAGTAACCTGGCTCATAAGAATAGGGTCCAGCCACTGTTGAAGAGAGATTTACAGGAATGACTTTCCAGCCTTGCTTAGATTCAACTGCAATCAATCATCTAGAAATGAAGACTTCACTAGTTCATTACTAGTTCCCTGAGCCATCCAGCCTCCCCAAATGCTTCATAAAACTTCTAGCTTTCTAATATTTAAATTATTTCAATTACCTAATACTTAGTAATGTTGCTTATGTTTCTCTTGATTTTTCTTTTCCTACATGGACTTAGTTGGAAAAAATCTATATCAAATATACATCTTAATTAAAGATAAGCTGTTTTAAGTGCAGGAAAATTAAAAAATTTCAAAGTTATAATCTTTCTCTCTGTTTCAAAGACTCAAATACCAGAAAGAGAGCAGTTAGACTTTAAAAGAAAAATTTATGAGTATTTCCCTCTTGGTACTTCTTCCAGTGCCTTCTAATTAAGGACAAGCCAATACAGTATCATGTACCAATCTGGTATTTATTAACAAAGCTAGTCATGATTTTTAACTGATTATTGCTCAGAGGATCCTCCCCTCATTAATATAAATGAATTAGGAGGAATAGTGCCAAATGTTTCAAATGGGAATTAACATGAGACTTCAAGGTATAATTAGTTGAAAATGCTAAATACATCAAAGTATTAATTTGTGTATGCATTTATATATATGCACCACATGTATATATTATCTAAAAATATGTATACACCTTGTACATATCAGCTTAAGTGCAATTTACAGATGGATGCATACCTGTTTTATTGTATTATACCTTGCAGCTAAGGAAAACAAGGTTTCAAGCTGAAAGCGGATTACAAAATCCGGGGAACAAAAATGGAGAGAGATCTGCACAGGATAACTTTGATAATATATGTCGTTTGAGGCTAGGAGTCTATGAATCAGACACCAATGTAGCTACAATATCAAAACCCCATTGCCTTGTTTTGTTACTCTCATAGTTGTGTACTTTTTTTTCTCCCTGTGCCTTTATATATGCCTGTGTGTGCATGTGGAATTGCTAGTATGTAAGTGCAAATACAGTGAGGCTGGATCACCACAGCTCAGACAATAATTTTACCCTGCATTTCATGTATTTAGATTTATATTATATTTTTTCCAGTGATTGTTGACACTTTCTGTAGCTGTTTAGGGGAGTATCAAGTTATCTGGGAAACAGAGCAACAGGGTCAGAACATAAAACAACATAGAGACAAATCAGGACATGTAACAGAAATATGCTCACCTTTATTTCTCAGCTGTACTCTTCACTCAGCCAGAAAAACAGCCTCTTTCCATCACCTTCTGAAACCAAAGCACAAGCTCATTGGCAAGATATAATGATTATGGTCCAAGCAAGCTGAGAGCTGAACTTCTACCACTCTTGGACCTGTTAATTCTACACAAAGATATAAGACTGGGGTAATACAGAGGGTGACCAACTGCTGGTCCAAGGAAGGGGTTTGCCTGGTTCCTGAACTGATTTCATGTTTCAGAAGGAAATCATATTTCTGATGAACCAGAGATGGTAGAGGTGCATACAGACACAATTTAAACTGGGAGAGGAGAATGGATTGCAACCTCATGTGTTGCTGCAGTTGTGTTTGCTGTACCTCACAGTTGTAATGAAGGGCTAGTGCTTCTATTCTCAAATCACTCTTCAACCTTGGACTAGAGTCTCTAAAATGCATCTAAAGTGAAAAACAAGGACTAAACCTTATCACCACTTTTCAACTAGGCTGTCAGCCACAAGCAGACATAGGGATCAGCGTCTTGTGTACAAGAGCTGCTAAACTGGACCAGACCAAAATTCCATGTATCCCACCTTGGACTATTGATGGTAGCAAATGATTAGGGAATAAACATAATGGAATAGTTATTCATTAAATATATCTTTCCTGATTCCAGCATTTGGCAACTTACAGATTCCTTTTAGGTAGCTAAATCTGGTCATGTCATGTCTAATAATCCAAAAGGAGGACACGGTAACTTTGTGTTTGACTGACTTGTCTTTGTGTAATCTTTTATTTCAGCCAATTTTTCTACTGATCCGCATAATACTCTCTAGCACCCAGGCACAATCTTGTGGGAAGGTACATACAGCTGTCCTCTTTTTGTTTTTAAACTATTCCCTGTACTTTCACTGATTGTCCCCTAGTTCCTTTCCTTTCAATGCGTCTTCCACCTCCACCTTCTCCAAGCCATTCATTACATAGTAGGTTTTCCCTCCTTGGTTATCTTCTTTCACCTGGTTAAGTAACCTAGTGCACTTCAAAGTTTGCAGAGTAGGGAAACTGTTACATGAAAAGAAACAACCATAATTTTAATAAATCTTTTCACATCATACCAACATTGTCAGCTACACCATCAACAGTATACATCTGCTATCTTAAACTATTCCTTGGAACGTGTTTGTAAACTGAAAGGTTAAGAGATTACAAGTAATTTAATGTAGTAATGTATTTTTGTGTGTATAGTAACAGGTACAATGGTGGGGTCTTTAAATGCAACAACACATAAAGATAATAAACATACAGAATAGTAGTACACATATAAAAGCATTTAACAGTCTGAGCTGTTCTGCTATAAAAGAAATGTAGGGTTCATAAAGCTTGTTTTCACCAGGGAAGAAAGTCCTTGTGGTGGTTTGGCCTGGGCTGGAGGCCAAATACCCACCAAGTTGATCACTCACTCCCAGAGGAGAAACAGGCAGAGCCACTGTGGGTCGGGATAAGGACAGTTTACTGCCAAATATCAAAGTGAATACAGAACAATAATGGCTTGTTGCACGAACACCCAGTGCTAACACAGAGTACCTTATTGAACCGACAATAACAGAGGGCTGTCCAACCGCAAGAACCAACTGACCCGACATCCCAGCTGCACTCCAACTATCCTAGAGGCAAAAACCAACACCCACCCTTCCCCAACCAGCTGCTTTTATAGGCAAGTGGTGTCAGGTGGTGTGGAAAACAGCTCCAGCTAACTCAGCTCACCTGGGCTGACTCAGCTTACCTGTGTTGGCTGATTGGGGAGGTCAACCCTGGCCGGGCCAGAACCAGGACAGTCCTGTATGGTCATAACTGCTTCACTGCTACTTTAACCTTCAGGATTTCTAGTCCTCTAAATATCTAATTAGTACTGCTTTTTGAATGGTTTTATAAAAGCATCTTGGCGTGTATGCACAGAATGGCCTGGTGCCAAAGTACCATAACGTGCCAGAACAGTAATGACTCTGTCTCTGCACTAACACTCTGGGAGAGAATATGATCAGAAAAAAATTAAATCTAAAGCAGACAAACAAGCTCACACTTCTGGTCAATCTCATAAATGCTACTCAGAGTAATACTTCCATATCTTTAAATGGCCTTTGCTGCTTTTAAAAATAGCCCACCTACTTTGTTCCTTTTTCACCTTTTCTGTCTTCGCGCCATGCTTGACCTATGCTTGGTCCCTTATATCTTTCTATTCCTGTCACCCATGTGACACAGGTTCAGGGGAAGGTGATCAAGGTAGAAAGTAACTTGTCAAAGGAACACCGTATAAATACTCAGAAGAGATTGTTCTACAGCAGAGCACCTAAGAAGTTTGATTTTTCTCTGGAACCACAGCCTAAAGCGCTGCATAAGGTGTTCAACAGATACAGTACCCACTACACACAGGCAATAGCAGAAGTTAAAGCACTGTTATATATTCAGCCAGAGAGCCTTTTCTGTCCATCAATACCTTCTGCAAAGACCCTTTTTCTAAACACCTGAACAATCTGAAGACTTCAGTTAATGCAGAAATCCCAATAAAGGTCTTAGGTTTTGACCAAATGCTTCATCCCACTTGTCCAAACTAATCCTTAACCCATTCTCAAAATCAAAGTATGATGTTCTCCACTTCTTGCTTCCTGGCAGATAATATATAGTCCCTGGTGAGTATATCTTACACACCAGCAAGGCCTAGCTGACACAATGGTCCTTTGGTGCCACTAGCAGTCCACATAATTTACAGTCACCCTCACTCATGGCAAGGCAGAAAAGCTGGCTAATGATCAGTCACTGCAAGGTGGCATCTTTGCTCACACCTCCCTCCCAATTAGCACTCCTTGCTCCTTGCCTGCAGCAGAAAATCTGGACCTTTATATTATTTTCCCACAACAGCAGCCTCCATCATTAATTAGTGTATGGAAGCTCTGGAGATCCATTGGGAACACAGAAAAAACATCCTCCTGTGACAGTGCTACCCATGCTAACAACTTCAATTCCCCTCAAGCTGTCAGTGACACATCCTTGAGCTTCTGGTGACCCTGCACAAGACCTTCCTTTGGACTCAGGGAAGGAAACAATCAGATATACAACTCATGAAGCTTATGGCTTCCTGACTCATGATTGTATTATCTGTATCTAATGGGGTTCAAGCTGAGTCCGAAGCCTTTACTGCAACTGGGGCATTGGTAATGTCTCTATCCCATGTGTACTCTCCGTTGACTAATAATGCACTTTAGCTTACAAAGATGTATCTTTCTCAGTAGGGACCTGATATGTGTCTCTGCTTTTCCACCTACCTTCCAGTGTCTTTGGACCTTAAAATCACAAACATCTGGCTTGCAATAGGAAGAAAAAAATAAACAACTTGGGAGAAAAAAAATAAACAACTCCCCTCACCCTCCCCCCCCCCCCCCCCGCAAAATCTGAGAAAGGTCTGTTCTTGTGCTTCAATTCCAGTAGAAATATGGCTAGACTAGATATTTCTCAAGAAAGGGAAGCTATAGAATCATAGAATGTCATGGGTTGGAAGGGACCCCAAGGATCATAGAGCTCCTACCCCCTGCCACAGGCAGGGACACCAACCTCAGGCTTGGGTCTACACCAGGTTCCCAGGGCCCCATCCAACCTGGCCTTGAACACTTCCAGGGACGGGACATCCGCTACTTCTCTGGGCAGCCTGTTCCAGCACCTCACCACTCTTTCTGTAAAAAACTTCCCCCTAATATCTAATCTGAACCTTCCTTCCTTTAGTTTTAATCCATTACCCCTTCTCCTGTCATTGTCTACCCTTTAAAAAAATTTATTCCCCTCCTGCTTATAAGCTCCCTTCAGGTACTAGAAGGCTGCAATGTGGTCCCCCCGCAGACTTCTCTTCTCCAGGCTGAACAAGCCCAGCTCCCTCAGCCTCTCTTTGTAGGGTAGGTGCTCCAGCCCTCTAATCATCCTTGTGGCCCTCCTCTGAACCCTCTCCAACAGTTCCACATCTTTCTTGTATTGGGGACCCCAGATCTGGACACAGGACTCCAGATGGGGCCTCACGAGGGCAGAGTAGAGAGGGACAATCACCTCCTTGTCCCTGCTGCCACCCCTCTGCTGATGGAGCCCAGGATACCATTGGCCTTGCGAGCTTCAAGAGCCACTGATGGCTCATGTTAAGTTTCTCATCCACCAGAATCCCTAAGTCCTTCTCAGCAGGGCTACTCTCAAGAAGCTCTTCTCCCAGTCTGCATCTATGTCTGGGATTCTTCCGGCCCAAGTGCAAGACCTTACACTTGGCAGTATTGAACCTCATTAGGTTCACCTGGGCCCATCTTTCCAGCCTGTCAAGATCCCTCTGGATGGCTTCCTTTCCTTCTAGGGTTTCGACCACACCATTCAGCTTGGTGTCATCCACAAACTTGCTGAGGGTTCACTCAATTCCATCATCAATATCATTGATATAGATGTTAAAGAGAACTGGTCCCAAGACAGACCCCTGGGGGACCGTGCTTGTCACCGGCCTCCACCTGGACATAGACCCATTGACCACCACCCTTTGACTATGTTCTGTCAAGCAGTTTCTTATCCACTGGATGGTCCACCCATCAAATCGACATCTCTCCAATTTAGAGATAAGGATGTGGTGGGGGACTGTGTCAAAGGCCTTGCACAAGTCCAGGGAGATGACATCGGTTGCCTTCCCTTTATCTACTGATGCTGTTACTCTATCATAGAAAGTCACCAGATTTGTGAGGCACGACCTTCCCTTGGTGAAGCCGAGCTGGCTGTCCCAGATGACATGCTCTTCCCTCATGTGCTCCAGCATGTCATCCAGGAGGATCTGTTCCATGATCTTCCCAGGCACAGAGGTGAGGCTCACCGGCCTGTAATTCCCTGGGTCTGCCTTGCTCCCTTTCTTATAAATGAGAGTGACGTGACCTTTTTTCCAGTCCCCAGGGACCTCTCCTGACAGCCACGGCTTTTCAAATATGACGGAGAGAGGCTCGGCAACCACATCAGCCAGCTCCTTCAGGACCCTGGGATGCATGTCATACGGCCCCATAGATTTGTATACGTTCAGTCTCATGAGGCGGTCTCGGACTTGCTCTGCCCTTACAGTGGGGGGGGATTTACTCCTTCAGTTCCCACCTAGAGGTCCAGGGATGCAAGGTTCTGGGACTTGAGAATTATGAGAATCCTGGCTGTCAGAGAAGACTGAGCAAAGAACTCATTCAGTACCTCAGCCTTCTCCTCATCAGTTGCAGCCAATTCTCCTTTCTCATTTACCAAGGGGGTATATGCTCTCTTTGGCCTGTCTCTTCTGGCCAATGTACCTGTAAAATCCCTTCTTGTTGTCTTTAATATTCCTCGCCAAATTCAGTTCCAACTGCACCTTGGCTTTCCTGATCCCGTCTCTGCAAGTCTGAACAGCATCCTTGTATTCTCTCCAGGCAGCACACCCTTGTTTCCAGGGCTTGTATTTGCCTTTCTTTTCCCTCAGTTTGGCCAGCAGACCTAGCCATGCTGGCCTCCTGCCCCTTCTGCCCACTTTCTTATTCAAAGGGAGTTATCTTTTAAATTTTTTGAAATAACTATGGGTAGGATAGGAAATTTTAGATATCTGATTAAATTTTTCATCATTCATTAGTCACTAATAATGTCACATTCTGCATGACACCAGGTACAATAAAAGAGTATACACTTTGCATATGTGCAGTATCAATCAAAAACACTATAAAACATATGTTAAGAAACAAGTGAGTAGTTTCCCACTAACAATCAGTTTTCCAAACATATGTAGCTTTAGTACATCTGTAGATATTAATCCAGATTTGCAAACACCTTTGCCCAGCAAAGAACAGCTCAGGAATATATGATTTCTCTTCTCTGTAGTTTTTATTACAGAACACAAAGGTGAACCGTCTGCTCAGATCAGGTCATGGCTATACTACCAGACTATACACCTTGTACTGACTAGGCTCCCAAAAACTTGGTTTGATGTCCATTTGGTTCAGTTTAAATCTACAAACTGTTCGAGGTCTGGCCTTTGACTGTTGTAAGGTGCTGATCAGTAATCTCAAGGGGATATCCCCAAGAAATTAAATCTATTGACCTCTGATGGTTGAAAAGGGCTGTCAGTTACAAGAAGTCTGGAGTCTTTGCTAAGAAAGATATGAAGTAAAACAAGCACATTTTTGGATTATCCTTTAACAGTAGCCCTGTTCATATTTTTTATTGACCTTAAGCATGCATTAACTCCTATGATAAGGGTCTGCCAGTAAAAGGCAGTCATCAGTCGAGATCACGAGGGAAAAATTAAGTTTAAACATCAACTGTGTTCTTCAGAAGTTAAATGATGCTTCTGGCATCAACAATTTCCAAGTAAAACTCTGGATTTTCTATTCACATTCTTTCCCATCCTTGCCCTGGTAATGAAGAGTACACACCTAATGTGTCTGGTCTGATATTACCACATAGACAATATGTCACCTTCAATCCCCCTCTGTCGGTTATCTAAGCATATAAGCCACTGGGCAGAACAACTCTTATACTGTTCCCTTTCCCCCTCAAACCCTTCTACATCTGTACAAGATTGAAAAGATTCTGTATCTTAGAGAAACACCCATCTGGAGAGCTGCAGATGAGAGAAGGATGGAGAAGGGTATAAGGACCAGGTCAAAAGAAAATAGAGAGAAGGCAAAATATTTCAGCTGCTTTCTAAAATATAGAAAGTTAACTCAGATCAAAATGATTCCAGAACAGTATGCATTCTATTCCAGCAATATCTATTGCCATATGGGACTTTTAAATATGGGGTTTGGAAAGGAAAGAACACAAGGTAGCCTAGTTAAAAACGCACCAGAAGTATGAAGACAGCAGCCGAGTCTGTTACTTGATATTCAAACCTTCTCAAAACTTTAGTGGGATTTTTTTTCTTTCTTCTTGGGGATTCTATACTGCTATGATCAAACACTTGACAGCCATTTTCAAGTAATTTTGCATGATTTCCATACTGAAGAAGTATTAAACATAAGATTCCAAGAAACTAGTCAAACTCTGTGCATTTTGCTATTTTCTCCAGCATAAATACCCTAACCAGTGCCCCTAAGTATAGCATAATATCATAGTACTTTTCCATATTTTCTTCTCCTCATAGAAAATTCAAAGCTTTTATATGTTTTCATATTTGTTATACATTTGGATCAAATATGTCTTGAATATGTAGAAGGGAACAATGAACAACAATATTTTGGAGTGTATTCGGGGATGAGTGTTCGGGTACATCTACCTATCCTGTGATGCATTTAAATTCTCTTCATGAACAGCTTAGAAAAAATAAGATTTTTAGCACTATGTCTGGAGTTAAAAAAATATACAAATCAAGTAAATGTACGTTAAAAAGTAAAGTACAACTGTGAAATAACAAAATCATTTAAAAAGAAGGAAGCAATATAGTCTAACTGCAAATGAGTCATCTTAATGGCATAACAAGAAGAAAAACATACATGTATTTGGCATTACAGTCAGCATCACAATTGTTCTGGTAAGAAAGGAAGCGGAGAGAAAGCGAGAATGACTTTAGATGGCTAAGTACTGCCTATCAGCAGGGAAACACGTACTCCATAGAAGTTACCTTTTTATAATATTCTGGGGCTTTTCAGCTGATAAATGTAAATATTAATTGTTGTCTTCAAAACTACTAGACTAAATTTCCCTCTCACTTACATCTCAGGGTGAGACTTACATAGAAAAAATTGCAATCCGTTCATTAATTTGAAACTATTCTGCAGTGATTAAAATGTGAAGACTGTGAAAGCATTTTCAAGGTTGTTTTTGCACTTTTGTTTGTGTGTGTAGTTAAGATCACTAGAAAAAGCTGTCAGTAACTCTGAAATATCTTTACCATTCTTGAAACCAAATATAAAAGTTTTTCAAGTATAAGGATACCTCATACAAAGAATAGAAGATCTATTTCTATTTTCATTTAAGGGGATGCTTTACTATCTCAGGAGCTTCCTTAAAGGTGACCTACAAATAATTTACCAGAAGGTAGTTTTATATAACTCATATTTCATGATGAATGAATGAAGAACGTCAAAAGGTTTATTTTATTCTTGTTACTTGAGTGAGGTTTGGGGGGGGAGGGTGTAGGGTTTTTTCTTTGACATATTTTTAAATGTCAGTTTTGGTTTTCCTGTATTTTAATCACTGAACTGATTAGTGATTTAAAAATACATATCAGCATGGTTTAAGATGATGGGGAAAGAAAAAAGGTTTAAAACTTACCCTCTCCGAAATGCTGTACTGCAGTACAGCTCAGTGGTGTTAACACAAGAAAAATACATAAAAGTAACATGAATTATCACTAAAATTCCTTTATTGTGCTCGATTAATTCCTCTTTTTAACTTTTTGACTGTTGTGATGTCATCAACAGAATTTTAGGCATAGATCATACTAAATGAAGTTAGATATGTAACAAGTAATAGAGGGGACAGAGAGAGGGGAAAAAAAAACAAACAAAAAAAAAACCACAATTGTGAATCATTTTTACATTTAATAAAGTACCAAAAATATAACCTAAGATCACATTTACTTTTTCCTTTTTTACCTTTAAATCACTCATAAAAAAGCTCAAAACTTACTGCATAGTGTTTAGACATACGAACTCAGGAAGTTAAGTTTTTAGGAGGTTTTTAACAAATAGTCTTTCTAATTAGAGATGGACTGAAGAAATATTGCACTGATTTGCAACAGCAAAAGATGTGACAATTCAGATTCAATTCTGTTTAACCGAGCATGTTATGCATGATGTGCAAGAGAGTCACCTTGCTCCTTTACATCAACACCTGGAACAGGTATGGAGGCAGCATGCTTAGACATTGGCAAGGAAGGAGCATCCTGTCTTATTTTATAACGTCTCCATCTGTCCATCTTGGAAGCAACAGCATAGAATGCTTGGCATGGACCCTAGTTCAAGGACTGCAATGAGGATGTCCTATTTAGCCAACCAAGAGTGCTTTTTGTCTACCTCCTCCATGTCTGCAGCCAGGAGACTAAGGTCTTCTAGCCTGAGTGCCTACTAGCCATTTACTTCAGATCTGCTAATTAAGATGGTGCATTTATGTATTAAAAGACAATTATGATGAGATAGGCAGGCAAGGTAAATAATATCCAGAGATGTCCTGAGCCTTTGAGAAACACAGACTGGTGATATTCTTGTTGCTTGTTTTCACTGTCATAAAAAATCTTTTTTGCAATATATATAAAACTAAGTTAATCAATTTTGTAAATTTTTGCAGATAAAAGTCCACAGCTGTGCAAAATACTCTGGATGGAGACACATTTGGTAAAGCTGTATGAGACTATTTTGTATAAACTCACGCCCATAATAATCTAGCTTCTAGCTGGTGTTACCTGATGTGTAAACACTGCAGATCCCTTCTTCTTACTTGTCGCAGTGCTTTGAACAAATCAGAATACAAGCCTGTGTTAGTTTCACGCTAATTCTTTATCCCCCAGTACCACCTAAAAACCTCTCTAGATGAAGCCATGTCAGCATCAATAGATTAGAAAGAACTGCCTGCTACTTTTTGCTGACTACTAATCACTTTGGAAATAGAAGTGGTTGATAGGCATTTCATGGATTATTTATATTGTCTTTAACATTAAAAGAGAGAGAAGGAAAGGAGATTGGGGCTAGAAGGAAGGCAGCTCAGTCTTCTGAGCACCTCACTTATCCCTGGTTCATCAAGGTGTGTCAGTCTCCAGTGGAAAGCCTATGGACTTACAACTTCATGAATGGGAAACACGTGCCTCCAACTGTGAAAATAGATTTCTATAATGGCAGCCACTCTGGGTTCTAGGAACTTAGGCTTGCATTAAGAAAAGTTTACCCTGCAGAGGGTAAGGGTGAAAAGGACAGCAGTGCATTACCCTTCTTTCTGTCAACTACCGAGTTTCACCTCTCACACATCCTCCTGACGTGGGACATAAAAGCAAGACTGGTTAATTTACTCGGAGCTACACTCTGCTCCTTCTCTACCCTACCAAGCTGTTTGTGGTTGCTTGCTGGAGCCATCTTGAGTGTATTTGCCACCAGCTGCTTCCCACAACCTCGTTGCTCCCCTACCCACCTCCAGAGTGTTGCACCACTCTGCAGGAGCCCACAGTGCCATTTGCCAACACCATCTGCCGGACCTCCTGAGCCAAGATTACCTCCTCCCAAGCCCACACCCTTTCTATCAGGGTTTTAAAGCCTGCAAACAAGGGGTCACAATCTGCAAAGAAAGGCTGAAAAAATCTGAAGCTGCTGTTCTTATTCACAGCATCTTTTCATTCTCCTCCCAGCACACAAACATCCTCCTCAGCTTGCGGTAATTGTTTGGGAGGGTGGGGGAAAAAAAATCTTGTATAACTTTTGCCTGTGGTTTTCCGAAATTGACCAGCCACATCAAAGCTCTGATATGATAGTCCTGATAATATGCTCTCTATCTCCAGACTGTTGCAGTCAAAAGAACTGAAACTAAGGAGAGAGATGGTGGTCATGTAAAGTTGTACCTGAATCCCAGTCATTCTTTTTCTTGGATAGTATTTAGTAGTAGAATTTAGAAGTTGCCTATTCCTCTAAGTCATGCCTGTGAGATACTGCTCCCTACATCCAGAAATTTCTCACTTACACATTTGTCCTTTTCATCCCTAAAGTATCTGAATTGGATTGACCCATCATAGCAACACTGAAGAACATTAGTCATCCTCTTTGCTGAAAAAAACTTCTGCTTGCAGCCCCAGGCTGCTTCCACAGATGCACTGAGAACAAGGGCAGATTCTTGACTCAGTTTCTGAGGAGAAAGCTTAAAAAAAACTAGACTTTAGGTGAAAAAAGCCCAACAGGTCATTACGCTGAAACCATTGGGGTCTTTCTTACATTTTCAGTTCAAACAGATCTAAAAATGCAAAGTGTAATTTTTCCTTTGTAAACCATTTTTTTTCCCAATGGTTTTCATCTGCTGCTGGAGAAAAGAGAGAAGAACAGAATCCCCAAGTTCTACTTCTGCTTTTGACTCAGTCAGCTGCATGATTATCTCAGTTCCCTCAAGACAAATCATTCCTCAGTTTACCAATTTGCAAAGTTGATACAACAGGAATGAGGAGTAAAAACAACTGTTTGCAGAAGACTTCAATGCTGGCAAAAGAAAATATTGAATAACTTATTCTTTCAAAATTAAAAATGATAGATTATTCACATATCTATATATAAACTCAAGTCTTGAATCTGCTTGTAAGTGATCCACCCCTACATGAACCCTGCACTCTGTTTATAAGGCACATTGTTTCCTTTATAAAGCCTACAGAAGCCAGACTTTGATTTGAATATAATAAAATTGCAGAAACAGCAGAAGCTGGCCGTGTAACTCCTATTTTAATGAATACCTAAAGTAACAGTCCTCTAAGCCATTGTGTCATCTTTCAACTCCTGTCCCTCCCTCCCCCTTTCTGCACCAAACTCGAGGAAAAGAAAAACTGATTGGCAGGTACTGTAGCTGGCGTGAATAACCACGACTATATATCTTGTCAAAAATCAGCATGTACTTTAAAAAAGAAGAAAGTAAAATATGAAGATAAGAGGAATAATCTGAGGCTCTCCCATATTCTCATTCAAATTTTTCTATTTAGATTTCAGTATATTTCCTTTTTTAACCTTCTCCTGCAGGTCTTTATATATAGGACAAAAAAATCCACTTCTGTCATTTAAAGCATGATGAAAGTACCAAAGAAAAATCTATTTTCAGCTGTTTCTCGTTAGAGCACTTTTTTGCCACTGTGATGAAAGTCGATGCAAAGAAAGAAAGACGAGTCACTGATGAAGATGAAGAAGCATTTCTGATCAGCCATCTGTTCAACCAATTAAACCCCTCACAAATAAAGTTGTGTATACGTATATAGCTAACCCATAAAGATATACATATCTATGTGTACACTGGCATGCAAACACATACATATAAATATCATGTAAAGTCTACTTTGCATAAACTAAACTCTGCTTACATGCTGAGCATAGCTAATTAAATGCACACGTAGAGAAACACTGCAAATGTGAAATGGAATTTGGCCCTTTTGGAGAACAAAGCCTTCCCTATTAGCATCCTTTTCTCTTAATGGTCCTTATGCAGTAAAAATAAAGTCCAAACACTGTAATTTCATTCCCAGAAAAGTTACAAATACTGTAGGTATCTTTAGAAACAGCTGCAAAAGTGGATTCACTTCTGACAAGATTGGTGTTAATTACCAGTAAGGACTTCAGTATAATACTATTTAAATCATTTTAAATTATCCCTCTCAAAAATTAATTTTTCATCAAAGATTACACAAAAAAATCATGATATCATCTCTGCAGCTGCGATTTAGTAATAATTTCATCTATTATTACCAATGTCAGTTAGATAAAAGAAAAATGGCATCCTACTGTGCTGATTCCAGCATAGGCCATATATAGAAATTTTTAACTATCACTTATAATCGCCTTGATGAGCTTAAACCTCCTCTCAATTAACACCCTAAATGACACTGAGACATCTTAATGGAGGATGTAAGTAAAGGAAAAAGACTTTAATCAAAGAATAAAAAGAGAAGTGCCAAGCTAAAGGAGGAAGTCTGGCGCACCTCTCAGTGTCCAATCACACCGGGGTCCTTTATCTTGTCGTGAACTTCTTGTCATTTTTATATTGTGACTGTAATTTCACAGCAGCCATAAGAAGAAGAAAAAAAAAAGTGTGCATATTCTTATCTGAAGTTTGAATCCACATCTGACAAAGACAGTGGGGGTATACACCAAACAGGCAAACACAGATTTAGTGAAACTAAAGAGACTGTGAAAAATAACATGATTATAAGTTACAATGAGCCTTACACCATTTTGGTTTCTACTTCAATAGTGGTTTAAGCCAAATCATAAAAACTAGAATATAGTGATTCATGTACTACTCAAAGAACCTCTAAAGAGTATGTTCTGATCCTAACATCCCAACCTGAACAGAAGTTCTGCTTTCACAGCCCAGAGGTAATTATACTTCTAAGGAACTCAGTTGCCAGACAGCCTTGTAAATATTTGCTTAAATAGCACCTACAGTCTATATTATTAAGGGCATTCTTGTCTCTATTAGCATACCTTTAAGACCCCCAATACAAGCATTGAAACGCATATGCATATTGGGTGGTTGTGATAGCACTCTTCACATTTCAGGAAGGCTGAGAATCAATATCTAGTGTTTCCCAGACTTGCAAATCCAACTTCCTACCCATCATGGTAACCACACAGATGTAGTAAGCTGATAATTTTCAGCTAGCCTCTGCAGACTTCTTGCTATACCCTTGTGCAAAACCACTGGGCAAAGACTACAGCCTGGGTACTAGTTGCTGTTTTCAGCTGCACGTGGCTGAAAGGATGGTGGCTGTCCCCGTGTCTTCAATTCAAAAAATATATATATATTGTTTCACAGCCTGATATATTTACCGTGAATTCACTCATATTGAGAAGCAAATTAATATCTCTGGGTGCATTAATGGTAAAAAAAATCTAATTAAAATCAGCCATGGTATTCCATTTCTTTCAAGTGTTTGTTTGCCCGTTAGAGCTTCACAAACTGCTAGCTACAAATTACACCAGTTAAGGATTCAGCTCGTTTTGATTAACAAATAATTTGCAAATGGATTTTGCTTTTATTTGTCATAGGTATTTGTTGAATAGTTTCCCCCAACCATTTCAGCTGGTGGGTTGTTTCTGGTGCTAAGCACATAGTATTTATGACACACAAAGTACTGCTAAAAGAGCCCCTCAGGTAAAGGTAAGAAATACTCCAATCTCTGCTCCATGACAGGCACAGTATCCACTAAATTTAGTCACTGCTGTTACAGAGAAATTGATCAAACCCAGGGAATTACTTCTCCTCCCGTGCTGGATGATTTTAGATACATGAATATTACATATCAACTAATAATAAGCAATGGACTGTGTATTTTTAGGGAGAAATTTTCAGAAGTGCAGTGATACGTATTAATATCTGTGCAGCTTTCAGCATTCACAAATATTACCCTGCAATGGGGCAGCTTTCTGAATATTTCCAACTCAAGAGCTTTCTGTGGCTCACCAAAAAAAAAAAAAAAGAAAAAAAAAGAAAAGCAACAAACTCTCCAAACATTCGGTCTCCCAACTGTTTTGTGTTCAGGTTTCTTTTACCCCCATTTGGACTCCTAGCCAAATGCATTTCTTACGCCAATTAAAATTTAAGGAGGGTTGATTTTGCATATGTAATGCACAAGGTAGCATCGAAGTAATGCTTGCAATTAAAAAGAAAATAATCCTTAAATATTCACTGATCCAAAGGTTGACAGTCTATTAGTTTACAGGAAAAAAAAAAAAAAGTCCAACAAAACAAACCTAATTGCTTTACAGAAAGAAAATACCAAGTGCCACTTGCTGCAACTGCTGCTCTAACCAAAACTGCTGTGCAGGCCATGGCTAAGTGCTAAGCACACCGTCTTAGAGATGACAGTCCCTTTTCTATGTGATCAAGGAAATGGTTATTTTCTTATCCAGCAGAAGAACTCTAAGTACACCGCTTTTAACTTTGTCTCCATTTTGCTGTTTTACCAGTATGATAATAATTTCTGTTGATTACAAGCCTGAAAAAAAATGCCTTTTCTGATCAAAATGGCTGTGGCAACAAGGAGCCTGAGGCGGCCTTGGGAATGCTGATATCAAAAGGAAGTCCTTTTCCTGGAATTGGGTTTGAGCTGCCTCAGCAAGTGACTCTCATAAACTGCATCTCTTCAGAGGGATGGGAGAGTGCCAGTCAGGCACACTGAGAAACACTTTGAAGTGTGGAAAGTCTAAGAGCTCTGATACTCAGAATCAGATAAACAAATCCACGTTTCAGTGTGGATGGACGTTCTTGTGCTGGTTTATCATTTTGTGACCCAGGTTTGGGCCAGCATGAGGAAGTTTTGCAAGACAGTTAAATCAATCTAATCCTGACAAAAAAAGCTCAGAATGTTTCCACTCATATCTATTGCTCTCAGACGTACTCTGCTGCTTCTTGCGTTGCAAAAACACTGGTGTACATGTGATCCCTAGACTAACCCATTTAGCTCACTAAACTGGCAGAAAATGGTGTGTTGTTATTTGCTGCATTCTTTTTTCTCTCTGTCTGCAGTGAGCTGAAGTAGCTTACTGGGACATCAAAAAATCTCCAGAGATAGCATGTGAAGGAGTGAGGAAGGCAGGATTTTTGGATGTTTTTCTGGGGAAACCACCCCCTTAACAAGTGTTATGTCACTGTACTTGGAGTTATCACTTTGCCCATGTCAGAGCTATTGTTCTGACCAAATACAGAGATCTCTGGTAAGAATAGAAGATAAAAATTGCACAAAAGCAGGTGGGGATTTTTCCAGATGAAATAAGTTACACAGAGAAATACACCAGCCTGGCAGCTGAGTTTTGCCTTCATTGCTGATTAAAATTGTGAAGAAGGGGAGAAAAAAAAAAGACAAAGCAAGCAAACCACAATTTCCTCTCCTAGCCAGCACAGCTATGGTAGTAAGTCCCCTGACATATATCCCATTTTATCTACAAGAGTACTTTTGCCCTATACTTATCGTGTTCAGGAAGTTATATCAGTTTATCAGCTTTTTGTGCCAGTGTAAACTTAGCCTCCAATGGAAGTGTTTGACAGTCTAACTATATCACAAGCCCTTTTTAGCTAGAATATGGTCATAACAGGAACCTTTTGGCTTTTGATTACGACAAAAGCTTACATTTCAGTGGATACCCTGCTATGAAACTCCACAGCTGCTACAAGGGTGCTATTTTTGATTCTTCAGCCACCACCTTTCCAAACACAACGGAGATTCTGCCTGTGCAGTGAATAACAATAAAAAACCCCACCAAAACTATTCAACATTATTATGCTGCATTTGTGTCCTTTTATTTCTTTGCCAACAATAAAAGAGTTCACTCTAAAATCCCCAACATTCTGCAATTGCTTGAGAGCCAGGACAGCTCTCAAGCCAGGTCTAAATTATAAAGTGTTGTTGACAAAGCTGTTTCAGTCACAAGCATGAAAGAAATCACACCCTTAATTGATATAGATATGCCAGCAACACCCCCTGTATAGATGCAAGAATCCCTTTGCTGGCATGGCTTATGTCACTCAAAAAGGTAGTTGAAAAAGAAAGATTCCTTTTGCCAATATGGTTTTTTTTTTCTCTGGTTCAACTCAGCCAAAAAGCCTATGTATCATGGCCGACCAATTCCCAAGTTTTCTGTAGTCAAGCCTTGCTTGAGAATATTGGCATTATATAACACCTTTCTGCATCCAGCTCCCTTCCCCCAAACTGGGCTTTTAGTTCCACCTTGTGATCTCTTCTTGCTTCAGATCTCTCTGTCACATGTTCTCCCTCCCACCTCATGAGTTCCCTACTCTTTATGGGACCATTTCTAGAGTTGCTCAGACACAGTCACTTCATATTTCCTAGCACTTCTGGTTGTGGCTCAAATTCCTGTTTGGAAAACCTCTGTGTAAAATACTACAGAGCCTGTCAAAATGAAAGGAAGGAAAGGCTTTAGATATTACCATTTGGTTTTGTCACTCTCAGCAGTCACAGTCACCATATCTCAGGATAGTTGAAGTTGACATAGCCTCTGGAGATTATCTAGTCCGACCCCGTGGTCAAAGAAGAATCAACTAGAACAGGTTTCTCAAGATCTTGTCCAATCATGGTTGGAATATCTCCAAGGAAGGAGACAAAGGAGAAAGCCATATTATAACCAGTATCTTTTAAACCATTCCCCCGTGGAAAACATCTCAACTTCTGAACAGACTCCACCAGGTTTTTGTCATTTAATTCCCAACACCCTGTACCTAGCAGAGAGATAATTACCGATAAAGAACATGAATGGGGAAAAAACAAAATTGGAGGTGATATTTTGATTTTTAAAAGGAGACATTTGAAAAGCAGGCATTTTGGGAGGGGGGTGGGAGGGGGGTGGTGTTAAAGCTAAGTACCTGTAGTTCCTCTATCTTTCTGCACAGTCTTGAGTAACTGCAAGACTGTGTCCTGTTTCTTTGTGGTGAGGTTGCTACCTGACCCCTAATAGGTTTGAATCTACTCATACTTTAGGGTACATTGATAGATCTAACAGGAAGGTATGATATTTATTTTGCATTTGAGGTTTACAGTCATGTATTTCTACTGAGTCAAATGAGCCTATTCTTAATTTATGTATTAGACTAAAAATACACCAACTGCTCAGAAGTACAAGAAAATGAGTATGAAATACACAGAGTTGTCTCTAGGTATATAGACATAGCCATATGCAGACATTCCCTCTTCTGTCTTCTTATTCTCAATGGGGTAACTTGACAGGCAGACCCTAAGCCAATCTAGGTTCATTTAACTGAAGATTTAATCTTGCAGAATGGAATCCTCCTACACTATATCTTATGCTTGGGTGGATCTATGGCTAACTGGACAGGTGCAAGGATGAATGATAATACATCACTAGATTAGCAAATGCTGCCTTCACATATAACTTTCTGAAGGAAACTCTAGCCTATAATGATGCTTCATGTACTTTGGAGTTAAATACAGTACTTTACTGATGTGCATGCAGTTAACAGTTGTTTAAAAAAAAGGCCTAAGGGAACAACATTGTGTTTTGTTTTTTGAAACTACCTTTAACCTTAAAAGTGGAAGGGTAAGAAATATATAACAATACTATTATTTTAATATTTATATGAGCAAGAATTGAACTTTAGAAGCATTATTTGAGAAAGGGATTTTTTAAATATTTCTTCTTCAAAATTAATTGAACAATATGAAATCTATATGAATTCTTCTGTCTCTTATTCATGGCACAATATTGCAGCAAACCATGAACAACATATCTTTCTTGTATATACATTAGAGAATTTCTTCCAAAAAAAGCACAAAGCTCTGTGTAGATGGTGAAAGTTCTTCAGCTACTCCTGAAAATCATCTCCATCAGAGGTGAAACAGAGCAAGCACTTAACACATAAAAAAAGACGACTCTAAGTGCCAGAAAAGAAACCCAACTGAAATTTCAGGGAACGTAAGTAGGGAGAATGTAATCACCCAGTTAGAAGTTGATTAAGTTGATTTCAGCTGTGAGATGTTTAGTTTTGTAAGTAACGAGGACCAAGGTAACATTTCATTTTAAAGGTGCTACACTGCAAATAGCATAGGCTTTCCAACAAGACAAGGACAGCCACCCAGAGGAAATAACCATTGCTGGCTGAAATCCTAATGCCATAAAAGTTCAAGTTCTGGATTCTTCATCTCTCTTGCCCCTAGAGTTCCTTCTTTCCTTGAAACACTGATATTAGAAAGAAATCTTGTAGGGCAAGAAAAGAAAGTATCTAGTGCAGAAGAACTAATACTGTGTCTGCAAGATTGCTGAAAACAGACCACCAGTAATTACAAACTTGCAATGGTATTTTTTTGTAATTACATTATTTTTCTTTGTCCATCGATTACTCATATTCTAATAGACTATTTTTCTCATTAAAATTCCCAAGAACAGTTGAGAACCACAAAGTTCAGCTGAAGCAAATAGTAAAACAGGTTCAAACTGACTTACAACATTTTCTAGAACCTGGGTCACATTTCTAGTTTGTCCCTCCGGTTATACAATCCCCTATAAATATGTAGTGCTCTGCACCTTCATTTAAAAAAAAAAAATGCCCCCCCCAAAAAAGCATCACCAAGGCGTCTTCCTGCAGGAGAGAGAGTACAAAACCAGCCTTAGGGCAGCTGTTTCCCCAAGAGCAATTTAGGACTGCCACAGAGGTCATAATCCAGAGCATGTTTGTGTGTCCTCCATGCCTTCTTAATGGTTCTTCTGCAAGACAGGCACTCATTTAGAAAATGTTATGCCAGCATCAGATCATAGAATCATAGAATGGCATGGGTTGGAAGAGACCCCAAGGATCATAGAGTTCCACCCCCCCTGCCACAGGCAGGGACACCAACCTCCAGGCCTGGATCAATACAAACTTTGCTGCAATCCAATAATTTTAATGCTAGGTCATGATTGAATAAGATATCAGGTGGACTGCACAGCGTAGTACGACACTGTCCTACTGTTAAGATTTAATAAGTTAAAGCAGCATACAGTCCCCCTGCAAAAAGATGCTCATATTTTTAGAAGTGCATATACTTTTTCATAGAAATGTGAATGAAGAATAACTTCCTCTTTTTTTAATATGCAAGGTAAAAGCAGGAGAGGCAATTAGGGCATGAAATCCCCACAGGACAGCTCATGATCTTTCTCTTCTGTGTATTGTTTGAAATATAAGTACTCCCAGGAGAAAAGCAACAAGTAGCAGTGTGGATCCAGAAGTATACATACAAGGAAGTGCTGTACCCTGTATGGCACAAGAGCAGCGCAACAGGAAGGCAGAAAAGGACTGAAATTGCTTGTGTTTTACTATTTCCTGCCCCTGCCACTGATACACTGAGAGACCTTTAGTGACGCACTTCACTACTGAAACTGAAAATAAAATAAACATACTGGGCTTTTTAACTATTTACAAAAGCATTTTGACCTGTAGATTAAAAAGCTGTACAAGAGATTGAGTCTCAGGGCTGAATAGAGAAGAAATGGGGTAAAAATACCCAAAACTGTAAACATTGGCTTGCCTGATTATGGGAATATCTCCTGCAGTACACTGGCAGTGGTGACATGGACTTGTCTCAGACAACAAAGAGCACTGCATACAAATTATCAACCAATAATGTTATGGCATGAAGTGTTTAATGATTTGGTACAGCAAAATTTTGTATTAAGCTTCTGTATCAGAATTTGAAGTCTATGGGTATGCAGAATGGAACAATTTCAAACGAACAGCAGAGTTTATCCTTTCAGTTAAAAAATGAATGGGTTTGCAGGAATGTGGTAGAGAATAGTTAAAAATGAGAGGAGTACTCTTCAGATTATTGAAGCAATCTAGGAAATCTAAATTGGTCTGCAGTGCCCGTGCCCAAAGCACCCTATTCACTTCCAAAATGAAGTGCTCTTAAAAAAAAAAAAAAAAAAAAAAAAAAGTGAAGCATTGCATTTGGAAAGGATCAGAGTTCTGGGCATGCACTATGCAGAACAATTTAAAATTACTGGAGCACTTCAGTTCCTTTTTTTTAACACACACTTCTTTTTGGAAGCAAATCAAAAAGCATTCTATCACTGTAGGCAAACTCATGAATGATTTAAAAATTGAACCTATATAAAACAAAAAGGAAAAGAATAATTAAAATAACAACAGTAACACCCTCCCATCCTGAAACCCTCTGAAAGTAAAGAGAAAATAGAGAAAAAAGTCATCAAGAGAAGGAAAGAATCTATACCTTCAAGGGATTAGAAAGAATTGTACGGACATCTCTGACCTGGTCTGTATGCTTTGCAGAGATCCACAAATCAATACACAGCTGGAGTGATAGGATGGTCTTGGGAATAGACGATGGTGACCCTATTTCCTCACCTTTGGCTACATGAACTTCCTTCATATCACAGAAAATTCCTCTCCTCCTTTCTGGTTGGACCTGAATGCCTGCTCCCTTAACGGTTGTGCTTGCCCAGGACAGCTTAACAAATTTTTTGTATGGATTTTTCTTTCTTTGGTGAGAAACATTTTACACAGGATGATACTAAAGATTTAGTTATGACTTAGTCAGGGTTAAAGCTCCAGATCTACAGTGTGTAGGTCTAGGGGGAATTTCAGCTTTCATTTAACATGAGAGTGTGTTTTCTAGCCCCTATAGTTGATGATAAAAACTTGGAAATGTGTCCCCAGGAAACTATAGACTCCAAATCCCAGCAGGCAAATAGAAAGATTTCCCCCTTCTCACACCCCCCCCACGCAAACTGAATTATTTTTAAAGCTCAGTATTTAGAAACCATCTTTGCAACTGTGGAACATTTGGGTCTGGCAATCTCTCTTTGCTTTGCCTCCCTCCTGGTATGCAACATTTCCTCATGAGCTAAGATTAAACTGAGAACCAGGAGAGGGTCCCTGGTTTGACCTACGCAGTGTCGGAGGCGGTGAGATGAGCCCAGAGCTGAGAGTGCTGCCTCCCTGAGCATCGAGACAGAGGCGCTGCCCCTCCTGGAGTGGCTGCAAGGATGAACGTGCAGGCTGGCAGCCTGCCGTCTCTGCAGCAGGAGAAATCCGGGGAGGGTTTATGTCTGTGGGACCAAGGAATGCTGTAGGCCCCGCTCTGAGGAAAGAAGGAGAGTAAGCTTTGCTGCCAACAAAATTAGGGCTCTCTTCCAGCATTCCGAAAAGTACATACTTTTATATATTTGCCACATGGTTTTGCTGTGCAGCAGCACATGTGTTGTGGCTGCGCAACATTGAGTGAAAAGAGCACCCAAATTGAGGAGTGTTTGTGGGTGGGAAGATGGCATCCGGTGGCACTGGGAGGATGGTGGTACCTGAGCTGGGGGCAGACAGCTAGAAACACTCATCTGCCTGCCAAAGAAAAAGTTTGCAGCTGGTCACCTTTGTGCAAGAGCAGAAGACCCATTACCAGCACTGATCAAAGGTTCTTTGGAAGCTTGAGTCTTCATTTTCTGATTTTGTTATTGTCAGGATGTGCCCTGTGTTGCTGTCAGCAGCACAAAAGCCTTAATGGAGACCAGGCCCCATTGAACCAGGCAACAAAAATGTAGGAGATAATCGTAAAGAGCTTACATTGAAATCTGACAAGAGGGGCAAAGGGTAGAAGGAATGAAACATTATTATTCCAATCTCAGGTCCCCAAAGTCCCATGCCAATGTCTTAACTACAAAAGACATCCCTCCCCGCCCCATGACTTCAGTCAGTAGGGGAGCAACCATTGAAAAGTCAGACCCTGTTTTCCCACTGCTCTCCTGAAAACAATCCACAACATAATTTCCTGCATATATCTATGCTTAAGAGGAAAAATTCTATAAAAGAGGACATTCTTGACAAAGATGGCTATGGTTCATGAATAGTTTTGGAAAACAAGGAGGCAATTTAGGGAGACTCAGTTACGAATGCAAAAGAAGGTTTTCCTTGCCACGACCACAGCCAGTATTTGCTCAGCAGAGAGGCAGGTGACACAAGACAATCTGCATGCACCCGAAGACTGATGGAAAGCTTGTTTGTGCTCAGTGCACTAGAGAAGTTGTTCAGGAACAGTTACGTAAAGATTAGCCCTGTAACGCTGCCAAATACTTTGTGTTATTATGTGCTGTGTTTGTGCCAGGCAGCCCCACATGTCAGAGCTGCCTCATAGGGCAGTTTTAACATGCACACCCACATTTTCAGAGCGCTCAGAAGAATAAAAAAGCTATGGAGGAACCCACTCTGACCTCATTCGCATGGCTGCCACCACCGATTCCTGTCAGCTTGTACCTGCCTGAGTGCAACCAGCTTAGAGCCAGAAAGGCACATCCACTGCATTTTGGAGATGTCTGTCCTCACTTCCCCTCCTCCCCCTGACCCATCATGTTCCCTCAGAGAATCCCAGCTGCAAGGATAAAAAAAAAAGTAGCAACTCAACCATGTGGGAGCATACAAATTTAATGTCGGCTAAATAGGAAGGCTGTCTAAATAACACAATGATTGGAGTTATGCAGGTCATAAGTCTAGGGAGTAAGTAGCTCACAAGTGTTTCTTTTCTTTTCTCCTTTGCTCTGTTTTCTTCCCAAAAGTTCATTAAACAATGATTCTTTCCCCTTTAAAAATTTATGAATGAATGATGTGTTCATGAAAATGAGAGAGCAAAAAGCACTGGCCTTAGACAGACACAGTACAGTCTGGCACTCTTCAACCTTCCCCATGCCCCTTCCTCTCCCAATGTAACTCAAGCCTGTCCCAAAATGCTCCTCCCCATGATTCTCACAACCTCATGGAAGGAGAGACCCATCAACAATGCTCATGGGTATTACAAGTGTGGGACTTACTTATGGTGGCAGGGAGTGGACGTAGAACCCAAGACCCAGAGGAAAATGTTGCTTCATTAGTCCAGCAAGCTCCTTTCATTTGCACTGCACAGGTCTCAGTTTACAAGAATGCTAAAGTCACAAAGGAAAATAGGAGTCCCTCTGCAAACATAAAAACAGACCTCCTTGTTTAAACTAGTAATGTAATTAACACCATAAGCGGCACTATCCTCTTCCAGTGCCTGGATGTAGCTATATCAGTGTAGCTTGCCTGATGAGAAAGGGCAATGAATAACATGTAATGACAAGGGGGTTTTTATAGCCCTTTTTATGGGCAGGTTTCCTGTACATTACAAAATAAAATTCAGCCCTTAGTTTCCCACTCAGATTCTTATTCCATCTCCATAGAATCACTTCATCTTTTTTTTCTTCTTTTTTTTCATTTAAAATATATTTTCTACATTTATTTCTTTATTTAGTCTACTTTATTTTTTTCACTTTTACTTTTCTTTGCCATCCTCTTTATTCTCACTTAGCTTCAGTTTCAGGCTTTTTTGCAGTTTAAGTATCTCTCCAGTTTTTCTAGTATTCTACTTCTTTTCATTACTTTGTATTTCTGTGTCTCCTCCTCTCTATTCTTTGCCTGTCTGCTTGCCCTTTCCCTAAATCTCTTCCTCTTTATCCATTGCCTTCTCTCTTCATTCCCTCTGATGGTGATTTTTTTCCTTCTCAGCTCTGTTTTCAAAGTCCCCTTCTCACATCCTGTTTCTTACTGTGATCATTTCACATGTCCCATTCCTTTTCTCTTCTCCTGTTGTTATTATTCTTATTTATAAAACTTACTGCAGTGGTGCCCAGAGATCTAACCTTGGCTGCCCTTTCACCATAACCATCACCATCACCCTTCTCAGTGATTTGCTTTAACAGTCAGGGGCATTACTTGTCCCAGACATCTTCCCTTTTCCAGCTCCTTTTTACATCCATAGGCAGGACCTGTCCGGCAATGGCAATGTCAGGATTAGCTTGTCTTTCCAGTATGTTGGGAGAATGGGTTCTGGCTCCAAGGGCAGCCTATCCTGGAGTCTGGGGAGAAGAGGTCACACCAGGACACAAGCTCCAGGAAGAAAGCCAATTTATTGCAGATTAACTTCCAATGGTTTCAAAGGACAGAAACTTCTCCAAAAGCTCCAATTCTTCTTTAATCAGGTTGGCAGGTAAGTGTAGAGATGAAACAAGCAGACTCCAGGCAGCCTTCACTGACCGGGCAGCTGTCACCAGCACAGTTACTCTTCTCTACGATTACCCTCAAGATGAAGACTGTAAGTGAAAATATCTGGGCATGCCTGGCACAGCAGACCTCACCACAATAAGGATAATAAGAGAAAAAATGACTCACTGGTCCTCATTGCTGGAGAGTGGGACAGTTTTCTGAGTATTTTTAAAGCAATACATTTGAAAAAAATTAGGGTTTTTTTTTAAATAAAACATAACCAAAACAAACCAACCAAAAGAAAAAAAAGGAAACAAACACCATCACACCATGGACCTTTCTGGGTTGCAGTGGGAGTATTTCAAGCTGCTTCCTAGCTGTGGTAAGGTACAGCTTTATGGAAGCCCTCAACTTGTTTCCACTTGCCTTAAGCTGAATAGTATTTTCAGACAGCAAACTTTGTCCTTAGGAGGCTGAATCTTTTTGAGGATTGCTATGTCTTTGAGAAACTGAGCCTCAGAGCTTTGCTGGATGGGAATGGTATCCAGGACCTCAACAGAAGAGACAGCACCTGCTTCTTTCTAGGAGGATAAAACGTAGACGATGATTAGTTGTACCACTGCCAAAAGAACCCCAGGTAACCAGGGCAGGCTGAACTTCCCTTACTTTGACAGACTGCACTGTGTGCCATAACTCTGGATTGTCTTCAATCCAGAGGGCTGTGAAAGCCAGAGGAACAAAACGAAAAGAGGGAGAGGGTTGGAGTGACATAAGGAAAAAAGTGGCTGCAGGAACACTGGAACAAGGCAGGAAGGGAGATGCAGCGAGCAGAAGGAAATTGAGATCAGTAGTTTTTTTAAAAAATTGCTACTTATGGAAAAATGATCCAAATCCTAGCCCTGCAATTACTGGAATTTTTCTCTTATTTTAATTCCTCCTTCATTTACCTTTTCTTTTTGGAAGTAAATGGATCATAACCCATCAGTATGCATACATTTGTCAGGTCTCTAGCCATGTCCACAGTGATGGAGGGGTCAGAACATTTTGGACAAAGGAGCTAATAACACTGAAATATATCACACCAACTTTTACAGTTTTAGTCCCTAACATTTCTCTCTGGCTCGGTCCATCCCCAGATGCACATTATATTAATTTGGCTACTTGCATGTGCTTCCATCCTTTTTTGTAACAAACAATGGATATTTAAAACCTTTCCATGCAAATCTGGGAGGATAAATCAGAGGCTTCAGCCAAATCGACACTGTCTGGTCAATAGAAAAGAAAGGGATTTGATATCACAGTGTTCTTTCCTCTGCTGGGTGACATCTGTGACTTTTACCCAGGAATTTTGAAGGTCATCAAACATCTTGGGGAGCAGATCCACAGCCATACCATAGAAGAGAACAATGGAAAGACTGTTTGTTTTGTTTGTGGAGGAAAAAAGTTTTTACTAATAAAACAGTGTTTGATGCCACTAACAGGCATATGTATTCATGCTGCGCATCCTCAGCTATATAAAAAATAGATCAAGAGCATTTTTTTTATTATTATTTTGGAAAGAGAAAGAGAGAAAAGAAGAATGAAACTTAATATGTTTGAAATGTTTGTAAATTTTTAAACATAAAAACCCAACAAACTCACATCCCTATCAACCTGTGGCTCGAATTATTAACTTACCACACAACATTAGAAGTAGCATGTTTATCATTGCACCCAGGAAACAGGGACAGATAGGGAAAGAGAAGGAGGGAAATTGAAGGGGAAAGAGTATTATTTCCATGTATTCGAGTTCTGACATTAAAAAGAGGATTTTTGTCTGTTAAATGTTGATGTGCACAAAATCATAGCCAGGTCCAACGCCTTACTCATGGCAGGGGGTTAAAAAAAGAGAATATTTGAGAATAATGTGAATTAAAAAGGCAAGTTAGTTTAAATTTCTGTTTGGTAGGGCCTGAGGCCTACAACTCCAATGGGAATACACTGTAGCCGGAGGGCTGATGAATGCCCTTAATGAAGTTGGACAACCTGGAATACATGCATAAAATGATTTTAAATATTGATATGATGTCATTGTGTGTCTGAAGATATTGAAATGTTCATTTTCAGAGCTAGACAGGTTGCATCTAATTTATTATGAGGAGGGGAATGATTATTTACATTTTTTTAATGTAGCAATAAAACAATTATGGGATTTCGTGAGAGAGAAAATATTCATGCTTCTTAGAGAGCAAAAAATGCATGTTGTAATGGAAAAGACTTAGAGATCTTATACCGTCATATATTAAGAAATACACTCTCCCTTTTTCCTTCCTAATAATTGAAATAATACATTCATAAAGTATGTAAAGTAAAAGGACCTTTTGACCAATGTTAATTATATTTAACCTGCTGTATGTATAGTAGAAGGAACAGCTTGAGTATATCACTAGGGATGACTAACTCACCCATATATTCTGGATGTGTCTATTATAACATTTCCATGACATTGCCTGGTTTTCAGAACAATTCTTACCGTGAAGAAGAGGAGACGTGGTGTTATAATGGTACGTTCAGTTCCGTTGTGATATGAAAGTTTTTACGGAGAATGCCTCAGGGCAGCTGTCTGGCTCGTGTGTTCAGTATTACGGCTGTATAACACACAGGGGTGGAAGTGTATTAAAGGCAGAGCCATTGCAGTCTGCTGGAGATTGCTGGTGCGAAGGTCCAATCCTGATGATCCCCAGACCAACTTAAAATTCTTTGCAAAAAATTGCCTAGGATACTTTTTTCACTTGCTCTTTTGTTCCTGGCTGATATTCAACCTTACCTGCAAAGAAAAAGAACTTAGATTCCCTTTCAGCTCTAGTGCAAATTAGAGTAGCTCCCTTACACGTGAAAGCATTTGGAGGTTGATTTTCTGTTACTCTAAAGCATCAGTTTGGCATTGTCCACACTTATGATATGTGCTAGGAAGCAGGAATTATAACTTTTGCACCTTTATGGTTCCATGCACACCTTTCACACCAGTGGTTTGAAACAATTTAGCAGAATAGTTAAGCGCATGCCTAAATCTAAGCATCTCACCCAGGCTGTTTCTCTGCACAAAGACAGATAACTACTTGGTGAATCATGACCCGTATGATTACAGACACAGTGTAACATCTAATAGGTCCTTTAGAGGAGATACACACTGCACTCTCTTGTTCCACTTACAGGGAACGGAAATACTGCCTGTGTTATCGGCGGAGCTCTTGCTGTGTCCAGCCTTGAGGTAAGCTTGAGAATGGTCAAAATGCTTTCAGGAATACAATGGCAAAATTGCTGGAGAAGCCCTCTTCCACTAAGACTCCTTCTTGCAGCATATATACCAACAGTGACCAGATGGGCAAATGACACAGGGGGAAATCCTTGACCAGTATTGCCTGAGCTAGAAAAGGGCAGCATGGCCAAGGACTTAGGATACATAAGTAAATTTACATTTTTGAGTGAGAACTTTTTGAGAAGAACTTGACAGGGATGTATAAGGTCAGAAACAGCCTAGTGGAAGGACGTTGGAATTGATTACTTCTCTTCCCATAGTATCAGAAAGAATGAAATGACCACATTTACAAGAGCAGGAGCCATTTTTTCCACAGAGCATGTAATTGTGTAAATTTTCTGCTGCAAGATGATTATAAGAGACCAAATATACTAATAGATTTTAAAAGATTAGATAAATTTGTGGAGGATAGCTTCTTAAGTCTGGATATAACCTCTGATTCAGGAAATTGCTAAATCATTGATTGTCAGGAAAAAATCACTTTACATGTCTCCTGTTTCCTCTGCTTTTCCCCTAACCATCTATTCCTGTTAATACCAGAGAGTAAACAGCGTTAGAGAGGCTGTCTGGGCTCTTACTCCTGTGTGCAAAGCACATACAACTTTCAAATGTGTACTATTCAACTCCACTGGCTAGTGACTGAGAAGTGAGCTGATTCCTGGCATTCTTGATCTGTTTCACCTAAACAGGAGTACCTGTCAAAATAGAATGGGGTAGAGACTAAGAGCAGACAGGGAAGTGTCTCTGCAGGCTCACTCTTGGTACACATGCATGTGCACACTCCATGTGCACACTCATAGATTAGTCCTATTTCCAGTCCTTGTTTGTGCATCCTCAGCTTTCCCAAACAGGCATGCTTTATGTCTCAGAAGCTATTTTCTTCTTTATTTTTACATCACATATGTTACAGCTATTTAAAACTAATTTCAGTTCAGGATTGGATCAGATCTCATGATGATTCCAGTTACCCTCTTTTCTGAAGTGATTGCCCTGGAAGGAGCAGCGTTTGGATCTCAATTTGGTAATCAAATAGCCAAACTGTGATTACACTATATCAAATTAGTCACCGTTCACCAGCTGACACCCCCAACTATTGCCTCCTGCCACTAATTGACTTTATTTCCACTTCCCTTAATGTGGCTACCTGTGTTCAAGCTGTTAGCTGGTTTCACACGCCTTTCAATTTGGTCTTTCTGATAAACATCTCGTGTCCCTCCAGCTCTTCACCTATCCTATCCCTACCAGTATCAGTCCTTTCCCCTTCCACTCTTCTTCAGTCACTTCTGTTCCTAAGCTTCATCTCTCAAATAAGCATGCAACATTATTTTGGATGGTATACAATGAAACACTGTGAAAATTTAGTGTGAGAAGGCAGGTGAATGCTGCCTTTGAGTAGGAAGGTTTTCCCAGTGCAAACAAAAGGAAAACCCTAGGTTGCCTGAGTGGTCAAAATGAGATGTCATGACTTTGACTTCAGGGATCTTCCTAATCTTCACCCGCTCAGGCTCGAAGGGTGGGGCACGGACAGCAATACGGAATCATGCTTGAGTCCAGCATGTCTTCATTTCAGTTTGTAAGATGGATACTCAAAAACACTGCCTTTCCTAAGACTGCCACCTCCTGTATGCCCAGAGCAGGCGTAAGGCACCCCAGAGAAACCAAGCTCAGCAAGGATGGAGCACTCCTGTCCTACAGGGTGCTGATAGAACATTTCTCTGTAGGGAACTATAATGTGCTACAGATTTGCCCAGCTACTGCAGCTCTGGGTTATCTAGCACAAACCAGAGCCACCCGCAGGCAGCTGTATATGGCATAAGTGGAGCTGAGAGTGACTTGCTTCTCTCCAAGTTGCACTGAGTAACACAGCAGCCTTGCCTTCTCTGAGTGTAGGTAACAGATCGGCTACTTACACAGCCTGGATCAGGCTGTCCCCTGCATTTGGCTTAAAAATTTTTAGGTCAGTGAATATCGCTCACTATTCATACAAAGGTTGACTATACAATAAACATTGCTAAGAAAAATAACTGTTCATTAGCACCATTCACTGCTCATATGGTATACCAAGCACTGCAGCAATGATGATATTTCCTGGGGAATATGTGAGTATGGTAAGAAAACACTTTAAAAAAAAAAAAAAAAAAGCTTTAGAATTCTTCTAAACATCAATATTGTAACATTTCAAGAACAGAAATGTGATCTTAGCTGTTTAAAATTGTATTCACAAAACAGAAAAGTAGCATTATTTTAATGCTCTTAAAATTGGAGGAATAAAGTTTAATTCATTTATTCAGATGAAAAAAATTATCTGAATACAATTGTAATTTGAGGGAATTGAAAATATGTTTCAATTCATGTTTAACTTTTTGACACATTTGTATTGTAACATATACAGTTCCAAAATTATTTAATGTATTTTGTTTCTTCTTTTACACAATGCCTGAAAAGCTTTCTACAATATAGGTCAAAGCTAAATTCTTCTTCTTGAGCTTCCTAAAGAACTATGATCATTCAGCTCGTCTTTTTCATGTATATAAAAATCATGTCTTCATTTGTTTTCTGCTAATCAGCAATTATCATTAGAAATGATGGACAATAAGATTTGTCTGAAGACCTACAAAATTTTTAGAATACATTTGCAAGGCTAATATAAAAATCACATCATCTAATATATATTACAACATATTGTCCGCATTAGGAGAAATCATTGATACAACTGAGTGAGCCAATACTGGCCTTGATGGAATAGTGTTGGCACAGAAGAAATAATGCAGTAATGCACTCCCAAGAATTGAGAGCTAATAAAGAGCAACACAATGGATGTTACCCAGGATGTAATGCCCTTATTCTCATACTTGCTATTTCATTTCACATGAGGATGCAGACAGACTCAGAAGAGAACTTGTGGGAGGAAAGGAAGAGGATTGGGGACAAGGATTTGTCTGTGAACAGATGAATGATTCACCAATTAAATCTCTCAGGCCCAAGTGCAAGACACCGATTCAGTGACACTAGGTGTGAATTTTAAAGAACTCTCTCAAGTTAAACAGTTTTCCAGCACTCCAGATCTGCCCTTGAGATTTGTTCCACCTCTCCAGCTCCCTTTTCATCCTGAGCAGGAAAGTCCCATACTGGTAAATGTCTGAGGGCAGTAACCCTAGAGCCAGATCCAAATTGGTTCAAGCAACAGTTGTTCACTCCAGAGAAATTTGTCTGTATGTAGATAATTTAGTAAAAGTATGTTTGGGTTTTTTTTTTTGTCACATTCGTCACACTTACTTATGTTGCTCTTGTGCAGCAGCCCTACCGTGCTACATCATCACAGGAGTGTGACATCCCCGACCCCAGAGATCCTGAGGTCAAGAGCAGGAGCAAGTGCTCCTGACCAAGAAATGCAAAATCACAATGAAAGAGGGAAGGCTAGTTTTCTTGGTCACTTATACTTTGCTTAATGTTTTGTCTTCCAACTTCTGTCCCTAAAAATACCCAAATTTCTGAACCAGTGACCCCAGAATCTTAGTTTAAAATTGTCACTCATTTATCACCCTTTCACAGAAATTGTTTCTTTGAGTGTGAGTGCCCATTATGGCCCCATACTTGCCATGATCTTATCTCTTTGTGTTGTAGGACAGAGGTCTGGGTCTCTGTTGTCCTGCATCAAGGCAGGCATTTACATCACATGTTAAACATTACTATTGTTATCAGGCACTGTCTTACGCCCACTCTGCACTCACCTAAATGGCTACATAAGATGCACGGCAAAGGACAATCAGCCCCCAGGTGTCTGGGCAAAGTACATACCTCTCTATTCTGCCATTGATTTGTCAGGAGACATATACTCAAGAAGACAGTTCAGAAGAGGATCCTTCAGGAAGAGTGTGGTCAGATTGACCTCACTTTCACTGAGCTGACAGCCTGGTGAAGAAAGTTAAACTGAATATCAAAATCATCAGCAAAAAAAACCCTCCTCTTTCTTTGATTGTACAGTTTAAGAGGAGCCATTCGAGCTCAATTTATTCTCTACACAGGAACTTCATTGATTATCTCAGACATTCATGCAGGAAGGAAGATGAGATAAGAAGAAAGTTCTTTTTTTTATTTTTTTAGTGATTGCAAGATGGAGAAAACTGCTTTGTGAGTGTAATATATACCATAAAGTTCCTTTTGTGTAATCTGCTACTGAAAAGTGAGAAGAGTTTACCTTTTCTGAACAAAAGAAACATTAGAGATGGGCTGATGATTACTGAGGGCAGAGATATGAATACTAGGATTAGGATATATATTCAGATATAAGATTAGCATACAAAAAATAAGTTTTCTTGGGGAAAATATTATGGAGGTTCTCCCATTGTCTTGCACTGTCAATCACCAGCATTGGGAAGAGAGACTGATCACTATTCATTTTTTTTCCAAAGGACGCTCTGGTTTGATCTCAGGCTATCAACCATAATGGGGATTTCCACTGACTTTGAAAGGTTATCAATCCTGATTCAAGTCTGCTGCCATGAATGGAGAAGAGTGTTCAGTCAAGTTCTACGAAAGTCAAATGGATGCTCAGCCAGTCCTCCTCTGGGGGAGGGGGCAAACTGTTATATCGAAAACCTGAACTCCAGGGGCACACAGAGGCACTTCATCACTGTTTCACACACTGGTAGGTTACTGGAAAGGTGAGGAAGAGGAGTGTGTTTTATCTGAACTTCGGTGCTCACAATATGAATTGAATGGATTAAGTATACACATACCCTGGGAGGGTCTCTGCTCTCAAGCGAGTTGTTCAAATGCAGTTCAACCCTTCACAGAGAGCATCACACTTCCTAAAGGAGCCAAGACATGCACTTTCACATGAGGGCAGTTCTTGTGCATTGATTGATGCAGAAACTTTAGGTTTATAGATTTCTTGGCTCCATTTACAGAGTACCAAAAAAATCTTCAAAGGCAGCCTCCTATGTAGGGATCTTTTATGGGCACATGCTTTGAAACGACTGTTTCAACTGAGGACAACTAATCATCGTCTGGGAAGAAACTGGAGGGGACAACAAGGCTCAGTCAAAATGCCTTTGTGCTTTTTTGATCTCAGGATTGCTCTGTGTCAGTCCAGTCCTCTGGCGCAAGCCAAAGTGACGTGAAATAAGTCATGAGTGGCACTAAAAAGCTATAGTAATTTGTGCTCTTATTCATAACACCTCGCTGACAGCAGCTGAGGATTGGCATGGGGCCCCCTAGAACAGCTACACCAAAAATAAGCCGTGCCACAGCTCTTCATGGCTAGCTGAGCAGCCTTTAGGTGTCCTTTACAAAACACCCAGAAAGAGAGATTAATATTGCCCATATCTTAAAGCAAAGACCATATCTACTATCCCAGACAGACAAACAAACTAAGCCAGCAGAATCATTCCTATTTCACAGGTCACTTTCACAGAGTCAGAGCAGAGCCAGTTGTAGCCACTTCAAGAATTGAGCTGCAAAAGCAACTGGAAGCGTGCCTCAGGGAGGAGCTAAGTAGATCTGTATGCCTACCATCTCTTCCACATCTGCTTATATGGGTGATAGAGGTTGGTGTAAGAATATGCTACAGAGTACAGAAGCAATGGACTTGAATTCTAATACCCTCTCACACATTAACCCCTTTGGCCTTGGGTAAATCTAACTTTTTTCATTCCTATAATTTATCTTCATAAATGCAAATAAAACTGTATCACCTATGTAATATTGGTGCTTAATGTTTGTATACTACTATGGATTTTAACCACAGATGTATGCAGAAGTAGGATTTCCCAGAAATAGCTTGTAGAGAAGCTCTATCACAACACACCTTTTGAAAGCCTGGTACAAGGTAGAATATTCATGTTTTGCATTTCTCTGGTGCACACATGCAGGGTGGGATACTTTCTAATATTTATTGTCTCCCAAATGCTCTGAAGCTGACAAATCAAGCATTATTAAATAGACACTTAAAAAAAATTACTCAGCTGCTAAACCAATCACTGTAGGTTGCAGCTCAAAATGAAGTTGGAAATCTGCACCTTTTAATAAAACAATCTGCTTGAGAGCTGATGATATTTGGTTATGGAATTTATCTGTAAATATAATTAAAAATTCAACGAGAGAGTGCTCTGAACTGAGGGGTAAATATTCAGCACGATGCAGAGTGCTCAAGCTACATGATTCCCATTATCGTTAATGGGAGTCCTACAGCTAAATCCCTAAGCATCACGCTAAAAATTTACCCCCTAGTGTTTGCAGATGGAACAAAAGGATTATTGTACATACCAGCAGAAAATAAAGTTACCACTGACATTTTGACCAGAAAGCTTCCATCAGGATTGATCAGTGAAAGATTTAACCTACTAATTTCCCCACAGACTGTTTCTTTGGGGTTTCTCCCATCCGAAGAGCCATTCTTGATTTTTATTTAATTCATTCCTATTTACTGGTTTTCATGTCATTATATGTCTTGAATTCCTCTTCTTCTGGCTTCCTACTAGAACACATCTTTCTGCTTCACCCTGGGCTTCCTGGCTTCAGTGTGCACAATTTCAGGTCCCTGAACTTTAAACATAATGGACATAAGGACAGAAGAAAAGTACATATGCCAATGACCTGTTAGCTGAGTGTGCAAATTTATCCAGCAATAAACTGCTGCAGTTGATTTTAGGGGTGAATAAGAAGTTGACGGGGGAGAGAAACTCACACAAGCAACGTTATTCTTTCCTGGTTTGCACCTTCTGCTCTTCCTGGGTTGAAGCTATGAGGCTACAAGCTGGCAAGTGCCCCCAGCCTTGTTGAAATCAGTTTAAGTTTGATCTTGCCAGAAGATTTACCAAGCGTCCTTGATTAGATATGGGCTGCAGCAAAACAGTTCTATCCATTAGCTTTTCAGGTGCTTTTTTTGATAATCGATTCTTAAATAATGGAAACAAGGTTTCTGACCCATGTTTTAAAAGTAAATATATATATACACACACCCCAAAGTGAGAGGAAGCCTCTAAAACTCTAATTTCCATTATTAATTTCACTTATATTAACTCAAAAACGTCGAAAGGGATTTGTTCATCCACTGAAGACCATGCTGCAGTCCTGAGTGAATTTTTATGGGAGAGTTTTAAAGCCCTCAACAATAGGGGCTTATAATGGGAACAGTGATAGACCATTATTATAGTACTGGTCATAAATACAAAGCAATTTAATTTCATATAACAACCTTCATACAAAGTATCACAAAATGTTTTACAGTAAGCATCGATTGCAAGCTAAAGCAAAGAGAAAGAGAATTATAAGGCAAAATTTCCTTGACTTTAGGAAGGAGGAAATAATTCCTTACAGGATAACACAAATAAAAGTGCAAGCTTTCTCATGCCAGGCTTTTCTGTAGAAAGCTCATAGGAGGCTGAGACTACATATAGAAAACGTGCCCTTCTCTCAAAAATTCAAGACTTCAACTCCTAGTTCCTCTTTTTAACTTTATATATTCGTAAGGCACTATTACATACCTCGGCAGAGATATTCGTTACATATTCTGGTAGGATCAAGTTTAAAGTCCCGAATTGTCACTGATTTCAACAGGGCTGGGGGCACCTGACAGCTTGTAGCCTGGGAGCCCCGACCCAAGAAGAGCAGAAGGTGCAAACTAAGAAAGAATGAAGTTGCTTGTGCTAGTTCCCTTCCCCCCTCAATTTTTTAATCACCCCCAAATTCCCCTGCAGCATTTTATTGCTGGGTAAATAATATAATGAAAAAGTGCCTACATGACACAAGCCACATGGGCACAGACAGCTATTAAAACTGAAATGATTTATTTCGTAACAATCCGAGGTAGCACACTTTAACTCTAGGTACAGCAACCCCTCCATTTCTGCTTCTCTCATTTGCATAGGTAATTGACAGCTTGTTAACAGCTCATTAGGAACACTGAAAACCATGTGACAGATACAAACCTAGTGCTAGAGGGGAGAAAATCTGTGAATTACAGTATATTGAAAACTCAATCAGATTCAGAATTACAGGTCACAAAACAAGTTGGTTATTTTATTAGGTTAAAAAAAAAATTAAAAGGTTAACACACCATTTTTCGACCTGTATTTTTAAGATAGCAGGCTACAGGGTAATTAATTAGGAATCTGATTGTGATGTGATGAGCTACTTTCCAGTGCAGTGGATAGGTTTAGGATTCTAGCCTGATACAGTAGGACAAATAATAATTGCAGAGAATTTAAAAAAAAAACCCCGTAAAATATCTTGATGTGGTACTCAATTCTGGTTTTGGAATATACCTTTCTTAAAAGCAAGTAACTTACAAGCACTGCAATCTAATATTTGGTAACTGAGAAAAATGTGAGGAATAATTTGATTTTAGTCTATAAAAAGAAGATAAGATTTGAACACTTACTATCTGTACATTTTGATGATGCTTTTTTTTTAAAGACATTTGAATATAAACAGTACAGATAACAGTTATATCAGCAAATCTACTTTTTGTATTAAATGCACACACCCCATAATCTTGTTTTTCTAGCACTGCTAGCAGAAATATAGTAACCTGTAGAAATAAAATGATCCTCTTGCAAAAACTCTCCCTTTCCTTGAAACCTGATATGGATTACATATAACTCGAGTCACATTTGCTGATGTGGACAGAGCTGGCCAACTACATGTTAGTCTGTAGACAAAAACAGGAAACTGTGATTTCAGTTGTTCTTTTGGATACTAATGGTTTATAGCTTCTTCCCTCATCCCCCTGAAAAAACACCAACAAAATGTGATCAAATCTGAACTCCTGGCTATTTAGCAAAAGGAACACCACTGTTAAGGTGCAGGATTATGAAAATCCCCCTGGAGCTTGTTCACACAGAGGGTCATGCTGTTTTAGTTCAAGAAGTGCAACTGCTGCAGTACAGATGCATATATTTTTCAGATAAGTCAAATAAAAATAACTCGTGATAGAGTTTCTTATCTGGAATCATGGATCTACTTCTGTACTATGAAAATAGCCATATGACTGCAGTACTCTGTTTGGCAGGGATAAAATCTCCTTGTGCACACATGGTTTAAGAGTGATTAATGAATCTGTGACCTGCGATACAACAAAAGTCATGCTTGTAAGTCACTTCAGCACTTTTGAAAGCGCCATCTTTAGTCTTCATTATGAAAAAAACCAATAGGGCTGTTGTGCCCCCAGCATTAATTACACTGACTCCTGCACCGGTGAAGTTACTCTGTCGTAACTACAGCAATATAAACTTCTAATGCAGACACGCTCCAACGGTATAAAGAGAGCTTTACACATAGTACAATTGACCCCAGATTTACACTGAGCTTAGGCAAGGCATGTTTCTCATACACTGAAGAAAAAAAATAGCTAATTTTTTGCCTTTGATCCCGTATCAACTTAGAATTTTTATCCAAAAGAAAAATTGGTGCATGGCAGCTGAGAAGCAACAGTGATGGAAGAACAGTTAAAGTTCAAGATCATAATTAGCGAAACCATCATATAGTGGTGAATAAAAGAGGTGGTAAATGTACCATAGGTGAGAATACAAGATCTAGAATCTCACACCAAAAATCAATTAATTTTACTTACATGCCTTTTTTGACCATATCAGTATAAGCAACAATGCAAATGCTGTGTTTCACAATCAGTCTGATACTTGAATGCTAAGCCAAAAATCTCAGGAAAAAGGGCTCTATCTTGAGATTTTCCCCTGACCATTCCTTTCAGTTGTGTACTTATCTAGCAGAATTCTTCTCTGGAAATGTTTTTTTGTGACCCTGGCTTTGGTTTTCACATTTTATTTCTCCTTTGGTTTTAACATGTGAGAATAACACTTTGATTTGGTTCCTATAGGGCAAAGAAAAACACTGAAAATCAGTAACTAAACTGTTTCAAAGCACAGATCACTTTCCATTTAGGCTGGACTGAATTACAGCTGAAATTCTGGGAATATATTCTTTTTCTACATTAACCATTCAGTCAACCCTTATAAGCAGATGACATGATTAAAATGAAGTTTGAACTTTTTCTGTAGATTAATTCTCTGACTTATGACAAGAGTCTTCTAGTTTTCATTAACTTAAGTGCCATTTCCTTAGGAGTCTTATTTTTACAGATTCTAATCTACAACTTTGTAATGACCTGGTCTCAGGAACATAATATGCTATATTTCCCTTCCCTCATTTCTTGTGCAAGGGGCATACAGGCTTTTCAGAAAAGGAGAAGAGCTGGTTCACTTTGGCTTCCAGCTTCTGAACATACAAGATATTGGATTTTACTACTGAGAGTGCCTGATGGTCAACCCATAGCCACAGACCTCTTACCCATTCAATGAACTTTCAGGTTTCAGTATCACTGGCAAAATGCCTCCAGCTCACTAGTTGTTCTTTATGCTTGTAACACATGCCTGCACCCTTCCTCAGAGAGTATGCTGCCCATCACATCACCCTGATGTTACCTAAAGGTTCATTCTCAGAGTACCTGTGCAGTACTATACAGCATCCCAGTGTCCAAGTGTAGTACAATACTTGAAGGAACAGGAATAACCTGGAAATCTTTTTAGGAAGGACAGGGTAGAGCTTTGAATCTGGATGGTACTGGTGTTTTGAGCAAAACCTGGGCAACCTTGTGTAGATCCAGGCCTGAGGTTGGTGGCCCTGCCTGTGGATTGGGGGTTGGAGCTCTATGATCCTTGGGGTCCCTTCCAACCCTTGCCATTCTATGATTCTATGATTCTATGACTCTTCATTTGTTCACGTCGTCAGCTCATAGAACAGTGTCTGTCTTCTAGTATGTTTATGCAAACCTTGTTACATTTTCTCATCAGCTTCCTTCTAGTTTTTCAGTTTCAAACTGTGATCTTAAGATGACCTTAATATAGATAATAAATATCAGAATATTTTTTTAGCTCTTTCCTATCAATACACATTCTTTATTGGTCTGATTATTGTCAACAAGGATAATTAAAATATATCTGTAAAGTTCACTCTCGTAAACTCTTCTAGAGCAGCACTAAGCAAAAAAGCATTTATACCTAGGTTTCTGAGGGGGAATACTCCCTGCTGCCAGTGTTACTGGATAGTTACTGAAACTATCTCTTTTTTTTTTTTTGCATTGCTGTGTGAGTGACATTGTGTATTTTTTGCTCAATACCTAACGCACTTCCACCAGATTACTGAACTATGTCTGGGGCAGGAAATCAGAGGAAGGAAAATGCACATTTAGAAGCAATGAATTCCAGCTTGTAAATCCATACTTCAGCTATTCAACTTCTTGTAAGCTAGACAGCTTTAGACATGTCATGCTTTCCTAAATATTCTTTGTATTTAAAAAAATAATGTCAGTAGCTGTAGTATGCGCAAAGGGTCTCTCTAGGAGTCTGGACAAGGTAAAGACCTTCTTCAAAGCTTCAGAAATAAGACCAGTTTTCAATCCTGACTGACAAATGGATTATAAACCAAGAAGTCCTTTCTAAGAACTTCTGACCATCCAATTCTGTAAAAGCCACAAGATACCTTGTAGTGTCAGAATTCACATTTTGGGGCTTAGGTTTTGTTTTGGGGAAGGAAGAATTAAGCTGTGGAGCAAGTTTTACATGTGTTCTTTCATAAATTATGACAACATTGCATCAGCTTTTGAGTGACACCCTAGAGAATGTCCCCATTTCTACACTGAGCACCTTGCAAAGTAGCAATTCTTTCATTAAATATGAGATGAAAGTATAACTAGAAATGCTTTGTTGTGGGTATGAGAACAGTATCTCTCCAACAAATCATTCAAAACAAAGTCTTTGAGTTGCTATATTTATGTAGGTAATAGGCGGCAGTTAAGTTGAAAACACAATCAAATCCACCAGTGACATTTTCCCTATACCATTATCTTATTTTCTGCTGCACTTCTACTGGACTTTGCTGCTTATTTAAGATTGGTTTACTTATAAGGCTTTTGAGAACAACAGAAAGAAGCAGGAAAAAAGCCAGGTTGCAAATAAGCTGCACACAGGGAAGGGCTGTGAAAGCATGTCTCTGAAACAGTCCACGGACAAATGTTTGAATATGTTCCTGAAAATGTAGATGCAGCTGAAATACCTGTTTATACTCACTAACATAGCTGTTTGGGTAAATGTGTATAAAGAAGCAGCCGTGTATTCAAACATCTTTCCAGCCTTTGAAAATGTTACCACTGCAGAGAAGCTCAGTTAGCACATCTAATACACAGATTTGGGTGAATTTATGTATTTTTAATTTTTTTTCCTTTTTTTTAGTAACTTGCCATATAGATGCACACTGCCATGTGTGCCATAAGTTAGAGAAAGCATATATATATCCACAAAACTTCTGAGCCACTGTACTGAAGTTCCCCATGCCTCACTAAGCACCACAGGGGCATGTAAAACAAAAGCAGATGGAGCAGGCACACGTTTAGATTTTATATATATTAGCACACACACACACAAATAAATTTTAGGGTTTTCTACACTCAGGCCAAAACTGAGAAAGGTAACTTAATTCCCAATATAGATAACATCACTCAGGATGTGCTTCTGCATATTTTGATCTCTGTTCTTGATCCTAACATAATATTTCTTCTTTTTAGCTTCTTTCTAATTGGAATTGCAATAGCAAAGTGGGATTCACTATACCAAACATATCCACTCTTTTGAAAAATTCAGAATACATTCATACAACAAAATATCTCAAAACAATTCTATACTTTTATATTGCCCCTGTGTGGTGCATTTGTATGTATGTCTGCCTCTCCCCACCAAGCATGCAGATAATTTAGTCTTAAGACTCCATAAGTAGTAGTTTCCTAGTTATTGTCTTCTATCCAATAGAAGTAACTATTTCAAGACTTTTTTTTACCCATACTAGCTTTAAATGGACACATACTTCTGGGAATGAGTATGTTGATGTGGATGCCTTTGAGTTTCTGTCTGTGTGCACCTGTATTTCTACACACAAATACATAAAATCTCTACTTTAGGTAGAAAGCTACAGAAACACTTCCTTTTGACATCACCTATCTGCAAGGTAGGTACCACACACAGTTTCTTCAGTCATTCTGTTACACAAGACTTGAGACTACACTGCTGATGAGTTGCCATTTTAAAAAATTTTTATTTGCAGCCTGTGATTCAAAAGAATTTGCATCAAAGTCCCTGGGCAATCCCTAATCACACGTCTCTCTTTGTCAGCAAATCAAATGGGGATTTTTTGTTTGTTTTGGGGTTTTTTGGTTGTTTTTTTTTTTGTGAGGTATAACTGCTAAATGTTGCCTTGCAAGCTTTAAAAGCCATTTATTTAATATGGCAGGTGTGGAAAATCTAGACCATCTCCAATCTCTTGGACATAAAGTTTTTGTGTTGTCATGGTTTGCTAATTCAGCTGTAGTGAAGGAGTTTTACAGAAACCTAAAATTTGAGGATTAGATGCTATGAACATCTCAGCGCAGATCATTGGACTGAGATATCTCCATCTAGAATTGTTCTTAGCTCCAGACATTACAGTCAAATCTCCTAATAGTGCAGTAGTATGCAGTTAGTCGTCATTAAGATTATTTTATCTGTGCCTTCATTAGGAATATGTCTAATTAAAGGTCATTTACCCCTACCTGGGAATGCCTTATGCATGTCTGAATGAAACAGTGTAAAACTCTGTCCTTTTCCGCTTTCATTTCATTCAAGTAACGACAGGGTTAAATTGCTAATAGAGGTTTCATGAGGTCTGCCAGAGCCCACTCTCCAACACTTACATCTGTTCAACAATTATTACAGCATTTTTGTCATAAAAAATTCAACACCCTGAGTGTCGTGCTAGCAAAACCTGAAAATTTATGCAGTGAATAGAATAGCTAATTTCTCTGAGGAAATGCAGGGGGAAAAATTACAGATTTAACTTAAATTCTCAAGTACTGTAGAGCACACATCTGACTCCCTCTTTAGGTTTTGTCACCATGTAGCATAAGTAAGAATACTGTAGACCAAGAAAGCTTCACAAAGCAAATTCATGCCTTCAAAGAAACAATGTTTAAAACTCAGAAGGGGTCTGTACTGGATTCATCATTTTACCTCACAAAATCTCATTTAAATAATAAATTACTCAGTTTATTCTCAGGATAGGTTTATTCTCTTATGACCTCTCACTGTTAGAGTGAACCGCACCCTTCACAGCGTGCAGGTAAATGACACAGATGCAAAGGCAAAAAGCTGACAGGAAAACATTTCTTAATCTTGTGAACTTTGTGTTGGGCTGCCTGATGGTTTCGGTAAAAAGAAAAAGAAAAGGAAAAACCTGCCTTGCTCCTTCATAAAGTTAGGAATATGGATTTTATGCTAAAACTAACGCTGTCTAGTTAAGATGCCAGTGGACTGGAACAACATGCTAGAGGCTATAGCCCTCTATTCTCAAGGGCCAGACTCTTACTTCCAGTACTGGTGGTTCAGCCATAATGATAATTGCTGCCACAAGGATTAGAGAGCTCTTTCAGCATCACAAGTGCAACAAAAAGACAAACCATTTGGGAGTGAAGGGGGTTGGGGGGTCATATTATAAAGGTAAGGTGTGAAGAGGACACTAGCTCAAGACAGGATGAATACAGGAGCTTCCCTTAACCAAGAATCTGTAAGGGTTGGACCTGTTAGCCCAGTCTTTCACTAGGGCATCAGAACCAATGGGCACATGTGCCCAGTCATATCCCACAGGGCCTGATTCAATAGCAGTAGAAAAAGTATCCAGGAAAACACAATTACTGGAATTAAGTGCAGGATCAAGACTTAAAATAGACAACATACCCAAAAACAAAAGTCTGCAATTTTCAAACTTCCAGGTGATCAGATTTCCAAGGGGTTTGGGACATCACATGAAAGCAAAGCATTACAGAATACTGGGTAGTGACCAGACGTCAGCTGTTTGCAGCATCTCAGTTGAAAAGCCACTTCTCCAAGTGGAAATTTCTTCTAGCCCTGCCTGATTGCAAAACACCAGTGATGTCTGCATAGGAACTGCCAGATTTAGTTCTTATTTGCTATTAAATTTTGTCTGATGTTCAGATTATCAATCTGAAAACAGGACGGATGTGCACAAAACCAAACCCCTTTGCTTAAATAAGAATAATTTTCATCCTGGAAAATAGCGACTAGTGCCAGCCCAGGGTCAGGTCATGTATGCTCTGTGAAGCCTGGGATGTGTAAAAATACCATTTCAGTGGTTTTGCCACTCACTATGTTGTACCTATAAAACCAAATATCCCAAAATACTGTTCAAATATATTTGATAGTGTTTTGTAAATACAAATGAGTATAGAAAGATTTATTTGCCTTTCCGAGCCCTGATTCTAAGTTGCTGTGAAAATGACTAGTTTGTATGAGAAAAGATAATTCTCTGCTCCTGCTTTCTTTTTCTTACTCTTTCCAGCCGTGGAGTCAGCACCCATGGAGGATGGTCGGCTGTCACGGGACACAGATGCCAAGTGCTGGCAGATATTATTCCAGTGTCAGAATCTTTTTCCTTGTCAAACTCCCCAGGCAGTTGTGTTAATGGCTCTCAAGCTGCCTCTGGGTCTGTCACGTGGGGTAGCAGCTGATGGGTTGTTTTCTGCAATGTCCTCCTGCATGACATCTTTCTTTAACTCATCTTTGGTCCTGAGGAATTTGTACCTACTTATTTACCTACTTGGAAATAAGCTCCTATAAATTTTGCATTAAGGCTATGATTTCTTCACAGATTTGCTTACTGCCCTAGGAGCTCACATACGCACATTTTCTTCTGTAGCAGTCTCTGTGTAGCTTTGAATGCCACACATTTAAATTACACCCTGACAAGAAAGAAATATTCGAGCAAATTAAACTGTTCACTAAAAATTTGTTTCTCCTTACCCTCATCAGCACCCTGTCCTCTCTTGTCTCCATTTGCCTTATGACTAGTGAATCTTTCTTTGTGAACTGAAGCCAATGTTCTTGTGTTTGTTACTTCATTCACAGAGAAGAGCAAGAGCTTTCAGTCTTTTGGTTGTTCTCAGACTGGTTATAGATTATTTGCCATTCATGCTGTATGAGTTAGTCACTTAAATTTCCGGATCTTAATCCTGCAAAAGTTAGTTTGAACTCAGATGCGTTGTCCTGAAGACATGTAAATCTTTGCTGCACTGCAGCCTTTGAGAACCAGCTTCTATAAAGTCTTTACGGTAAGGACCTGAGCTGCAAGGTGTTGCTCATCTGTGCTCTCATCCAGCAGAGAACCCAAAGAATCAGGGTAGCTCGGCTAGGAGAACCAGATCAGGACAAAAGCACTCAGCATTTTGCACTGGAGGCAGTGAATAGACATCAGTCCCTGAGGAGAGCTGCTATGCTTGACTGAAATATAAATACTAAATGTAAACAAATATGTAAAGCTAATCCACGTCATACTATCATTGCTGTTACTTGACTGAAATATTTTAAGAAGGAAAATAACGATTAGCAAGAGGCAAATTACACACTCTCATGCAAATTTTGAGAAACATTCATTGCAAACTCTGTGAATCTTTCAATTTTTGCAGGCATTTTCAGAAACACAAGGCAGTTGCCCTATACATTCACAGCTAACAAATGGTGTCTCCTACAAAACAAAACAAGCAATTTTATTCACAGTTGATTTAGGGGATACACAGTACAAAATGTGTGTGGTTTTTTTACCCCCATTGTTTTTTTTTGTTTTGATAACAATCTGTGTAAACTGGTTTGAGATCTAATACCTTGTTTCATGACTCGCAAGAGAAAGCTCATAGAGTCTATAGGAGTAAATGAGTATCGAATAACTTGGCCTTACAAGAATAGCCTTTGGAAGTCTTTCATTCTTGTTTGGTAACAACAATCAGAAAAATTCTGCAACAAATTTTCTGGGTTTTTTATTTAAGAGGGGGGGTGGGATTCTGACTTTAATTGCTTACAGGCTTCTCTGACGTGAGCAAGAAGCAGACCTTGACGATATGCTCTCTCCTTTGGTGGCAAACATTGATTAAAGACAGGATATGCCAAAGCGTCACTTCACAGGGCATCTTTGCATTGGCCTTGTTCAACCCAGAATGCAAGGAAACTACAGAGCCGGAATGGAGAACTTAATAAATGGATTTTGCCATCAAACAATGTTCAAGTACCTGTATCCTCATCTGAACATCAGAGACAGATCCAAAACCATTCCAAGTGCAGAAGAAAAAGATCTGCCCCAAAGATTTCAGTTGTATACTGTCCTTTAGAAGAAGTAAATTTCTTTAAACCCTTGTGTACACAAGACCAAGATCACCACAGGTAACAGAATCAAACCAAAGTAATGAAAATGGTATTTAGTTGATTGTTTGGTTTGGTTGGTTTTTTTTTCACATATAGACAGATTTAAAGATGTTTCTTGTTCTTCATCTCCTAAAAAAACAGAAATCCTAGCGAACTTAAGGTTTTTAAACAATCTCACAATTCTCCGAATAAAAAAAATTTAAAAAACCAACAAAAAAAAACCCAAAAACAACCTACCACAAAAAACCTCAAAGCAGTACTGACAAAAGAGCTGGTAAGTCCCTGCCCTGCAAATGCAAGCAACAGGGAACTGGAACCTCCTACCTCCTAAATGGTATCTACCTCCAGCAATGTACCTCTTAAAACACTTGCATAGAAGCCAGCAGTCAGTTTTCATTTTTAAGTCACATAGGAAAAAAATCCCAATGTTTTGAGGAAATGTCTATAGACTCAGCCAGAAACGTCATGGGGTCAGAATCCCTCTGCCCTGAATTCTAACCCTCTTTACTCTCCCATCCTTCGGTCCTCTCTGAGCTCTGGAGGCTTGTACACAACCTGTATAGCCAGAAATCGGCATTCAACTAGACTCAAATTCAGAATACAAATAACTGTGGTAAAATATAGATTAAGTTGTTGAATTTTGTATTTAAAGTGTTCCTCACATCCTTATTCCTTGTAGAAAATCAGATTTTTCACTTTTCTTTTTTCATTTAATAAAACTCAGTCTTTATTATTATCTTTTCTGATCTGGGATCAGAGGGCAAAGTTTTTCTTCTTATCTTAGGGAGACTTGAGTTGTGTGTAAGTGGCTAATGAATTTCTCTCCTACACAAGCCAAAGACAGACTCAGCAGCATCCTCCTTCCTGCGAAAAAGCCATTCCTTGATGTAACAACACAGCTTGTCCTCAGTGTGGGACTTCAGGGTTTCACCTCCTTCCTCAAAACGTCAAAAAGGTCCTATTTCCCAAATACCTCCTGCAGCCTTAAATGTTTTTTTCGTTCTTAAGGTGTTCTTAAACTGAAACTGTTTGGGCCTGATTCTCAGAGCTACCTGGGCTTGTATGCAGGTGTAACATCACAGATTTCAGTGGGATGACCTTTGCTGCACATCTGCACAAGTGGCAGCACCAACAGGACCATTGTCAGTTTGAAATTTACCTGGCTTTGCTTCATACTGATGAGTCAGTACGGAGTCGCAGCTATCTCTTATCCTTCCAGAGTATGGCTCTGTTTCAAAAACCCAAAATAGCAAAGTCTGCTGCACTGCCAAACAGGAGACCCAGATTAAAGAATTTCAGACAGCAGTCTATCACAAGCCCGTCAAAACCATGTATATCGTGCAAATAGTGATCGGAGAGACAGATCAGGTGACTGAACCAATATAGCAGTGCAATATGTTCGCTACCTTAATTATCCCAACTTTTTTTTTTGGTGAGAAACCAAAACTATTTGCTTCTTCCCTCCTTATAAAGATATTTAGTGTTACTATGCCTGTGGTTGCAGAAATATTTCTTACATAGGATGTTTTTACATAGAATGCTTTTTTGAAATAGAGCTTTTGTTTAAAACTGTGTAGTGTCATTGACTTGGTACTCAAAAACCAGCCATATATCCCAAAATAGCCTCTCTCCACTGTTCCTCCTGTTGTCCCCTTTCCTCCCCCTCCCCTGCAGCCCAAGAGGCTGTCTCCTACTTCTTACTGAGGAATCAACAACCTAGAACAACTAGTGCACAAGAGGAAAAACAGTAGTTAAAAAAAATTCTTTGAAAAATAATCCTGGAATTATTTTTAATTCTGAGCACAAACAGAAATTTGTAGGTGAATACCACTTCAGCTGGTTTCAGTTTATAACATGGTCATTAAGTCCATATCAAACATGTGTGTTTTGGAGGTAAATCCTCTAAGACATTGAGATGAAATAAGTAATCATTTGATAGAAGTACTAATAATGAATTAGATTTGAAAATGTTGGAAAGTCATTCAAGGAAAAACCTTCTTTTACCTTACACTGAAAACATATCATTAGCTTTAATTTAAGTCAAGGTGAGGAGGGGAAGGGAGCGGGGGGTGAGCAGAGGAATAGACATTGCAGGAAACTCTGGAGTGACTATTGTTTAATCCCATTTAGGGACACTTTGAACAATGACATATATATAATGAGATATTTAAAATTCTTTGGTCAAGCTCTAGCTAAAGGCTTTTACTGTGGAAAGAATGAGTAATTCAATACGAACTACACAGCTTTTCACATGCTTTTATTCTTGATTTGTTGGACACGTGTAACATAAATTTCAAAACCAATCTATTAATGACTTAAATTGGAAACTGGTTTCCTTTGCTTTACATACAGCATTTCAGTAACAAGCATAATAACAGGTGGATCAATAGATACTATTTGGTGCAGTATTTTCAGTATGTTAACATTAGTCCTGTATCTCTATTATTGAACAGCGTGTCAACAAATTCCTGTTTCAGGAAAATATTTCCCAGTGTCAAGGTTATTTAACCACATGAAATGGTAAGAGATTTTTGTGCATTTTGTTTCCTGCTAACCTTGCTTCTTCCTCCTCCTTCTTTTAAATAATCCATGTTTTGATCAAATCAGTGGCTAAAAAAATATTTTTGCATCAAATCTGTCTGCTGTCAACTCAGATTATGTTCTTTAAAATGGACAGTGTTTCTAGAAAGAAAATCAATTTTTTTCTCTTAGAGAAACATAAGGAAAGAGAAAGGCATTAATGTAAACACAAATTTAGAAAGAAACAGTGTGCAAATGGTTGAGTTTACCGTTTGAAGAAATTTAGCTAGGGAATTGTTCCCAACCTATAGTTCTCAAACACAGCATGAAAAGACAGAAAAATGAAATTTAAGTCATTAGAATTTGACAGCTCCCAGTCATAATATGCTGACATGTGTAATGGGAATTAAGGGGTTCTGCAGGCAGCATGAGCACTAATAATTTTTTAGGAAAATCGTTCCTTTCAGCTCCATGAATCACACGATGCTAGAGGATCACTGGACACTTACAGATGACAGGTATAATATATACTTTGTTAAACAGATTCAGTACAGAAGCATTAATTACCACCTAACTGGTCACAAATGGCCACAGGCTCCATGTGATGACCACAGCCACAGTAGGAAATGTTTTTATGGCTGAAGCCAAAATCAATCCTGCAACTTCTCGCCACTCGCCTATAAACTAAAGGTCTGTTTCCTCATCAGCAAAAAACCCTACAAAAACACCTCAGATAGTCCACAGTGGTGTTTCATGTCTGAGTAATGACCTCCATGGTATGACCACAAGAGAATTTCTCTGATTTTGAACGTGTGACCCACTCAGTTTATCTGATCTTTAAGCAATCCACCAAACACACAACATTGGGTTTTCTTACACAGTCAGGTATGTGAGAAAGATGAAAAATGTACTCTAGCTACCTAGTGCTACAGAGGTGTTGATTATAAAACAGTCTTTAAATTATTTTAATCGGTTTTTCTAGACACTTTATGATCCCTCCAGAAGAATACTTGCAGGCTGTAACCCACAGACGGGTCACTCAGAGTCCAAACCCAAACACATACGATATTCACATTAGCTATATGCTGGGCCACACCTTGGATCACATTTAAAGGGCTCAGACAGATGATAAAAGCTGGTTCAGACTCCGAAGGTGAGCTCAATGGCTTGAGCTATGTGGCATGGCAGCAGCTGAGCAACGGGTAACAACGGCAGAGATACAGCAATGTTTTCACACTTCAACATATGACTCATGCAGAATATAAGTGACTCACATGCAGTATGTCATAACCAAGAAGACTGCACATACTTGGGGAAAACCTGAATATAGTATCTTGCATCACGCTCAGGTCCTAATCACCTTGTAGAATTAGCTGGGATGTATGCGTGCTGCTTCCTGCTATATCGCCACTAGCTACAAAGAGAAATAAGGGCAATCTCAAGATGCTGATTTCAGGACATTTCTCTAGTAGTATCACTGGCATTTTATGAGCAGTACATCATAAGGCTTGTTTCCAGCAGGTGTAACTTTATAACATCCAGGTCAGGTCTATTAAGCAACAGGGGATGCATTTCTTTGGCAGTAATCTGCCACTGTGGCACAAACAATCAGGGATGAGTATCTGACTCAACAAACAGCTGTTAAAATTCTCCCTTGCCTTTTCTTTCAAAGCAGATGGCACAACCCACCTAGCCTGTGCCCTTTGCATTGTACAAGTTCAACAAGCTCTTCAGCCAGTGCAGAACTGGTTCCTAATTCTGTACCATAAATCTGCTAACTTCTCTGTGCAAATCCTTGAATTTTGCAGAGGGGATAAAAATATCTCTAGAGCTGACAATCTTCGTTTTTTACAGTTCTGTCTCACATAAACCCTGCAAAGTCCAAAAGCCTTGGTCACCAAGTGTTTCCAGGTAGTAAGGGGTGGGCCAAGGGCAAGTAGAACTATTAGAAATCTTTTTGGCACAGAGTGTCATTTGCTGTTGGGAGCTTCACGACTGTCGGGGAAATTAAGAGGATTAGTCATATTCCTCCATCTGGGAAGAACTTTTCTTTGCTTCTTGAATATTCATCTCTGTTGACCATAAATAAAATACTTCATGAAGTCTATGAAAATTTCAAAGTGAGAAGTCAAGTAGTTCAGAGAAAGGAAATAGCACACATCTTGGACTGTGAATTGAGTTACTCTTCCTTCAACCCTTCAAACTCTCTACGCTTTTCAAAGCTTATCATATGCATCAAGAATTTCTTCTTTTATCTTTCTTATTCATTAGTACTCCAGGATTCTTCCTTCCATTTTGAATTTTTCCTTCTCTAAACCCATCCTCTTTCTTTGGAGGAGAATTTGCATTCTGTGCCTGGACCTGAGGAATTGCTGTATTCCCTTCTGAAGCTTTTGTTTCTGTTTCCATGAGTTCAGTACTAAATCTAGATACCTTAACTTAAATGATAATTTGACTTATTCTGTCTTTTTCCATGCCCTGAACATCTTCTTTCAGATTAGCACTTGGAGGTGCGCTCACCTCAAATTATACTCCAGACTATCTGCAATGAGAGAATGAAAGGGATTAATTAATTCTACTGGAAGCGACAGCATGTTTTAGGAAAAAAGTTTTAATTTCAGATGATAAAGACTGAACCCTACCCTCCAGAGGCCTGTGATAATGCACAGGCTCTAATGGTGGCAAAACCCACCTCTCATAGATACTGCACTTTGTTCACGGGCACAGCATTGAACCAGCAGTGCCCTTTATTTCTTCCTCTTTGGATCTGGCATGCATGTGTCAGTTGAGGTATCCAGAGACAGCACAGATGCCCAAACGTGGGCAGAAAGCCAGGCTGCAGGGCTTACAGTATAAATATATATTTTTTAACTTCATACAGACCTTTTTTCCCAGTAAGTGTGTTTTTTGGGCTTAGAAACTCTGTGTTCTTAGCTATTTTAAGAACCCTGAAGGGTGAGAGATGGAGAAGCAGCAGACATGTTGGCAACAAAGATCTCTCCATGAACAGAATGCCAAGATTAAAAACAACCAATAAAAATGAGGGATACCTTTGACTTTTTCTTGCTCTTCTATCTCAGAAAATTGGCTCATCTGAAACTGTTGGATTCTGGCAAAGATTTAATATCAAATGAGAGAAATAGCATGTTCCTGAAGCAAGGTGATTTCCAAAGTGAGGCTAGATGTGCATTCAGCTCCTTCTACTTGGCAGCTATCATGAAGGGCAAAAAGATTTACCAGTTCTCCAGAGGGTATATAACAGGGTTGCCCCAATCTGTCAGGAAGTGTTAGAACTCAGTAAGACTTGAAGTGGGACTTAAAGTTACTGAAGCTCAGATGCTCACAATGTCAGGTGTGGATCCATCCCAATCAAAAAAGAAATAGGGAGAAGGAAAAAAAAATGCAGGGAGTCCTAAAGGTAAATGCTTGACACAGCCAAGCTTAGCAAGAACACTCAATACAGAGGGCAAATGGGAAGTCCTTGGAGTTACTGTGCATCAGCGGGTCTATCAGACCTATCCTCATGAATGCTGTTTTCTTGCAACAAATATGAAGCAAAGCTGAGTTAGGCTGACCTATTATCAAAGGGAAGTTATGCATTATAAGCATACATACATATATATACATATATATATATATATATATATATATCTACACAGATCGAGAGAGAGAGAGGGAGAATGTTACCCGTAACACCAAACTTAATGATTTTGGACACTAGCTTACCATCTGTATGGAGAAGATGAGGGTGGGATAGTAACAGAGGCTCTACACATCACTTTTGCATTTGTAAGATAAAGAAAGCTAAAAAACAGCACTGTGTAACCTCTACAAACTGGGTCACAACTGGACTAGAAGTAATTGCAGAAGTCCCATTTTGTCTAACAACATTTCTGCAACGGTCTGTCCAGATTTCTGTCTAATCTAATCTATCCATACGCCCATCACTTTGAAAATGACTTGTTATTTTTCACATTTTATTAAGCCACCTTTGAAAATGCAAAATATGACTCAGAAGCGGGAAATGGCTTTGTGAAGCAATAATCACAATAACAATCATAATAATAACAATAACAACAAACCAAAAAACAACAATTAAAAGCACATACTTAAATCTGCACACTGCCTTACTTTGTGAGAGTTAAAATGCATACTGCATCCCAAAGATCATTTTATTCTTTCAAAGCAAGTACTAATGGAATAAGGGAAGGAAAAGTTTCAGCGGCCCAGATATGTCTTTGCTGAATCACTTTGTAAGGTGTGGACAATTGAGTCATAAACTTTCACACTACAGATGGCTCTGTTTCTTTCATAGTGAATCAAGCTCTAAAAGATCTGTGACACTTTATGTTATATGGTAACTAGAGAGGCATATTATGTAAAAAGCACATAGGGTTTCACATGCACTAGTGCTCTCTACACAAGAGTGCATAATTTTCAACACTCCCTCATAAAACCAACTTCCATTTTTATTTACTAACTTTCTTGTGCAATTGCCTGAAGTGCATGTGCATTGATACATTCGTACTGCTATCAGACTTACTGTAAATCCTGATGTATAGAGCTTAAAAAATTCATTGAATGCATCTTTTACATTCCATACAGTTTTTATCTTTTATTTTAACATTAAAAAATTCAACACTTAATATCTTTCTAGATTGTCACACGATCAAATGCCACTTTAGGAAATGAAAGAGAAGACAAGGAACTTGCTATAGATACATTTGTGTGTTACCACATGATAAAAATGTCTAAATATTTTATACACTTTTTAGAAGTTTGGAGATAATATGACAAAGCAAAAATACTTGCTGTCTATCTTACACTAAATCTCTGTTCAACAGAAGGCCTCACAACAGAAAGGCTGATACTTGTGGAGAACTACAGGTGCACAGTGTAAGAGGTTTAAAAGCTCCAATAAAACTCCTATTTACATTTTGAGTGCAAGTACACTCCCTATAAACATTAATTTTAAAACCATATAAAAAATCTTAAAATGATGCCTCCCCATATGATAGACAGTTCTGTGACAATGGACCAAAGTGCAATCACTGAGGAGGATCAATAGCTAGAACAAGGATTAACACTTGACTTGTTTGAACAAAGAACATTTTGTTCTCATTTTTCTGAGCCAGTGGAATATTGTTACACACCATACAAATCGTTTCTAAGGCAATTATGATGGACTGTATATTTAAAACAAAGAAAAATTATAGGCAAAAAAAATTGCTATGGTCTACCTCTCAAGATATATCCTCTTCTTTGGACAACACTTCTTCACACAAACCTATAATTTGTTGTTCAAGAGGAAATTGTCTTAATTATAAAAAAGACTGCATTCACTACCACACTCCCAGCCAGACAGGGACTAATGCTAGGGATTAGTCCCTGTATTTTTTGAAATTTTTTCTTCAAAGTGTATGCCACCTGAGCTTTTATGGAAATATAACAGTGTGTCAGACTGAATTACAAACTATTTATGTCTTAGATCAAGCTGGCTAAACATCTTGACCCAGCAGATAAAATTTTCTTGAAGTTACTGAAGGACCACATTTCAGTCACGTCTCCAGATGCATGAACTAAGGGAAAGTGTAAAAATAGATAGTGGAAAACAAGAAAAAGACAAACAAGCTGAGAACAGAAATATTCAACTGTCTTTCACTGGTTTTACAACTAAAGATCGCTTCTAATACACTTAGTTCTCCATGCACAAAATTGACTGGTCTAAGTCCTCATGATTCAAAATTTGCTATTGACACATTATCAGTTGGATATAAGAACCAAATTTCCTAGTACATAACTTATAAGATATAAAATTTGTAATTTTTGACAATCAGTGTTCATCATCTCTTTGCTGTCCTCACCCATATATGTACATACAGCACCAACAATACCTTGTCACACTTAAGTCGCAATACCAGCACAGTACCTGCTTAAGCTAGCTTGGACTTGGACTGAATAAACTGAAAAATTAAGGTAACCTCATCCTCAGCATGCCTTCCCAGAGGAGTTTGGATCATACAGGGTCTTACCACTTGAACTAACTGAGAAATTAACATTAGTGGTTATCTACCTCAATCAAGAGACCAGCCACTGAAGGACATACCACCCACTTTACCACTTCCACAATTATTTCCTAATACAGTGATTACAAACTTGTGATTTAGGCAGCATCTTGACCATCCAAGGCTCTGCATGATAGTTGCAGACCTTGGACTCTGGATCTGTGAAGCAACTATCATCCTACAGCAATTTTTTTCTGCTCTTGCATACAATACCCATATTAACAGTATCATAGCTTTAACTGCAATTCCACATTTCTTGACATCAAGAAGACAAACAATGTGTGAGCATCCCTACTACGTCTCTCACAAACCCCTTTATTCCCATTCATCTGAAATTTCCTACAAAAGACAAACCATTACTTTTGCTTGTCATCCACTTTTGCTGTCAGTTGGTTCCCAGCTGAAAAATGGGAATCATTGCAGGTAGGGTACCTATTTTAACTGCTCTTATATCTTTGTTTTGCTGTGGTCTTTTAAATATCTTGAGGTGTTTAGAGGTGATAGATGAGTCATCTAAGCCACACAGAAAATGTATTTGATAATCGGAATATAAAAATTCATAGACTCATAGAATACTATGGGTTGGAAGGGACCTCAAAGCTCATCTAGTTTCAACCACCGTGCCATGGGCAGGGACACCTTCACTAGACCAGGTTGCCCAAAGCCTCATCTAATCTGGCTTTAAACACTTACAGATATGGGGCTTTCACGACATCTCTGGGCAAGATGTGAATGTGAAGCTTCCACTCGCTAGACAGTACCACCAGCACAGACCTGCCATATCATGGCTCAAGCACGAGACCACCGCAAGGCTGCAGAAGGCTCAAGTGTCCCTCTTCTGCTGGCATGCAAATTAGCAGGAAAGTTTAAGGTCCTCCTTCCAGGAGCAGCACTCACCTTCTTATGGAAGATGGGTTTTGTCTGCCCCTCATAGACACTTTGCTTCTTATTGTAGCTTCTTTTTTTCTGGTTTTATTTGTTGTTTTTTCTTTCTTAAACTACAGCTCTACAATGTTTGCTACCAGTCTTCAAAGGCATTTGAGCCAGTTTTGCCTAAATGAACCACTGTGCAGTCTTTCTTCTTGTCCTTACCTCCCTTATGTACTCTGCCCTTTCAGGTGTGCATTAAAACCTCCAGCAGTTTTCTGTTTATTGCACATAAGCCCTTTTACATGTGGCACAACTGGAATTTCAGACAACTCACTCATAACCTGCTCGTTAACTTACTACTACACCCACATCTTTAGACAGATTATGAAGGTCTTGCAGACTAATTTGTCCCACATAATTAGGTCCTGTGAGCTTTGCAATATACTTTCTTACTATGCTTTAAATTCCAAAGAACCTCTTTGGAGGTAATTTGACACATAAAATGCATGCAGTCCTCAGTATGTTTGCCACATGTTCTGCTGTTTCCTGCTATGTTATTATGGCCTTTCATCATTTCCTCTCACCACATCCTCTTGACTATGCATCTTTCACCCCTCCTCCATATACTTTCACTGAGTTATCACTGCTCCTCAGAGAGTTTCGCTTACACTGGGAAGCAGCATCTATAATAGAACCAGTTGGTTATAATTTAGCAAAGAAATTATGGCAAATAATCAACATTTTGGTTTCAGATCAGAACATTTTCAGTGCAACTTTTGACTTCCGTTTGTACTCTTTTTTCCAGCCACTTCTAGACATCCTCTTGTCTGTGTTCATACCATATTGAACAAGCCTACTGAAATTTACTTTTCTGGCAAGTTTAGAAAGATTGAAAATGAGAGTTAACAAAAAAATGCATTTTCAGAGCAAGGGCAGGTTTTGATAGACTTCCTCAAGTAAGTATTCAAACTAGAGTACCAAAAGGTAGAAGTTATATTGCTCCCAGTAGAATCCTTAAGTCCCTTGCCAGAAGACATTTAATGCGCAACCATCTCTACTGTAAAACAAATGCTGAAGAGGTGCAATCAGTGATATTTGCACAGATTCATTCTCATTAAAGGCTTTTATAATAGCTTTCACTCTGGTGTAAACTTTTAAAAATTGACTCCTAGATCCATTAATACTTTCTGGCTGCTGCTCATGAGCTGAATGTGTGACATTGTAGCTAAAAGAACCAGCTTGGTCCCTTAGATGAAGAGAATACAGAGTTAGAAGTAGAAAAGCTGTATGTTTTTCTAACTAAAGTGGGACCAGTTCTGGAAGGGTTGGAAAGACCTTGGAGGAGGAAAGACTTTCAGACCAACTGAGAGACTGGAGAACAGAAATAGTTTAGAGAAATGCAGGAGATGATAACTTGATTATGGTCTAGACATGTCTCTGGAGATAATAGGAATTTACTACTAGCGTAATCTTCATCCAGCAGGAAAAAAAAAATCAAAATGTGCTAGCTAAAGAGTAAAGCTATGCATCAGATGCACAGTTTTAACAGCACTGAAACAGTTCAGTGAGGTTTAAGGTGGATTCTCCCCCACTACAACTAGTAAAAGTGTTATTGGATAGTTAAAAAATGTAAGTAACTTATCCAACCACAGCTGTTAGGTTTGAAGGAAGAATTAATCCCAGGAAGCTCTGTAGCCTGGGATATGCAGATGAAAATTTAGATTTGGTCTCCCCAGCTCTTTGAAAATAATTCTTGAAGTTTTTTCCACAGCTGTGGAGAGCACACATGTGCCCTGTGGCTGTGACACTCCCGACCTAGTCACTGCATAGCCATCATCCCTATCTGTTATATCACCTTTGCTGTTTGTTGCTCTCCCTCCACATTTTTTGCACCACAGAAAACCAGGCTATGAGAGAAATTGTTAGGGTCTCTGTCCTGGTGCAGAGGTCTCTGCTCCTGGGGCTATTCTCTGTCCTCATGAAGCTGCCCACATCTCACCCTCTGACATGGATGTTTCCCAGGGTCCGTACTGGGGTGGCTTGTCCAGATCTCAGCACAAAAGCATCATGTTATACATTAGGATAATGCTTTTGTGCTGAATGTATGCATTGGCCTAGCTGCATGGGCACAACAAACAGGATTAAAAATGTTTTCTAAGTTTCAGCACTGAGCATATAATGACTGTCACAGGGGAGAGCCACTTCCCAAGGTGATGAAAGAGCAACACGCCATTACACATTATTTAAACACTCTCTGACATCCCCTGCAAATGGGTAGCCATAACATAGTGGCAAAGCGCATCTTACAGCACAGCTACAAAAAACCCTTCAGTTGACTGCATTAAGGACAACCATGCTCAAACCATGCCATGCAGAACTTCATTATTTTAGAGATTATGGTCTACCTCCTTATTCATCATTAAAACTGCCTTCCTCCCTACATTGCTAGAGGCCAGAGCATAAACTGTTCTTCAATATTGAGTAGTTGGAAAGACCATCCTTTTCCTTTTTGTTTTTCCCTCAGCGATAATTATCATAGGGGACACCATTAGCTCAGCACTAGAGGGTGTATTTTTACCAAAAGTGAATTAAATTATCTTTGCCAAAAGCACAGGACCTGTTGATGAGAGCTGCAGGAGTCTGATGAAGTGGGATGTACCCTGGCACTGTGCCCTAGTGCTTAGCTAGACTTTGGCGGACTTTTCTGACCTGGTTGTCATGAAATTCTCCTACTTAAAGCTGGTAAAGCTGAATGAAATTTTATGAGGGTGAAGGTACCCTGTCAAATGGGGTATCTTTCTAAGATATTAGGAAAGCACAATTTAAATATGTACCACTGATCTCACTTGCACATGTACCTACAGACCCACTATGCACGCCCCGGGTTAGGATACAAGTCTATCTTGATTTGTGGGACCAAAGATCCTTGAAATCAGCAGGTTCCATCTTTAGAAACCCTTTGATTTCACTTCAGGGTTAACTCTGAAAATAACTGGGATTTCAGACTGAAAGGGAAAGTTACACCAGCCACATATGAATTGGTTTTTTTTCTTAAAAACGATACTCCATTTTTCTAAATGTCAATCTATTTATATACAACAAAAATGAGTCACTCTTATTTCACATTAATGAGGAAGCTTCTTCTTAATGGCTTATGCCGACACAAATATGCCTCTATCTTGAAGAACACAGCAATATACAAATAACACTTCTATTAAAATTCATGCATAATCAAAACAAATTGAATATCCACTTTTATTTCCATAGGGAACAGAGCTATAAAGATTAATACTAGACAATGATATTTAATTAAAGCTTATTTACTTTATAAGCACTTCCACATTTTCAAGAGTAAGTCTCCTTTTTTTTGGAACAGGAAGCTGTAATGTGTTTCTGAACCATCGAATAGTCATAGGTGGAGGAAACTAGTTCTGATCACAGCATAGTGCTTACAGCGATACTGACAAACTGTCTAGCAAAATTTTTCACATTAAAGAATTCTGGTGTTAAAGAATTTAAATGCATCTTAATTGACTTTTCAAAATTCAATTTTTTATTCACAAACACACCTGAACACAATAACAGGAATTCATTTTTATATGCATTATTCTCTCTGATGGCATGTTGTGCTGTACACATACTCCTCTCTTCATTTTTGAGGTACAAAATAAAAGGTTATGCTCTGACGAGTAATAACCAAGTTACCTCTCCTTGCACACTAGTTTGCTGCTTTATTCCAGACTGATTTTTTTTTAATAAACCTTAAACTACTTCAGTGAAATTAGAGAAATGGGTTTGTGTATGAATGCAGATGCTAACATATGAAACTAAAGGAAGTGCCAAAGAAAATTGCACAGAATGGTACTTTTATTCTGCTTACCACGGTTAAAAATTACAATAAGGTTTTGGAACAGCAACTCCTAAGAGGAGATGTAGTTTTAAAATGCAGGAATTGTTGGGATGTATGTGGCTGACGCTTGGTTCTCATCAGTATGAACACACAACCTCCAAACACAACACTTTCAATAACAGTTGTATTAGTCATCTACAGCTACAAGGCTGTTTAAGATACACAAATAAAATAGCTTTATTTGGATTGTAATTAACATGGCAAATATCACAATATTCTACAGGAAACAAACATTGCGAATCTATGTATTTTATTTCTTCTGACAACTGGCAAAGTATATTTTACTGCAGAATGCTTTATTGCTTCTTAACTATTCACCCTACACAGTATACATAAAATCTTAATGAGTATAGCTGCATAAAAACTAATTTTAATGCTTTTAAAATCAATGGTGAACAAAATGTTGTTTAGATTGTTTTTCAAACAACTATACCACATCTGATCCTTTGAGGAAAAGCAATTACTCCTTCTTGTCATAGCCAATACATTTCTTCATTCTCCATTTTACTTGAACCATTCTTAGGATCCCTTGCACCAGTCACCATGCAAATGGTTAAACATTTGAGCAAATATAGAAGAATTAAATGTTATTAAATGTCTAATCAATAAAATGCCACTTCCGCTAATAGGCTAATAGTGAGGAGGGCAAGAGGATAAAAACTAAAAGGGTTTTTTTTTCTAAATTAATGAATAACATATGCAGGTTTTGCTAATAAAATATGTCTTCAAGGAAAATTCACAGAAAAGAATGTATATAAAAGGTACACAAAGATCTCTACAAGGCTGCTCCTATAATCTGAATTTAGCTCCTGATTCCTTTTTCCACTCTGTGAATAAGCACCAGGGGTTTTTGTGTTTTCTAAGGGAACATCAAATATAATCATTTTTTGTAAGTTTCAAGTGCTATAAATCATTGGGAACTTATGCACACGTAATTTATGCAATCGTATTGGTAGTGAGGAAATCATCATTCTTTAGTGTTTTGTATCTCTGTCATTCTCTCCCAGAGAGTTTCTTTATTACAGCAGGCACCACAATAGTCGAGAGTTTCTCAGCATTTATATTAGTGAAAACAATTTTTTAAGGTACATAATTCAGTTATAAAAACTGAGACCATAGCCTGAAAGTGTTTGTGAATTTCCAAACACATGGGCGCACACACAAAGACACATGCATGCTTTTTCTGATTTAAAAGGCTTCCTTTTTCTTCCCCCTCACCTGCACGCCTGAAATCTAAAAGCAGGTTCTTCCTTTTCAGCAATTTTTCAGGCCATCAGGCCAGAATACAGACCATCTCTGTGGTACAGTCAAAGAAAAAACCAACAACAACTACCAACCAAATGGCTGAGGTATTGAGACTTATAAAGCATTCTTAACGCATGCATAAAAGCCACTTTCCATACAGAGTTGCGATTCATTCTGGAATATGTTTCAAAAATACAAAAACGTACATAATACGCAGATGCGTACCATTGTTCATAGACATTTGCTGCGCACATCAGTGAAATGTGTGCTGAATCCATATGAAGAGTTGTACAGAAACATTGTGAAACATCCTGCTTCTATATAGTCCACATTCTCCTTTCACTGCAACACAGCCCCTGTTATGTTAGTAATAGGTGTTTCTTTACAAAGTCATGTTTCTGTCGGAAGTTTTGCCTGTGCAAAGACTGCAACTTCACAAGCTCTTCCTTCAGCACACTAAAGCGACTGGTTTCAGGACAGCCTGCTCTTACCACTGTCAATTAACCCAGCCATTTGGAAAAAGGGTCTGGGGAGATGTCTGCTTAACCTCCTTCTGTAGCTGCCTGTCCCATTAAAAATCTTCAACCTCGCAACTCCTGCAGTTTCTAAGGATAGTTATTTAAGTACCACTAATGTAATTTTTCTTTTTTTTCCTCTTTGGAATGTAAATAATGAGACAGTAATGCAAGCAACAGAATCTGAGCACAAAAATACAGCCCCAGCCACTTCAGTCAGGAATTAAGTAAAAATCAGAAAAAAAAATGAGATTAAATTTCAACTTTAAGGTAATAAAAGATGGAGATGGAGGTGCCAATGAAATCTGCCGAAACTAAATTTCAGAAGCACGGCTTTCTCATCTTGAAATGTTACGCCCATAAAAGCAGCCTATAAAATTAATCTACCTGGAGATTTTCCATGTTAAATCAGCTCAGAAATAACTTTTAAGCACTTATGGCATTATATCTAAAATACATATTCTCCTGTTGTCCATATATCAAAATCCTGTGTATTTTGAAAAATAAGATTCGAGCTGCACTGAAATGTTTGTATTATAAGAAAGAACGGTAATAAAGTATATCACTTTCAGAGAGATTTGACATTTGTAAGCATTCTCTAAAAATTTGCATCGGGTTGCAGTATTGGGGGAGCATGCTGTGTAGAGGTTCCTAAATTCACTTTTTGAAGAGAAGTACATAGAACAATGAAAGGCAGCAAAAGGAGGCAAAAAGCCAGCATATCTTTTCTACCTGGATCTGAAAATGAAACTCCTAAAATGCTATTGTTATCTGTTTTACCTGGAGTGCAATATGGGCCATTCATATAAACTCTTTTATTCCATTTGCTCAAGGGAAAGGGATGTTGTATATGAGAAAGAGAAAATCAGTGGAGTAATTTCCAAAGAAAACAAACCTTCACTTCTCTCAGGAAAATAATGTGCTTTTTCAGTTTGCCAGATCTGGAAATAAAGAACATTAGATAACGATGTTTATATTCTAATCAGTTTTTCCAAATTAGGTTCTTGCAAAATTTAACATGATCTGTACAACAGTATGTGCAAATTCAGGGGTGGATTTGGTGATTGGGGGGTGTTGGCGGTGGGGGGGATGTTGGAGGTTTTTTGGGTTTTTGCCTAGAAAGCTGTACTAGACAAAGTAGCAGATTAAAAAAAAATTAAAAAAAGGTTCCATACATTTGGATTCTTTCCAAGAACTTTGTCACATTTTGTAAATTCTCAGTTTTCAAATAAAGGTGTCTTAGCCCTTACAATTGTGGAGATATTCTTGCCTCTGTAAATCAACGTATTGTTGCTAGCCAGCCTTGCAGAAATCTGTCTACAGCCAGCCAGACAGAAACAATAGGAGCAACAATTATATGTATTCTTTTCCCTCCCTCCAAAATTAACGTGGTTTTGCCTTAAAATTGCAAGACAATTTCAGTAGAGGATGTGTTAGTGTTCAAAACACTGAGTTGGGATCAAGCAGAGGTTGCATTGTAAAAGCGCTTATTATTAAAGTGTACAGACTCCGTTTCTTGCCTGTACAATGTCAGTTTGGGTTACTTTTATCAACTCAACATTGCGGATTAGGCAGGAAGACAAATGAACTCCGTAAGGAAACAAATTTGGGATGAGCATTTGGATTTTATCCTGTTTGGACGTTTGGTCAAATATGATGTTTCAGGCAATGTTACTGAGGAAGGGGAAAAAACCCAACCCGTGTGCAGACTGAATTATACCAACCGGAACTGTTGTTAAATCACTACATGCCAGGAAGGGAGGAACTTCAGAAATTCTCAATTACTGTCAGAAAAACCATATTGGTGAAATATCTCTGTTTTTCAACCAAGACAACTGAGTTAAGAACCTGGTCTAATCCTTCCTTTTTTTTTTTCTTTTTTTTTCACCTGGATTTACATGAAAATTTATTTTTCCCTGATGTTTCAGCTGTTTATAACTCACCTTACTTTACTTCTTTAAATATGCTCTTGAACTTGAATGAAATGTTAGGTTCCAGAATTTAACAACTATGCAAAGGTGGCGCAGTGTACCATGCTGTTAATTTGCTTTAAATTTCTGAATCTGGAAGCTCTCAGCGACTTAAACATGTTCACTCACGTTTCTGACACATTTATCCACAGAACAGGTTCAGAGGTGGACACTCTTTGATGTGAAATCAAGGTGCTACAGAATTCTGCAGAATCTATAGAAATACCTCCACAGATTTTGCCAAAAAACCTCAGCAGATTTATATTGGCCCTGCCAATGACTTTCTGTTTAACTTGTAATCAAAACAACTCAAACCCAGTTACTGTTTGCATATCTGCCAAGCCTCTCAATTTCAGCAGTAGGCAGCAGACTCTCAGTATGACAGCCTGTCTTTCAGATTCAAGCTGAATCTGCCAAGGCTCCACTACAGAGGCAACTGGTAAATTAAATGCCAACAAGCAAGGACATTCATGTACCTTTACACTCTGCACATGAAGAGACATCACAGGCCTCTTCATTCTAATGGGTGCTTTGTGTGTTTTGGGCTGCAAAGTAAAGAGTGCCTGCTCTTATGCATAATGAAGCCATTGCATATATATTAGTTTAGCTGTATTGCTCTAATTCTATGGTCACAAATTACCTAATAGGTTTTCTTGTTACAGAAAAACAGAAAATCCTTTTGTTGGTGAAATTAACCCATGAATCAAGCAGTGAATGAAAAATCAACTTTAAACCCTCTTCTACCTAAAGACAGCAGATAATATTACACAGCCAGGTTACAGCAGAGTCGTTGCCAGAGGTAGCTGAAAATAAGAAACATTCAAAATCATACTGTCAAATATTTAATTGTCTTGTTCGTAATATAGGCATGGTTCCTGGTTCTGAAAAAAGGCATCTTTTTACAGCCATCAGCACTACTGATGATTCTTTATAACAAGCAGAAGGTATTAATTATATTTATGCAATTATGGACTCTTATTAAAACTTACAAGTTACATGAGACTTTTTGATTATTGATAGCTGATGCAGTCACTATTGCCAAGTTTAGATTGTATTAGCAATTTTGAGTGCACAACTATAATACAACCAGAGATATTAATACCATTGAGCATAAATAACAGTACTTGACAGACTCAAGTGAGGGGAAAAGCAGTAACACTGGTTACTCTAATGGACAGAATAAATGATAGAATCGTATAATGAGTTTACAGCAGCCAGGTTTAGCGAAATTTATTTCTGAAGTAAGAAGCGGGGGAGGGGAAGAAGGTAGCAGTTTTGGTAACAGAATGAGGGTAAGAACACATTAAAAATTAACAGGGTGTTTTCAGATAATTGGAAGAAAAAGCACTGACATGGGAAACTTAGCTGTTGTAACTCAGACACTCTACAGTGGGCATTATCACTGTTTCCTGCCATGGATTTAATCTGCCATCACACCTATAAATGAAAGAAAGAAGTATGAGCTTCCCAAGAGTTCCTTCAATAACATGAGAGGGCTTTCTTTTTCTTTTTCATTTCTTTTCTTTTCTTTTTCTAATAGGGGGAGGAAGATAAATCCTCAGTCCAATATAAAAGAGGTTACTGTTGTGCAAGTGTCTTTTTTATTTACTATAATTTGGCAGATACAGCTCTGCAAGACTTCAGAACTAAGAAAGTGGAAAACTTTGATGTTCCTTTGACATGAGTTGGTTGAGATGCATCTTCTTCATAATTGTAGAGAAATATTATATTGTTGCAGCTGCCTGGTGCTAGCAGTGAACTATGCTTCATTTTACAATGCCAATTCCTCCTCCCTTCTCCACTTCCCTCCAGCATCTGCAGTACTTACCTTTGTCACACCAAGATTTACCATGTCAGGTGTCCCCAGAAAAATGACAAACTAAAATTAACCTATAATTGTAATATGAGCCTGAAGGCATGTGCTTGGTGGGAAAAAAATTCACCTTCTATGGACACACACATAGGGCAATGTTAGAGGGATATTTGAAATTCCAGACATCACAATTTCATTAATCAAAGAGTAAATCAGTTAGCAACCAGTCATGCTCTTTTGCAGTGTGACCTAATCTTTAGTTTGAACTTGCCATTGCCCCGTTGTATCTCATTTCCTGGGTCTGGTACGGTGGTTGCTGAAAGTGCAGGGAAAGCTCCTGCGAATCTCAGCAGCTGCAGCCTCCTGTCCCTGAAACAGTCTTTCCCCTTCCACTTATTATCAGTGTCCTATAAGTATGTAGGTGAAATCTACAGTTAGGAGAGCCTAACTGTGGAAGTAAAGTTATGGGCATGTGTCCATCAAGGTCGGAACCCCACAGCTCCAGAAATCCTTGGACTTTTCAAGTTTCCTTTTTCTCTACTCCTTTATTTCAGTCACCTGCCTATAGGAAGTTAGTTGCTGGCTAGCCTGAGACAGGAATATTGCAGCCAGTAGGACAGGCAGCTAAAAATCTCATGTAACTATGGTATATAAAGACACGCTATCCCCTCCCTGAGGCCTACCTAAGTTAGAACATAAAGTACAAGTACATACAAGTAAAAATAATGAAACTTCTCCACTCTCCAGTAGCTACTGAACTTGACTTCTGCAAACAGATATTTCCATGTAAATATTCTCCCTACCCTAACTTGAAACAACCCAGTTCTGTCTGTCTCTGCTAGACCTGTTTTGCTAAAGCATTTTTTTAAAGGTAAAAAATCCTCATTGCAAATGATTAATAGAGGGTGTTCAAACAAAAAAAAAAAAAGAAAAAAAAGAAAAAAAAAAGAACAAATCCAAATCAAAAAAAAGTACCACACACTTTGCACTAAAAATAGCACAGCAATTTTTCTGGTTTACGTTCTGACCCATTCGACGGCAACTGATTTGGAGCTGGGGGGGAGGGGAGCAGGGCGATTAAAGGGTTAATATTCAAATGAGAAATTTGCAAGGCCTGCATAATGGAACTGCCACCCTGATAACAATAGGAATTTTTAACAATATCGAGCCTTGTTAGCAAGAGAGTTACAAGCATTGAGGGCAATCAGTGTGTCTTGTCAGTTTCTTTTTATCTACCATCTCCAACCGCCAAGGAACCGAAATGAAGCACTTTGGAATTATCAATTTCAGCCACATTTGCATAACAAAGCCCCCGAGGAAGAGGCATGATAAATGTGAAGGACCCCTCTTGGAAAAGGAACTGTCAACCGCGCCCCGAAAGATTCTCCGACCGAGCGCATTCTCGGGGATTGTAGTCAGCGAAAATAAAATGAAAGCATTAAAGAAAGTCATTCTCTCAGAGAGAAAAATCTCCCCCTCTGCACAGAGAGAACTGGATGAAATGACATTATGCATATGAAAATGTCCAGAAAGATGTTTGATTTATGTATGCATTAGATGCAAATTCCATTACCGCACGCGCGCTGTTGTGTGATTTGGCTCTGAACACATCACTGCCCTGATCAAATCTGATCTCATTAATTCCGACAAGGAGAGAGAGAGGGAATTGAGAAGAATTTATGGCCTGGACACTTGAAAGAAGTAAATTGTAATTCTGTTTAAAGCTGTAGCGAACCTTTTAAACACCTTTTATTATAGAAAAAAGCACTTACTTTTATAACACTGTTAGAACTTACTTAATCTTGTACTTGGAACTTCTAGTCCTCATTTAAAAAAATCTATGACCTTGTTTAGGGGGGAAAAAAGAACGAGAGAGACAGAGATACAGAGAGAGAGAGACAGGAAAAAATACGCCTGTCTTAGACTGAAATCCAGCAGAAGCATCATAATAATGTGATCAAAGAAGACCTATTGACTATCTGAATAATCATGTGAAAATTCCACTCCGCTGGTATATGTTTATTTTTAAACAATCTTTTAATATCCTCGGATAAAATATCAAATACTTTACAAGTGTTTTTATGGGACTAGATAGACATTGCATGCTTAAAAATGTTATTAATTGTGATCTAGATAAAAATGGCAACGAGCACATGTTTTATAACAATATTCTCAAGCAGTGCAGTGGTGTCAGCTAAAACTGATATATGTTCCATTCTGAGATATAGACAATTTAAAGACAAAAAACCCCAGATCTAAGAAGGAACTATATTAATGTAGGGAAAAAACACCCAAACAAACAAACAAAAAAAAAAACCCTCAACGAAAAACCCCAGATTGTTTCTTACATTAATAAAGATTCTTATCCTTGTTTTGCTCCTGAGAAAGACCTTAATAACTCATTTCCTCCTTTCATGAAAGATAATCACCCTTCATGGGTGAGATATCCTGTATTTACTTGATACCAAGTGTAAAACTGAAATAGTGTCTCAATATGTTATTGCATTGTATAATCAGTGTTCCTCCCCCAACATTCATGAACCCCTAGGGTGCTTCATAGCCTAGAATAGTTTCTTTTCTGTTATGCATCTTCCGTTTTAGTGAGATATGATGAACTACCTCCCCAGTAAAGAAGAGAGAAGAGAGTGAAAAAACCCGAAGAAAACAACCCCCCTTGATTCCTAAAATCTTAGTTGCCTATCATGATTCATTTATAGAGAAATGAAGTGATTTCTGCAGTTTCCCCAATGAAGCCTGCAGCTTTCTTTGATAATCTGCTTCATTTGAAGTAATTGTTGAGCAAATGTTACCCAGAGAAGTACATGAAATTTATAAGTTATTGCATATATAAACACAAAACAATAACTTGAAGGTAAACCATGTGAATATATTTTAAGCATCACACACATTTTCAGTAGGTAACATTGATCTCTCACAGGTTTATTTTTTTAATCTTTCCACATGCAGAAAGTATGTGTTTACAATTTCCATTATTCAAATGGAGAAATGTTACCTTTTGAAGTGCTATTTTAATATATTTGGCCAGCAAATTCAATCATTAGCTTAGAAAAAAAGGAACATAGTCCTGATTTACACAGAAATTTCCATAGAGTCCTAAGCATGCATTCAAAAACCACTTTACAAAAACATGCAGACATTACAATATATAAATGACTACAGATATGTCCTGTCATTTTATTATTTTGTCATTGGTATGTACACATTTCTGTAGAAGTATATAAACATGTATATGTTTACATGAAAAATAGCAGGGAGAGGTATTTTGTAAGTTTATGAAAGAGCGGGTATTAAGGTGAATATAACACAGAATGCTGCTTTTTGACTGTACTAAATCGAGTACACTGAAACATGCATTGTGCATTGTGCTGAGCGTATGAAACAACTTAGTGATTCAGATATCTAAAATATAATTACGTATGGTGCAATATTTGTCAGAGTGAAAGTGCTAAAGAAATATTTTTTGTTCTAAATAAATATTTTTCCACTATTAACTAGAGTGTGGCTTACTTTGTGTCAAGTCTAAGGGAAAAAAATCACCCAGAATTTTTCTTGCATGTAGACTTTAAGAAAATTAGCACAGTGTGAGAGAAACTGTAATTGCAAAATTTGGTTTGGTGTTTTACATAAGGTTATCTCCCTCCTCCTGCATACCCTTTAGCATATCGCTGAATGCCTTTTATTAAAATATTCTAGCCACCTGTCCATTTGAGCCTGTTTCAGTTATCACCCAAAAATAAAAGCAATTTTGTACTTGAGAACACAAGGATCCTGAAATAAGTTTCCATTACTGGTGGCTAATTAAGCAAACTGGGCTTGCTATCCCTTTAAAAAAGAAAAAGAAAAAAGAAGGGGGGAAAAAAAAAGAAGAAAAAAAAAAGAAGCTCAAGCCAAAACACAACAACAAAAGAAACCACATCCTTTTTGCCACCCTAACCCCTCCTCCTGTCCGCCTCCCCCCCCACACCCCCACCCCTACATACAGAGACACACATCCTTCCTTCAATGAGTGGTTCAGGCTCCCTGATTAAGGTCATGCCGTTTGTTCATTACTGGCCTGGCTAATGGGATTGAATTGGAACAATACCTTTGAACTCCTTGGCTCTGATCTGCATACTAATTGACTCTCTTGTCCTTGGCAGTGACCTTGACAGGCTTTCCACCACTCTCAGAATGGCTGACCAGTTTCTCATCAAAAGTTGCTAGCAAGAAAAACCCCAACCCCAAACAAGTATTAGTCATTTACAGTACTTTTCGCTGTATTCATATTTCCTTATATACCATTAGAAAAAGCAAAACTGCTACTCCCTAGCTCCCCCTGGATGTTTATTAATACTTGAAAAATCACTTTCACTTTAAAGTACTGAAACACTGACAGAATTGGTTTGAAAGAGTTCATTGTTGCCATCTAAAACACATTTTATACATATTTTCAGGTGGCTTTTATCCTTGTTACACAAGGGGTTTGCAATTTAACTCATGGACCATTTCACCACCATAATTTTTTTTATTTTTTTTTTTTTTACAAATAGAAAAGTAATCTGGTGTATGCTAAGAAAACAGGACAAATTAGCTTCCTTTTTACAATTTACATTAGCACTCTAACAGCCTGGGTGTCAACAGGTTCTGTAGTAATAGAAATACTATGGTTTCAAACAAAACAAAACCAAGCCGTGCAGAACACTGCATCTAGAAAATGTCAGGTTTAAGGTAATGAGCTAAGGATTTTATTTTATATCTCTGAGGCTCTTACACCATATTACTCAAGAGGGGCATGACTTCCAGGTTTTATTAAACACTACACTGGTGTTTAGAAAAAAAAAAACAACAAACCAACATTTCAGAATACTCTTCTAACTGGAAAGGAGCAGTTTGCTTCATTTTTACTGGACTGGAGATTTACCTTGTGAGACAAGAGTCAGCCTTGGTGAACTTTTATTATTAAAGTAATGAAGTAATAACTAAACCAAACTAAAATTAAGTATCATCAAGAAAAAGAGATGGACAGCATGCCGAGAAATGTGCTTTTATCAGGCTGCAAGCAAAGATCTGCTTTAGAACAAGTTCTATTTTTTTCTTTAATATTCATTCTTACTTTAGGCAAAATCTATTGCGGGGAAAACAGCTGGAATTTTAAACTCATTTAATAACACTTTGCACTTCTCTAGTGGCTCTTTACTAGGTTCTCAAAGGGCTTTAGAAACATGAAGGAATGAATATGTATTATAACCAGGTGAAGTGTTATTATGGAACATTAATAATGACCTGCAAATCCATAAATAGTAAATCAAACCACAAAATTTCTAATACACGTTATTTAATACAATTCACACTTTTAGTCTGCTGTGGCAACCAGACCAACTGTTTTGAAAAAAAGTCTCAAAACAGAGGTTTTCACTATTGAGAAAATTATTTTTCCTTTCTAAGGCAATAATATCCTAGCACCTGGCCAATATCCAAGTACTTAGACAGGGCAGACCTCACAATTTTGGCGTCCAGTTCAAGATCATTATAGAAATATGTCACAAAATTCAGATCTTGATCCAAACTTCCCTGAAAATTCAAAGATGGCCTGGATCCAAAATTCCAATATGAATTCCAAAATCTTAGTACAAAGGAACATGTGAGGCTCCATTTAGTTTCTATAACCACTTCTGGAGCAGCACTGGAACAGGCTTCTCATCATCACACTTGAGCCTGCACATACCTGATATCTGCAATGCCCTTCCTCTGTTGGTGAAAACCCCTGACTTGTCCAAGATAGCAGAAAGCTGGTGCTGAAACAGGGAAAGCGAGAAAGGACAGGGTACAGGCTTCAGCATCTGCAGAGACCTGCAGCAGCAGTGCCAGGTCTGCTGCAAGCAGGACACATGCCAGGGCACTGAGGATGAGAAGAGGCATATACAGATAGTTGGATCTGTGAACAAACTAAAGCTCCACAGAGTCACACAAGTGACACAGGACTGGAGAACACATCTTTGAAGGTATTTTGATGCCTAAAATACATATAGAAAGTTAGAGGAGTTTTCAAAAGCATTTGGGCCAAATTCTCCTTGATTTCACTTCGCTTTGAGGTTCTCGTTGCAGCTGAACAACCAAAGTTAGTGTTTATATAAATTACCAATCAGGTTTTTTTCTCACCGAAAATAGCACTGCTTATACAATAATTTAACATTTCTGGTATTCTAAGACCTTCCTAAAGTGTCCCAAAATACATGCAATATTTCACAAACTACTGAAAATGGTTTCCCCTGTAGTAGAATATATCAGACGTCCCTGCAACAAGAGAGCATACAAAGGAGTTTCAGAAAGAGCATTTTAAAGTGAAGCTGCAAAAGGAAAGATTAAGTAGATAGAATGCACTCTATGAAACAAGCCTCTGCTCTCTCCTAGACTTTTCATCACAAAATTGTTCATCTTTGGTTTTAGGGCTCAACCAAAAACTGGTCTGCCCATCACTGTCACTATTTAATTTTATTTAAGCAGTGAGCACCACCTACTGCAGGGGAAGATTGCAACCTACTTAGTCAGTGCATCAATCACTTCCTATAATAATTTGTTTTCCTAAAGCTGTGTCTGCAGAAGTTCTGACCACAAGTATGTATAGATTTCATGTGAGATTGGAGCTGATTGCTGATCAAAATGGAGTGTTTGTGAGCTACCTGTAATAAGGACAGGCCTTAGTTATTAACCAGCTGAAAAGAATATCTAATTGATTAATATATAAAACCAGAACTCAAACAAAGGCAGCTGCTGGGTGAACATAGCTTCTCCTACCCCGTATATTCGCTGTAGAACTAGCACAGCAGAAAAACCATTCACTGACTGGGGTAAGAGCTGATCCACTCCTTAAAATAGTAAACAAATAAGTTTTAGCACTGAGTTTGATACATTTCTGTAAGACAGCTAGAATCAGTTCAGGAAAAGGGAAAGAAGGGCACAAAAAAGTCCCTCCACTTTTGCATTTCAGAAGGCTGTCAGGTGTTCTGACATCACTTATGTGGCACCCAGGTACCATTTTCCCACTCCAGATGAAGCCCCCTCACGTGCTCACCTCTTATCTACTCCCTTGCAGCTGCCGCTGCCTGCTCACCTAGTGTTTCCTAACCTGATTCGATAGAAACTATTTCCTTACCCTGTGTCACTTTGATTGCTTTGGATTAGAAAGCCGTTCTGTGACTCATGCTAGTCGACCTGAGGAGGCAGTAACTTTCAACAGGAGCCTGGGTGTGAGCTGAGGGGATGCTTGAGCAGGGAGAAATCAGGGTACCATCTGCAGCCGGAACAGGCTGTCTGACTGCAGCTCTGAGCTGTTGCCAAGCTATGCTAAGTTACACTGGTCATATAGGTTCCTTAACGGCTTCTGTCTGTGATGGAAAGGTAGAGAAATCCGAGCTCTGTCAGCCCTAGTCCTGCCATCACAGTCTGGATAAAGTTCCTCAGCAAATGTGCTTCTGAAGATGAGGCAAATAAGATGCTCAGTTAAATGCCCTGCCAGGCATTTACAGTAAGATTGCACACAGCAGCACCGTGCAAAGAAGCTGCAAAGCAAAAGACAATGGATATGTCAGAAGACTATTAAAAGAAAAATACCAATATAACCTAAACACCTGTAAAACAACACAGACTCACGCACTGAGCACTTACTGTTTTTTACTTGCAGTTGACATGCCGTTGGCAGAGAAAGGCAGAGAAAATCACACACACACCTCAACCCCATAATAATGACCATGATCTTGCTTTCTTTCAAAACACTTAGCAATATATATCTGCAGACAATAAAAAATAATCCAAAATTTTATGTGTGTTTTTCCGCCTGAGTATAAAAAACCAAACACGTGACAGCTGTAGCAATGCACAGAACAAGACACACAGAAAGTGTGGTGGCAAACAAGTAACTAGAAAGAAGAGAACAGAATGCAAGTGGAAAGTATTAATTATTGATAAGGGACAGATAATTACCACGCTTCATATCTGCCTACCTGCTATAAGGACAGAGAAGACATTTCTTAGCTGTCTAATAAGTAGAGTGGTGGGTTGCAGTTTGCTCTTTTGGCTCTGTAGGCAGGTTCTGTTCTTCCTTGCTGGCTGGCACTGTCATCTACATGCTATATTATTCCAAGTCACTGCTAGTAGTCTACTGAAATCACTGAAATAATTATAATAAGGATCATCTTTAGAGTCAGATCTGATCAGAATGCTGGTTACAACAAAGGTCCATCCCCAAAATGCATCACCCGGTTAGGTCATTTTCTAGCAGGAAGATAGAAAAACACATGAAAAGAGTCCACTATTTTATTTCAGATAAAAACTACATTGTGAGATTTATAGTAATCAGTCAACTTTAAGCTGTGTCCTTTTGAAACTTGTGAGAGAATAAATACCTAACATTATGGATGTGAATATTCACATGTAGAACATGGGTATACATTACCTGTATCATGCAGAAGGGGTAAAAAAGCTTAAGTAAATTCTGAACATTTACCTGCTGAACAGAGAGCTGGGGCAGGTTTCAGGATTGCTTCTGCTTGTTACTCATTTGATTCCATCACTTACTGCACTGCATGTATTCAATCTTGAGCTGGATTTCATTTTTAGGAGGATACGGAACTTACATTTCTCAACATTTTATTTCAATCACCATCTCTTAATGACTACTTCTTTGTTAATTGAAGAAGACTTCTATATTTACCATTTAATCTAAAAGATTAACACAAAAACATGTGACAACAATATAACAACAGCAAAGCTGAACCTCAAGGCACAAACTGTATGCTGTTAGTTATCCATGACACACTGTAATGAGAACATTCATAACAAAATCCGTCTTAGTGGTAATGCACCTGTCTTCAGGCTTGCAACATATCTGTTGTATCAGAGAAATCTTGCTAAATGTCAAGCTGGTTTGCATTCCTTTTTGTTTAAAATTGGTGTTAAGTTGGTAGGTTGATGGAGAAAGCATCAACATAGGTTTCCACACTCTTTTTTTTTCTGACATGGGAGAAGATGAGCTGTCAGTTGGGACAAGCCAAGAGATTCTGGACCTCTGATGACAGCCTCCTGGCTCACCCCAACCTCTCATTAGATCTGAATCTGCCAATGTCCACACTTTTGAGAAATGCCACAGTGCCTGAAAAACCAGTGAGTCATCTGCTACCTGCCATAGCAGTCCAGTGATACTGCCCTCCAAAGCTCTTCCTGCTACTGTACATTCAGATAACACAGCCACAGCTTGGCTACACCCTCCTTGTTCAAACATCTGAGGAGTGCTGAGCCTATGTTTCGTCTGAAGGGTGGGCCAGATCACCTTTGTGGATCTGCGTTTACTTGCTTCAGAAAGTGCACCTCTCTTCTTAGCACGTTTGTGTTTCTCTTTCACCGAGCGGAGGCACTGGTTGTCAGGGCAAGACAATTTCTCACTTCACAGGTTATAAAAGGTGCTTTTTTTCCTGACAATTCTTGCCTCTGTTAGTTCACAAAGTAGGAGACTTAAAGGACCTTATACCATGAGGCATCTCTGAGGAGATTCGGTGCTTGCCAGTTCGCAAGATTGCCCTCAGAAATGAGTTCAGTGATTCCCAGACAAGGGATCATGACCTCTGGTGACATGAAAGAGACTCAGAAATGCAAAATGCAGCAGCTTTCGGCTGTCAGACTGCCACAGAACAGGGAAGCAGACTATTGGCTTTGCCAACTTGCAAGTGCCAGAAAATGGGTGTGACAACAAAAATAGGGAGCATGAAAAAGGAACAACTCTCAGATACAGGCACCACTGTGATGATCCAAACCAGTTCCCCTGGCTAGGGTTGGACTTCGCCATTTCCACTCTGTAAACAAAATTATTGCTCTAGGGATCACTGGCTTTCAGCTTAGATAGCCAGGGTGGGACACAGGCAGTCTCTTAACAGCACACAGCAGGGCTCACACAGCCTCAGGAGTATCTTTAGAGGAGCCCCTGTGAGAGGCAGAGGCTCCCCCACCTTCCATTCTCAACAGGGGCTGAGAAACTACAGCTTTGTGCAGAGAGATGATACCTCCAATAAGGTGATTGGCAGCATCTTGCTTCTGTGAAAGGCTGTATCTCCCAGCTCTTGCTGAGTTTCTAACAGCACACTTAACTTCTAATTTGGGAAAGAAAAATACCATCTGGCACCTCAACTTTGAAAAGTTGCCAAATCTTGACTTACTCTCTGAATTCTCCCCAGGAAATCATGGGAACTACCTACCAAGAAGAGCATTACAAAGTGCGAACAAGGCTCACGTGAGCTAGCTGCATGTAATCTACCACAAAATGTCTTTATACAGAAAAACAACTGATTTGGGGCAGTTTCGTCATGCAGTCACCTTAAGAACTTGCTTGAGTCTCCAGTTCTACCGTCAACTGGAAATTAATGAACCACCGCTGTAAATTCTTGGTGGATTTTCAGAATACAGAAACAAGTCATCTTTTCTAAATTAAGAAATTGAAGGTGACTTAATTTTAGTAGGAAGGCTAACAGTGAGTCCTGCAGTATCATGTTGGATAACACTGGACAATACATAAACATTTGATTTCTATTTGTGCTCATTAGAGTCTTATTTGTGTATTGTTAAGAATAATTTTTTTTTATTTAAAATTATTTTTAAAATAAAAAGTGTTCAGAAGAGTCACTTTGTCAGAAGAAAATGCATTCATGTCAGGGCAAAGATTTTTAAATTGCAGCCAATAAAGAATGAAGAAGAGGAATTTAAGAAAAAAAGAAAATCTGGGAGGAGAAATACAATTGTTCTTCACCACCTCATTATTTGTAACCAGTGGTATGTAAACTCCATATTACAATACAGGATCAATTCAGATGCAAATATCTGAGCCTTAATTGTATACATGGAAGGAAGAAAACAGTGGAAATGTTCAAGCGTGCTTTATTTTGCTATTTCTATGTCCTCTAAGACATACATTCAATGTTTAAGCAGTAACACATCACCTGGGTAGATTTATACTGAAACAAGCTAATAAATACCATTATAAATATTGTGTGCAAATTGAAAACCATAGCAAGTTGCATTATACTATAGCCAGATAGCAAATCTGCAGTATTATTAGTTCTAATTATTTCAGATGAGATATATTCTGTAATAATCTTATATACAAAAATCACTAAGGGATTCGACTCATCTCCATGTTGCTTTACTCAAGTAAAATTTCTTCTGAATTCAAACATATGAATTCAAGATATTTATGTTTTTAAGTCTCATACATGTATCTATACAGAGAAGATGAAGAATGTATCTATTTATTCTTTAACAATATGCTGAATAAAGATCAAGTGTACCAATTTTAGAACAAACTGTTTCTCCAGTCTAATTGTCAACTTGCTTTTCTGTGGGGACAGATCTTTTTTTTCTAAAGTCTACTCTCTCTGTGATTCAATATATGCACAGTTCTCATTATGCTTACTGGAGCTGTACATGTAACCAGACGCAAAATTCACATCCTTCATGCAAAGGCAGATATCACTGTTTGCAACATGGTCCTGACATGAGGATTTACAGACATGGAATGTCCATCCACCATCTGCCAAAGTACCAAAATCCCATATCCCTGTGTCTCAATTCATATTCCCATCCCTCCTGTTTTTTCAATCAGGCCAAACAGTTTGCATTTGCAATTCAGGCTCAGGCCAAAGCTCTCCTAAAGTCAACGGAAAGATTCCTGTGTCTCTGAGAGTCTCTGGAACATGCTGTATTTCCCTTAGCCCTTCCCAGATCACATTCCTGCAATGCCATGGGAAGCAGTAATATGAAAATTGACCCTGTAGTGTAATCAGTGCTACAGAAATTCCTTCAGTGAAGCTTTTTCCCTTCTTGTCTTGTGTGCAATTATTTGAAGCTCAACACCATTTCAGCATGTGTGTGGCATGGGTGGCAGCTCAGTTACACATAGGTTTTATCCATGGCAAAGGAAAAGTCTGTCACTCAGGCTGTACTTCGTTTTGTAAATTCAGTTTCATTTACTAGCAATGTATATATAAGAACCAAATTATATATAAGAACCACAGGCATATTCAAGATATTTATATAATTCAGGAAAATGTTATACACCTTAAAGGTCAGGCTATATTCAGGGATGCACACATATGTCCCAGCTTGGGAAGGTCCTATTGAAGACGGGATGCTCAAAATGGTTCAATCTTCCAGCTATAGGTGATGGCAAAAGGGCAGAAAGTTTTCTGGCTGTTCTGGTAAGTACAGAGGAGCCCAGAGAGATGATATCAATCCAAATTATCCCATCTCCCTTCAGTAGGATATTTCTGCTGTTAGGAGGAGCCTGGTGCTCACTCCGTGCACACATAAACTGGAAGAGTGCTTGACCGTGGAGGTGAAGAGCTCAAAGCCAGACTTAGTTCTCTCTTCAAGATCTCTGGAAAACTACTCCCATGATTTCACAATGATCTGACAGTGCTCAACTTACTAGCACACTTGCTGCAATACATCGTTAAAATGACACATATCCAACATGGGTAGAAAAATATTGATGTAGATAAAAGCCTATGAGAACATAACGTGTCCTGCAGCAGCATTATGAAATGTAACATACATCCAAATGTGCAAAAGATTGCATAACTGAACTATTTTTCACTCCCCACATGCACAGGATGCTTTTATCAAAGGAAAAAAAGGGTGAAAAAAAAAGTAAAAAGTTTCTGACTTTCGTTAACCTTCTCTTGTAGTTCAGGTTATTTCTTTAATGCATTTATCTGCTTTAAAATTGTCTCCTTAGCCTCTCAAGGGAAACCAATATAATACACCATCACATTTCTCACAGGAGAAAAAAGAACACTTACTCTTAATAGGTGGCAATTTTGCCAGATGTTATTGACATAGTAAGTGCGAAATTTCAGTGATACTAAATGCAAAGTGCAGCAGATTAAAGAACAATGGAACAAAGTGCAAAATGAAGTTTAAAAAGCAGCAGTGTCAAAGTCAGAGAAAGTGTGAAAAAATTACATTTTAACAACACTATTAAGAACAAGTTTACTAATTACTGTAACTGGCACAAATTTAAAAGTACCTTCCTTAGACTGGAAAGTTTTTCAAGTGAGATATTTTTTTCTTGTCAGCATTTCTTCTTTTCTTTATGTACTGTAGCAGAGACATAACATTACTGGTACTAAAACAATGACACTTGGAACTCTATCTTTCACTTCTTAACCCTTTCTTGCCAAGTAATATTGCTTCAAATTCTGCTATCTGAGCAGGGCAGTGAAGTACAGAAAATGCTTTGATAACTAATACTGAACAGTTTAAAATAAAGACTATGTGATTGATTCTGTCATGCTTTGCACATTCACCCACTGATAATAATGGAATTTACACACTAGGAATGACTTCTCATTAAAACTTTTGCAAAATCCTGGTTTACTGTTACAAAAAACCCCATAAATCTATACAATGTGCATAGTTTCATCATATTGAATTATCCACAAATGCAATAATAAAATACTACAGTTGAGATGCTCATCTATAAATCAGAGAAGCTCCACTGCTTTCAGTGGCATTGCATCAAACTTAAAGAACCTGATTTTCTAGATTTGATCTGTATTCTTCATATTGTACTGACAAATAAGACCCGTTTTCAACTGGCAGCTATATACAGACCTCTGCTGAATCCATTGCAACTAATCTATGCTTGGCCTTCAGCCCCAGTACTGTAGCCCACACAGTCTTCAGTCAGACTACAGCCAGTAGCAGTATAGCTAAGGCCTAAGTGTATAACCATAAAATACCAAATTGAATGCTTTCAGGCAAATGAATGACCAGGTCTGCTTTGATGTTGCTCTTTATGTGAGAGCACAACTGGAATATATCAAGCTTTGCCTTAGGGGAGGATGAAGAATGAGTCGAGAGCTTATGAGTAGGAATTAAGGGGAAGGCTAATATGGGTGACACTATTGTTGGTGTTTACTACAGGCCACCTGATCAGGAAGAGGAAGTCAATGAGGCCTTCTACAGAGAGCTGAAAGTAGCCTCATGATCACTGGCCCTGATTCTTATGGGGGACTCCAATCACCCCGATATTTGCTGGAAAGGCAACACATCCAGGCTCACGGAGTCCAGGAGGTTCCTGCAGAGCATTGATGATAACTTTTTGACATAAGGAGAAGTGTGCAGCTCAACTTTGTACTAACAAAAAAAGGACTGATTGGGATGTAAAGGTTAGGGGTGAGGATGTGAAGGTGAAGAGGGCAGCCTTGTCTGTGGTGATCATGAGGCGGTGGATCCTGCACATAAGAAGCAGGGAAATAAGTAGGATTACAACCTTGGACTTAAGCAGAACTAACTTTGACCTCTTCAAAGATGCACTTGGGAGAATCCTATGACTTAGGGCTCTAGAAGGGAGAGGGTTCCAGGAGAAATGGTCAATATTCAAGCACCACTTCCTCCCAGTTGAGTTTGTTGCATCTTTATGCAGTTGAATGGATGAGCAAGGAGCTTTTGGAAAAACTCAAAGGGAAGAAGGACATGTACAGAATGTGCAAAAACGACTGGTCACTTGGGAGGAATATAGGAACGTTGTCAAAGTGTGCCGGGATGTAATGAGAAAGGACAGTCCCACTTGGAATTAAATCTTGCAAGGGATGTCAAGGACAAGAAAAAGGACTTCTTCAAGTATATCAGTAGCAAAAGGAAGACTAGGGAACACGTAGCCCCACTGCTGAATGAGGTGAGTACCTTGGTGGTGGAGGATACAGGGAAGGCAGTGTTACTGAATGCCTTCTTTCCTTCAGCCGTCAGGAATCCCAGGCTCTGAAAGAGAGAAAGCCTTGAGAAAGTAAGACATTCCCTTTGTTGAGGAGGATCAGGTCAGTGAACATTTAGACAAATCGGACATCCTCATATCCATGGGCACCAATGGGAAACACACACAAATACCAAGTGATCTCACAGATGTCCTGGATCTGGGCAGCCTGTTCCAGTGCTGGAGATATTCAGAACCTGCAATCCTGTGCAACCTGCTCTAAGCGATACTGCTTTAGCAAGGGGTTGGACTATATGATCACCAGAGGTCCCTTCTAATCCATATCCTTCTGTGATTCTGTTAAATGAATGCTCATTGTAGCAATGCTTCAAGTAGTGCAGACATCCTTGCCCTGACTGGGGATGCAGCCATCCACACATCTGTTGTAGAGAACAACAGCTCTATTGTGGGAGACAATATCCTCATTAGTTTTCTTCCTGCTTTTTGGACACTTCAAAGTGATTCAGATTTCAGGAACAATCCTTGAGGCGAAATCTAACACTGAATCCTGTGAGTGGAAAAAAATCCTTTTCCAGGATAAATTATCAACATAACTTTCTGCTTTATTTTCAGTCAGTGCTTTCATAAATCAGTGGGTATATCCAGATTGAAAATGGAAAGGTAACTTCATTGTGAAATACCCAGGATCTGTTATGCAACTAATTCAGGCAGAAACACCAGTCGAACGTGCAAGCCATGGTACTAGCTGCCCAAGTAACAGCCTGGGGTGTTTGAACAACACACACCACCACACATCAAAACTTAGTTTCAGCATCTCATAAGCTACATATGGCAAGTAGAATTCCAAATACAGCTCTAGTAGGTAATTCCAATCTCCAATTATTTTCTGAGTAAGGGTTTAATTTAAAGTCCATTTGGAAATAAAAGTAGCAAGGTATCAAGCTTTGCTAAAATACTACTACTTTCTTCTCTGTGACAAGGGAAAGTTGACTTTGCACAGGATGCAAGTCGCTTACACTAATTATGATTCCATTAGTGGGAGTTCTTCTAGCATATCAATGGCTACCCTTTTCATGGAAATCTGATATTATGCAGCTGAATATATCTGCACAGCTTTCTTGGGGCACTTTTCTTTAAAGTGCATTTATCATAGTCATCTATCACCACTTTTCCACCTCATGACTGCACTTGACTCAATCAAATAATTTGTGAACTAGAAATAAAATTGGTTCAACTTCAAAAACTGTGTACTGTACAATTTGATACAAGGCCTAAGTCTCTACCCATTTAAAGAAGAAAATATGTAGCATGGTAGATGATTCATCTGCCAAAGGATCTAATTATTTCTAATAAACAAAATTCATTGTATATGAAGTTATACCTTCTACATCATAGAAATATATGAAGTTATACCTTCATAAGATCATAAAGAAAGCTATTGTGATTTTATTATTATTATTTTTTAAGAGGTGGGAGAAGAAGGCAGAAGTGGCATTATTTCACATAAATGTAGTTTTTAAAGCTTCAGAAAACAAATATAGATCCTGAACCCTAATGTCCAGTTAATACCATGCAGTTTAGTACAGCAGGCATTGAAAAATTGCCTAGAGCAGATTTAAATGGAAACACACTTCTTGTGTTGTGGGTGTAGTTTGGTCCCTTCTACCGTGAGCTAAGTGCAGTTGATAGTATTCAGCTTTTTCACTGACTTTAGCCAGATCTCATCAGCTGTGACCTGTACTGAAGACTTGCATTGGCTTACCATCAGGTTTGATATTACTACCAGTTTGGTATGTCAAGTGTGTGGTAACCAGTAGGCATTAGTTTCACTGGATCAAGCACTCTTCATGTGATTACCTAGCTGACTACAAAACCCTTCCAGGGCCCTGGTTATCCTTGCTCCCTGGCTGATGACCTTACTTGCTAGTTACAAATTTTAAATTATTTATTTAATGCTAAATACTTATTCTCCTGCCCCTCCCTAATATTTTTTAATAGCAGTACTGTCACATCTGGGGGTCCAGGTCAGAATCATGCTCTGTAATAACTATTTTCTATGTGCAAATCCATGGACTGCCTCAGCCCTGCTCCCAGAAACCGATTATGCTGGGATCCTGGAGGAAGGTACACAGTGTGCTGGATGCAGAGAGGGCAGGTTTTGGCTTTCAAAACTTCACTAAGAAGGCCAGAAAACTCAAGTATTGTCAAAAGTTAAGTGTGACTCAAGTGCTTTTGGCTTCTCAACCCTCTTGATTTCCTTTCATCTTCCAGTGAAAAGAATAACCATAATCTGGGCTCTATTCTGAAGTGTTTTGAGATTTTATTAACAACAATCATGAAAGCCAAAAAGTGTAAATTTAAATTATTTCTATAATTTCAGCATGTGAGTCCTTGGTGTAGATCTACGTCCTCATCTAGGCTTTACCTGGACTCTACTACTTCCATGTTTTTAGATCTGTGATAATATTATCTCTTTATGTCATTTTCATTGAATAGTTACCAAAAAAAAAAGCACGCCTAGAAGTCCTCCCAACCACAGTTAGTGGAAAAATCGGAGACCGTTTTCACTATTTTCCCATTGTAGCTTTAAAAAAAAAATGTTTCAGTAAATTCAGGGTAAGTTTGCCAACCATGACTAATGTTGAACCCTGATGTCAGGAAAGGGGTGGAGGGTCTTAACGTGATTTGATATTTTTGTCTTGACATGTTTGTGCTAAAAGAAAGTTCACTGTCTAGGAATTTATCACATTCAATTATTTCTATCAGCTTGTGCATTTGAGATGTATTCCTAAAATCTACCATTAGAATAATTTGTTCTGCCTCCTCCTTCTAGACTGGTAATAATTTCCCACCCATATCCCCCCTCCTTTATCTCCTTCTACTGAGTCGTTTCTAGTTCCCCAGGGGGGCCTCATCAGAGCTACATAAACCTTTGCTATATATATATTTTGCCTCCTACTGCACTGTTAATGGAACTCTTTGATCTCTTGCTAAACTATAGTGGACTTCTCTGAGATAATGTTTAATCCTTTACTGGACTTACAGGTATACTGTAAGTCAATAATACTGCCTTTTAAAATTACAAGTCTGTGAAGAGTCATCTCTCTATTAAGCATTCTGTATGAGGAACACCCTACAATATCTTTCTGCTCTATTCCCAGGTTATAGTCCATCTGCTGATTCTTCTGGAAGTATTGTTCTAATGACTTTGAGGATAGCTGAGGTCACACCTTTAGATTCTGACATATATTCCTTTTTTTTTGTGACTCTGAAGAGAAACAATGGGAGTGTCATGAAGTTTTGCTTAGTCTGTGGCTATTTAAAGCAATTTGTAATCCAATTCAAGCACAGTTAAAACGATTAATAAGCAGCAAATGTAGATGAGGGAGCCTAAACAGCAAATTTCAAAGAAAGGGGTATCTGATCAGATATTATACATTATTCTTCTTCTTCGAGTAATTTTACTATTTCAATTGATTAAAAATCCATGAAAACATGTTTCTGTCTTTAGTTCAGCCTAGCTAAAAACATGCAATATCATTCATTCCATTGCAATTGCATCTCAAAGTGACAAACATCATGAATAAGAATAGCTTTAGAGATTTCTATAGTTTGGTGTTGACCCCACAGAGCAACTTTACAGTTGTCCCAAATCTGGCCCAGGGGCTCAATCAATTTCTAACCCTACCTGAAATCTGATCACTTGTCCTGAGTCAATCTCAGTTGTTAAAGTGCTGAGGGTGGTAAAATCCTTATACCATATATGAGCAGCTATCACTACCTGTCTTGAGAAAATTCTAGTAAGCTACCTATATTCTTTTGATAGTTTCGATCTGACTATTAGCATTCTCCACTGGAAGCAGACAAGACTTCCAGAAAAAGATTGAATGAAATTGTGGGAATAGAAACATCCAAATTCTACAGTTTCTGTCCTTTTGAAGGATACGTGCTACATTTTTCACATCTCTCACTGATTACATTATAGCAGATAAGTCAAGTAAATCACTGAAAATCTAAATAATCAAAAAACCTATTCTGATTTTTCTCGCCTTTTATTTTATGTTCATTTCAAATTCAACAGTAAGCTTTTCCCACCGCTGGCTGAATGTGCTGCTTTCATACAGTGTGCTCTGCCCATGCCCCCATAAACCTCAAAGAGTAAAAAGAGAAGGAGCAATAACAGAACGCTCAGCCTCATATAGTCTGTTCAAATAATCAACCACACTTGTTTATTCACATGGGCTAGACATCTAAACCCAGGATGACCTTGATACTTCTAGGCTACAACAGGGAGGCAGAACTATTTGAGCCTGCAGAGAACTCCAAAAGACACTGATTTAAGGAATCATTTTTAAACCTGTTTGGAAATGAATGTAAAGCTGCATTTCCTCATGCATGGATTAAAACATCACGTTTCTGCATTTTGCCAGCATGATATGAGGTGATTAATACACATTAGTAAAGGAGTGTTGTTTTCATGATTATTAGGCTTGTATATCTTTTGCAGTCATTACAGCTTTTATACCTCCCGAGTAAACCCTTCCAGTATATCTTTTCCCCCTGAATTTGCATGAAATTGGCACTTTTTCCTAGAACTCCTCATGAAATTAGCACTTTTCTCAAAAGGTCACATGAAATTTTATAATACTGGCTTTGCTGCAGTATTGTTTACTGCAACAAGTTGGTTTGAATACCTCTTTTTCAGTTCACTCATTGACAGATATTTGCAGTATGATGGGCTACAGTAATAGTTAAAATTTGCCTTCAGTTATGTGCCTGATTTGACAACACCTTAGAAATCTTCCAACAGGTCATTTCTACATTAACTTCTCTGTGATGTCTTTGCGACAGGAAAGAGAAGGTTTTCAAGGATGCATTGAAAATGTCACAATACTTTACTTGCCACTGACTTGTATGTAAAACTATGACTGAATTACCAGTGGGAGTGTAAACTTTGATTAGAGAGATAGGCAAAAGTTCTCTCTAAGACCTCTTCCTCCAGTCTACAAAACATAATGCAAGACAAGGAGGATAAAACAGGAAAATGCAAGGTATGTTACAACCAAAATTCCCTCTTTTGCCCATTTTTTAATATCGTTATACATAAACTCAAACACCTGCTGTGTTTTGTTTCTTTATTCTCATTCTTCACCAGAGGGAGGGAAATAGGTATTGGTTCTACTGATAGCCTTCTCAGAAAGGTGTCATTCTTCAGGGACTGTACCAAAAATGTTAACAAAATAACTTATCCTACCATCTTCTATTTCTTCAACCAATTTCTCCCAAGGGAAATGAAGAGGTGACTAAACAGTATGCTTGAAGCTGATATACAGAGACTGTTGAGGATCTCTTAGCTCCCGCTCTTCACTCTCCATCTTCCTGGCTCTTGAATAAGAGATGTCACTGAATCACAAAAAGAAGAAACAACACTTCTAGTGGCTATGTAAGTTGATACATTGACAGAAGTTCTTCAAAACACTAACCCTCCGTGAGACATTCAGGATGCACAATCATGTCAAAAATCAGGAAGCAAATTCCTCAAAATCAAAACTAAAGTTTCATGGAATGGCTGAGTTGAGTTGCAATCTACCCTCTCTAAAGCCACACAACAATTCACAGACTGAATGAAGAGATCTTTCAACCCTCAGAGAAAATAATAATATACAACTCCCACTTTGCTTGTCCGAGAAGTTCAGGAAAGTAAAGACAAAATCATGTACCAGAAAAGTTATGCAATCACAGAATCCATTTGTTTTACAGGAATCATTCCAGTTTAAATTATATAGCAGCAGTAGGATCACAGAATAATGGGACTGCATATTTAAGAATTCCTAGTCATATTGTTAGAAAAAGGATCCTAAGAAAAAGATCTTTATTATTTAAAAAAAAAGTCTTACATAGTAGGAATGAGAGGGATATAAAGGGGAAAAGACAAGTGATATTACTTTCCAAAAGAAAGAGTTAAACTTGTCTAGATTCCTAGAAGTTGCTTTTCTGCAATTTCAAGTAAAATGTAAATTTAACTCCTAATTTTTAATTTGTTAATAGATCTTTTTGATAATTACAGAACAGTCTGCAATTAAAAAAAAAAACTGTTACGTATTATTGATCTTCATTCCAGCTGAAAAATATTTTTAGTTAAATATTTGCATAGTCCACTGGAACATTATAATAGACAAGTCACTCCTGACTGGATAATTTCTGTGAATTCCTTTGTTAGTAATGGCATGTTCTCTCAATGACTGGGGAAAAAAATCAAATAAATTTCAATATTTACCTTCCTGAATGATTTTCTGGTCTACTCTGAAAATTTGCAAAGTACTTTTTCCTCCAGATCATGAGATGAAAATACTGTCAGATTAAACTTCTTCTGACTGACACTTTTGTCAAGACAAATCTTTCTCTAACTACTAACTAGGTTTTTTTCAGTTTGTCCTGCAATGCTGCTATCCCCTGAATCAGGCTATTAGGAGAATGCTGAAGCCTTCAAAAGCAAAGATTAATAGAATGAATAAAACAAAGCCTGTGAAAGGCAACTGAGGCCAAGTCAGCGTAGTCGGAAGGTGTAATTTTAAAACTTGTGTTTTATATTCTGGATTTTAAAATTAAATAGGGCAGCTGTTGTAGGAAATTAATATACAAAAAGGGATGAAAGAAGGAAAAAAAGGAAGATATAAAACTGAAGAGGAAGGGTTTGTATTTAAGAGTAGTTGTGGAAAAAGCACAGTGCAATGAGCAGTAGACTTAGAGGCAGGGTTAGTACAGAAAGGTAATAGCATTGTTAAACCAATTGACATAGTTAGAAAAGAACAGACAAGCTTTCAGGCATGCAAGCCCTTCTTCAGATCTGAAACAGCAGGGAGTACAATGAAACTTTTCAGGTGTTGGATCTCTTATTACCCACCCACAGACAATGTCAGAATCCTAACTGGCAGAGGAGGCATAGATTAATGATAGGTGACACCATCTGAATTATTCAAAATACTGTCACCCAGAAAGTACTAGGATACCTCCAAGTTAAGATATACTACTAAACCTGTTGGGCAAGGACTCAGTTGGATTTGGAGAAGATCAGTCTGGGAGTCTCTTCTCATTCCAGTGCTGACTACTCACCTTTCCTTTGACCTTTTGGGGAGACAGGACCAAATCTAGGGTTCTCCTAGACACTGATAGTGTAGCACAGCCTGCCCTTAGACCTGACCTCAGAAGCAGAGCAACACTCCTTTGTTCTTTCATTTTGATGGGAGAGAAGTGCTCTCAGCTAGATGGTGGAGAGCAGATCCAGCTCCCACACCTACCAAACAGGCAGCTCACAATGCCTGATTCTGGAATGCATACCTGAAAAGAGGCATAACAATTCCAAGAAATGCAATAACAGGCTGATCTGGTCCACAAAGGAGAAGCACCGTACATTTAGTATGCCACGATGTTCTAAACTTCAATTTAATATTACTGTTCAGACTTTGCCCCTCTTAGGAACGACAGTAATATCACAAAATTACACTACTACTGTTATTTCACACAAATTATCAAGCGTTGTGCCTAATAATCATATAAGGAAATAATCATGTAAGGAAAATACCAACCACCAAAAAAGAGAACCAGCAAGTATAGTCAAGATTCCATTTCAGTCTAAACTACAATAGTAATGGCAATGTGTTGTTAGAATGACAGACTGTTCCTCAACTGCTATTATTTATTGCAGCAACTCCTGGAGGACTAGCAGGTCGAGGACCTTTTGTACTTGATATTGTTCATGATATACAGCAAATAATAGTCCCTGTCCTCAAAGCTCCAAAACAGGTAAACTGACACACAACCTTAAATATTTCATAAACATTCCATACCAAAGTAATACCTCACTGACATCAGGATGCTACAAGACACAAATAAATGTTTTATGATACAGTAATCTGAACAGATTAATTAATGTTTCTTGGAGTTTTCCTTCCATGGTCAAAAGAAGTGGACATTGAGGGGCTGAGAGAAGCATCTGCCGTACATACTTCTATTTCTAAAGAAAAAGATTATACAGAAGGGCAAACACACTAATGGTGAAGTGAGCAAACCTCCTGATGTATACAGAATATAATTATGGACTTATATATACCTATATAAAAGACATATGCTGACTTCTAGAGACTCTTAAAGAAAGGAAGACTTTTCTTCTAGAGAATAGAAATGTTATGCCTGGAAGACCCATTCCTAGAAAGTTCTGTGAGAGCAAGGATGGTGCATCTGTTTCTGTCATCTAGGTAAATCCATCATCTTTCAGATAAAAAAATTCTCTGAGTCACATGGCTGCAAACCCATTAGCACTGTACCATTTCAGAAATGCTGCTGTGAATGCCTCTCTTGCTGATGTCATGCATTGTGCATAATAAAACTCTTGGTTGGGCCTACAGCTTTGATAAGTTCTTTGATTTTTTTTCTTCTACTTTTGGCCCCTGTAAGCAGGCTGTATCCAAATTCTGCAATTTCTCCTGGAATTGTGTCTGCACTAGTCAAATGTTTCTTTCTGACCATAACTTTAAAAAACTTCTTCAGGCCCTTATCTTCTACCTTTCCCCTAATTATCTCCTTCACTACAGGTCTTCCTTTCCAGCCTCCCACATATTCCTACAACCTTCTTCTCTGTGCAGTTCTCTACAACTAAGGAACATCTGCCTTGCCTTTCAGTCTGGCCTCATGTATCTTTCCCACACCTTGAATCCATTAACCCCCTGATTGCAACATTTAAGCCTCTTCCACTCATTTCAGAGCTTTGTTCCACTTATTTATTCAAGTCGGCCCTTATTGCACCTTCTCCTGACCACCCTGGCAGCAATTCCAGATTTGACACCTGACTCCCTATTTCTCTGTCAAACTAATAATGGTATCTTCCTTGCTACCCTTTTTAGCCAAATAGCAAGGCCATTGCCCTATTTTTCTTTTACATTCTTTGTCAATAGATTCTTCGGATGAAACGCCTACATGAGAAAGTGGATGGTAAGAATGCTCGGGTAGGAATGTTGATTGTGAGACTATTTGTGCCTAGAGCATTCAGAGCTAAAACTGCAAGTGCTTCTCTTCCTTTCCACCATCCACTTAGGCTTTCAGAGCAAGGTCTGTGATTGACCACTCATTGCTTGACCAAGCTCATTTCTTGTTGCTTTACAAAATCTATCAGCTAGGACAAATGACACCTCAATCTCCATCTCCACATTGCCCACTAACTTTGAAGTTGAATGGGTTTTAACTGAAGGCAGAATTTGGCCAGATTCCTTAATTAAATATGGTGCTGTCAGAATGCTCTTACATTAGCTGAGGACAAGAGAAAAGGAGAAGAAAAATTAAATTATGGAGAAAGGGTTTAAATCAGGAAAAGTCATTAAAAAGACATCATTAAATATATGGGAATTTAAGCGGCTTTTAACAAAGAATGCATCTGGAAAGAAAGCCTAACTGTATTTTAAAATCTGACAATTATGTGCTGCTTTAAAATTCTAATCTTTAAAAGACAACACTACTGTACATTGAAGAAAGCCAGGGAAAAATTTTCATGCAAAGTCAATGACAATCCTAAAATTCAAGGACAGATAAGAGGTATGGTTCAGTCTTATGTTTATAAAGTGCTATCCATTCACACTTGCATAATATATTTTTTGAAGAATCCTAAATCACGTAATAGTGTGATAAAATGCATGTTGGCCCAAGTGCCAGCATCAGAATGTTGCAATAAATTAAGTTCTGATACAGAAGCATAGCTCTTCTTATTTATCGGTGCACAAATATGCATTTGCACACATACAGCAAATATGTGACCAAATCACAGAACAGCCCTGATTCTACATGTCTATAAGATGACAAAATTTCCAACAACATAAATGCAAAATTAACTGCATAGTTCAAAACCAAATTCCCACATAACTACATGCTACATCCCACAACAGTCAAACTGAATTCAATTAGAATAGGTACTTAAGCACTAAGTGAACATCACATAAATATAAATTAGTATCCAGAATCAGAAATCTACTGCTGCCAGCTTTGCCTAAACATTGGCTTGACGAAATTGAAATTATACAGACATAGCCTTATGTATACACTTTGTCAGTCTTTCTAACCATTCACAGTCTGCTAGAGTGGTCAACAGGAACAACTTCACAGTTTAATTTTTCCAAATTACTCTGGCTCTTTTGGTATTTTCTGTGGTTAGCATATAGAACATGTAAAGAATATTAAGATGAAACTGATCTTATTTATAATAATTTTAATGGAAGTTGCTGTATTCTGTCTGTTATAAAATTTAAAGTATAACAATTTCTCCTGTTTTCTGTTTTAAACAGCCTGCTCCAAGAATCTCCATCTATCTCCAAATAGCTGCAAAGGGTGTATTACAGTGGGAACTGACTATTGCCTCAGTGTACTCTGTGTCATAGCAATATATGCTTATATAACAAAAACAGCTGGCTAAGGCCAGCACTTTTTCCTCATTTACTTTCTATTGATATATGACAAACCTGATAAGAAAGAGATAGATCTGCCATATTTATAATGAATCACTTTATAATCAAATACTGTATATTAGCCTGGTCTCTGGCCAATCCAGCACCTGGCTGCCAAGTTCATAATTACACTGTTCTACAGTAAAGGGTATGAAATAAATTAATTTCATGCCATTTTTGGTCTTACTCTAAAGTACATTTATTAGCTGACTAGTGTTGGCAACAATTAAAGTTTGCTAATTCAGGTCTTGATTTTCCCTATTGAAATTCTTTTTGATGTCTTTTTGCACCATATTCTCGAGTCCAATCCATTTTTTATACTTATTTTATATTTTCTGTCTTTGCTTAGTGATTTTGTAATTTACAGGCTTGTTCCAACTTGTTCTCTAGAAGGAACTTCCAAATATATATTTTTACCCAAACTCCAGCAAGTCTAAAGCTAAAATCATGAACATGCTTAATATAAAATTATATTTGGATTGCTGACTTTTATGGCACATCAAGCTGTAATGATACATTACTTATCAATCCCTCATTTTTAATGTCAGACATGTTATGTTAAGCCAGCTTGTTCAAGTAATGGATTTACTGATTAGTTCCTGTTTTGGTCTATAATTGTTCAATGATTTCCTCAATATTAGCTTAACCAAAAAGCTTATATATAATTCTTTGCAATGTGCTTGACAGAAAAATAGAAGCATTCATGAGAGAATCACAGTTTAAGTTAATCAATAAAGGTTTTATCAAGAGTTTTTATTTATAGCTAATGCAAATGTTAAAAAAAATGTTACAGCCATTAATTATTAGCAGTTTTTTAAAGCACAAAGTAAGAGTTGAATAAATGTACTTTAAGACACTTAAAGCCCAGGCATTCTTTTTAAAATGACTAGCTAAAGAGCCCCTTGGGCTGTCTTTTTACTGCTTTTCAAAGCTCTAATAGCACTTTTTCACCAAAGACACACCCCTTGAATCCTCCGAGAGATACAATAGCATAATTGTTCTTTTAGGTTTTAAGGCCTTGACATATCTGTCACTGAAAGAACAGTGAATAATAATACCAGAACTATTTTATGCAAATTCCACTTAGAGGTTTCAAGATTTTTGTGAGACTGATCTTGCCTCCTTGTTGACAGTTTTATTGTCACATTAGCTTTACATGAGAAAGTGGTAAAGTTTTCTTCTTTGTTAAATAATACCCCATTTTAAAATCTTTTAGATAAAGTTAAAAACAAATACAAAAACAATGAGATGGAAACATCAATTTGGAAAGGTATCAAAGGAGAAAACAGTAGTCACTTGTAAGAATTTTTCCCACTGGCTTTCATTTTTCAAATTATAAGTTGCACTCATTATAATGTGTAATATGTACAAAATGAATATTTACTTGCATATATGTGTATATTTACACACACATATAGGGTTATGAATAAAACATACCAGGATGTGTATTCTTAGGCCAGTCAATGATGAATGACTCATATCTCAAGGTCGCAAAGCTACCAAATACTTTCTGTGTGTATATGTGTTCATAGGTGGCTGACTGTATACCAACAAAATGCATGCTAATATGTTGCAACCACTAGGTTCAGTTGGCAGAGATGGGATGGGAGAAATATATGCATATACATAGAAGATACTTTTAGGTCAGTTTTGCAAAATTTCCTGAGATTCAGAGATCTGAAGGAGATGCCATCTAAGATACAGTCACAAATACTCATAAATACAGGATTTGTAACTGCATCTCAGCCTGGATCCTGTCTGCTCCAGTGCCAAACAGCATAGAGCATAGGTCTCTACAGAATTTACAGATAAATCATTCTGCAGAAAGGATTTTTTTCTTTCTTCTAGACCAAAAACAATTCCACATTTTGCCCTACCATCCTGTTCACTAAAGAAGGTAAAAAAATAGCTTTAGGCTGAGGCAGCATTCTTTTGACCTATGCTTGAAAGTGTCCTCAGAATTCTTTAGACCATGGCTCTAGAGCCAGTCCAGACCCAAATCTTGTGATTCAGATCATAGTCCTTAAAGTGCAGTAGGACAAGAAGAGGAGAAAGAATGACTTCAGAAAACATAAATTTAACGAATAAGATAGGCACTAGGGTAACACCCCTGTTGTTTCAAAATGCCTGTATAATAGATAAAGGGGAGCCAGTTTTCTTTTCAGTATCTCTAGATGCTTGCATATAAAATTGAAATTTCAGCCAGCTCCCAGGTTAAAATCTTTTACAGAAAAAAAAATTAATAATAGAGCAGAAAATTGCATAGACTGAAAGAACAGGGCTCCCTGTCAGCTCAGCTTCTATGGAAAGATCGGTGAATGAAATCCAAACTCAGTACATATCCCAGTATAATCCCAGTATTTAAACCTGGGATTTTTCAGTATGTTCTAACCCCAGAGGCCACAGATAATCCTTCCAGAGAATCAGAGAGGGTAGGAATTGCACTTTATGTCTCTCTATACCACTCATGGAGGGGTGCGTTCAGCCATAGAGCTCCTCCACAGACAGTGGAGAGGATTCTTAGGATCCAAGAGATTTATGCTGTGCAAGTGTTTTTGCAGTGGATTTTCCACTGTTCAAATGTACTCTTCTGCATTTATGCCACGCCTCTAATTTGACTGTTTTCAAAGTATTGTCTCAGTTTATAGACACCCGTTTGATTGTGCTAGGGAGAAGAACTACCAGTACTGGTGGAAAGTCAGCTCTGCTCAATGGCACACTAGGAATCTGTATGATTATGAAATAATCTTGCGATGTTAAATATTCATAAGGAGCAAACATGACCTCCAATTTTAAGCTCTTACCTGAAAGCACTATTACAGAGCAAACTGCACTGAACGGTAGGATAATAAAAAGTTATTTTGCATAAAGTTGTGCAAAAACTTCTACATTTAATGTAAAATGGATTCATATTATTTTTATACTGAATACAGCTGCATAAGTTCTTATTACTGAAAGTCATGAAGCACCAGGTTCAAATGTACTTAGTTTTCCCTTGAGTTAAATTCATTATATAGACAGAAATCAGATTCAAATTTACCAGGTTATACCTCATTTGAAAAATGTGGAGATTTACAAAACTCTTCACCCTCAGTACTGATTCAGTAAATAACTCTGATCTGCAGAAATCTACATTTTCATTTATAAAGAAAAGGATTGCTATTGACTAGACTGTGTATCAGTGCTGGTGGTGAACAGCACCTCAACCAGGCACCAATATTATAGCCTAGAGAATTACTTGTAAGAGTAACTGATCAGCACTCTGTGAGGAATTCAACACAGTGTTCAGAGAACCCAAAAGATTCAATGATAGTGAGACAGCTCCCACTAAGTGGCAGAATTACAGAAAAGCAAAAAAAAAAGCTATAGAGATTGGACAAACGCAAACACTGCTTGAGCTTTTTTCTCTCCTCACCAAGTTGTTCATATAAGCAGCTCATATAATTACAATAACAGGTACTCAACCAGAGTCTCCATTGTCTCAAGATGTCAAGATTTCTGAGCCTGGACTTTTGGATCCTCCATGGCAGATAGTCTTTTTTTATAGGGAAAGAAAAGCCCTTTGAGCAGGAATATGCCCCAAAATAATCTAGGAGGTGGTTTTCTGGTTTGTGCAGCCATCACAACACAAGGCATTTTTTGATGTGATGCAACTATGCACATTTGCTCCTTACACTGTGTATGTAACCACAGGTTATAGTTATGAACATTCAGTCTCCTTGAGCTGGCATTTCTTTCCAAGATCAGTGGGTGAGCAGTGGGTGGATGCCAAAAAAAGGTTGGAGAAGAGGTGTGCAGCTACTGGGTCTGATGCTAGGTAGAGCAGAACATCTTCCTTACATTAAGAAGGAGAGGCTGGGAGAAGGACATGTTTTTTATAGGTGTGGTGGTACCAGAGTGTAGAATAGAAAGGTAATGGATTTTCAGGTTGGCGGCTTCTGTCTGATGCTAGAAACAACTGAGGGAGTTAAATTAAATGGGAAGAAACCAGGGGATAGGACCCAGTTTCAAGTTTTATAATGTTATCCTTCCCATCCTGTCTTTGATCACAGGGACACCTCACCCACTGCAGCCACAGCCTATTGATGTGGGAAAGATGAAAAAGGTTTCCGAATGTCTTCCATGTGAGCCATGGCAATACTGAAATAAGGAATAACCCCTTGAGGCTGTCATGGAACCTCAAAAACTCCACCAGTCCAGTTAACAAATTAAAAAATTAGTTTTATTTTACAAGGGGTTTTTTTTATTATTTTACAGGGAAAAAATGTCAACCCTTGTTTTATTCTAACTGAAACTGCTCTGAGGCTCCAGAAGGCATTAGCAATCCACAGATTCATGATGTCAGTCAGGATGTTAATACCTCACCACTGAGATCTCTCAATCTGTACAGAAGATGAGCCATAGGTGGAATCCTAACCCACGGGGAAACTCTCCAACTGCAGACCCACTGCTGTGAGGGAGACCAACTCAAAATTTCCCTCTCCTGAGACTCCATATGTGCCCAATTCAATTCTGACCTGTGGTTATATATGGTCACATTAGGAAAAGACCTGATCTTTATCACCTGTTAACAGTGACATGTAGGCATCACTCAAACTGAGGTGGGAAGGTTTTCCCACAGGCTTTGTCAGAGCCATCTGCCACAGAGGCATCATGAGGGGACAGATAGAGCAAAGCCCTTAGTGGGATCTGACCAGCAGAAAAAAATACTGGTTGCATAATTCATGGCTTTTTTGAAGACAGCAATTTCCACAAAAGTGTGGGGTGTGGGGGGCACAACAAGGGCACACTGATCCCTCAGGACAGGGAACCTGGAGCTGAGGGAGCACCAGTGACAGCCCCATCCCCCAGCATTAGGTGGGAACAGAATGAGGCTGGGATGTGGGCCCTCAAGAGACATGATGAGACCCATGGCTAGGCCAGGACGTGTTGTGGGGAGCTGGAAACTGCCCCTGCTGTGGCATCACTGGGATAGGGACTGTTGGTCCAAGGAGGGGTGAAATGACATGCTGGGGTGCTGGCAGAGTATCTTGGGGGCGCAGCTGGGAAGAGACATCCAGGCCCCTCAAAACCTTGATGGGGGAAAACGTTCTGAGTCACCTGTCTGGAGAAGTGGAAACAACCATTGCTGAGCAAGGATCATGAACTGCATCTTAAATCCCAGCAGGGATGCAGAGGAGAATGTAGCAGGTGATTTTTGTTTCAAGTGGTACATCTGCATGATCTAAAAATGAGTTCTACTAAATTACTACACATTCTACGTTCAGACAAGCAGTAATATCAAAACCTATACTTCAGGGCTTTGGTTGGTCAGGAAAGATTTATTTCTTCTAAATGTATAGGTACTCAGCGGCAGAAAAGAACTGCCTTGTTCTGAATAAGCACAGATTGGCTATGACAGGAGACAAGCACAGTAGATAATATACATCTAAAGTGAATTTTCACTTACAGTTGCCTGATGGATATAACTTTCTTGCATAACTCAAGCTGGTAGGGATACCAGGAATTTTCTGCTTTTCACCGCAGCCTGAAGTAGGTTTAATTTTCTGAAATTTCCCATGATCATCTAATTTATTCCAAATATTTCACTTTCCTGGGGCTACAGTACTAGGGCACAGCGGCCTTTCCTCTTCTGTGCATGTTGACCACAACATTAGGTCCTAGGGGCTGAGGCTCTTGACTGTAAAGTGAATTTCTGGAATACTCATGGTCAATCCAAATAATAATGACTTAACACTACATGAAGGTACATTGAAACCAGGTCTTATTTTGAGCACTTAGTCCCTTTGGGGTGCATTTAAACACAGATCTGATATCTAGTGAATTAATATATAATTTATATCTAATTAATTCACAAATTCTAAAATTCATTTAAATTCTAATTAATTCCAAATTGTTAGCTAGTCTAGGATCAATTGTTGTCAGAAATCACAAGTACATTATGATATAAATATAATAAATAAGTTCATCTGGTTCATCTGTTCCCCATACTAAAAATGGTATCCTAGAGATACAGCCAGTTCAGGAATATGTTCGTGGTGAGGCTGTAAAGCAACTTTTAAAATTACAAATAAAAGAGACACTATGTATCTTTAGTATAACTTGAGAAATCAAAGAAAGTTTTGCTTTTTCTTTTTAGTCAACATGATGTATGATGAAGAAAGTGTATTTTTAAATACCAGCACAGATTTTTTTCCTTTGCCCATTAGTTAATTTATCTCTTCATTTTTGTGTCCTATTCTTAATTCTCTGTACATTCTCAAGCATCAGCTGAAACTTGTCTGCCTGCACAAGCTTATTTTCCTGCTGATTTAGTATGTACAATTAGATGTCTGCATCCAAAACACACCTTTCTACAAATCCGGCCCACTGAATAAAACTCATTATCTTAAGACATTTCTAGGGACAAAGGTTATGCTTTTCTGAGCTATATTAATCTCTTTGTCTAAACATCACTAGCTTAATTGGTTTAGATCAGAGCTATACTGTTTTGAGTAAAAGGGTGTGATTAATGTGAACTAAATACGACTGGATCAGCTCAGCATCACTCTACAGTATACACAAATCCATTATCATTGGAACTGTGAAAGTGCTTGGGAAAACCCAGCCATGGTAAGCAAATTCCTTGCAAAAACCACCAGAGTAGGTAAGCAGATGAAAGGTGTCTTAACTGTTCTGAGGACTTTTTGTCAAAGGAGTTATATTGTGAGCCAAGATAGTTTTCACCAGTCAGGAGGGCAAGCTATGACAGGAAGAATTACATTTCACATTTGGCCAGGAGGTATGAAATAAATAAAAAAATAAAAAAATAAGGAGCAGGAGCACTTCTTTCACTACCAGGCACTACCAGGCTGCTATGAAACTAAGGAAGAAGGGATGGGCAGAGGCTGGTAGAGCCAAGAAGCCTGAGGGAGGGGAGCAGTCCTGCCCTGCAGACAGCTTCCTTGCATCTGCCATTTGCATCAAAGGGCAGAAGCCACTCTCTCGGTTAACAAAGAGGTGGAAGAGGGCTCTGTCCTGACTTCAGTGTTCAAATCCATCTCAAGACTTTAAAGCCTGAGACAGTGTTCAATCACCTGACTACTCAGTAGGAGTAGCCAATGAGGCACCAAAGAAAAGGAGTGTTGAACAGCCTCATAAGACACAGAAAATGGCATAAACATAGTATAGAAGAGTGGAAGCTCAAGACAATAAGTAGAAAATAAAACCAGTAACAGAAGGAATGGAAAAAACCAACGAATGGAGAATGTGACTCATAAGCACAACTGAGCACGGTGCAGATTATATTCACAACTGCTCCAAGTGAGAAAGCAAGGGCACCTCAACATGCCTGGAGGTGAGCTCCCTCCCACAAGACTTCCAAGCATGGCTCTCTCAGCCCCCACCCTTTCAGCAATTAGAGAGGAAGTGTCATATTAATCTCCTTTCCACATGGGAGGCACATGGGAAACTAAGCTTCATCCAAATACTCCTTCCTGCTCTTCAACTCTCCCTTGAAGTGGCATTCCTGAAAGACACTAATGAGTCACACATCAGTTCTAAAAAACACCATGATGTTCCATTCTCTAATGCTTGATACACCAATGCCCATAGTAAACCCATCACCTTTGCTTGCTGATGGAATAGCAAAAATTATCTCTGTTGTGTCTATAGCAAACAGAAAGAAAACAATTCCATCTCTGCAATGGATTTTTGAAGTCAGCCTTCCTTCATGTCTGTGCTCTGATACCTCCAGTATCTTATGTATTCTCTTGTTTCCCATACTAGCCTATCTCTGCCCAAAGTAGAATCTAAGCCTGTCTCTCATATCTCTCTTTGCAGATGTAAATTAGTCGGCTCAGGCTCAACATGGAGAAGAAATAACTTCTTCTATTCTTCCCAATCACTGTGGACAATATCCACAGCCTGTCTGCCACTCAGAACTTCCTTCAACTCTGTCTATGCCCTCCCAGTAAAATTCTAAGTCCTTCTGAGATTCTTTCTGCATCCGATTTATGTAAGCAACATATCCAGACTTACATTTCTCATTTTGATGGCTGAAACATCCTTTTCCCAAATCTTAAACAAATACAGTCTTGCCCTGCTCATGTACATTTACAATTCTGTAAGGATCATTTTCTCAAAGCTCATTTTCTAATGCTGTTGCTTTGACCATATCATTCCTCTTTCAGTATCCCCTTGTCTGGTCCATATTATATTATTATATCCAATGTGTCTCCAGCCTTCTGTGGAACAGCGGGGTCTATCCTCAGACTCTGTGTCAATTCTCAATCAATACTTCTCATCTCTGACAAATTCATGATGTTAGCTTCCTTCTCCAGCTTGTCAAGTCTCCTAGCACAAATCAGTTGCCTATTACTATTCGCAGAGAATTTTCAGTGCAAAATTCCCTCCTAAAACCTCTTTTTTTTTTTTTTTTTTTTTTTTTTGCTTGCTATCTACAACAACCAATTATTTTGCTACTGTTCTAGTCCTGATCCTCTTCTGCTCCAGGATCCTCTTGGGACAGGATGAGGATTTTTTGTCAGGAAACAGGTTACATCTCTCAGATTATTTTGAGCTACCTGTACTGACTCTAAAAATTGATTTTGAGACAGGATCCTTCAGGGATGCAGTTGTTCACCACAGCTCCCAGTAGACACTTTCAAAGTAATTATCAGTCGAGGTTAAATAGAAGAATGATTCACTTATCTTGCCTTGTCCTCAGACTCCCAAACCATGAAGGCCATCTTCTAGAAGATATTGAGCACATATTATAAGAGGGGCTTCAAATTTCCATTATTACTTGAGTGTGAGCTTTGAGCTTGGCAAGATGCTCGGCTGGTTTAGTTTGGAAAGTTTGATGCTCTGTATTTATTCCACAGGCACAGAGTAACAAGTGAGAAGTTACCTTTTGTGTGCTTCTCCCAACCAAAATTATATATACTTCTTTCCCACTCCTGTTATTGCCCCTTCCCATCCTCATGCTTTTGACATTTTTGCAAGACGTCAGACAGTACCATTTATTCTGAATTCTATGAGTCTCCTACATGCACTTCTAGTTATGGTCAGAGCTCAATTTAACCTTCCATTACTTTTCTTTATCCCTATCCTAATATGCTTATTACTGTTTCCTTACCTTTCTTTAGATATTCTCTTACAATATTCTTTCCACCGATTCTACTTAATTCCTGGGGTGTGCCATCAGCTACAATTCTTCTAGTCCTTGTTTCACCAGTGCAACATAATATAAAGATTTTGCTGGGTACAAACAACATAGCTTTGAATGACTAATATAACTTGAATTTCAAATAAAATTAATTTGGTGGACAATATCTATGAGTCTTAAACTGCCTTAAATTAAAGCTCCTACTGAATTGGCTACTGGGACAGGAGCTAACATTTAAACTTCCATGTTGTCTAATGTTCTGTGTAGATTGCTTGCCTTATGCTGGTTTCTTCATTGCTTGAAGACCAAAATTCAACTTCAGGAAAAATGATTTAAGAAAATAATCACACAGATGTATAGAAAAGTACATAAAAGCATCCCTGACACAAAAAATGTAAATCACAACACTTATAACTTATTTTCTTTTCTTTCCCCTCCCCTTCTTTTCTAAGGCATAAAAAGAATAAAATAAAAAAAAAAAAAAAGAAAAAAAGGGAGGGGGGAAAGAAACCTGGCATAGTTATCATTCATGTTGATGTCAACAGCCCTACATAGACAGGTAACAGGAAAATACCACCCCAGGGATCCTATTCATGGTGCACAGCAGGGCCTTGTCTGTAATTACTGTGGCCTAGTTATTTCTCAGGGAAAAAAGTCCAGCACCAGATCCTTTTTTTTTCTTAATAGGTGAAGTTGAACCTAAAGCACTGTAATTTTAATCAAATCTTTCCCATCTGCGTGTAGTGTCTCTGAGAAGTTGAAGATTTAAGTGTATGTTGTAGGGTTTGCTGAATAGTCCCAGCGGGGGGAGAAAGGGCAGAGAGATGGTAATTATGTTGCACTTAAAGGTATTTCTCTTGCCAAGGAAGGGTGTTTTTTTTTTTTCTTTTCTCTCTGTCTCTTTTCCCCCTTCCCCTAGTGAGGGTTAAGATGATGTCATGGACGGAAAGGAAATACTGCAATGCAATAGAAGGCAAAGCAAGAGTGAGAGGGGAAAATGAAAAAGCATCAGTTTATAATATGTCCATGAATTGTTTTAAAAAGAAAAGATTTCAAGAAGCATGATGAAATAGTTTGAGGTGGTATTTTCTGCATTGCTTCTTTTTCCCAGTGAAGTCTCATACTCATAAAGACCAAGAGCAAGCTTACAGTGGATATGTCACCTTTAATATTTTTGTTTTCTAATCTCTCATCCCTCCTTATGAGGAGATTACACAGTTTGCATTACAAGTCTGCCATTCATGCTGTTTGAGTCTAATCTCACAATTTCACAATTATGGCAAAATTTAAAAAGGAGAAAGATCAGGCTCCTGTATCAGATGTTTCAGTCTAGCAACTACTTGGCCATACAAGAATATTAGGAAAACATATCCTTTTAGCACTTTTTGGGAATGAACAGAAGTCAAGGAACTGACAACTAATACAAAAAGCTTATCCAGAGAAGGGCTCATTCAGCTGTTACAGTTTTAAAAACAACATGCCTAAAATCAAGCTGGTATGTGCTTGAATTCTTAAAACAAATGCTATCAAAATATCATGTTGTTTCTTTAAGTTATGTTTTTCTGTTTTGATCTGTTGCCACTCTGGTTTCTAGACAATATGAGCATAACAAGAGCAATGCTTAGTGTTCAACTGCTACTTATAATCGAACTGTTTCTTCCCACTGGTTGAATTTTGAGTGTTTGGGCAGTCAGCCTGCAGCTCTAGAGCGAGTCAAATGTCAGCTCACATGCCCATGGCATGCCCTGTAAGCCAGAGGGTAGCTGTGTTGACGTAGAGGTTAGTAAAAATGAAAAAGAATTGGATATCTCAAATGTGCCGTCTAGCTAACAGAAACTGCATGCAACAGATAGCCACAATAGCAGTTTTTAAGAGCCCCATTCTTTTAATTTCCTGACCTCAATTTTAGCTTAATAATTTACTTAGTATAATATCAACAAAGATGTTTTGTGCTGTCAGAATATTTCAATAACATATAAAATATAAAATACATGAAGTTAATGAAGCAAAGAGTGAATACTGCCTTCTTGAAGACACAGAAATATTTCTGGGTTTCTCTGTGTGCAAATGCTTGTAAAACATATACGTACTTCGGTACAATATTATACCACAAATGCTCTACCATTCAATATGAGCCATGTAACTAGACTAGTTATATAGATGGACATTCAGGGCAATGCTACTCAGCTTTATGCACTTCTCAGTCATACATTCATTGGAGTACAGAACATTTGTTCAAGTTCTATAAAACTGTTTCATGGAGGCTTTGGTTCATTACACAGGGCCAAGAGTAACATTTACAAGAAAAGAATCTCTGTCAAATGGAGACTAAGTTGAGTTTGTGTCATGACAAATAGGGTCTGGCATGCCACATGGGAAAACCCCCTCAAAACTCTTTCTTAAATAGGTGAAAGTTTGTAAAGATGTTTAAGGATCAGCTCTCCTGTTATCACCAACAGAAAAATGGTAAGATGGAACCTAATTTGCTGGCTCCAGTCAACTTGAGACGCCAAAGGATAGTTTCGGATTTCTTTGTTGTGAGACCATTTGGTGACAGGTTTTGCTTCCACTTACACTTTCTGGAGATTCCTCACAATTAGCAGAGCTGTTTTGCTAGATTGTCTTTTATACTGATCAGACCATTTTGAAACACAGATGAAGAAATTCAAGAGGAATTTTTCACAGAAAGCAAAACTGTCACAGATAGGTTGGAAGACTTTTTGGGTAGGCTTAGTTTAGATTTGCTTTTGGCTTAGTTTACTTGGTTGCAGTTTGTATTTATTGAAGTAGCTCTAGTGGCCTAGATCACTATGTTTTAAGAGCCAGAAGAAAGAAATTACAATTTATTTGCTGCTGTGGCTAGTACAAAACACAGATTTTCTAGATTTCTCTTGCTTACGGTAAGTTGCTCCTTGTCTATAACCTTAGGGATATTCAGGGCTGAAGTACTTTAATGTTTAATTTGATGCTGAAGTAGGCAAAAAGTAGCCTTTTCCTTCAGGGCACCACTTTGAGATTGGATTTTAATTTCCCATAGACCCTCATAATACGACCCCAGCTTAATTACTTTACAATTAATACAGTTGCAATCTAACTTCCATGTTGTTTATCTTGCTCTTCTGAACAAATGCAAATATTTGAGGGAACATAATTTCCAGAATGCATTTCCAGATTTAATTTTAATGCCATGGATTGCTTTATGGAAACTTGCAGACAACCTAGAAGAAAGTTATAGGATTGAAGCAAATATGCATCCAATACAATATTCACTGCCTAAGTTGTATTTCCTGCTCTGTGAGTACCAGGAATCATATCTCCCACCCTCTGAGTTTCTGTCAGCAATCAACACCATTTACAACACATGCCATATAGAGAAAAATTACATTACAATGATAGTTGATCTCTGTTATGACATGTATCTTCATGGCTACAGAGGGGAGAGATAACTTAGCACTGAAATAGCCATGAATGATATATCTGTCTTTCCTCATCAGAAGTATCATAATAGATATTGGCCGTCATGCACTACCTATTTACAAAACCATTGTTCTTCAGAAATGAAAGCTATTTATAAAGTCTAAGAAAATTAACCCCCTGAAACACAACTAGAAAAGGATTTTTTCAATCCCGTACAACATAAAGAGGTCTGAATTTTGCCACTACGTGGCATACCCAACCCTACATCTGAACATTAACATGTGACAGCATATTATTACATTCTTATTTAGAAGTTAAACGCGCACATGCTACGTGAAATACACACCAAAGTGTCACACCAAAATAATTTTTTCTAAATTTATTATAGCTAGATTGTTACTGGGTGAGGCAAGAATATTCTGTTTACAAAGATGATTCCACATGAGCTCCAAAAAAGCTTTTACAACTGTCATTTGTCGCATATACTACAGAATGACTGTCTTTAGAATGGCTGGAGAGGATTGAATTTCGGCTTGCATTCTTAGGGAGTAAGAGAAATCCTTCCCATATGCCTGTCAGTCTCTCTTTGCATGTCTTCAAACCACTATCCAACTGCAGTGACATTTCAAAGAGTAAAACTTGTAAAGATAAGTTCCTAGATGTTTTGTGAAAATTAGTGGCTGAAGAAGGGAAGTCCCTCATGATTTCTCATTTAGGAATAGCACAGAGAAATTGTCTGTTCTTTACTCCTCTTAGCAGTATCCAGTCAGCCAACATGTGCACAGGATGAGTTTGCCATAGAGGTTATCTGAAGTCTGCTGGGGTATCACAGGGGGTAACCTGGGGCTTTGCCAGGGTCTGGTAACACCCAACACACACCTTAGGAAACCTGGCCTTGCATGTTCTCCTTTTCACAGACAACTGTGTCTCTCCAATTGTACAGTGAGGGCCTCTAAAATCTGCCTTTGCCTTGGGCAAATTTCTTTTTAAGAACTTCAATTCATGGGCTTTATGTCCAGAAGGGAATTTCTAAAAACTGTGAGCTCCTAGCTTGACCTGCATAACACAACCCACAGAATTTTGTCTCATAGTTCCTTCAGGATTATTCTCCTTTTCTATGTAAGTGAACCATATTGAATTTAATAAGTCTAAGGAGCAAAAAGGTTTAGAGGTGAAGGATAATGTCCTGGCTACAGCCCCTATCCAGCAAAGGGCTTGGGAACTGGAAAAATTCATATGAATTAAGTAGTAGTATGTGTCAAATTAAGCAGGTATTTACATTTTTCAATGGATGTGGACTGAGCTTTCTAAAGATTGCTATTGGGTTAGGTGACCAAATTCAGTAATGATCAACAAAGTTTCATCCATCTATGATACAACAATGTTGATCATCAGTCTGAAAAAGTCAAGTTGTAACATCACTGTACAAATGACAAGTTTTTCAAACTTTTCAGAAAATTATTGGTATATGAGGTATCTTCTATATAAGGTTATTAAACATTGTCCAAAGTGACAGATAAGTCTGTAATTCTCAAAATACTCTTTTACATGTGCTGGGTTTGATTCTGATAAAGAATAGTGACCTATTATGCTATTATATTTCACATTTCACCATAAACAACAATAAGCTTAAATCCACACATTTCAAGCTGTAAACCTATAGAAACGACTACAGGGTAAATTGAACAAATTCATATATTTTCAGATTTTGTTTCTAGTTAAATCCTCTGATTTGTTAAAGTTAAAATATTGCTTTCTGAGAATATTTCCATAAACCTTATGTGTGAACTACTCTATTTCCTCTTAAATAGAAATAAACCTTATAGTTTCATATTTTATATACAAGTGTCTATGAGTATTTAAACTTTACTTTGTAGTTTAGTGTTTATATAACTAACCACTTCTGAATACAGAAGTCCGATTTTTCATAGATAAAATAGATATTGAAGTGAATACAACATAAAAGCAACCTTTACCAAGTTATGGAGGCTTCACTTTACATAAGAAAACAATATAAATGATGTGCTACCTCCCTACATAGTTAAAGTAATAACTCTTTCTTCCTTTGACCCCTCCAAACACAAGTCATTAACATTTTTAGAAAATTTGAGGGTTTTGCTTCTCACCTCAGCAGGACTTTAAGAAAATCATGCCCTACTCAACCCTAAGAGACTCTTTTTTCTAATCTCCTGATATTTTTGTTAAATGTTGGTTGCGCCTTGTCTACTTTTTTTTTTTGCTAAACACCTTTAGCAACATGCTATACCAAGCCACTGTATATGGAAATAACAAATTGTTTTGGTTAGGAAGCACTCAAAATATACCTGCGATGTTACATTATGTTAGTATGATTCTTAGGCTGTGATGTGCATTATTGGTTAATTAAGGCATGGGAAATAATGTATATGAAAAGATATGTCTTCTTTACTTCCAATGAAATAAAAATTTCAAATCAAAAACATCTGTCTTTTTTCGTTTATGTGTCAAAATGTAATTGGCTATGGTTGGGGTTTGTTGCCTTTATTACTTTTAATAGCTGTACAGCCACTGATTGCCCAAGCTGATGGTTAATTTAATTTCTGTCAATACAATATTGGGGCTGTCTGCATATTCAGGCCATGATTAACTGCAGCAGAGTCCATAACAGTAGTGTTATTATTACTGCATTTAACTACCTCTCGGGAGAAGACAAATTAAATTATGTTGAAAATGCTGTTGATTATCATTACGGACTTATTTGTAGAGCACAATTACTGATCTGTTGTAAAATAAATCAAATTTTTTATCATCTTGGTATAAATTAAATGTAATGTAGGCGAATGGAGAGTGGTTACTGAAAGAGTTCAGGCAGCTTTGTATAAGTCAACCGAGCACTGAATTAAAATAATAATCACAGATGAACATGATATTATATTTTAATAACAAGCTACTTCATGACCAAGTGTGCCTCATAGATTATGGGACTTCAACAATAAAAAAGCAAACTTAAAATGCTTTATGTGCTGTTGACTTAAACAAAAGGTTGAGGCCTTCATATAAATTATTTTCCACTGTTTCTTCTACACAAACTGGAAACACAGTTCAAGTAACCAATTTAAGGCACCACTTAAAAAATATAATTACACTAATAGCTTACATATGACAGTACTTTAGCCCTCCTCCTCCCTCTATGATATACTCATCTCTGCCATACTGCATTAGTACCTTATGGAATGTGGGGCTTTTACTGATAACTTCAGTGAAAACAAAATATGTGCAACATACTTGCATATATTTAATTACATTGAATGCTCACTATGAAATGTCCCTTAACCCTACAACATCGGAAAGGGTTACGCAGTTACTTACTGATTCATGAAGACAAATGTTAGCAGGTATAATTGAGTCTTATCCTGCCTTTTCCATAGATAAGTGCAACAGCTTCAGTCAGGTTTCTTCAGATCATCAACAATGTCAGGAAACGAAGAAGTGGTAATGCAAGTGAGACATAAGTAGATGCCCCCACTTTCTTTCCATCCTGGTTAGCAGAATTCAGCCAGTCTCTCTCTCTCTCATGGGACTCACTCCTCAGCTGGCATGTGTATTGTAGTTCCACCAGTTTCAGCAAAATTCGGACAATTAGTTGCAAGTAGGGGTCTGCTCAGAGACTTATACTACTTCCATGTGTTCTTACAAGTTATACTTGCCCAGCTCAACTATTCCCCATTGATCTCTGATGCAAAACAGGTCTTATTAACTATGATGCGTTCAATCATTCCATACAGAGAAAAAAATATCCTATTGGCATCCAAAGACATTTTGCCTACAAAGAAGCCTCATAAAAAGCTTCAGGAGAAGCTATTTCAGTAGGTGTCCAACAACTTTAATTAATATTGCCAAACATTAATATATAGTCTACAATCACCCAGAATTTCTGCCTCAGAGTTACCTTTTCTCTACCCTCCCTACATTTTCAACAGGAGTCAGTCATTCCCACAAATGAACTAAATCTGCAGTAAGAGCACTTGAGCCCCACAGTTCCTGACATGCCAACTCCTCTGAGTTTTCATTCCTGGCACACTGAGCTCGTGACTTCATTAGGCATGCCTGGAGCTCCATGGCACTCCCGTTATGCTAATCACATCTATTACACTCCAAGCCTCACAAAAACTCATATACAGCTCCAGAGTACACAAGCACATTACGTCTGTAAAGCACCCTTTGGCCTAGAAAAACTATGATGGGCAGTGAGCCACAAGTTCTAGTTGCAGCTCCTCATCTGACATTAATAACTTTGCGTACTACATAACCCTTATTATGCAGCAAGGCCTCATTAAGAAAGAGACAAGTATCATTTGCCATATTTTGCAGATGGATTAATTCAGGAGCTGTCATTTGTGGTGCGGCAGGAATCAAACCCCAGGTTTTTAACAGAGCAGACCCAAGATGCACAAACTTAGCCAAGATTTCAAATCTATGTCTTTGGCTGTGCTCTCCACAGTTACCAAACCACATTTCTACACAAAGCCAGAAGCTGAACCAAGAAAATTTGACACTGCTGATAAACGTATGAACACTAGTATGATTTTATATGGCAGCATTTTTCTTTATTCATTTTCTCTTGTTTAAAGAAATTAAAAATGCCATATAAAAGTCTGTTTTTCAGTAAAACAGCCGTAAAAGTAATTTGCACAAGTGTCTTAATTAGAAGATCACAGGATTCAAAAAGTGAAACTTCTCAGACTGCTCTCTGTTCCTTTGCACAAAACATAGAAACAGTGTATGAGGTACAAGACATTAAAGTTCCTTCCTTGTTGTTTTTACCACTGGGTCAAGTATAGTTGATTTCTGTTGAGTTCTGTTCCTTACTGTGCTATAGACTTCCTTTGGTCATGGCAAGGTATCACTATCATAATTCAAACTCTTTTTGCTATTATTTATATTAAAAATACATCATTACATTCCTAGTTTCTTTCAGCTTGCTTTATTGTCCTGAAAAGCTCACTTTTGGGATCATTTAAAATGAGAATCTGTGTCACACAGCCTGTTCATTTAAACCATGCATATCAGCATCACAGCCATCCATTGAATCCAAAAAGGATTTTTAAAAGTCTTTAACCATTAGCTTTACAGTACATGAAATTCTATGAGGCACTTCAGACTACTGCAAGAAGGAATGGGCCCTACCACACAGAATTTATAATATCATTTTAAGTGTGAGACAAAACAAGGGTGAGCAAAACCAGAAGGGCAAGATTTTAGCTGTACTTTGAGAAAGAAAAGAGATACCACAGAAGGAAATAGAAAAAGTGCAGATATAATCTATGCTTAAAATATTCTCAGAATCCACTATGAAGAAGGGTGATAGACTCTGAATGAAAGAAAAGTTGTTAGCGAGCTTTCCATAGTATGTGAGGAAAACACTTTTGTTCGTTTTATAGTAGCAGCCAAATTATTTTCACTTTTCATGGTAGAACTCACTTCTGACTTCCTTAGTGTTTCTACTTTCTAAAAGTCCTTTTTCAAAAAATAAGGACTTGTAGAAAACTGGTCTTGGAAATCCGTAACATATCATGGAGATGGAAACAGCTTGTCTAGTCCTCGGTTTCCTATGTGCACGTTTATGCAGAAAAGGCAAGTGAACTAAAACCAGTGTTTATTTTTTTAACCATTTTTTTCTCTTCACTCACTACTTCCCTCATCCTAAAATGGTGTTCTGTATTTCAGCAGAAGTCAACTGAAGCTGCACCAAAGTCAAGGGTTTAAAAAAAATGTATTAAAGCTTTCAGTGTGTGCATATACGTTCCCAGCAGCTCCCACTGTTGTAACTTCTTGATGTTCACTTCCAATACAGCAAAGTAACACGAAGTTGACCAAAATCTACTCATATGACATTGACAGCAAAACATGTGAAATCATACTCAATGAACTCAATACAACCTTTTATATTTTTTGAAGAGGTAAGCCATATGAGCTTTGCAGACACAGGAATACAAAAGGATACATCATTATAAATGCTATTAATAATCCACTTAATTAAAGATTACAAATACCCATAAAAAGCATGCCAGCCTGCAGTAAATGGCACAGATACATTCTCTTAATAATTACATCAACTGAAATAACTATGCTATTTCAATAGCTGTGCTCAATATGGGTGAAATGCAGTCCACAAGGGGAGAGCTTTGAAGAGTTCTCAATACTGTAGTGAAGGGCTTTGATGCCACTAATGGATGGTGTCCTTATGGTCAAGGGAAGGAGACTCACAACAGCACTGACACTGTGGGATCTATCAGCTGCTTTTAAAACAAACTTAGTCCCAGGACAGCACCAGAGCCAAACAGAAAACGGTGCTGAGACTTCTCAGGAACAAAGCCCAGATAGTTTGATTACTGCTTACAAGATGCCAACTGAGAAGTTCAGAGATGAACTTCCCTTCAATATATGATTATACCTTATGTCTTCCATATATGATTAATATATTCCATAGACAATTAATCATGTTATGGTATGATTATGAACTGACACTGCATAAATGATCATGCTACAATAGGTAGACCTCTCCTAGGACACACACAGCGAAAAAAACCTAAAGCCACTGAAAGAATGGTTGCACACAGCTTGCTGTATACCTTCATATAAAACATAACTAGCAGGCATGTCTTCAGTCTCTTACGTCAGAAATACTTATGGATGAGAAACAGGAGGCTCCAGTTTAACTTGAGCAAGAGAGGTAATGTTGCTGGGTAGGAAAAATCTACTTCAGTAGGTAGCCCAGTTATTACGCTCATTAACTGTCAAAGCCATCTATCTGCTCTTGTCAAAGCAAAGCCATCCAGGAATCTTCCCAGAGCTTGTTCAGCCTCAGGACAGACTTGCAGCATTATCTTTAGAAATCTCTAGAAAAACATATACAGTACTCTTAAGTATCAGCCTTCCTTTGGACCTCTGCATACTCAGATACAGCTTTCTTAATTATACCCTAATAGCTTTCTTAATCATTCCACGTTATAATGAATAGCATCAAAAAATACAAGAAGATGATAATATAATATGTGGCACACTGACAGAACTCAAAGCAACTGTTAAGGAAGGGTATAATTATCCATACTTTACAGCTCTGTGAAAGGAGGTGCAGAGGGTTAAAATCTTTCCCCGGACAAAAGGAAGCTGTGGCAGAGATAGAAGCAGTTGTGTAGCCTTTACTCCTATACTATGCTATTGTGTTTTGAAATGTGGAGTAGATGACATATCACCACAAAATATGCTGTAATCATGATTTTGATTAAACCCAGATCATGTTAAAATATTGGATTAAGTTCAGTATTTTAAAAACAATTGCATCCAGTTCAGTAATAAAGGGACAGGTTGAACATTGAATAGTAAGAGGATGACCAGGGACAATGTAGGCCCCTTGCTGAACGAGGCGGGTGTCCTGGTAAAGGGAGGATGGCAAGAAGGTGTTGATACTGAATGCCTTCTTCACTTTGGTCTTCACTTCAAAGGCCCCCCAGGACCCACAGACACTGGATGAATGTAGAACAGTTTGGGAAATGAAGAGCTTCCCTTTGGTTGAGGTGGGGGTGGTCCAGGAGCGTCTCAAAGGGATTAATGTACACAAATCCATGGGCCCAGATGGGATGCACCCATGTGTGTTGAGGGAGCTGGCGGAAGTGATTGCTGAGCCGCTCTCTATCATCTGTTCATCAAGACAGGTCTTGGTGAACAGGAGAAGTGCCCGAGGACTGGAGGATAGTCAATGTCACTCAGGTCTTTAAAAAGGGCAAGAAGGAGGATCCTAGCAACTATAGGCCAGTCAGCCTCACTTCTGTCCCTGGAAAGGTGATGGAACAGCTTGTTTTGGATGCCATCTCCAAGCAACTGAAAGAGAACAAGGTCATGAGGAGTAGTCAGCATGGATTCACCAAGGGGAGATGGTGCTCAACCAATCTCATAGCTTTCTATGATGTCATAACCAGCTGGGTAGATTGGAGGGAGAACAGTACATGTCATCTTCCTTGACTTCAGCAAGGCTTTCGATACTGTCTCCCATAACATCCTGATAACAAAGCTGAGAGAGCATGGGATAGATGAGTGGACAGTGAGGTGGGTTGAGAATTGGCTGTCAGACCGAGCCCAGAGGGTTGTGATTAGTGCAGCAGAGTCCGACTGGAGGCCTGTGACTAGCGGTGTTCCCCAGGGCTCGGTGTTGGGTCCAATCCTGTTCAATATCTTCATTGACGACTTTGATGAGGGAATAGCATCCACCCTCAGCAAGTACACTGATAATACAAAGCTGGGAGGAGTGGCTGACACGCAGTAACACTGTGCTGCCATGCAGCGAGACTGGACAGGCTGGAAAGCTGGGCAAGGAGAAACCTAATGAAGTTCAACAAAAGCAAGTGTGAAGTCTTGCACCTGGGGAGGAACAACGGTTTGTTTCAGTACAGGCTGGGGGATGTCCTACTGGAGAAGAGCACTATGGAGAAGGACCTGGGGGTCCTGGTGGAGGACAGGTTGGCTATGAGTCAGCAGTGTACCCTGGTGGCCAAGAGAGCCAATGGGATCCTGGGGTGCATCAGGAGGAGTGTGGCCAGCAGGTTGAAGGAGGTGATCCTCCCCCTCTACTCTGCCCTGGTCAGGCCCAACCTGGAGTATTGTGTCCAGTTCTGGGCTCCCTGGTGTAAAAAGGACAGGGACCTCCTTGAGAGAGTCCAGAGAAGGGCTACGAAGATGATTAAGGGCCTGGAGCATCTCTCCTATGAGGAGAGGCTGAATAAGCTGGGACTGTTCAGTCTAGAGAAAAGAAGATTAAGGGGAGACCTAATTGGTGTTTACAATTATCTTAGGCGTGGGATGCAGGGTAAGTTAGCCAGCCCCTTTTCAGTGGTTTGTGGAGACAGGACAAGGGGGAATGACTGCAAGTCAGAACAAAGGAAGTTCCGCACCAACATGCGGAAAAGCTTTTTCACAGTGAGGGTGACAGAGCCCTGGAATAGGCTGCCCAGGGAGGTGGTGGAGTCTCCTCCCCTGGAGATATTCAAGAACTGTCTGGATGCTTATCTGTGTAGTATGAGCTAGGGAACCTCCTTTGGCAGGGGATTGGACCCGATGATCTCTCGAGGTCCCTTCCAACCCCTACAATTCTGTGATTCTGTGATTCTGTGACTTTGGTTTATGTATCTAATTAGAAATATATGTTTGTTTATCACAATACTCTCCTTAGGAAAACAAGGTGCACAAGAGCTTTCAGTATGATGTCACTACATGAGCAGGCTGGGAATTAGTACTTCTCAATCAATTAAACTTGGGCTTTTAATACGAGAGGGCAAAAACTGTCTATAGGAATGAGTAAATGACTGTTGCATCCGGAGGCTTCTTACCTGATATGTGACTTTTAGATTCCTGTTTTTTAATTCTTCTTAGGAAACATTTTCACATTGACACTATATTATATTTTCAACTTCCATTAGATAGTTCCAGGATACATGTTATAATGAAAATTCTGCTTTTCCAGGGCAACCTTACACAAGCCACTCAAGTGTCTCTATTTATTAAGTCAATAAGAAGACTGTTGTAATTCTCTGTTGGAGCAATCACTCCAGATTCAGTTATATATGCCGTATAAGTTACTAATGCCTGTGAAACTTCTTGTTCAAACAGTACTCTGTGCTACTCTTGGAAACCAAACACTTTACCACTTACCTAGTGAAAATGTAACTGTTCAATCTTGAAAAACAATCAGATACCTTTATGGCATGTTTTGTGTACTATGCAGCTAATTAAAAGGACTGTCTTTCTGCAAAACACATGGCTTGACCTGAACCCTATCCTTGCAATTGTAATACTTTAGACAATTATGTTATTATTTTCTCAGGTGTGCTCCGTAAAACCTTTTGAATATTTGTGCCAGATTAATTTAGCTGTTTGTCACAAATTGGAACTGATGTGTCATTTATATTACAGAAGTTAGTGCTAAGGGAAGATTTAATCCAGATTAAATATTTATTTTCCACTGTTTTTCTCATAATGCTTTATTTGCTAATGTCTGACCATGAATTGAGTTCCAAATAGTAAGTGTTGCAAATTGCAAGTGTGTACATCCAACTTCCAAAGTATTTCCACAGTAAAGATCCTTTGTTTTGCCAGTTCTGTTTTGATCACATTCTTTTCATAGGTAGTAAATCTAAATTTATTCTTTTTAGTACCTTGTCAAAGTTATTAAATAACAAAGCTGCAAAATGTCTATTTGAGAGATATTCTGAGGCAAACACAGGACTTGTTTCAAGAAGATGTTGATGTGGATCTAATGCTAAGCACCACATCATTGTAATAAAAAAAAGTCCAACTATGTAGTACAGCACCATAAAGATCTCAAACCACTTTATAAAACAAATGTACCTGGCCATAATTTACTGATGAAAGAATCCAAACTCCCCAGATTTAATGACATGGTATCACTCTGTCAGGTGTGGAAAGAATCCACAAACCTACAGATTCATTTTAGAGCTATCAGCCCTGTAACTATCTTTTATATGAGCTGACCCTTATCTGTATTTTTTACTAAAACAGTACAAAATTTAAAATTACAGTAGTTGTCAATAAACCAAAACTAAACAACCCCCCAACAAGTTAAGGAACAGTCTTTTCTTGTATTCTGTCAAGCTAAGAACTTAAAGTATTTTCTACATTATTTTTAAACCTGCAGATTCATTGTATTTCTTATGAAACCACAGCAACTTGGGCCAAAACACTTTGAATGTCTTTAAGACTAATGTCAAGAATAAAACATACAACACAAATACCAGATATTAATCAGACTCTGCAGCAGGCTTGCTGAACAAAAGAATCACAGTTATACACGGGTGTTACAGTTTGTTTTAATGTTCTGTGGTCATTCCAGACTCAATGTGAAATATAAATGCAGAGCAGGTACACCATTTGCAGTCATTGCATACCAAACAACTCATATTGCATCTTTTAGCTTTTAAAAAGCATTATTAGACAAGATTAGTCTAGAACTTCTTCTCAGCCAGTTCTGGCTGAAATTTTTACTAGTCTGCAACAACATGTTTTTAACTGACATTAAACTTATTTTATAAACATGACTCAAATTTCCATCAGAAATTTTTCCCCACTCTCAGAAAGAAAGCGTGTTTGCTGCACATGTTCAAAAAGTGCCAATATCAGAGCAAAAGTGTTTGCTGTCAGGCTTACTATATATTTTGGTTTAGCATTAAAAATAAAACCTGGACACATAAGTACTAAAACTTGTGGAAGCCTAGATTAAGAGTTCAATTGCAGATGTTTATGCATGTGCATTTATTATTATTATTAATTTGTTGTTGTTGTTGTTATTTACTGATACAGTGACATTTTAATTTCATGTTCCATTCTATGGGTATCTCTAATACAAAAACATCAACAGGATAATCTTAGTCCTTTAAGGTTAATCGGGCATGTATCTTCTATACACCAAAGTCTTGATTCTCTTGGAGTTGATGCATAAGTAACAGACCTGGGAGCAGGAAGCTCATGTCCCTAATTCAGGTCATCTGGCCTTATACACTGCTTTCTCAGGCCAGTGTCTCAGAAAATCAGTACTTAAAATACCTCATGGATTTGACTGTTTTTACTGCTGATTACAAACATTTTGAAGACTTCCTTACATATTACTCAGAGTAGCAAAAACCAAGTGAATACATCCTGTCAGATGTACTCTCTCTCTTCCGCAGAGTTCTGGCTTTTTTATGAATTACGATTTTCTGGACAGTAACACTGCAAGGGGCACCCCTACTGCTTTCAATTTCTCTAAGCAATAACCTAATCAAAATGCAAAGCAACCTACAAAAATATGAACCAGAAGGAAAGAGTATTCCAAGAAGAAAACAGAGGAGAAAGTTTTACATAGGCAGAATGCTTGTTTCTTGCATAGTTGAAGAACTTGACTTTGAGGCAGTATGTTCATAGGCCTGCTGTGTGATATCACCTGAGGAGCCCCTTGACATGAACTTCAGATGCATTCACCATACTCTGTGCTACAGGGATTTTATTATTTTGAGACTCATTTTCTTTTGAATATGATACCCTAAATGATTGAGTACACTGAAATCAATTAATGAGAAATGCTATAGATAGATAGAAATTTTATTATCAAGGGCACTGAAAATGAGGTTGAGCTGCTTTAGATGCAGATATGTGTTTCCAGCTAGTCTAATCGATCCCATATAATACATGTAATTGCAACTTTATATCTTATTATTGTCTCCACAGGGGTTTTGTGGAAACAAGATGCTACACATTACACATTTTGTATGATAGCACACAAACATTACATTATGTTTTACAGAACACAAACATGGAAGCCTTATTGTAAAATGGGCAGTATTCTTTTTCAGGTGAAATCTTATTTGTAGAGATGCAGTCCAAGGACAACCTCCCCTCAAAATACCACAGAAAAATGTCCAACTGCCTTTAATCAAAGGAAAACCAAGAGTAGCAATCCCTGTTAAGCAGAAAAGTGTAACAGTCAGTGAATGTCTGTGAAGAACAAATTAGAGAGCCAAGCTGAGAAAAACTAAGAATCTTTTATAGCAAAAAGAATCATTAATGTAAAACGACATGTCAGGAAAAAAAATACAACCGACCAAACAAACAAAAAAAACCAACCAATCCCCAGACTGCCCCACTCCCAAACCCACTTTCAAACCCTTCCCTTGTACTAAGCAGCAAGAAAGTAGGGGGATGAATAATTGTAAGAAATTGTTAAAACCTGTCACCTTCAGAAAGTTAAGTGTAAATGATTTAATGATTTCAACAAGCTGCTGTTTCTTACTTCAAGATCTAGCAAAGTTACCCAAGTCACAATCCAAGTCTAAAAATTTTGTTGCTCAACATGTTTGTGCCCTTTTAAATAATTATAATCATTATTCACAACAAATTCTTACACATCCATTTATCCAGGTATCCTGACACCAATACCATGGAAATTAAGTGTAAAAGATGCTGGTAAGCACTATGTGCAATTTACTTTGATAAGTCAGTGCCATGGAAGGCTTATGCAAACACAAAGTACAATATGCTCATTATCATAGGCTTCAGTATTTCACTAATAATATGGGTCTTGCTTTGGCATTATAAGCTAAAAGCATGCTATAGTTTAAATTTTTAAGGAAAGAAAATATCAAAAGCTACTCTATAATATTGGTTCTGGTTATTTTCTTTGTACCAGATTACTCCCAGTTATTATGTTTTCTAATAATACATTTTTAATATTCCATTTTACTACATCTGCTGATCTAGATTCACAGATCATCTTTAGACAAAAATATTCCCTCTTGATTTATTATGTTCCATAGTGAAAATTTCTTCATTATTAATTACTCTCACTGCAAAGGGGTATCAAATTCCTTGTCATCTTCTGTCCAGCTTCAGCTATCAACAATTAGTTTTTGTTCCACCTGACAGATCAAAAATTCTTGTCATGTTCCCCAAACAGATATCTGAAATAGTGTGAACAAGTTAATCTTTACTTTCTATAGATGGTGTCTTTCACTGTGTTAATCATTCCTGTACTGTATTTTTGGTTGGTTTTCGGGGTTTTGTTTGTTTGTTTGTTTGTTTGTTTGTTTTCTCAAGCACTCCTTATTTCAAGATTCATTGTAATTGTGAATATCAGGAATGGACACATTATTTCAGGAACTATTCCTTCTATATAAAATATACAAAAAAATCTATTCCTGATTTCTAAAAAATTCTTTTATATCAACCCCTACAGATGCCATTAAACTGATGGACCATGGCACTTCATTTAGAATGTAAGCATATCCAAATATTCACTAGTAAATTCCTTCTGGAGTTGTTTCTCATAGCATCTCTGCCCTACAATTTTTGTTCCTAGAGACATAACACTATCTTTGACCATTGAAATGGAACATGTACTTAAGTTTTACATCTCTTTATTTTCGCATCTAAAACATATTTCATCAGTAATCTGCCACTCTGTGCAAATATTATGAGTTTGAATATTGCTCACTTCTCCACGTCATCAGCAACCATGCTAAAACTGATATTAGGTACACAGCTACACTGCAGGGCCTGCTTCATGCACACCTCATTTGCAAAATTGACATAATTATAAAATTTTGCACTTCACTCTTTCATTCTGGGGAGTAGACAAACAGCTTCCAACATGTAGGAATAAGTTAGGTTTTTTTTCCCTTGGGCACAAAGTTATATTCAGAATTTATCAAATATAGCTGAATGTATTTCTCCCTCATGAATTCTTTTTCTCCTGTATCATACATGACAATCGTTTGTTACCTCTTTAAAGAGCAGGACAATAATTCAGCTATGCTATGACTGGGCTCACAGATTGTCTGAAAAAAACCCCCATGTATGCTGTAAAGCTTTTGTGAGGAGGGTAGAACGTGGGGGCCGGGGTATGCGGGAGAGGGTATTTTCAGAAAACAATCCCAACAGTAGTGTAGCAACTGTGCTTTATTTTTTTTAAAAATGACAGAACATGAGTTATATATTCTTGCATATAAAGAATGGTCTTTTTCCTCTCTCTTGAGGTTTTTGGACAATATGTGTTGGCTGGTCAGAAGGTTACAGAACTCAGCAGATGTCACTAGATAAAAACTTTTCTTTCAAGGAAGAAGTTAAAGGTCATATCAGTGGTTCATACAGGAGATACAGCTTTCAGTCAAATAATGGTCTTCTTCCCATTACAAGCCAAAAGCTGAAAACAACAACTATACAAAAGAAAAGACAAAAAAAAAAAAAGACTGCCAGCCTTATTGGTCCCAAGGGGCTGTCAATGGCTTCAAGACCTTCTGATGTCAGGTCATTGCTGTCTATAATGGCTATCTTACAAACATTTATATGCAAAGGTCTGAATGCAGAGGGTCTATCACAAGTTCTTATTTGAATATATTTAGTGCATCACTGTGAGGCTTCTCACAAAAGGTACTAGTTGCACCTGAGAACACTGTAGCCATGCATAAGTCACCATGTTTTTTAGAAAACATCCATCACAGAACGTCAGTTCTGATTTTCTATCACTGCAAGTTGTTCAATAAAACATACCTTTTACAAAGACTTTGATGATCCACATTTGAGGAGCAGCTTTCATTTTCATGGTTATAGATCATCTCTTTGGTCATCTCTTTGAGAACATCCATTCCCTTTTGGGTGCCTTCTTCAGTTAATTACAGAGAGAGTCTTGTGAGCTGAACAGTTGTAAAGCAGAATGCTGCCAATAAAAGGATTTGAAAATAGTCATAAACCACAGAGAATATTTTTCTTGACTTTGGAATTTTTTGGTAGATTTGCCAACTTCTATGCAGAGAACATCTGTGTTAGTGGAGTAACAGAAATTTCAAAAAGCTTACTTATTAGCAGTTATGTTTCATGAAGATAAAGCTGTGCTTCACTAAGTCTGGAGAAACAAAGAGAGATGGCAGTCTGATAAACCGTGAAAAGAATAATGCAGAGATGACTAAAATGACATCTCATTGCTGAAGTCAGCCAAAGATTTTACATCAGTATAGTTATTGCCACTGAGTAGCTGGCAAGGACTTGGTTTAAAGTAGGGTTATTCATTAACCAACCTGATCTCAAAATAACCTCTAGCCTATCTATATTTCCAGCATAACATGTGAAATGTATGATGGGAAATGTATGCTGGGATATATCTCTGTTTTTTTCATTTTAGAAGTGGTCAGCACTAGACAAAAGGTTAAAACTCATTACTTAATGTCTGAGTAGGGACCACTTCTTTTGATTTGCAATTAAAAAAATAATTTTAAAATAGCAGGCAAAGTTTTAAGCATCAATAAGTCAAAAGTAAACTACTGAGAGAATATAGTTAGAGATGCAGGATAACTCACACTTCAGAACACAATAGATCTCAGCTAGTAAGAGACACAAGAAACAAATTACTTTGTATTCTACAGTACATATCCGGAAACTGTAAATGTTAAACGAGGATCAACTATGAAACAGAAATAGAATAATAAGGAACTAATCTATAGAGGATAAGGAATAACATTTCTTCAGGAAGGACCCTTTCCAATGTGAGAGACTACAGGAGATTAAAGGTGCTCTAAAATGGGACAATTAAAGCCATAGTTATAACATGTAGCCCAAGATTTTTCTTTCACATTTATCAAGCAAGGGAAAATAAACTAAGTATAGAGCAGCACACTAGAGATCATTAGCAAGATGATGAAGACAGATTTTAAGTTACTATTGTAGATCTTTTCTTGTACAAAATTAATTTGGTTAACTCTGTTGCCAAGAGATGTTTGGGAGAGAGCCAAGAGACTTATGGCAATAAATCAACAGGAAATAAAATAAACACAAATTACAGATATTGTCAGAAAGTTACTATTTTGCTATCTTGCTTTTATAATACAAGCTAATTTCTCATAAATGTTCCCCTTATTTTTGCAAAGGTGTTTTTCTTTAAAAAATGGCATTGACCCTAAGGGCAGTTGAGGGGACTTTAGTCAGAACAAGCAGACAGAGGCAAATTAATCTCTCTGCTTAGTAGTGTTAAAAGTACCCCAAGAAGCAAACAAAAGCAACAAAACCTCTACCAAAATTCCCAACCCACAAATACCAAAACAAAAGCAAATCACCAAACCACAAAAGAACTGAAGTGAGGGATAATGGGAAGACTGAAACATATAGGTCACTCCATGGCCAATTGATGCTTTTATTATATTGAGTGCTAACCAAAAGCAAGCTGGGCTGACACTAGTCAGTGAAAGAAAGAATTTCAGAAAAACCCAAGTACTACAAAGCTCCATGGTTAATGTTATCAGTACAATTTGTACCCTCTACGCGAAATCATTATATTGGCAGGCATAAAGACCATTAAAGCCAGCTTTCAGATCAAATTTGAAAAAGGACTAGGGTACGTGCAGTCATCAAAAAGTCATGACACTTCACTGTGTAATGGGTATGTATTCAGGTATCAAGCAATTACATTCTGTCTTTTCTGAAAAGATGTCCCTTTTGTTTCATCCTGAGAATAGAATCCACTCTAGTGCAGAAGTGAGTACAATTTACATTGTATTATATCTCAGGCATTTCTAAAGGGAAGGTATGATCCCTACATCTATCCAGCTTTTGAGAGATATTAACATCTTCTGATAAAACTACCACATTAATACAAGATATAAATTAGCATGATTATAATCAGCAACAAAGATTTCGTAATTTGTGAGGATTTTCTTTCTATATAGTAAACAGAAAGATCCAAGAATCAAACTGTCCATCCTTTCATGTCAAGGAATGCAAATGCAAGTAAATGAAATGAATAAGTTAAAGTAAAGGTAATAGAGAAACCTCAATTTTCCCTTCCCCTCCCTCCTACTCATGTATACACCACACAAGAGAGGTGAGGTGCTTACCAGCATGATAAAATGATACTCCAATAGCAGCCACTTTGGGGAACTGACTTTCAGCTTCCAGTCCGTCTTTAGGTTGGCCTTATTGCTTAGGTTGTACAGTCAGAAAGTTATTTAGCGGTACACATTATGTTCTGAGTGGGCTGAGTGCATGTAATTTATGACTGTTGCACTTTAATGCATATTTAATAAAGCTGCAGACATTTATACACCAAATCAACTGTGTCAATTTTGTTTGCTTTGGGAGGATGGAGATGTCCCATGGCAATGCTGACACTCCTAGTGAGAGATTTAAATTGTAAGACATTTCATTTGAGAGGAGAGCACTTTTAATATACTGTAGCTTGATACAGCAAAAATAATCAGCAAGGGCTGACTAGCAGATACAGGGAATAAGAGAAATAGGATAAGTCTTGTAAAGAGACTCACTTCTTGCTTTCAGACAAAAAGAAGGAAATTAGATACTGCCTGGGTCAGAAAACCCTCAACCAACCACCAAAGCTGACAATTAAGGTTTTAAGAGAAGAGGAGGCAATGGAAAACAGGGAAAGGAGGGTAATCTTTCCAAATAAACATTGCCTACAGAAGTTCTGATCATTGTTTCTTTTTTATGTGCAAGGAAGGACCACTACATAAATAAAGCTGTTTTTTCTTCTGTGCCACTGAGATCCACCACAGAAGCTGGGTGGCTGCTGATTGCTGCGTCTGTATTTGGATGCAGAGGTAAATCGTCCCATTTTTTTATGATATGAGAGGCATGCCTTGCAATATTAATTGCAGTTTAAATCTGAGGTATTTATACCCATTACAAGGAAGATACATTTGCATTTCATCTCTTCTTATGCTTTTCAATCAAATAAATTAAAATGTTAGGGCAATGGTATGAACTGACTGGGTAGGTTATAAGGGCTTCCTTTCTAGCTATCTGTGCACAGAAGACATCTTTCATCCAGAAAAAAAAGCCCGGCTCTCTGTTATTTGAAGGTTAGATCTGGACTGCAGTCTTTGTTCGGACAGTCTTTCATATGAATCTATTTTCATTAGCCAAGCCTCAATACTGCTAATAGCCTCAGGGTCTGCAAGGCAGATTCAAAGTGACCATGTCGAGCTGCATAGTGCTGCAGCTGTATGGCTACCAGAAGCCAAAGCAGCCAATTTGAAGATGTGTGGGTATGTCAGAGCAGGGATTTCAGGGTAGGCATAACCTCAGATGTCCAAACTTTGCCTGCCTTCGATGGTATGAATACTGCTGCTGAATCAGGTTGTGTATCTGAACCTGAGGACCTGTTTAGAGAAGTAGTTCTTTTTTTATAGAACACTTGAACTGCTCTGCTGGCTAACAAGTCACACAGTGATATATATATTTGAGTGTGTGCGTGTGTGTGTGTGTGTGTATTTACAGTGCACACATATATATATATATATGCATATGCATTTGAATGGAATTGAGTAAAAAATATCTAAAATCTGAACTAACCAACACACTGAGAGGTGTTAAAACCACAAAAATCTTCCTAGACAAGAATGCACTGAGACATATGCAATACATATTCTGAAAGGATTGATGACAAAAAATATGTTCCTAATTGAAATGATGAACTATAGCACTCAATGAAAATGTGTCAGGACATCTGCCCTTTTTTTCATTTAAAAAACCCCATAGCTAAGATACGCATGGGATACAAATTGGAGTGTTTTATTCTTTAAAGAACATTAAGAACACTGACTATAGGAAAATCAGTGAGAGCTTTGTCACTGATGTCAATGGACCAAGATTTCGCAAATAAGAGTACTTTGCTTCCACATATTTGATTGTTGTTATTCTTTGTCAGTAATGGTAAGCTCACTACTTGTACTAAAAATGTTTCACAATGTCTGTATATATACAACAGGAATCACATTTATTACACTCAAAACAAAGGGTTGTGGTAGAAAAATATTATTCCTCATCCTCAGTTTACAGAGGGACAATTGTTTTTCAGTCAGGGAACTTGGCCTCTCTCGGTGCACCTGGTTCATAATGGGACAGAAAGCTCAAAAGCAGGTGTGAAAATTAATATGTGTGTACAAACAGATAAGAGTGAAATATCCTGATTTTCTTTAATTTCATGTTTTATCTCCATTTTTAATGTTTTCTTTTCAACCAGTTTTTCAGACTTTTTTCATGTTCCCCTTACAACTTCTACAAAAGTGTTCAGGAATTTTGGTTTGGATTTTTTTTTTAAAAGCTTGCCCTTTTAATCTTATTTATTTTTTCTCCCCAGTAAATGCTAAGGCTTTCCATCATTGCATAGAAAAAAAAATACAAACTAGATAAGGACTACAAAAGTTCACATAAGGATTCTTTTGAGATGAGTTATTTTTTCTATAGCATCAGAGTACTGTATGATATGCCATGGGTTGCCTATTCTGATAGCATGATTTATTCCTGCTCATCTGGTGTCACTGACTCTATCCTCACTGCGGATGATTATAGTACAAAATCACTTAAGGCTACAAAACCCTGCTAAATCAATAGTATTCAGTCCAGCAGCTCAAGGGTGTAAAAAATACACTGCATCAACTGTTTTCTATTCTACTGTATGTATTTAAATTGGACCTTGGGATGACCATTTATTACACTGCATGTTACGGGTCCCAAAAATAAATGACTTTTTGACACAAACTTTTAGGCTTTCTAAATCCAGCTTCCACGTTGCTTGAGGCTAGAAATTTCATCAAATATTATTGAATTCCAGCACAACATTAGCATGCAGAGATATTTACAATAACACAGCCATTACAACTCAATCAAAAGCTGATTTCAGCCAGAATTATGCAGAATTAAATCTTGCAGTATTCAAATTATTTAAAATCAGAGACTCAATAAAGTGTGGTCTAGAAATCCCATTTATCAAGGGAGCAGAAGTGCCTCTACAGTTATAGTGACTTTTTCATATATATTCTGCAAGTATTTGCATGCATTTTAAAATATCTGAGTTTAATTCTTATGGAATTCAAGTAACTGTACTATATTTATATGGCAAACTCAGAATCATTTCTTTATGTTTTTCTTTCTACATATCACCTTTTAAACACATTAGGGTTTTTTCTAGTTCCCACTGGGAAGAAAAATGTTATGCCAAAGTACAAAAAATGTATGTATGTTTGGTTCCAATAAAAGCTGAATCAACATACTTTTAAAAGTAGGTAGAATGAACTCCAAGCAACAATTAAAAAGAACCCTGTGACATAGATAATGTACTGAAAGTAATCTCTCACTTCTTCTAGTTCACCAGAGTGATTTTCATTACGTTTTTTACCCCCCAAATTCAATATTTGCCTTCCAGCAACTCACCAAATACAAGCAGGGGCAGAAAGTCCAGTTCTCCAAAGTAAGGCACTCTGTATACTCTACTTAGCCCTCTTTTTTGCTCCTTCCCACCCAAATCCTTCAAGCAAAACTTCCTGTAATTAATTTGGGGATTTTTCATTGACCTGTTCAATGTGGAGAGATGGGTGGACTCCTGGCATCTGTCTCACTGTGAATCACACACTTGACTTTCTCAAAACCAGAGCGTTAAGTTGCTTCTTCATACATCGTCAAAGTTCACAGGTAAACCCAGAGTCTGTCTTGGCCCCTACAATATAAGGGTAAGAAGTAAGGGAACAGATCTTCCTTTATGGAAGGACCTTCAAATTGCACCAAGTAAACTTTTAGTTACAGAACAGTAAAACTGAACTAAAAAATTTATATATCAATTCCTCTAGTTTTACCCCACTTCTAGACATTTTCTTAAGATATTTCCAGGTAAGTTCCAATTGTTTTTTATTAAATAGATGCAATTCGTGTACAGAAGCTAGTGGCTCAGCCTGAACAGTTTTTGATTTGAGAGATCTTTAGGAATTACCAATGTCAGTGATGAAATATGAATTTTAAATCCTGTGCCATGACCCATTTTCACAGGAACCAAAATAGTCTAAACAAAAACTACATGATGCACTGATGCCAAAAGAAAATATCCTGTGCCTCTTTACAACAGAACATTTTCCAAGGGGATTGAAGAAATGAGTTGCCTTCTTCCTAGCTCAAGCTAGAGAGGGTGAAGCCAGCTGATACTAAAAGCTACTGGCTCAAGTTCATACCATTCAAGACAGGACAAATCTAACCATGGTTCCGCCTTCCTAATCCTCTCCTGTCTAATCCCTGTCTTTTGTCCAGCAGCAGACGTTGTGAACATACACAGGGTCTCCAAGGTCTCTTGGTGAGCCCAGATGTCAGCAGCTGCTAGTTTTATGAAACTAGTTTCTCCAGTTCTGTCATACGTAACAGCTTCATCACCTGCAGTGCAACTACTGCAATTTATACGGCATGAAGATCTGATCTCAGGCTTTCTGCTCTCATGACTAGACGGGGAGGATTTGGCTCCGATTTACCATATTCTAACTTTAATTTTGTTCTTATTTAAGATTAATTTCAAATTGACCAATAATTCTTTAAGTAAACAGCTCAAAATTAAAAGGAAAGAAGCTCAGTCAGCAATAAGAACAATTCAACAGCTAAACCACCACTAGGAAAAGGTGTTAAAATACCATCTGTAGATATATTTAAAAAGGGATTATAGGACACTTTGAAGATTAGATGATCTAACATCCCTTCTAGATGTAATCTCTATGATTCCATTGTTCAACTGGTTTAACAAAGCGCAATTGCCCTGAAGGCAGTCATGTAAAGTCCAACAGTGAAGGCTTTCTCAGACAAACTTGCCATTGACTGGATAAGGAATCATCATAAAGTAGTCACCAATCATTTAATCTTTTACTTATGACCTGCAAGCCTAAAACTATACCTGCTTAACTCAGTTTTATTGCAACCACTATTTTCCCCCCTTTTTTCCTTTTTTTTTAATTAACATTGCGTTTTGGTGAACACGTAAGAGTAAAAATGTTACATAGTCTTGGCTAAAATTTGACTTTGATTTAGGATACAGAACACCATTTAAGTTAATGGAAGCTACAGGGGCACATCTAAAGGCAGAATTTGCCCCTACATGATAGTATAAAATTATATAGCAGAAGAAGGTGAAAAACTAAAATAAGGAATTAAGTAATTTAAAAGTAGAGGTTGCAATTTCTATCAGAATTTGAATGTCTACAATTGCAAATATATTATGCTCTTTGACATGTCCAAAGAAAAGTGATCATTTTCCACTCAGGGAACATATTTTAGTGTCACTTAAACTTCTATGCTATAACAAACTTCAGAAATGAGCCTTTCCTGAAAGAAAATAAATTGTTTCTTTATACTGATTTTTTTTTGTTGTTATTTCCCAGGAGATCTCTGAAATAAAGTGGTAAAATTACTACATGGAAAGTATGTCTGCATGTGGGTGCATGTGTATGTGTCAGGGAGAGGGAATTATTTTCTCAAGCAAATATAAATAAGTGCTCTAAAATCTTTAAATCACATATACTTTTAATAACCTCTACTATGGATGGGAAGAAATTTTCATTCATAAATGGATAGATTAATTAAGACACAGACTCAGATATGATTAAATTTAATTTCAAATATACAGAGAGATCTAATTCAGATATCTCTTATGCAAGTACCAAGTTAACAACAACACATAAAGCAGCCACCTCTTCAGATTTTTGGCCCACTACCTTCCTTTAACACAAAGGAAAATATCAAATGAAATCTTGAGATAGCATTCATTCAAAAAGAGATGTACATATTACTGCACCAGCTTTCACATCTAGTGTTTCCTAAAGTGTTTCAGAAACCAACATCCTAGGCACATGTGGACACTGGAAACAAATATCTCCAGAATTTATCTTTGAAAAATACAGCTTGATAAAGTGAGAAAAGGAAAACATGGTCAAGAGGAAAGAATTTTCAAATTCCTCTCTCAACACTAATGAATGAGAAGAAATATTCCTTTATTTAAGGCAGCAGCCACTAATGGGCTGAATGGAGCACAGTTTAGCGTCTGAAAGGCTGGAATCTTTCTAATCCTTTAATACAGTTTACATGACCATGGACTTCAAATTGAGGAAGAATGAAAACTGTATTACACTAGAGGTGAACACAGTCTTTTTTGAATACTGAGGTGACAGCCCTTCCATCCATACATAAACACGCTAAAAACCATATAAAGCGAACATGTTTCTAATTTTAATGCATTTACTGACATTACTGAAAGGACAACACTAAAACATGCATTTCCTTAGCTTTTTACTTCTCATGCTCTCCAACAGTATAAGACATGAGGAAAAATGGGGAAAGATCATGATTATTTTTTTTTAATATTTGCACAGCACCTAACACAGAATTCTTTGAAGTTATTTAATGCAAAATGGAGCTATAATTCCCATTTAAATTAATGGGGGACAGGTACCTAGGATCAGACATAACAAATACATTATTATCACAGTTTATGCTAGTCCATTTCAACTGAATTGCTTTCTGACCGTAAAAGAATAAAAAATTGTTTCATATAATTCATAGTAAATAATTCACAGCAGTAAGATGAACAAAAGTTCTGTTAATAGAAAATAATGAAAGATGAATGAAAATGTTGTTAAATAAATATATTAGCACCAGGAAATTAAAACAAACATATTCTCTGCTAAAAATAGAATTGTTAGAAAAATGAATTTATTTCTTAATTTTCAAATATCAAATATATTCTTTCCTATCCTGCAGAAGCTCAAATAATTTTCTTTTCTCTCTGTGAGACTAGAAAGACTTGGAACCAATTGTCAATACTCTTCTTGACTTTCACTACTTTTAAGGACTGTCAATTCAGCAAGCTTCGCTTACATGGAGTTTATTTTCGTGGGAGTTAACCCAGGCCATTTCTAAATGTTACAAAAATTACTTTGTATGATATATTACTTATTTTAATCAAATACAATTTTTTCTAATTGTCACTGCTATGGCAAACTCGCAGGGGATGGTCTGACTTGTGTACATTTCTGACAGTGAAATCGGTAACAACAGCTGCTTTGTGCCAGCTAGCGCATGTACCGTACCTCTCAAGCCTTGTCATTCACATCTCCCCTAATTACCAAACATCTGCTTTCCATTTCCATTAACACTGCACTACCAGCTTGTCTAGTTTAATACCAATGACTCTTGACCTCCCCCAAGGAAGACACTTTCTGTCAAAATTCCCCCAAAATAAACCAGCTCTGCACACGAAATTTGTATTAAAAAAACCCAACAAAAAACAAACCCAAAAACAAAACCCACAAAACCCAACCAAACCACACAAAAAAAACCCCCACCATTTCCCAAAGGAAAATCCTCCTGAAATCAGATAAATAAGATTAAAGGTAATTTAGAACAAAAGCAAGCATCCCTTGCAAATTGTGCTTTATGTCTCCAAGAAGCTTAAATACCTTTAAGCCTAGAAACATGAATATTCAAGTGTAACATACAAAGCGATGGGTTACATGAGAGGTTACAGTAACAGCCTATAGGTTAGGGTGTCTACATATCTGGCAAATATAGAACTATTATCTGTAATGATATCTGTCTACTTAAATAGAGACCATAATGGAGGGCCCAAACTGCCTTTATTATTTTTTTAATTATAGGTTATTATAATGGTGTTAATGTTCACTGGTTAATCCAGGATCCTAAAATTCAAAAGAATTATGACTCTATAACTTACAGCAATTCTTTTTCTTTATTCCAGGTTGCGATCTCATAAAAATTTATTCCTATTTGGAAATCAGATGGCACTTAAAATATTTAACAGCTTCATTTTGTTTTCAAGTTACAGGACACTATAAAAGTACAAGAATAAAAAAGGTTAAAAATGGGGAAATGCCTTCTTTTGACGTGACTGCAGAGCATAACCATTGCCCTCAAAAATCATAGGGAAGCCTACATTTCCTTTAGCCTTTATGACATTCTTACCCTAGAGAATGATACACAACTTAAGACAATGTGTTTCTCAAATTGAAGTCTGTGGAAAAAAAGAGGGAGTCATATTGTAGGAAATCCAATGTTAAATCTGAAGAAAACCAAGCTGTGCATCTTCCATTTTCACAGCCATGATCTAACTCTTTTTTTCTTTTCTTTTTTTCTTTTTCCCACCACTCCAAAGTATTCCATACAGTCACTTCATTAACCTTGAGGCCAGTAGCCACAACATAACGAGGCATTTGTTTGCATCCATGACCCAGCAATGCAATTCCCTAAATCACTGGCAGTAGGCTCATTCCCTTTTACAGTACAGCTAGTTTCCACTAGGGGAATGGACACTCGGAGGGATTTGCAGCGACGAAAAACCCTTTCTAGAACAATCCTCAGATACCTGTCAGACAATAAATGCTCAAGCTTAACGTTGTTAACTTTGGGAACGATAAGCTGCTGCAGGTAGGGGAAGTGAAACCAAAAAGAAAAACCATTACCAGGCGACAATACATCATCTTGCTATTTTGTACCAGTAAGTATAAAAGGATTCGCAGTACTTTGCTGGAGGAGATCTGCATTGGTATCAGCTTAGTGTCAGTGGATGCCACCATGGACAATGAAACAAAAGGGAATTAAAGAGGAGGGTTTGGTTGGGGGGAGGGGGACGGGACTTCAATGTATTTTGGTTGTGGGTTTTTTTTATAAGGAAAGAAGGTGACAACATAAAATGCTGGAAAACCGATGATAAAAACTGTGAGCTTTCAATGTATAGCATCTTCCTAATTGTCAACCTCCCTGAAGAACCTATCACAGAAAAACAGTTTAACGGAAGGAGAAAAATGATCTTTTAATCTCAACAATAAAAGCATTCCAGCCTTTGTATCTGCTGACTTACAAAAAAGTGCTTTCTAACAACAAAAGATGGAGCAGTAATTACATAAATCTCTTCACTCTTGATGAAGACACAATGGAGTATGAGGAAATCAATAGTGTTTCTGTGGTAATTCTTGTTTTTATTATGAGCTGAAAGCAAACTTGTTAAAATTGGATTCTGCTTCTTGTGTGTGTATGCCTGTGTGTATGAAAAAAGAAAAAAAAAATTAAGATCCAACAACACCAAAGCAAGAACATGCAGCTTTTTAAAAGCTTAGAAATTATTTTGCCCCTATAATACTTATAAGACTTATGATGCTATGAAATCTTACATTAGGTAATGGGTATTATAAGAGCAATTTAGCATTTTCCATATATCTTGAAAAATTGATATCAACATAAAAAATGCAGTTTTAGTGGTTGTTCTACAGACAGCCAAAATGCCTAAAGGTTACCAACGAAATTGAAATCCATGTATTAAGTAAACTAAATGCACCCTGAAGTCAAATGTTTCCACCTTATTTTCAATAAATTGGCTGTAATGATTTTATCCCACAACATACATTTATAATATATGCTGCTCAAGAATGAGTAATACTGTTGATTTTGCAAAGAAAAGGTGGAAATTATTGCATTTAAAAATAATTAATAGATGGGTCTGCATACCTTTGAATTAAATTAAAAGAAAAATATTTCTTTTTTGTGGAGATGATTGCATTCATATCCTGTTTGGTGTGAAAAGTAGATTCCAAAAAGCTTTTAACTAATTTGTTCAATTTGTTTCAAAGCCAACATGAATAGGCTTGGTGCAAATTCAGATTCATTAAAACTTAATTAATATGCATCATTATGCAAATGAGGTTGCAGTTAATGAGTTCTTAAAAGAAGCTTTCTTTAATTAGTTCAGTTTTAATGGCATCATCATTTATCTGACTTGTTTTTAAAGCCACATGACATACAAAAAGTGACCATCCTCTACAATGTTGCAGTTTTCTGTTTCCTAATTGTGTTTCATCTTAATTCTTTAATGCTGAAAACTTTGAAAAAGTTAAATGTTTTGATGTTCAGTTCTACTGAATGTTATTTCAATTAAAAATACACTGTTTTGTTTAGACTAGAGATATGTGTCTCTTCTTTTTAGTTATTTTTGCCTCCTATTATCTAGTCATTGGGAGTTCTTTTCAGTATACATACAGAAAAGGCTAGATATGTTATTGTATTAATTCTTAAACTCGGATTATTTAGTCTGTGCGTTATTAGTGGAGTTCATAAGGTTATATCTATACTGACAACACTTTATTAAAATATGAGAGTTCATTGAGAAGTAATGCTGCAGGAGAATCAGAGGATAAATGTTGGTGGGAAACTGAAGAGATTAAACAATTGCCTTAAGAACTGAAAAGACAAAAGCATTGTAGCTACACATCTCTGTAGTATCAAATCTGGAAGCTTCAAAAATATAATAAGTTTTAAAATATCTTTATATCTACAAAATATTGTGCTACATAATTACAATTATGTTTTGACAAGCTTTCTTCAGAATGTAAGTTCTATGAGAGGAAAAATTATAACTCTTTTACAAAAGTGTCATTTGCAACACAGCAGAGTGAATGATCTTAAAAGTATGGGAGTAGCAGAATTGCTGCAGGAAGTTCACCTGACCACATCTATATAGCTACCACATGCAATCATGAGACTTCTGTGCTTGCATGTTTGAACTTCAAAACCTTCACCACCTATGTTTCAGATAGCAGAAAAATTGCTTCAGCAACAGTAAACTCTTGGAACAGCTTCGTGAAACAGACATCTTTCAGTAGAGTCCTGGCCTGCAACTAAAGATTCAAGTTACAAATAACTGGAACACTTGAGGCTGATGACAAAACATACACACCTATGGTTTGCATTTATTTTCAACTCAGGTTCTGATAGGCAGTCAATAACAATTACCAAATAGGAATTTTGTCTATTCATGCCTAAATCAGAATACATTTATGTAAACACAAAGACGTCTAACATTTTGAGTGAGCTCAGGATCCAGCTGTTGGTGTGTCACATGTTAAGGGAAAATGGGATTCTATACAACTACTCTTATTTAAACCTGTAGAGATGTTTGCATGAGCAAGGACAGTTTACCTCTCTATATACTTGAAGGATCAGGCTTATAATAGATAATTCTTCTTTCCATCATCATTAGTTATTGACCTTTGATTTATAGTCCTGTGAGAGGACAGTTACATTTATAATACACAATTCAGCAGTGGTCCTTTTTCCAGGCTGCTTCTTGTTCAAAAGCAGATCACTACAGAAGCTGAAGTGATGGAAGAACAATAGGCAATTGATACCTAGGTCATTGGCTTCAGTATATGCACCACAAAACTCCATATCTTTAAGAGAGCTTTTTATGTGCAGGGGTGACCCTAGTGAGGTATATCATGTGGAGGAGGCCATCTGGGAAAAGGCACAAAGTTAATTATGAAACTTCAATAGTAGGTATGGTAAACAAAAAGGGGACAATATATGATGTGGGCAGTGAGGAATAGTTCACACAAAGGCAGATAAAACATTAATAGTACAGGGGACACCTGAATATAATTCGCAAGCACTTGCAAAATATTTGGAATTCATGTAGCTTAAGTGAGAAAAGGAACCAAGAAGTCATTACAACACAGGCAGAAATTACAGTCTTTTAACATTTTACCAAGCTTTCCTAATATGGCAAAGGGAAATCAGTATATCAGCTCCAGCTTTCCATCACATTTGGACTTTGCTTGGAGAGCACCTTCTGTATTTTCTCGCTGATTCTCTGACAGCTGGACAGACTCATCATAAAATTCCAACGTGGATCTACTCTACCTTCTATGAAAAGTACTATGACCTTTTATCTGTCATCCATGCTTTACCTATATCTACCTTCACACTGATCAAGGGCTGAGACTAATCAGGAAATACTCCACCAGTTATCTTCAGTCATTTTAAAGGGAAAAAAAAAAAACAACAAAAAAACCTAGCTAAATATTTTGAAAGATAAACTGATATAGAACATGATTTACAGAGGTTCAGTTTCCTGGACTAGAAGGTTCACCCACTGAGATGGTTGTTCACTCCACCTCCATGCATGCTTTGCACCAGAGATAATGAAATCCTTACTGGAGACATAAGAGGATACAGAGTGTTTAGTCTGGCCTACCATAACCTCCTCCATCTGAGAAGGTTGAGGGTAAAAGCTGTGAACTTTGTCACATGGAAGAACAGAGGATTCCACAGAGGATTGCCGGACAAAATCCAAGAATTTCCAGGTACCAACTGCTACATAGATCATCTATATTTTCCCTTTATTAGAAAGTTTTTTGTGTCTGCATTTTTAATAATCAATTGCCAAACACTGATATTAAATAGCAAACATTTTGACAGGGCAAATTCCTTATTTCTCTTTTATTTCTCTTCTCATATAAATAGTAGAACTAATTAACATCATTCCTATAAGAGAAATAGAATTCCTCCGCCCACGAGTTGTTCTGTCATTTGAAGCTTGGGTCAAATATCTAAAATGTCACACTATCATCATTAAATTGATGTTTTAATCCTCCTTAATAGATGACAGAAATGAGCTGTCAATTACAAGAGGAATATTGACATTTTATTCCTGACATCATTTTCAATGGAAGAATAAAACACCAATTAAACAACAATTATACACCAAGGTATGACATGTTATATATTTGACATACAGTGTAATAATTAAAAAAAAAAATCATTTCTCACTAATAGTAAGGAGAATAGGAGTTTATTAAGAACATCAATTAACTCTTGTCTCGATACTTTATCTTTGTATACCTTAATTCTCCAGTAGGAGTTATGGCCCATACCACCAGCCTCTTAAGTTAGGAGTACAGGAAAAATACTCAGGAAATGTTGAGGGAGGAAGGGACTGATTTCTGAACGTGGTTCTGGAGAGTTCCAAGAAGGATGGAAGCCTTTCTGCGGGGACAGCAGAGACAGAAGGAAAAATAAAATAAAGAAAAACAAGCAAAATTCAAATACGGAGACTTATTTTAGGAAAATCACTCTAATTTGCCAGTGCTTCCTCTTTGCTCCTGACTTCTTTTAACTAAGAGAAATCCTCAATCTGTGCTCTCAAGGTTTCCTTAGATCTACAGAAAATGCTGTACCAGCAAATCACATCATTCCAGGGGATTCATCTAAGTTGGATTCCCAGCAGAGCTCTGAGAATGGAATCTACCGATAGTGCCAGCTGGGTGTATACCACGCAATCACTCTCTGGTGGTTGTAAAGGCAAGTATTGGTTGAGTTGAATCTTTCATTATGGAAAAAGCAAATGGGTACAATGTGTTAGGTCCTTCACAACTTCCAGTGCCAGCCCTTTGTAAGAAAGCTTCCTCCTATTACGCTTCAACAAAACCCATCTTCCTGGGGGACTGGTTGCAGAATGAGAAAAATCACTCTATGAATCGCTATATCCAGCTCTCACAAATCAATATTACAAGGTTGTGTTCTTTTGGGATTTTTTTTTTTTTCCTGATGTCAAGATGAATGGGATTTCAAAGAATGGCTTTCTATTTTAACAGGGTAAACCACTTTGGAATCCATTTTCATTTACTGATATCAAGACTAGGCCGTATTTTTAAACTTCACATAAGGGTATTTCCTAAAGGCTGGGATTCTTTAATTACAATATTTTATGATTTTTTAGCCATGGAGAATAATAGGGAAAATTCCAAACTCAGACCCCACACACTGCATAGGAGGTCTCAGTAGGACACTAGCCTGAGAATGCCTTGCAAACTATGTTCAGCAGGATACAGACAAAAAATTCCTGTACTCAGATAAACATACTCTGCACTAGATGAGCTATATTTATACTCAGCTGAAAGCTTCATTATCCTTCTGAAGGTGGGAGAAAACCTTAATCTGAACAAGAATCAGTCCCTAGACTATCATTAGTGTCTTTAAAGTACAGATAAGAAAGCTTAATAATGATTTTATGCTCAAGTAAAGAAGAAATAACTCTAGTGGAAACTTGTGTGAAAGCATACAGGCTGAGTTACCATGATTCCAAATATTATTATTGGAATTTTATCCAAATATTATTTGGAATCATGGTAACTCCAGGTGAGCTATGGGAACCCATCATGCGCATCCTCCAAACTATCCCAACTACAACAGAAACCTTTTTAGCTTGTTTTTAAAAACTTTTAATTTTTTTTTAATACACAACTCTTTGGACAATCAATAAATCATTAACTGCAGTAACTCCTTAACTCCTTTATGGAGTGACACACACACCTACCTCCCCTCCATTTTTCATTTTCTACTCCAGTAAATCAGACCTCTTCTTCTACATTAAAATAAGAAATAGTTGTCACTTGATCTTACACTCAATTTTTGAATACCTTTCCTCTGGTGGAACTGACATGTTTAACCAACTTCCTGAGATTTCATCTCCTTTATGAATATCTACAATCCTTTTTCCATAATATGAGTGTGTCTCAGACAAAATGGTCTTGAATAATGACCCCCTTTTTTAGCCTGGAAGCTCTCAGATGATTCTTCTTAGCAAACACTTCTCCTTTGTTTGCCCCAAGGTATTCTATTTGCAGGTGTTATTTCTCTAACAACTGACCTGGTGGGCTAACCAAAAAGAGTAAAAATACATTTTTATTTATGAAGCACCCAAGAAAACTTTGTTTATCTAGTTGTAAAACACTGTAAGGGGTAAGCAGTAAATAGGAAAGAGAACATAAAACTGATGAGCGCTTACCCTCTATTCCCTACTGATGCTTCTACTTAGCCCTGCTTAGCATTTCAATCTATACAAAGTCAATGGGCCATATAACCTTCTTCTATATACACTAACCAATTAACATTATTCTTTAATAGGAAGAAGTTTAGGGAATTCTTTTTTCCAGTTTGATTCAAAGTAACATTGTTACTAGACAACAATGGACATGGGTGCAAGAAGATACACTTATTCTATGAAGACAACTAATATCTAAACTACTGAAAACACATTTATTTTAAATAACAGCCGTTTGAGAAATATTTTCTTAATATTATGTAAATGGTCAACAATTACAGTAAAATATTAAAATTATAGGACTAGTTAGGTAACCATTAATTTAAAGAATTTTAAGATACAGCAACATACAATAAAGTAAAAGTTAAAGGTTAAAAGAAAAAAATATCTTGCTTGATTGTTGTGGTTGTGTGTTTTTTTTGGGGGGGGATCTGTATGAGCAGCAAAAATAAAACTTTAAAGTCCACTTTTGTTAAGAGGATGTTCATAACTCACTTCACTTGCAATTGTTCAAGAACAGAAATAATGCTGGTTTGCTTGCAAAACCTTCAAAGTGGGATTTGGAATGCGGCATGATTTTTCTGCTCTCAAGGGTTTAACATTAGATAACTTTGAGGGGAATTTATCTTGTTGAAGCCCAGATTCAGCAATTTTAGTCAGTAAAAACTTTTTGGTGTTCTTTTCATCTTACTAGAGCAATCTGATAGTACAATGATTTGCAAATGTATCTTTAATATCACTGAAAAAGAGGGTTCTGTTCACATCAGCTTTGCTCATTCCAATATAACTTCTTTAATTACACTTTTTAGGACTTTATTTCGTTAATTGTCAGCTCCATTATCCTAAAGAAGACAAGTGCCTCAACAGTGAGAAAATGGCCCAGTATCTTGCAGATCTCAAGCCATACCATCTGTTTACTAAGTATTTCTGGATCCTCATTTTTATTTCATACCAGAGAAATACTTGCCTGCACCTGACCTTTAGAAGCAAATAGATATGCTCCTCATGATTCTTCCCCAGGATTCTTCCCACCTGTCTTTACTTTTAAAATGGTAAATGGTAAATGTAACAATAGAAAATAGGTGAGATTTTTCTTCATATTGGAAGGATGACATGTAAAAAAGTGCCACGGCCATCTTCTCATCTGTTTCTTGTGTACAACGTGGGTGCCACACCAATCATTTAGATATGGAATGGAAAAGATTGTAGCAAAAATTTAGGCTTGGTGAGAGTTGATAGATTAATAATGCAGGAAATTGATTAATCACTTTAGTAACACAACAGAGTAGCCTGGTAGCATTAATTCTGACCACTAAATCAGGCTTAAGTAGATGGGACAAGTTGTGAACAGTTAGTAAAGAGGAGAGACCAAAACCAGATAGCAACAAGGATATAATTTATGGGATTAGCAATGTTACAGGACACAAGCTGTTGAATTTTGCCTTGAAACACAGCACCAAAGACTTTGGATTTAGACAGCAATGGGAAAAAAGGAGAAAGATATTTCAGATTTAATTTTGATTAGTTCAGTCTCATTGAAAATCTGAATGTGCAAAACAATTTGGAAGTTACTGTGAAAAGACTGTCATTTGAAAAACAAGGGAAAATCAAAAAATATTAGTAGAAGAATGGAACTCACAAAAGAAGAATTGAGAAAATTTAAGAGAATTAGTGGCTAAAAATCAATGGAAATATTATATAAATAAATTACTGCAGAAGAAGTAACAACTGACTGAAGTACTTTTAATTAAATACTTGGGATGCTGTCCCTAAGGAGATATTTCCAAATCCAGCAATATTCAAAATTTTTATTAATAGCTTTTATGATACAATAAAGAATAAATTTATAAAATCTGGGAGGAATGGCAAGAAGGAGCTTAGAATTCACAAAACCCTCAGTAAATTAGAAGAATGGTCTGAAAACAGAAGGAGCAAGAACTGCTTCATACAGAGATAAAAAAAGATTAAAAAAAGAAATAAAAACTTGCAGCAATCTACAGTGAGCAATAATTGGCTATGCTAGTACTGCATGCAGTGTTTAGGGGATTATAGTAGATCTCAGGCTGAGAATGAACCAAAGCTTGTACTGCAAGAAATGTCAGTGTCATCCTGGAATTATTAACAGAAGTATCTCGACAGGAAGAGAGAGTTTTATCTTCAGTTAAGAACTGAATATTCTAAGTGAAAATTATGTCCAATTGAGGTATTCTGTTTAACTTTGTTATTTATTTTATTTGGTCTATGTAGACAAAATCTGCGGAAGTGCAGAAGACCCATTTGAAGGTTATTCTAGATGATGGTCATTGTAATGGTTCAGAAGCTTGTTCTTTTCACTTTACCTTTCCTCAATATTCCTTCTGTCAATGCTTCTTTCTAGACACTTATTTTCCTTCTACATTTCTCACTGTAATTTAAATCTAGATGCAAAATACAGATGAAATATAATTGTATTAAATATTTTAGAATCAGTGAGAAATTTTAAAATCAGAAAACACAAATCAACAGAATATAAAAAATGAAATTTCAGAGAATACCCTAAAAGGGATACAAGTTTTGTGATTTTTTTACTATCAAAGTATTGAGTGTCAATTTTTGAACTTGAGATGGTTTCTGAGTTTTCTCCTTTTTTATGATTTCTGACACCTCAACCACTGTTGTGCAGTATTGACCTGCAGTTCAGATTTTTCTTTACAATTTTATGCTCCTTTTTATAAGGACAAGAGATTGTTTGCAGCTTATTATTTAATTGCTCTGGTACTAGAGTTACATGCCAGTAGTCTACTGCAATAAGACAAGTCTGTTTCACTTTCCTTCACATGTTCTTAATGGACCCTATCAGCATACTTAATTATAACAAAGCCCTACTGTCATCCTCAAACCAAAATCTTCCTTTGTGGTTAAAACCTGGCCTCTGTTGTGGCACTAAATTCTTGTCATAGAATACACCAGGGCTGTGTTTTGGGATTTTTTTCCATAAGTTCCTCTGTCTTTTACCAACAGCCCAGTATACAACCTTCGGAATATCCCTAAAGTCAGTAAATAATACTGTTTATTTATAATCATTTAATAACTCGGCATCATGTGTTCTGGATAATAATTGGCATATTTAAAAGCAGCCCAACTAAAATACAGTTACTCTGAACTCGGACCACTGCATCTAGTAAAAAAAAAGCAAATAATTTGTGCTTGGACTTCTGGGATAACTAACGTATATGGGTCAGAAACGTATGTGGGAGAATGGGAAGTCTGTTCCTTCCATTATAACTAGAGTTTTCAAATTTCTCTTTCTTAACACAAAAGGAAAAGATCAATGGAATTAAACAAAAACAATCTTTAAACTGATAACTATAACTCCATGCCAGGAAAAAAAACCAAACTCCCAACTCTTTCCCCTGAAAACAGAAGTTTGGCAGGATTAAAATAAGTTAATTATAAATGTACATGGGTAGAAATATACTTAATATCAGATAAAATATTAAGTAGCCAATTAAAACAATCAGTATACTTCATCAGATTGCTGGATATGAATCAACTGGAAGGCCTTGTCTAAAGTGTAATGTTAGTATGCCTCAGTGAATGTGAGCCAATTAGCAGATTACACATGTTGGCGGAGACAAGCACATGACTAGTTTAACATGTCCTGAAGGCAAAGTTTGACTTACGTTTCCTGTTCTCTAAACACAAAATTTATGTTTCTATCTATACAAGGCCTAATGAATTTTGGATTACACCACTGCCCTGGAGTTGCTTATAACCTCCACTGATGCTACTGCCAGTTAGAGACAGAATATTGGACCAGAGAGATTTAGAAATACTCAGCCTGGCATCCTGGGTAACAAATCAGCGAGAGAGCTGCTTAGCTGAAGTTCGAGCCAGTCCCATCCAGCATGACCAATTTTTTTCCAGGAGAGTGAGTAACAGTGAGTAACTGTGAGTGCTCAGTCACGAATAACAAATCACTCTTTTTCTGTTATCAGCCAGGTTTGGGATGTTCCTCTGAGCCTCTGTAGTTCTATAGAAATATTTCTATTTCCTAAAATGTATCAGTTTTGGGGGCCATCACTTAATGGATCCATTTTCTCCCTGAATCACATAAAAATACGCAGGGCCAGAATCACTTTTACTCAACATTAACTATGGGTTAAGCCACATGGTATTTCCACAGTCAAAGAAATTGTATATATTTTCACTTGCAAGCTTTTCTCTGTGAATAAGATTTATTTTTAAAAGAAAGAGAGCATGTAGGAGTCAAAAGGTTCATTTACAAGGCTGTCATGGAGACAGCATTTTTAAATAACCACAGCTACATCAAATGATAATCATCAAACCAAATAAACTAAATGCCAAAATACTCTGAATCCTAAAAATAAGAGCCAGGTCTAAATTACTCTAATTTCTAAGGCTTTAAAACATTTCAAAAGGTAAGTCACGTTTTGAGTGTATACTCTTTGTTTTTCATTCTTGAAGAGCACTGAAGTGGTTTGTGAATCAGGCTTTTAAGACATTTGGCTGTAGCAAAATTGTAATAAAAAATGCATAATATGTACTTAAGAAGGAAAGTAACACCTCTGCCATAAATTGGTTCTTTGAAATATTTAAATTAAAAAGTCTAAAGCATACTATGCTTGCATAAAACAGAATTAAACAGCGTGTATCTTAGATACATGGGTTTCCTCATAGGGATAAATTTAAAATTGGGATTGCTCAAGGAAAGGAAACTTTTTTCAAGACAATACCAACATTATGAGTGGGATTTTCTCCAATTCAGGTTGTCTTTGTCATTCTCTGAGAGATCTTCCTTTCCATCATAATTCATGGAAATTATCATTAACAATGAAAAAATTACTCATTTACTTACATTCCCTTTTGAATAGTGGAGGAATTTCACTGGAAAAAAAAAAAAAAAAAGCTTCCTTTAATGAACGGTGAGGTATATCTCTGTAGCTTAATACCTTTTTCTACCCTCCAAGCACAAAACCTTAAAGTCCTTAAACTCAGTTCCTACTCAGGCATAATTCCCGCTCAAGTAAGCTGGCGTTTTGCCTGAATAAAATGAGTAACATGATAGGAATTCAGCCATGAGACTGTATCAGTTTATTGCAATATTTCCCCACAGACCACAAGCAAAACTGTACTCTGGATGACAGAACAAAGCTGCCCAGTGCATGTACAGCTACTGGAATTCTGCCAGTCGGGCAATATCCATTGTATTTCTCCAGAATGGAGCAAGAAACATATTGTGAGAGGCAATCAAAGAAGCAGCCCAGGGCAGAGTCCATTCTACAAGCAAGGGCATATGTCTTTCTAAATTGCACTTTAATATATTTTGGGAAGACGTTACATTTAATACAAGATGCAGAGAACAGACATATCACAAGTTCACAAGACTGCATCTAACTTCCAGTTAACAATCCCAACGCTGAAATGTGTTTCTTTTTGGCAAGGAGAAAATAATACATTCTTTTCCAATTTCTGTCTCACCTGAAGTTCAAATGAACTACGGATTGGTATCTAATAATATAAAATACACTCATTAATTCAAATTCAGAATGCTAAGAATACATTATTCCAAAGTGGGAAAGCTAAATGCAATTCTTTCCTTCTACATGTGTGCTTCTGTTCTATCTTAAGGAAGATGTCTGTCCCGTTCAGTGACTTTTATGTAGGATCTCTGCATGTTTTGTTTTTAATTCTTCTGTATTTGCCTCAGTTTAGACTCTTGGAACCTGAGGTTATTAGTACATTACCAAGGAAAGTCCTGATCTAAAACGAGAACCACCTCTTTGGGCTATAAATACAACACAATTAACTTCAACCATGAATTTATTACAAAATGCTCAAACTATCTTGTCACATATTTAATAGCACTTCAGGAAAATAATGTATATCAATATATATATTTATTATTGCATTCATTATGCATATCATGGTTATATATAAACTTCCACAAACAGAATTACTCTTGGCCTTCTCCATTCTCTATATTTTCTGTAGATAATAAAAACCTTATTCATCCTCTTTATCTCTTCTTATTCAAACTCACTTCAGTTTGTGTATGATTCTCAGAATCTCTTGAAGGAAGGGTAATATTTTTTAACCATCCAATTAAATACAGGTATTATATAGTTTCTGTTAGTGACATGGTAGCAAAGGGTCTATCAGCATTTCCCTTACAAACCCTGCTTTCAGAGGTTTATAATTTCCCTTCTCCACTACAAAGATTCAACTTGAAAAGAAATGTTCTGTACAGATCTACCTTCAGCTGTCCAACACATACTATTTAAATATTGAACCAAAATTTTCATTAATGTATAATTACATTCATATATTACATACTTTCCTTTAATTTTTAGCCAAAGTGCAATGGCCATAGCCATACATAGCCTGACACTTCAGACACCTACTCAACACTTCTGAACATCAGTTTCCATGAGTATTCTCAAGGGAGCTGTGTGACACAAACAAAAATTCTGTATCTAAAACCAAAAATAATACAGCTCAAGTTATGTAGAATTCTCCCTTTTCCTAAACAGGTCTTTACAAGAAATTGCCGATCAAAACCACTATGTTTCAATTCACAACTTCTTATATGGTTGTTACAATCTTAGTGATAAAAAAGTCTTAGCAGAACAGCAGTTATTGTTTCTTGGTTCAGCTGTTAATTTTTACCTGTCTGCACTGCAGGTACATGTAGTCATCACTATTCCACCTTGGCTGGTCTTTCTCACAACCAAATCCATCAGCTGCATTGAAGAGAGAAGCTGCCTATTGAATAAAAGAGTGTCTGAGCTGTGATACTGGAGCACCCGTAGCTGGTAGTCTATCTAGGATAATTGTAACACTGGTTGCTTGGTATTATCAAGGTACAAAAGTGGATTCAACTCCTAATTCTTTCTTAATCAGTCATGCAGACAATAGTTCAAGGTAAGGATTTAAATCTGGTTGCAATAAACTGCACTGTATATGAATACAAGAAGTCAGCCATACTTAGGGACATGCACCTTTACACATGATTTTTACATTGCATTATAAAAGCTTTGCCACGTGGTATCAGAGAAAAATACTTCCTACATGTGTGCCCAGTAACACAACTGGCACCAAAACTCTTAAAAATGGTGGTCATAATATTTTTTCTGGCTTAATTTTGTCTGAGGCCCACATATTTAAATTTCAGCTACCTCCATGAATTTAGCTTCTTCTAAAATTTGACCCATCTTTGTTTATCTCCTCCTTTCTAGGCCAGAAGTGGGGCTATGCAGCTGCAAGCTACTAGAAAGAGATCCAAGTAGGTGGTCGGCAGTGTATCTAGACCAACTTGCAGAGGCACGTATTCTTTCCAAATATATAAAACAGAAATTGATTCTCATTCCTCAAAGAACCTGGTCCCATAAAACCTAATCTGACATTTGAAAAAAGATGTTAAGCAGTTCATGGTTAGGAAGACTTCCTTTGGTTTTGATTGGCAGCCCAAACTAAGAGTGCTCTTAGGACAGTTTACAAACACAGCCGAACGTATTTGTGTGACATGCCATTTGGCTGCAGAACATGATCCAAGAATAGGTTTTGCTAAAGCTCTGAGAAGAATCACAATTTTAGCGCAATATGTTTCACTGTTGCCTTTAACTACCTGTTCCCTGACTCTGACCATGCTTTTTTTTCCTTCTTTAAAGGAGAGATATTTCCTAAGAGAAAAATACCTCCCTCAAGGTGGCCTATGTCATGCCCATCTCTCAGGCAATAACTGCACATGCATGTATAAAGTGATGCTGGCCTTAAGAAAACAGATGAGCAACATCAAAACTTAAGAATATTTCAGCGAGTTGATATTCTGTCTCATCTCTTCTTTTTTTTTTTTTTTTCATTCTACTAAAGTAGTACATAAAACTCTCTGGAGCCAGTACAGAGACTGAAGAAATTAGAGCCCAGAAAGAATCTAGATAACTTGAAGTATGTTGCTTCTGTACCACAGTCTAACCTAGATCACCTTGGAGGCACCACTTTATCAACTTTAGGCTGTGCTATCATCTGCTGAACTGTCATCACACTGCATACTCCAACATTTCCCTCTCTGGGCTCTTTCTGTCCTTAGTACCATCTGGCTTGCAAAGACATCCACTTAAGTCCTCATTCTATAATAATTCTTGTGTGGAAAGACCTTCTTCCTGAAGAAATGGCAATTTTAGGAGCTTATAAGATCATTTTAGACCTTTTAACAGGATAAAGCAACATCTTAAACTCACCTTGACTGCTTTTTCCTCCAATGCTGCACACCTGAGTGATTTAATGCCAGCTCTCAGGTTTTTAGGTTTTGTTTTTATTTGACCCTCAGTAGCTGGAATCAAATAATTAACTATTGCTCCTCAGCTTATTTTAAAACAGAACTAACTCCTAGCCCTCGAAATCACTAAAGAAAGTTTAGAAACCATAACTCTGTTTTCAAAAACGCACAGGGCATATAGAAAAGAATTTCAAATGCATTGTTTGTTTTAAGTCTCATGAATTTTGAGTCAAACTCCTGATTTTGGCCAATGCTTGGACTTGGCAATACTGTCTAGCCTAGCAATTTTTCAGTTATGGCCGCATAACAGTGCAGCTGAGATAGAGATTAGCATTCCCTCAGATTTGCCAGCATAACTGCACATGTAGCTGCCCTCTAATTTCTTTCCTGTCAGAATGACAGGGAGTAGGGCTTTTCAAACACAGCTGACTAATGTACATTAGGGAGGAATATGCAAGAAAAAAATATGCAATGGGCTGAAGTTGTGGTAACTTCTGTTGTGGGAGCTATGGCAAACAGATGTAGGAAAGGAAGAGGTAATAATCGCTTCATTCAGCTCAGCTACATTCAGAAAAAGACGCTGAAGACCACCAACTTCATTTAAGACAAAGAATACTGGGATAATAAAAAAAATTAATATCAGGCCAGGTAGCTATGCAATAGACAACTGCTTACATAACAAATTTTGTCATAGCTCAAGAAATGAATGAAAAATTTTCTGTATTTATTTATATTTTAATTACTAATGCTACATTATGGCATCAGGAACTACTGTTGCAATTACAGACATCTTTAAAAGAGGTTTTATGATTTCAGCCATCACAAAATATGCAAAGCTTGTTCTAGAAAATATGCCCACTCAATATTTTTTTCCAGATAGATAGTAAGTATAGTTAATATTAATTCAACATTAATTTTGGGATTTCTGTTGCAACTTAAAAAACAATTTGTAAACATGTATATGAGCAAAACTGATTTTATAAATGTAAATCACAGGCAAAAGTATTCACCAAAATTTTCAAAATATTATCCTTCAGCACAGATCCACACATCACCTGGCAGCAAGAATGAGCATAGCCAAAAGTCATCTATAAATCAAATTTTCTTCAATATATGTGGCTTCTTCAACATCCATATTGTATGACTAACAAGTCCAACTTTGATTTCAAGCATACAACCAATAGTCCAGAAAAGCTTTTCTGTCATTTATGGAGTTTCACACAAGCATGACCATGGTCAGAATCCTAGTTTTCTATTATAAACATTGTCCTTTGGAGCTTAAAGATGAGGGGAGGGGGAGAAAAATTAAACCAGAAAATAGTAACTTCATGTTTAAAATTCATTTTAAAAATGCTGCTGTGAAGGTCTATAACTGTATATGTAGACTAAGTAAATTGATTTAGTGTATTTACTTTCTTCTCACCAAAAGAAGTTTTCACTACAGTTTTTTACAGAGCAGAAGCAGGCTGGCCTGCAGCTGCTTGCTAGTCTTGTGAAAAAATATGTTTTCCATGGAATTTGCCACCTTGAACCATTTTATTCCAAAAAATCCAAAGGATTTTTTATACTGGGCCTTGCAAAACATTTTTTGCCAAAAGTGTTAATGTGTGCCATTAAAGCTGCCAAGCTGTACATAGCATACAGAGACTCTTGCTGGAGTTTATAGAATCTGACATAAGAATGTTAAAGAAAACAGAGCACATATATGGAGAGTGGCAGATGATTATTTATTTTTATATATTTTTCAAAGTATCAATAAATCCATCGGAAACTTCACAGGCTTGAGATGTTGTAAGAGCAGCAAACCACAAATTAGAATGTAGTTTCATTTACCTTCTACAGTTTCCTCTCAGCTCACATAGACATTTAAATGGAATACATGCCCCAAATGATCTTTTAATAAACAAACAAATTTCATTTTTCTTGAAGGCCTAAAAAGGTGTTATTGAAAGAAAATCATAACATTCACCTCACCAAACACATAAAACTATTTAAAACTCATTTCTAGCTTAATAGTGCAACAGAATAATTTAAAGAAAAATCCACCGTAGAATTTATGTGCTTGTAGTTTGCTACTGAGGATGCAAATCCTACTGCAATCCACAGCTCGTGACATGCCCAAAGTCCAAGTTCAGAGGCCACCTATAACCACAGTTAGAGGTGAAGGTGTTTATTTAAGGCAAGACATCACACAAAGCTAGTTATAAAATCTAGGTAAATTTTAATCATTTGGACTGAAATATTCTTTATTTGCCATCTGCTTCACCTAGGCAGGGCAGGGTCACTGCTGCATCTTATGGTACCTGTGTGAAAATTCTTCTACACTTCGTCACAAATGCAGCTGCATTTTGTACCTGCTCAACAAGGAGCTCTTCAGAGTTCAGTAGCTCCTCAAGTATTTTGATCACAGAACTTCTAAAGACCTGGGGTGAAGCTTGTATTTTGCAAGTGTCTGCAAGAAACAGTTATAAGCACAAAAGATACTCATGGAGACTTGCATCTAACTTTTTTTTTCTTCAGCCAGATCCCTGGAATCCAGGCCATTTACCTCTGAGGACTGCCTCTAAACATGTCCAAGGTCAGGAACACTAGTTGTCCTGGGTTCAGCCCAGCAGCAGGCTGTGTTAGCCCTGAGAGTATTCCATACCAATTGCATCATGATCCGACAGGCTGCCCCCCCCCTTTGCAGGGGCGACTCTGGACCCAGGCACGGGAAGTCCCGGTCTGGGCAGCCGCAGTGCCAGTTCCGGGGGAGACTCCGGACCTATCAGAACCTGCTCCGGGCACGGGAAGTGCTGGTCTGAGCAGCCGTGCGGGAGTTCCGGCTTCTTTCTCTCTCTCTCTCTCTCTCTTTCGGGATCGGCGTGGCAGGCGGTGGTGAGGGGGGTGCTCGGGGGTGCTGGGCTCGGGGAGTGCTGCGTTCGGGAATCTGAATCTGAATCGGTTCGGGCACGGCTCAAATGATATAGTGTGGGGAGAGGTTTGCACTGTATATAATAGCACTGTAGTTAGTTGTTTTCATACTTTTCCCTGTTGTTTAGTAAACTATCCTTATCCTAACCTTGCAAGCCTGTGGTTTTTTTCCTCTGGCTTTGCAGCTAGCTCCGTTCGCCCATCCTCCACCTCTTAAAGAGGTAGGGGGGCTTTTGGGTCTGACCTTTGTGGCCTCAGTTTTCCGCTGAGGTATAAACCACAACACTAGTGCAGGGGAAGAGAGGAGACTGTTGCTGACATAACCCTTCCCATAGTGCTCTGCCTTCCAGCAGCAAGCATGAATGTCCCAAGTTCTGCCAGCTCTACCTCTCACTATTACTCCTCCTGACAAAAGACACAGCTGGGACTGTAGTTCCTTATCCCTTCACATTTTGCCTACAGAACTCAAAAGCCCTGAAGTACCTCTGAGCACAAAGCTGGCTCCAGGTCTCTGTCACCTGTGTTCTCAATGGACAGGCCTTGAAGTCCACAGGACAATTCAAATAAAGATCGAACAAATGCTAAACATACTAGAAGAACAAGAGAGAGTCTAAGAAATAACACATTAGATAAAAATTGAGCCTAGAGGCTACTAAGGAGGGAGAAGGAACGCATTCAAATTAAATTAAGCTCTCAGTCATTTTTAAGCCATTCCTCACCTCCTGGTAGTATCTCCTGCTTGGAATGCCAAGGTAGGTTTCTCCTACAAGGATGTTCTGGAGATCTGAAAATGCAGCTGAAACTACCTTAGCCAAGTACTATGCTCTGTACAGGAATAAAGGGTAGAGAATCTGGAGACGCACACACAAATGGCTTAATTTCATTTAAAACCCTCCCACATCACTTCTATTTCCAATGCCATCAAAATGGTGCTTTAGGCATCTCATCCCAAAACTGAAATGTAAAGGCTCCCTGCTCATTTGCTGCCTAAATTCACCAGGGACCTTTCCAATCACCTTACCTTCCTCAGTGCATTGAGTTCTCAGTTTTCCAATGCCAAAATTGCTCCAATCTCCATGGTTTGGTGCCCATCTTCAACTAGGATCCACAAATACACCCTGCAGAAACCTTGCAATAGGCTTGACCTAGCATGTTAGCTGGGCAATGCAAGAATATATTTTGTGATAATCTTTTACCCATTATTTAAGGAGAGAATATAACTTCCAGGGCCTCCAGTATATAGCTCAGAGCACAAAATTCCATGGAAAAAATAAATATATCAAAAAGAAAATCTGTATTAATTAGTGACATGCTAGAAGGAAAAGATTTCCTCTTCCTTATTAAAAAGTTGCTATATATTATATTCCCTCAGAGCCTGGCATTTAAATATAGTTGTTTTCTTTGTTTCCAATAACATCTCAGCTGCAATTACTTAATAAATTATAAATCACGATGTAGTTTTTATGTAAATGCATTTTTGTGTTCAAGCACAGGATTAATGTTTGTGTATGCAAATGAACAAAGGATATGTTCAAAGAGGTCGTGGTTCAAATCATTGCAAACTTTAAAATGCTTTACTGTGTTAATGGTTGAATATGACACTGTTCACTTTTTTTTTCTCCTTAACAATTAATAACTTGTTTTAAATGCACCTGTTGCTCATACCTAATTTCTGTTTAGTGCAGCTTCATGGAAATATAGTCATGTGTCACTGTATAGTTCCTGCTTGATGTTGCATATAATTCTTATAATATTCTGAATGGCATGTGCTAATTATTTAGCACAATAGCTCATCTTATGGAGTTGTAAGGCTGTAAAAGACGGGTGGTAATTACTTAGGATGGGAATGTCTTTTTTTGAAAAAAATCAATGTGTGGGAGGGGAAAAAAATAAATTGGAGAAAAGATTAACATCCTAGAAGCATTGGAAGGGTTAACATTTTAAACTTTTTATCATCTGGAAGTCTAGGTCTGAAGCTTACAATGCAGGTAGTAGAGCACATAGAAATGTGTAGCACTTACTAAGTGGAGAGCTTCTGTTCTTCCATGACTTCCCACATGGCTGACAAAACATAAATTCTTAATCTACATATCCCTTAAAATTTCATTATGGCAGCTCACCTATATACTCACCTAAATACCCCCAAACCTACATGTGGAATAAATCGAAGTAATTAAAAGGATCAAGTCTTATATTTTAGAGTGTAATTTCTTGGGGTTCTGAGTGCCGCAACTTCTTCATGCTAAACAAAGAAGGAAATACATAAAAAGTCATGAGATCATGACTTGGAATACTAATCCGGAGATTGCGACAAATTGGATGGAATATGTACGATTTATGGGTACAATCCTGTTCATTACCATTGGTCTTTCTGCTTTTAGTAACAGGATCTTGTCAGAAAGGAATACAAAATAAACATAAAAAACCCAGAACAATCACACACAACACACAGAAAGGAAAGAGATTATACTGTGAAAACTCAGTAATTGAGTGGAGAGAATAAGGAATCAGATCATACGAATACTCATTTAAATCTAGATATAAACACTCTCCAGACCTCTTCTCACAGTAGACGTGCAATCAAGATTTATTAGCTGAAATGTTCAAGGACAGTGAATCTTCAGCTTCTGTGTTCTACAATTCACTGAGATACAATTTTAAAACCACATCTGCCAAAATCCTTGCTGCAGAAAGCAGATTAAAAGGCTTCCACTTATCCAGATGAAATACAAATAAGTCCACGAACATCACATCACCAGTCACAACTAAGCTATATATTTTACATTTCTGTGCATTAGGAAATAGCTGTTAAGTTTCAGGTTAAAAGAAAAAAGGTGGGGAAGACTACTCAGGAAAAGCTGCTTTCATGAATTTCTAAGAATGGAATAAATGTTGAGAAAATTTCAATTTGATTGTGAATCTTTGTATAAAAGAACAGGTGAAGTTCACTCAATAGATTATACTCCAGGTTGCAATGACAAACCTTAGATGACATTTTAGAGATACAGATCAGAAAGATACCAGAAAGTCAATACTTAAATTGAAAAACATTACTTTAAACTGCTCTAGATCATCTTTGAAGTAGGGCTCAACACATAAACATCTATCTTGAGCTGAAATTTTACAGGACATTTGCAAATAGCTGATACAGAGATCACAACTACCTCGAGGCTGAGGACTTATCTGCAGTGGGCTTCCCGCTTCCACTGATGATGTGAACATTAAATTGCCACTGACTTCTAACAGAACCAAATCAAATACTATAATTATACACTTTGTGCTATCTGTACTGTACTGTGTTATTATCTATAATTGATTATTCAACTCAGTAGCTATTGTTCTTTAAAATGCTTTTGACACATTGTAGAAAAAGTGCTATATAAAACAAAGTTGATGAGCATAGAAATTTCGGACATTCTACTACATGTAAAGATGAAGCTAGCACAAAGCAGACTAGTTCCACTTACAGAAAGTCACATACAAATTTTTTGAGTCTGTGTTCCACACTGATAGACTTCAACTGACTGTGCAGATACAATTAGTGAGAAAACCCTACTGCTAAAAACTTTTTTAAATAAACAAGAAAAATATTCAACGGGGGGGGTGGGGTGGGGGGGAGAGTGGGGAACCCAGGAAAAGTGTAGAGCAGTGATAATCTTGCCAAAGAGGTGCAGCATCTTAAGTTATAGAAGCACAGCCTAGCTCAAGTTTCTGGAATCCCCATCTCAAGCCACAGCTAGAGAATCATTTTAATTGAGCGTCAACCTACAGAGACCAGGAAGATCTGACTATTCTTGTCTGTCTGCTCCTGAATTCCCTCTTGGGGCAACCTGCTTGTAATCATGTGGTCATATAGTGGGCTGGACCAAAGAATAGATCTGTCTGAAAATTAATTACTTCCTTTCACTGAGCTATTTTTACTTTTTTGTCATCTGCCCTTAAAACATAGAAATAGGACATTTTCAGGGTCTCTTAAAAAATAATCTTTGAATTTCCAGTAGTGAAGCTCTCAGATTACATTCTCAATATGGGAAAACACTGTGGCCTATCCCCTTAGATATCTATATATCAACCTGTTTTGGTAAGCACAGAAAATTGTTTCATGTTTCCCTTTTATATTTGCCAGTAAGATAAATAAGGGTTGGGTTTTTAAGCCATCTAAAACTAGTAGGCTTAGTTCCAAGTAGCCTCAGTATTTACAAGAATGCCAAAGTAATGTCTACATTATTTTCAGATTAAGAAAAGAACCCTGAGAAAAAAATTATTGTTGGAGTGTAACAAGTTTTCTAATCACAAAAATATTTATTTTTGTGTCTTCAGAACACATACTATTGCTTCCCATAATTAACAAATGAGATTAAATGTTAACCAGTTTAAATCTGTCAAAATATTTTAATAAGGGGGGCAGATGTTCTGTTTTGTTAAGTATCACTATTTACTTTATGAGGTAATAATAACCTTACCTTTCCTCTGCAATAGTTAACAGTAAATGGTTAGAGCTTGCCAAAGAGCAAATAAATCATTATACTAAATACAGGTTGTCAGGCTAGTTTAGTACCTTGTACACTCAATTTTGCTTAGATAAATGGCTTAGAATGGGACTTACTGTCTGTGCTATTTTCTAGAAAGATTCTGCCTTTCCTATTGTGTGCAGTTTCATAGCAGATGTTAAGAAAGGTACTATATCAATATGTAGATTTTACACTGACAGGCTTACTTTTTTGCGTTGACTTCATAGACGTATAAATGTGAGACAAGCTGCAGACCTCCCAAGAATGTCATTTCAGAGAGTAAGTACTTCACTGTAGAAAGACTGTGGCTTTGGTGCATCAGTGCAAAACTCAAGCAAGTTGAACAGCATCTAATTAAGGCTCTGAAATATTCTTTAGAGTTCTCTCTGATTTAACCATATTAATACATCTCATAGTCACTCTTCATGAAATTTGCAATTGTTCTATTCCAATAATATACGTGTCCAAATTTCATATCTGTTGCTGAAAACAGGAAGTGTACACTGGATGTCACACTTTTGTAAAGCTGAGATTTTTAGGGTTAAGCACAAGTGGATCTGGCCAACATGAGACCCTTGTTTCTGAGAAGGCTCCTGTGAGGCTATTACACAGCTCAAGCCTCATTAAATCCACCTGTCAGCTAAGAGCTTATTTTTCTTATGACTATATAGATAATGTTGGCTTTTTGCACAGGCATATTTGAAATTCTGCATGAAACAGTATTTGCACAGAAGTATATTTATTCAAGATTCAAGATTTTTTCCCGCAGTAGAAGTCCTGCCATCCAGCCACAGAAAAGCAATAATTTGGAAAATTATGCAAGGCTAACAGCTAATAATGGTTGAAGGAAAGATCACAAGTTCCATTGGCTGACATTTGTATAAACTATTTGCAGAACACTTGAGAAAAGCAACTCTGGTCATGGAAAGAAGGATGAGGTTGTGAGTGATCTGTGAAGAAGGAAAAGGTCCCATAAATTGGCTCACTTATTCACACTGAATAATTCAAACAGCTTGACTCCACACTAGGCACACTCCTTACTCCTTTTAAAAGATTAAAATATTAATGGTATCTTCTGTCAAATGCTGTTATTGCTCTGTAATGTCAGGAGCAATGGCTATCTTCCCAAGGGCTGCAGAAGACTTGGATGTGAGTCATCAACTCCAGTTGTGGAAGCTGCCTGGAAAACACTTCTACCAATGATCTCAGTCCCACATTGTTTTAGTCCTAGCAAAGGTAAACGGAAATGCTATCTCTGTCTTTACTGCTTGTGTTCTAGTGCTATGGAAGCACTTTTGTGTAGAGAAAGCTTAGAAAGAACAATATCTCCTCTCTTTCACAGTTGTGACACAGTCACCTTAGATATCGTCCTCACCTTGATAAAAGAAGAAATTCCATTAATGAGTTCAAGAATTTGCCCCTTTCCAAAACCAAGCACACAAAGCCAAATTGGAACATGTGAAGACTAGAAGGGTGCCAAGTGTTAGGCATTTTATATCAGAGAAACCCACTACAATGGATTATTATAGAAGCCATCAAATTCTTAAAGAGACCATTAGCGTATCTCCTGAAAATAAAAACGTAGGGGACAAAGAGCTACTACTTCAAGATATTCCCAGACAGAATGTCCCAAGATACATAGAAGTCAACTTTTCTTTAAGTGTTTCTACATTCCAGTCTATTTCAATTCATGTTTTTCAAGATGGACTCACTTTAAAAAAATCTTTTAAATTTCTCTATTTGGTAAATTCCTCTTTAAAACAATCCAACCTGTTCAGCTTTTCAGTAGACTTTTTTTCTTCTGCTTTCTTTTAAAGACATCTTAATTAGTCTAATCCTGACTGGTCTCTTTCCAATGTTCCTGTTGGCACAGTAGGATTTCAATTAACATTCTGCTTTAGCACTGCAAATGCCCTTGCTCAGATTTTTTTTTTTTTTTTTTTTTTAAATGTGCTATTTTGGATGCCATCTCCCTTCTCTTTTCTTCTCAAAAATTGTTCAGCTTCTAAAAGGTTTTGGAAGCAGAGGTTGTTCTGCCAATTTGTGCTTTCTGAGCTTATCGAGGGAGAGTGCATAATTAATGGGTTTTTTTGGTTTTTTTTTCATTTGAGAGTTATATTCCTTTTCTTGTCTGCTCTGACCATATCACTTTTAGTCCTTCCTGGTTTCACATCAGCAAGTTCCTGCTTCTTGTCTTCAGTTTCAAAGCTCTTCAAACCTCCACTCTTCCTTATTTGTCTATTCTTGCCTCAAATTGCATTTCTCTCTCTCTCTCTCTCTCTGTCTCTCACACACACACATACACTTTCTTTTAATCCACCAACAATAACAATCTTCTATGCTGTTTGTCAGCTACTCTCACAAACAGCTCCACCCTGCCCTTCACACATGGAGTGCCCTCCCTGAACTGAGCTGTCAAGTGATTGTCCTGGCTTCTTTGATATCTATCTTTAAAAAGCCACCTCTTCTGCAACGTCTAAAAGAAATCAGCTAATTAATGATGGTTATGTTGAGGGGCAGATGGAATAGCTGACATTTACTTTACAATAATAATAAAAAAAACCTAACCAAAACTCCTTTTGTGCAAGTGTGAGTAAGTATCTTAATATATGCTAGACTGCTCTTCCAGAGGGACAGCAATATGGATGGAGCAGTGACTAGATCCTGCAGGCTGTGCACATCATCCCTGACTGATTTTAGATCATGGGGACTCTCTTTTCCCACTCTTCACCCGTTTTGCATGTTTAAACTATAAACTCTGCAGGATAGCATCTGTGAATATGTCTAGTCTGCATACCATGTAGTTACTGATAACCTTTAAGTGAAACAGGAGAGGATAGTCACAGCAGCATGGAGCTAATTTACTCAGAAAGTATTCTGTATTATGCAATACATGTCCACAGTAATTAACACAATGACAAAATTATCTTAATTGAATTATCTTGGAAGTGTATAGCATTAAAAAAAGCAATATCAAGCTAAGTACCTTGCTGCTGCTCCTACTACAAACCTAAATCATAAAAACGTAATATAACCAGACTTATGTTTAACCTGGAAAAGCCAACATGTGAGCTTGACGTCGAAGACATTGCCACATAAAGTATCCACTTACATCCACTGTATTTATACTTGCTCATAGGAAAACAAAATCCTTCTATGGATCCCAATCTGTAAATGTCAGTCCTAATCGAGACCTCTGTACAGTTCTGGTACTTTGATACAACTGGAAACCTCACCTGCTAGGCTAGAAAGCAGAGAGAGACACATCCATTGCCAAACTCTCCTTTGCATTGCTCTCAGATACAGAAATTGGCACACTTTAACCACATGAGTCCAATAAACCAATCAGACCTCCCTGTGCTTACTCATCTTCTCTGGAAAACTATCTTATGTTCTCGGTACATCAGTTTTAAATTCCTAAAAAGAGTCTAAAGTATCTACTTTTGACAAATATGTTGCAAAATTTAAATATTTAGAGAACAACAGATGAAGAACTGTAGTAAACCAGGATTGCTGCCACAGTAAAACTGCTTCAAACTGGAACAGTAAATCCAGATAGTAAACTGCAGCAAGTGGATGAAAGTTTTTAGCTTTTAGTTTTTACCTGTTCCAAAATATGTAGCTAAGTTGAAAGTCACTAATAAGAAAAGATTAATTTCCACTCCTTACTCTTTGTGACTTTGTATTACAATCCCGTGCTTCCAAAACCCAATAAAAAACTTGAAAATAAATTTAAAACTTTTAAAAGAAGAAACCCCCCCCCCCAAAAAAAAAACAACCCTACAGCAACATTCCTCCTGTATTAAATCCAAGTAATTTTTCCACTCTACTGGCTTACCTGAAAGCAGCCGTCCTTATCAGTACTGAACTCTTCTATGAATTTCTAAGCCTTCACAAGAGATCAGGTATAATCATATGGAGACTTAACAACATCATCACCTGAAAGCAGTCCAAATGATGATCTAATCCCATTTCCACAAATTGTGACTCTATTACAAGCATTCATAGATGACCACTTCATAGGTACATCAGGAGTTTCTATTCCAAGGTAGGCTTAGTGAGAATACAGCTGTGTGTCACCTGCTATTTAATGCCTTCTTATGAGCCTTTATACTAAGGAGCATTACCCATGTGTTCTTGGTTGAAAGGAAGCACTGCAGAAGACACCTAAGTAAGTCTACCAGGGTGGAGGAGAAAGTTACTTAAAAGAGAGTTTGCTCTGTGCAGGGATCCAGTGAACATAATTTGGGCCAAACAACTCAGATTGTGCAATATGTCAAAGTCATAGTTACTTCAACATCATCAACCTGTTCTTCTGGGTTATTAGTTCTACCTGTTTGGAAAATATAAATGTCCAGTTACTTCAGCTTCAGAAAACAGCATGTGATATGAGGTGTTTATCCACTTTATATTTTGAGCATGCAAACCTATACTTCCCATTTTCCCCCCTTCTTTTACTTTTTTAAAAATAAATTGATGGTTCTAGCAGGTAAGGGAGGAGCATGTAACTGGTAATGGTAAGGAAGTGTGTGGGATCTTCTTTTGAGTATAATTCTTCAGTACATTAAATGAGAGGAACAAAAGAGAAATTAAGCATAATGCTGTGCCACGGTACTGTGACATAAGTGTCAACTTAGAATTTCAAATACAATTATAAGAGTCTTCTAATAATTATATAGGTGGCAAACAAGTCTTTAGGGCAAACATATGTGGCAAAAATTACTGATGGCATTCTACAGAAAATCAGCTAAGCCTGACCTTTCCTATGCATCATATTGTGTAGGGTCAACTTGGTGGAAAGGTTAAGAGCAGTTAATGTTAAACACTGACCCATCCCTCCCCCGTCTTTTCCATATTCATAGGAAACGATCATCCATATTCATGCAACAAGATAAGTAGCTTCAACATACAGAGGTTAAAAAAAAACATAAAAAATTTTACTTCTTTACAATCTTATTCAGTGCCATGACACTAATTCCCAGAGCATGGATCAGGACATAAAGTAGTGTGTGTGAAAGGCTGGGCAGGATGGGTCATCAGAAAACATAGAGCAGCCTCTAGGTGACACTTAAATGTTCTAAATACAGTACAAACAAAAGGCACAGACATGTCACTATCACTGCATGTCTGGGGCTACTGGTACCATTTTACTTTTAGGACTGTCTAATAAGATTCTTCTTTTGCTGTTTGCCCTTCCTTTGGCACACTGCACAATCCACTTGGAAATAAAAAGTGCTCAGAACTTTAAAACACCAGGCCCCTTTACACAATTTACCCTCCACACACTTGGTCTTGCCTTTCCTCTGAAATAACTTTCCAAACATGAGTTCCTCTTTAGTATCACTGCTGTCATTTCTATCTCCTTAAAAAACAAAACAAAACAAAACAAACTACTTAAGATTAACTTTATATTGAGTTGACATTCCTTGCCTAGAAGTCTTTCTCAAACCAAAATGTGAGAGTCTAAGTTGACATTAAAGCAGTCGCCCCACCCCTTTTTGCAGGTGAAAAGACATTCTGTTAACCACTTTTCCCTCCAAACAGAACTTTTTCCCCTGACTACAAAAACAGAAAATAAAGAACATCACTAGAAGAATATTTTTATGCAGTAAATGCCAGCTTCAGTCTTTGCCCATTTTTTTCCAGGAAAGAGTCTTTCCATCCCTACAGAAGCATCAAATCCTTCAGTGCATTTCAGTAGGAAAAATGGCTCCATTTTTCTTGCCACCCCACTCATCATGATTAACATAATGGTGGCAAAGCAGTAAGGGAGGCTAGATGGCTAAACTAATAGCTTTCTATTGTTATTATTGGATATAGATTTATGCAGCACTTTTGCAGGCATCAATTTATTTGACTGATTTTTAAATGCAGATTGTATCTTCCAAGGTTTATTTACAGAGACCCAGATGCTTGCACTGGGACTTTGCCAAGGCAAAAGTCTGGAAACTTGATCGTATCCAGAGCAGAGGAAGATACCTCAAGAAATTGTACCTGGCATTGCACCTGAGCTCTGGTGCTGCCACCTGCATCTGGTGATATACAGCTGCGAGGAGACAGTCAGGGCTAGGGCCAGCCTTCAGGGAAGATTATGGATAGAGGGTTGCTGAACACCCAGCAGCAAGAATCCCATACATTTTCTCTGAAGAGTAAGAGGTTTCAATAAAAGCTCCACTCTTGTTTATAATACACAACTAGGCTGTAGGGCCTGCTCTGATTCCTAATCATTGCTGTTTCAGTAATACCACGCTGCCCTTTGCCATCGTCATAGCACCCTTTCATTTTTTACCTTACATTCCTTTATCTTTTGAAGGATAGGGCATTTTTCCCCTTTTACATATACTTCAAAGAAAGCACAGCTTTGTCTGTATTAATCGACTTATGTTCCTAAGGTGTTTAACCGATCCCATGTTCTCCCTCCAACGCTGTAATGTTTCTGTACCTTGCTGTCTTTAATGTACTTTATCTTTGTGATGCCCTTTGCTTGAAACGAGGAAGCCATGTCCTTCCAGATGGGTGTGAATTGCAGGGCAGAGGGGGAGTAGATCCCAGGTCCCAGCCCCTGGCAGCCCCTCACCTGAGATGCCCCTTCCCAACCAGTCTGACATACAGGCAGAAAAGTTTCTTCACAGCTTCAGACCAGGGCATTTTACATCTGAAACAAATGTGATTCCAAGGTACACTGAGGCAGAGACCAGACTGCCTGTGTGCAGGTGAATGACAGTCAAAATTCAACAAACAAGTAAGGCTCAAAAGCATTCTGGAGCTCCTCAATTCACATTATGATTTTTTTACACTTTCCTCATTTTAGTTCTTTAAAAGACAGGTAGAACAGAGAAAAGGAATAATATCCATTGTTGTGCAGTACATTTTCTAATTTACCACTTTATTTTGTATGATCTGCTGAGGAGTTTCATAAAAAGCACTGAGAAAGTTTATAAATATGTAAGTAAATATTTACTTCCCTTGAGAAACATTTTTTGTCACTAACTGCTGCAAAGGGAGTTTATTATTGATGAAATCAACTGCCCTGGATGTTCTAATTTAGTAGGCACACACACAGAAAGTCCTATTTCTGAATTGTTATACAAAGGAAATTATCAGTCTTTTAAAACTTCATCCATTGCTTTCGATGGGGGACAAAGGAGGCAGAAAAAAAGTAATCTCTAAATAATTTTATTTTGATTCTGTACCAAGATTTTTTTTTGTATGTTTGTTAGGACTAAATCTGCAGAGTGAAACAGATCACTGACTGCAGAATTAGCTAATGATAAATGATACTGCAACTAATAAAAATTCTAGAAGAAAATTATTTGGAAAGAAATGTGGATTTTAAAACTCAGGGACCATTTTTAACCAAATACATATTTGAAAAGATATTACCCAAATTTGGCTTTAGACAGCAAAAATTACTTAAGAGCCATGTTGGAGGCACAGCATAATGAGAACAGACTACCTAGCATGGTATTTTAGTGTATTTTTATGTATGGCATGTTGCAATATCGAAGACTGGTCACTGGCTGTGCATCATAATGCAGTCATAATGCATCATTTTATCCTGTAGAGAATGATTTTTTTAGCAGGACTTAATCACCCCATGCAAAACACTAAAACTCTATGCTGTCCCAGTTCATTCACACCTAGCTCCTGTGTGGTCATATCCAGATTCATGATTGCTTCCAAAGGTTACTATGGGTTGCTAAAACAGAAGCATACTTTATATGCACAATTTTTAGCTGTGTCTCATCTTTCTCCCTTACTTTTCTGGCTCTACACACCTTTTGGCCTCGTCTCTGGAGGAAGGGCTGTCACATAACAGCAATGTCAATGAACAGAAGGCTTCCTTGTGTGGTGAAGAGAACATACCTGCAAAGAAACATCACAAAATATAACTGGAATATTGCATGTGGCACAAATAGCAGAGATCTAGAATGGGTCCTCGACCATCTGCCCACTTTGCAAATCCTAATTTGTTATTAGAAGTCCTTCAACAAATATATTTAAAGTGTCTTTAAGAAAGACTATCTGCAGAATTCCACAGGTCAGAAAATGTTATGCAAAGAAAAAATCTAGCACATTTTGTGCTTTCTTGTCAAAAGAATGGGTAAAGTCTGATCAACAGCCTGGCTATACATTGAAGAAAAGCTAAGTAGACACTCTAAGACTACAGCAGTGGTTTAGGTTAAAATATACATTAATACGTTGGATTACATGTTTTTCTGTGTTTATTTTATATTTCCATTTTGTCACTATCTCTATAGTGAATTCTTTGTGACTTTGCACATTACAAGGGAGCACTTCCTCCTTGCACTAATCAACAGAATTGCTTCAGTTCATTGACAATGAGAATTACAGAACATTTTTACTCAAGTAAATCAGGCACTTCAGGATTCATGCAGATTTAATGCGCTCAGAGAAGTTGGAGTTGTACTACATAGGCTCTCTTGTCCTAAGATTCGGAGGACCTTCAATTAGGCATCTCTTAGATAATAGCATGCTAAATAGTTTTTCTTTCTGTTTGTCCTTGAAACTTTCAGCTTTCCACTTCACTCCCAAGGTTCAGTTCAAGATGCAAGGTTATAACCTTCTATATTACCTTTTCTCCTGACTTGTTAGTGGCTGAGGGGGCTCTTCTGCTTCTTGCTCTACTGCTCGGCATGACTGAAAAGAAAGGAAGATTTGGCAATATGTCCCTTTGCTCATAGCAGGGAATTTACCAGCAAATGCTGATCCTGACCTTGCTGGATATCCCAGCTTCCATGGAGAGCACAGTCTACTAACAGAACATTCCTGCCAGGAGAGATGAGGGCTTTTGTTTCCTGAGTCAACAAGGCCTGAACATCAGCTCTGAAGTCCATGTGTGCCCTGATCTCCCTCCACTTTGCCTTTTATTCTGTAACTCTTCAGAGCTGTAAATAACAAAGCTCAGGCTGATTTTTACCTAAATCTGCTTTGAGCCTTTTTTAGGATAATATTTTTTTTAAAAGTCTCTCCATCCCCCATCTCTTGTAATCAATAGAATGGAATCAATATCTGAGGGTCAAGACCTTTTCTTTTTTTCCTGTGGCTAAGCTTTTTCCTGCCTTGCATTTTAAATAAAACCTGTATTCCCAGCCATCTGCAAAAAGGATAGGAGAAAAAAAGCCAGCTGATTAGTGTCTCTCTTTTAGGTCTTAGGGTAATGGCTGCTTTTACCTTTCTAGTTTTATTCAGCACATTTACAAAGCATTAAATCTGTCAGTATGGCATTAACTTCTATCATGTGCATATTAATAGGAATAATAATCAAAACATCAAGCGAGTTTGGGTGTTAAAACTGGTAATATTTTCTTTAAGTGCTAGTACACATTTGGCTTGGAAGGTGCTCAACATTGCAAAGGATTTTGAAGCTAAGATTTATCTCCTATCTATATAGAAGTGTTTTGCAGTAAACCTGCTCATTTGTACCCCAAAGGGCATGACTTTGTCATCATACTGATGTTTTCATGGAACACATTTCTAAAACACAATTTCTAACTTTTGTCGCCTCCATTAAGAAGAATGTTGATTAAGTGGAATCAGCATGTAAGAAAATATTTAGCAGCTGTTCTCTTATTGCAAAGTCGTAAATATATGGAAAAATAATCACACAGATATTTTATGCCAATTAGCAAATACTTCTTTTAATTAAAGAATGTTGAACATTACGGCATCGTCTTAATATTATTGAAATTCAAATAAAATATAGGGATGGTGAAATTAGAGAGAAAACATCTTCATCAATATATTAGAAAGGTTTTGTTAACAAGCCTGCTGAATGGGTTCAGAGGGATTTCTGTTTTATACAGGTTTTTTAAGTTTTCACTCTATACATTTTACATCATTACAGTGTTCTCATTAAAAAAGGAAAAAAAAAAAAAAGCTGCTTTCCCTTTAAATGGCACAAAGGATGGGAAAAACTACTGCATTACTACAAATTATTTCAGCTTCGGTGTTGCCAATGTATAACAGTTGTAAATCAGGATATCTTTTGAAATATCCTAAATCAGTTCTTACAAATCAGCACTCTTAGTAACAGCTTTCAAAGAATAAAAGAATACAGCTGTGGGAATTCATATTTATGGCTGAGGGTAAGTACAAATTAAACGTATCTATTTCACTTATGTTGCAAAGTGCTATTATTCAATGGTCCAAAATATTATCAATTTATCTGTATTCACTTTTTATTAGGAAAGAGGTGCACAACCATGCAGGTTTCAATGATGTAGGTAATAATAATCAGGAAAAGAAATACTCCCCGGTGAGGATGAAAGGAATGCATGCTACCTTCTTAGAGGCTCAGTTCTGTATCTTTAGGAAAAGCAGTATGCATGCAAGACATTGTCCTGGAACACACTAAAGGAGTTGACTGGCTTTGTCAACTGAAAAGTAAAAGCCTTTGCTGTACCCTCTGCTCATATCTAATCATTTTTGCCTTGCACACACCACCTACACACCTAACACTTCACTGACAATGCTTTGCCTTTCCCCACTACCCCCCAAATACAATGGAAAGTTAATTGAATGTTTTATGCTTTAGCAATATCAAAGAAATGAAAAGAACGTAGGTTTCAACTGTATTTCAATAATAAGTGCATTAATTTTTACCTTTTAACTGACACTTGTACTAATTTCCTTAAATGCTCTTTTTTACTCTTTTTTGATCTGTCTGGCTTTGTCGGGTCTGATGATGAGGGCTTACTTCAAATGCAAAAAGATTAGCTCTCTTTCCTTTAATAGCACAATTATAGCTTGTGTGATGTCTAAATCATGAAAGATATCAGGGACAGACTTCTAAAGTCGCATCAGTTTATTACAAAAGTGGTAGTAATCATTTTAATATCAAAATTACTCTAATTTCCTAGTGGCATTTAGGAATTGTTGGGCACGTGTACACATACACACAAAGATTAGTCGCCATTTACTTCTAATTTGACTTACATAATTGTTACAAATAACACAATGAAATTAAAAGGCTCTGTGTTACATTTTCACCTTTACCCCAGATGTTTAGGCACTAAAAGAATATTGCCACATCAAAGCAGGAACCAAGAGATCCAGTTTGACGTTTTTATATATGCCAGCATCTACATCTCATTTTTGGATTTAGTTCAACATGGGACTTAGCACTAAACACTGAAGAATAAATGTGCCTTCTTTAAAGATATGTAATATGTTTAATCCCATCAATGCTTAGTCTACTTTTTAAATCCCTGATTTAATATACTTTGCCACGAGAGGGCAAGATTAAGATACCCTCTCTCATACTGGGTTATACCTACCTCCTTAAGCATTACCATTAGTTATATTATGACAGCAAGAAGAGTCCCTACTGAAGGTGAGGGCCTGAAAGTGATGAAGTGAAATGCAGATGTAAAGAGACAAAGAAGATTTAGCTTACAGTTCAAACTGACTTTGATTCACACATACTCATGGAATGGTCATTGGTGGCCAAGATAAAGAGGAATATCAGAGCTCAGACAGGGTAGGAGCTATCATTTTCAAGAATATTCCCTAAAAACACTACACTTCTACATTAGAGATAAAAATTTACAAACACTAATATTGCCCCAAAGCACCTAGATAATGTCTTGTGTGCAGCAGGTGGAAGTGGAAGACAGTTACAGTGATCTTTTTCAAATGTTTTAGGACGTTGTGGCTGTTAAACAGTAATTTCAAGGGAGAATTTGATAGTTAAATCCAGGACTGAAAATACAAATTGCTCTGAGAAGAGAGAGTATTAGCTTTGATAAATTTTAAGTTCATAGCAGATAAAGTGGAACAGTTTGACCCATTGTCAGTCTATTTTAAGATGAACATTTGTTAAATTCTAATGAAAAAATGTAGCACTTAAACTTTGGCAGAAGGACAATTAGGTTTTTTTCCCTGAATTGAATAAAATTGCATGGCACTGATTTTTACTTTAACTACAAGTAATAAATATGAGCTGCAACAGACTCTAACAGCTATTGGACATATCTACATGGATATGTCATAGAACCAAAGTTCAATTTCAAGCATGCAAAATTTATGTCTACACCATATAGCTTATCATGTATTTAGCCTGTTCATGAAAAAGCTGCTTTTCTAGTGTTTAAGAACAACTTGCACCTTTTTTGATGTGTAAGGCTATAATCAGCTGAGCTAATCAATGCTGTCTGTACCACGAAGCAAAACACTGAGCAGCTATTACACACCATCGGTTAACGTCCAACCACTTCAGCCTAAGAACTTCTAACTCTATTAACATTAGAATGTATCCTTCCTGAATATTATGTGCTACGTATATTAGGATTATTTCTTTACTACCATTTTTGGAGTTTACTAGTGAAGCATGGTGACTGGGGAAATACGGTATACCTGGCAAGCATTTGAGAAAGTTTATAGGGCAAACAAGCGCCCAACTTCTCTATTCCCAGGCAGTAGATTTGAACAAAAAGCTGTCATTCATCAGCAGATGTTATATGGCTCTGTCCATAGCAAGCAGGTTTAGAAGTGGATAATCTTTGCATTCTTTGCCTCTGCTTTGAATATGTGGGCTTAAAGAAATATAACAAACAAAGACAGGCAGACCAAAAAGAAGCAGCAAAGGTCTGGAAAACCTCTGGAAGCAAAGCTCATAGTTAGTGTCATTTATAAGACTGAGCAAAGTAAGTGAGGAGGGGGTTGTCTGCACAATTTTCCCTCTGTGACTGACTTCTGCATGAACAGAAGATAATTAGAGGATGCACCAGCTCAGGACTCTTCGTACTGACACAGCACATTGCGAAGTGTATAATGTGAATTCTTCTCTTGAATGCTGGCCCGCTATCATATAGACACAAGGCATGAGCTGCAGGATGCAAGTTTTAAGCTAGCTGAACACAGAAAACATAATATAGTACTTTGTTCGGCTTAAAAGTGGTCAAGCTGCCCAGGTGGAGCTAGCTAGAATTTTGCTAGCCAAAAGTACATTTTTTTCCCCAGTAAGGTTCTGAAAATCATGTTATTACCGTGCTGTATTCCCAGCACAAGGGGGCAAGGGTAGGCAAAGGATGGTTAGAGGAATGGTCTCTTTTTTAATAACTGGGATGTCTACGCTTGAGAATAATGAGATGAATGTTTTATGCTGCTGTTTATTTGAATTGCATTTAATATTCTAAATACATTAAAATCCATATTATTTACCATTTCAAACTCGTGAGTGGGAGGGGGGAAGTTTTGTCTTTACAGGCTTAGCAAATAATAATAAGAATTTACTAAATATTTTCCCTTCATTTTAAGAAGTCACTACTATGGATGGGTAATAAAATTTTATTTTACCTAGCAATAAGATCAAACTTTTAAATTTTCTTATTTAATAAACATAATAGAAAATTAAGATGCTTTGTTACGGAATTACTACAAGCAAAAATTTAAGGGAGAGGCCAGAGTATAAATGAGTCCCAAGATGAGAACTTTTGACGAGAGCATAATCAGCTCTTACTAGAATCACTTGCACTGATTTATTGTAATTATGATGAAGTATATGGCCAGAAGTCTTTTACCTTTAGTATGCCATGCTACGTCCTATATACTTCTGCCATTAGAATCCAGCCAGCTTTTCCCTCTCTTGCCAAGCTTATTGAATTTCTATCTGTCTACATCATCTACAATTTCCTGCTGAATTAATTTCTTGTAGCCTAGTTCTTGAACCTATTCAATCAGATTTTCAGCCTGTACTCCACTGAAACCTCTCTTAAAGGTTTTTCTATTCTTCTCCTAGTCAAATCACAGGGTCTGAACCTTCTTACATCTCCCTGGGACATTTCAACAGCTTTTCACATAACCAGACATCCTTTCTTTATGAAATCTTGTCCTCATCAGTTTTTCTTACTCCAAATTCTCCTTCTGTTCTTCTGTCACTCTAAACAACGCCTTTAATGGCTCAGTACACACTCCTCATCTCTATCCACTACTGTCTGGGGTGACCTCCCACCCCTATCTAATACAGAACGTACTATATTATACATACAATATATATAAAATACATATGTATATTTAATATCTCTAGTAATAACAGTAACATACAGAAGGCCTTTTGTAACTGTCATCTTTTCCACAATGTAATATATGTATGAATAAACAAGTATTTACTGTGTAGTAGCCAAGAGGATAAGAAAAAGTCAAAGTTGTGGTAGCTAAAGAAGTTATAGCTGCTTTAAAAAAAAACCAAACAGCATTAACTATTTGAATAACCAGGTGAATAGAGATATGCATAAGGATAAACTATCCCCTTTCTAAGCTTCATAAGTTCACACATGCACTCCAGGGAGGGACACAACACAGCCCTAATTGTGTCTTGTTGAACCTGAGAATTTAGATGACCCTTTCCTAACATGGCCTTTTTTAAAATTAATAAGTGATCCTAATTTTGTCTTTTCCTATTAGAGCCTCTCAGCAGTTTGGGCCTGATGAAAGATGAAAAATAATAAATAAAAGCAAGACAGAAAGTAAATCAGTCTTGCCAAAATTGAGAACATGGTATTTGGCAGGATGCATTTTAATGCTTTACAAACATCTTCAAAGAGTGTTTTTAATTTCTTTTCAAATCAAATGCTTTAGCGAATCTTTCCTTCCAGGCCCTATTTGGTAAAGGAGCTGAAGAGTCATCTACTGTAAAATGACATTGCCTTTACAAAAAGAGATGTCAGAATGTTTGGTCAGTATGATCTGGCTTTCTAGACATTCCTGGTAGCTTTGCAAAAGGATTGCTCTTCCTTTGGATTCCCATTCTGTGTGGAGTTTTCTAAAATATTTTTCTGAAAAGGTGAAGGGTCAGGGATCTTTTAACTGTTGTAAGCAGTGTGGAAATAATGTAGTTCACACAATGGGCCAAGTCCTGGTCTTATCACATACACATCTATATAAATGTATCTATGACTTGCCTTCCCCCCCCGCCCCCAAGTTTCTAGGGTAGTTTTGTCAGTTTCGGATAAAAGCAGCTCCTACAGCAGATAAAAACAGTTGAGACAGACTCACACAGCAGTGACACTGACTTTAGTCAGATTAAATGCAAGAAGAGGAGGTCATTTTTTTTTAATTGCAAGTGGCTAATTCACTGATTGCTAAAAAATATTCATGAATAATTTATATCTCAAATATTAGACCATGCATGGGATGAGTATGTATATGAAACCATAAACCTGCAACCCTCCCTCTCTACAAATTCTGTGCTGAGCTTTGACATGTGTAACATCTACTTCTCCATTGGGTTAATGCTTGATCTCCAAGTATGTAAATAGCTGAATTATATATGAAATATTATTAGATACAAGTTTTTAGCGATTTTAAGAAAAAGTTATGACATAGAAAACTAAATACAAAGAAAATTAAATTCTCATAGGCCTAAATTGGAGCCTGCCATTTTTCACTGCTTCTCTTACAGATTGTGATGACTTTGTCTCTTGTTTCAGCCTATTTAAGTTGGGGGGGGGGTGGAAGTAGGAAGGGTGGTGGGGGACTTCAGGGAGGATTCAGCCCAGTTTGAAACAAGCCATGACAATAGAAAGACAGAGAACTCAAAGGTCTAGGAGATGGACTTCATAAAGAGATTCTTCGTCACAATAACAAATACAAGAGCAATGCTAAATCTTTTTTTTTTTTTGCCAAGGACATCACAAACATTTTCATGCCTTACCACATGCCTGGAAGCCACAATGTAAGTAAGTCTTAGTAGTTCCATTTTGCAGACAAGAAATGAAGTGAAGATTAATACTCGATCAGCAAAGGCACCCAGTTTGAGATCTAGTTCATAGAGACCTGAGAATTACAAAATTTCTTTAAGTCATCTAGCAGATCCTCAGCTTTTGAAGGCCAGGCAAACAAGCTCTCCTTCAATTTTCCAAAAGCAGTAAAGTTTCTTTGAAAGCATCAGCCTAAACAACACACTGGACATCAGAGTTACATCATACTGACCTCTAAGCTTTGTTTCCATTCCCTATGTAGGTTTCTGGGCAGAACTGGATCCTGAGGGCAAACGTTACCTACGTGTGCAAGCTGGCCCATGACAGGCCCTGCTTCAGCCCTCTGCACAGGGCAGGTGTGGAGGATGCCGCTGTGGCAGACAAGCTAAGGGAGCTCCCCAAACCACGCAGACCACATCAGTGGAGGGTGTACTCCAGCCTGGGCACTGTCACATACTAGCCCCCTACACCTCAGCAGTGCAAGTTATGGGTCTGTCTTCCAGCTTCCTGCAGAAGTACTGCTTCATGTACCACGGAACACCTGGGACACACGCTCGGACTGATCTAAGGGGAAGAGTGCCACCTACTGAACCACCAACGCGAGCTATCTGTTCCTGCGGCTCAGGAGAGTGCTGCTCCATGGAAAGCCTGGACACGCTCTGAAGCAAGCTGTTTGCCACAAATTTGAGCTAGAATACAGACATACGCAATCAGATTGGAATGAAGTTAAAAAAAAAATAAAAAATTAAATAGGTCTGGATCATAGAGCAGATGTTGCTAAGTGTTACTAGACAGTGCCGGTACACGCCTGCGACTGTCGTGCATATGTCAGTGCACAAGAAAATAATGTGTCTATTAAAGATACCGAATTATGATATTCGCTCAACTAGCAAAAGACTAGACCAAGATTTTCGCTCAATCATTTACTAATGGGGCTGCTGAAGCCCATCAGAGAAGAGGACACAGTGCTGAATCACGTGAAAGAAAAATGTGGAGCTTAAGCAGCTCCTGTTTAAAAATACTTTCCTTTCCAGAACCTTTATGAATGTTTTTGTTTTAATCTTGGGATCCATCAGTCTGTCTACACAATTTCATAAGTATTATGCAGCTGCTTAGCTTGCACTGCTGAAATACTTCCGCAGTTCATTCAGTACGTCCTGTTTTATTTACAGACACCATCAAAATCATCTGAAACTGACATTTTTCATGTAGAATCCATTATGTGGCAGAGTGCCATATTTACATCAACATCTAAAAATATATACAAGACTTAGTTGGAAAACCCAGCTAGCTTACTTTTCTTTCCTACTCATCTTCTGAAGTAACAGGGAATTTAGATCTTTAGCACTATTTCAACCTCTACAAATTTTCAAAAGGCAGTATTGAAAAAAAAAAAAGAAGTGAAATGGTTAAACATTTTATTATTCACATTGCATTCATAGTAAATTGTGTAATAGTTTTCATGTCTTAATTACTTAAATTTTATATTGAGCTATAGTGATATTATCTCTCTTTTTGTCTCCACACAATTGTATTTTATAATAGCTTTTATTAGGGCCTACATGAATGGAATTTAAAATGAACACATCATTTCTGTTACTTCTGCAGTTGAGAAAAGAGAGTGCTTTTCTGATATTTGGCGTGAAAAGTGCTTTCCTTTGTGTTTTATGACATATAGCAAATTGTATTAGTTAGGGACGTATTTTGAGCAGAGAAATAACTAAGAGGACTACAGAGCACTTCTGTCACTTTTAGTAACTCCACCTCAGCCTGAAAGTGGGTGTGATGCCCAACATGCAATGGGGGAATATTCCCCCCCCCAGGAAGGTTTGTTCTTATTCTCATTGAAATAAAAGGCAAAACCTCCACTGACTCCCACAAGAGAAACATCAGAGTAGCAGATACATAAGCTAATGGTGTGTTTATACAATCTGCCTACCTACCTTTGAAAGTGAGGTCAGCTCCCTACCTCACAAACTCCACCTGCTCTGCCAGCAGTGCCTACCTTGATACCATCATGGATGCCTCCACAGTCTCATATTGCTCCTTGCACTTAGAGTGCCTCCTTGAAACCTGGTTGCTATGCTATTTCCTTTACCTTTATGAAATCCCTCCTAAAGTCTCCCTTCTGCCAGCACACCTACACTCAATCTGTGTGTGGGATGTGTAAATAAATTTGAATAAACATTTGTTTTCAATTGTTAACAGAACTAGCAAGACATGCACATCCAGGGCTTAGACACGTAAACGAGATACCACAAGGTAACAAGTTTCTGCTGAGCTGCAAGGACTGCCTGCATACGCACTATTCCCCCTCAGCAAATGCAAGGTGAGCCAAGTCAGCCTCACACACCTGCATTGTGGGTTAAACCCACTCCAATTACCCTGCATTTGTTGGAGGCTAAGAGGACACATGGGCAGCTACCACGCATCAGCTGGTACCCAGTAACTCTTTTGTGTACAACTTGTTCATCCAAAGTTATTATTGCTACCCTGCCATTTCTCACAGGTAGGTTTGGAGTTGTAATATAATCATTTACGATGTGTGGCTAAACACATATTATGAAATCAAGGAAGTGGGAAGGCTGGGGTAAGGTAACTTGAATGTATTAGTTCTATTAAACCCCCAAACCTGTAGATAGACTTTTGCGTATTCTTTCACTATATAATTCAATAAATGACAATTTTAAAATGTTTACCAAAGTTTTAGTGATACCTGAACATAATGACAAGCATCAATTACAGTTCTTAGGACAATAGATGTCAGCAAGAAAGGAGAGCAGGCAAAGAGCATCATTCCAAAACATTAATGAGAAATGAAACCAAATATGAACTTCACTCAGCTCTGTAAATGTCAATTCATGAGCCTCAGTCTTCCTATTCAAAGAGTGGGCCAGATTCTGCCTTCAGTTATCATGTCAGGAGCCAAAGAAAGAATCTGGCTTTTAGTTTCTTTTCTCCTCAATGCCAAAAGTTGTGAAATATCACCTTATTACACACATCAGCTCTTTGTACAACTGCTAGAATTTGCCTAGTCGTTCAGTTCAGTCTTGCTAAAAGAAGTGCCTTCAATGCTGATCTCTAAGAACACTTGCTCATTCTGAGCATTTTTTATTCTGAAGATTGGTTCCTTTTTTTTCCCTCTTTTATTCTTTCTTTTTTTTTTTTATTAACATGTCCACACTGTTACTAAACATAAAGGGTTTCTCAAGGAACCAATTTTACCACATTTGTTTGGGTGTTATATGGATGTTCGGAATAGAAATCAAGAGTACAAAAATAGATTTTCTTGATTTATGAGACATTCCTGTTTTCAATTCACCATCAGTATGTGCAGACACGATGCAGTCAAGAAATGAAGCATCTGGTTCTCCCACGTTTCATTTATGAACTTTAGCACCAGATGTAAATCATTCATAAAATCCCAAAGTGTTGGAAGAGTCTCTTCCTTCATTTTAACAAACATATACTCCAAGTACTGTACCTAACACTTCACATCATTTGTTACAAATGATGGGATCTGAATTTTAATGACTTCCAGAAATAAATTTCAAAAAGGAAGAAAAGAGGAAGAAGAAAAACAGGTGAGTGTGGCATTCCTTGTTTTTGACCATGAATTTTCTTTGAAACAAAAAGATGTCACTTTAAGTTATTATAAATAAAGTCTACATGTTATTACCTGCATACAGAATGTTTTGAAGAGAACAAATCTGTTAGCTTATAACTGTTCTTCTCCCAAATCCCTTCCATTAGTGTCACATTCGTGTGAGCAAATGCTGATTCAACTTCAAATCTGAATTGCTTTCCCATTCTCATCCTCCAATCGCCCTTCCTCTCTCTCCTCCTTCAATCCCTCTTTCAGTGCCATTTGTTTAGAGAGCCCCTCTTGCCTTTCTCTCAACATCTGTAATCCCTTCCTCCTCCCTTCCCTCCCCTTTGCTTCACTGTGTGCATTGAATTTCATAGGATAACTCACACTTTGGGAATTAAGCACCTGCCAAAATAATTATGGGATCGAGGCCTATTCTTTATGTCAGGGAAACCTGTCGTCTTCTCTATGTACAAGAATCTTTTCAACAAGTGTCACATTAGCCAACGCTTTTAACAACACAGCAGTCTTTTCTGGCCCTTTTTAAAATGCTACGTTTCTTACCTTTTCATTTAACTGCCGAATTATCATTTCATGCACTGGGGTTGCCTTACAACACAGAGAGCTGAGAAAGTGCAAAGAAGGTGCACTAGCAGACACAGCAAGAAGGCTCCTCTGTCAAGGACCTCTTGCTGGAGAAAACTCTACATGAGGTAACAGAGATATTTAGAGCATTCACAGAGTCACACGCAAATCCTCATCAGCTCTGCACTCCTCCTTATGCCCTCAGCACCCAGTTGCTCTGCTGGCTGCCATTCAGGGCAGCTCTTTGCTGTCCTCTCTCCTGTTGTACAGTTGCTATACTGCTAAACCAAAGGAAAGGGCCTCATTAGCCCCAGAGTGCAAAGATCAGCAGTGGAAATCCTACAGTAACCTTCATATAGCTCCACTAGTAATGCATCCCTGTTTAAATTTCTTATACGTAAGACATTTTCCTTGTACTTCAACAGGATCTGACATTTATTTAACTCTTTATTAATAGCTAGACCACTAATGACTAGAGCAGCTGAGCACCTAGAGTGCTGTACAACACAACATTTACTTGCAATGAACTTCATGCAAGGGAGGTCCTGTCCACCAGTGGTCAGGCTGTGGGTAGTCTGTAGTACAGAGAAGGCCATGGAGCAGCTTCCAGGGAGCCCTCAGCCTGATGTGCAGTGCTTTCTGCAGGGACATGCTGGGAATGTAGCAAGTCTTTTTAAGCAGGCTGGGAACACAGCAGGGGCAGATCCAAAGGCTGCAAATTTCATGCAGAGAACACAGCTGCGACTATAGCCCACAGGGTATACTACAAGCTGTAGATCAGTGGCTCTGGTGCCCTCAGCCCTTGGGTGGAGAAGGTTTCTCTCCAGTCTCTTGCAGCCTTGTGTTCCAGAACAAACACCATTTGTTCAACCCTGTGCAGGGAGAGTTGGAGCTCCAGTTGAGTTAGTTCCCCTCAAAATGGGGAGGGCGGGGGGCAGGAATCTCTTGTCTTACACTAAAACTCAGTAACTTTTGAAGCACAGCAGATGTTCAACAGTATGGGCAGCAATGTTGCACTGTACCATTTAAAGCACCAAATGAATGATACTGTGTCGAATCAAAACTTCAGGGGAGATTTAGGTAGACACAATATAAATGCTGAAACTGAAATCTGGCCTGAACATGGGGACTTAACATCTCCATTCCTGAGAAATGTGATACAGAAATTTTAGTGATTGCATGTGCTCAGCATCTCAGTCTCCTACGTCACCTGAAGATCCTATTGCCAGGAGCATAGCTGACATTCTGCCAGGACATCAGTTACGGGATGCAGGGTATCCCCTCTGTGGTGATGGGGCCCTGACTGGTGTTAAAGGCAAGCTGCCCCAAGGCTTCATGTTACCACATCTGACCCATTCCCCACCAAAATCAATGGCTGACCTAGCGCAGTGGGGCTCTGCTTCTGATGGTGAATGCTGTTAGATTGCTATTAGAAGTGATCAAGCAAGAAGAAAATCATTCCATGGGTGGAAAACACAGTAGGTTTGTTTTAAAACATGCTTTTTTCCAGGAACAGTTTTTAAATTATTTCAAAACAATTTAAGATTTTCTACTACAAGAGAAAGCAAATCTTGGTAAATACAAATATTCCTTTAACAAAAATGTTTTAAAATCATAAAATTTTAGATATAATAGAAAAATCTCAAGACTCCATCTTTTTTTTTCTCTTTTTTTTTTAAAAAAAGCCTGATATTTTCTATGGAGACACTTTTCCTATTTTACCTCTAATTCCTACAGGAATTTCATAGAGTCTAGAATTCATGTAATTCATTATTATATGTAGACTGATAAATCTTCAATCACTACTGCCTTTTGTAAATATAAACAGGTGATCAGCTGCACTCTAAGGGGTTTTCCTGTGAATGATGATAAATCCAAAACTCAGATCTATTTCTACCTTGCAGAAATTCTTATTTGATGATCTTTAAAGTCCTTCCTAGCCGTGACCATAAAGTTGTAAATACACATATATATATAGACATATAAGGATACTGTTGCTGTCAACCTCCTTTAAACTTGGAATTTTTTGGTAGCACTCGTTCACGTTCTGCAAACCTTATATGTGTGGAATGGATACCTCTTTCCATAAGTAATTCCCACTGATGTCAATAGACCATTTATGGTGCAAGATTCTTCTCAAGGTCAATGGGAGCAGCAGACTTCAGCTTCTGTATCCTGAAAGTCAATCGTGGCAAACAGTGAGAAACACACATAATACATTATTAACATATTTTTTTAATTGCACCTAAACATCAATTTATTTCCAAAAAAGGCATAACTATTACACCTTTGCAGGGTTTTTGTTTCCTTTTTTCCCTTTTTGTGTATGCTGGCAATCTAGTCAAAGGCAAAAAAAAAAAGAAAAATAGCAACAAAGCCCTTTCAGATGACCATTTGTGCCTGCTATTTGAGACAAACCAACAATTTTATTTTATTTTGTTCTAATCTCCACATTCCTGCCATGTCAGAGGCTGCAGCCAGAGTCTTTCAGAACTTTACAGGCACAACTTACAGTCTCATCTTAGTTCCACAGTGCTTGGGTGGTCCCTCTCAAACTAACCAAAGCAGGAAAACCACCTCCTTGATCCATAATGTGCTCATCCATTTCACTTGTCTGCTCAGACATCGCAGGCCAATGATTTATTTGCAGAGGTGAAGCTAGGAAATCCTCCCCCCTTCAAAACACATGTATACATACTTTTATAAACTTGCTGAAATATTCAGTAACTTCCCAGAGGGGAATGGGTTTTCCCCCTCCCTCTCCTATATGTTTTATACAGTTTCTGTTATTATTTGATAAATGTGTTATGACACACTATTTACCTCGGTCAGCAGCTCTGGGGAATTTTGTGTAGCTTTACTCCCCACCTCTGCCACCCACTAGATATTTCACAAATAAATCACATTCCCAGATTAAGACAATACAGTTTGATACTGAAAAAGGAGAAGAGAGGATGAGATATGCTGGAGGAGACTTTGGTTTCTATTCTCTCTTTCATTCTCATCCTGTAACAGTGGCTCTGCCTCAGCCAATTCCTCGTTTTCTTTCAGGGGCAGGAATAATTCTCTGTTCGCTGTGCTAACTCACTGTGTTTGAGGTTCCCACAGAAATATTCAGAGCTCAGTCTTCCATACATGCAGGAACAAGTCTAGGGAAGTCTATTGTACTGTAGGTATTTACAGGTATTTAAATGTTTCCCAAGGGCAGGAAGTGTGCCAGGAGGAACTGTATGAATGAAGGGCTGAAGACCTGTCCCACTGGAAATAAAATAAATACATTTAAAGTGGATGAACATAGTTTTGTGTGGGCTTGCTCAATATATATTATGGTCAGAAATGTGTGGAAAGGAAGAAGAGTTACCCTCCAAAGCAAAGTAAAAAAAATAATAAATGCTGAGATTCACAGAAGCTTTGTATATTTTGTTCTGTATGTTTTAAACTTGGAATGATTTTTAAAAATATGCCAATAATGATAGAAGCATATTAGTATAAAATGTTAGTGTTTCGTCCCCCACAACTTCAGGGTGCCTGACAGCCCCCCATTAGGTTAATGGAAAAGCATCTTTGAAGTATGTCATGGACACCAGTGCTGTTTTCTCACCAACTTCCCAGTCAGATAGGCAGAATCCTTGCAATCATTCCTTGATCTCATTAGCAAAGGCAACATGGGGAGGACCTTCCTTCAGGGATTGTGTGGCTGAGTGCTCATTACTAGGCCCCCTCCTCATATACTTCTACGGAGTTTTTTAAGTCTTTTGTACTCAGTATTTACCCTGATATTCATCAGAGGAGGTGAGACATATCCTTTCTCATCAAGGCTTTGAGGGTAGGCTTCACCCTTTAGGTAAAATAAGCCATCTCACAAAGAAAGCAGAGCCTTATAAGTATTTACATATTATATTTATATTTATAAGTATTTATTATTAAGTATTAACTTAATATGAAATGTTGGTATTTCCCTATAAATACATGGTCTGGTTTTGGGTAGGTTATAGTTCATTTTCTTACTTATAGCTGTTTAATGCTGTGTTTTGGATTTAGTGTGAGAATAATGTTGATACACACTGGTGTCTTTAGATGTTGCTAGGTACTTGTAATACCTATGCTAAATCAAGGACTTTTCAGTCTATCAGGCCCTCCAGGTACACAAGTAGCTGGGAAAGCACATCCAGGATGATTGGCCCAGGTTGGCGAAAGGGATATTCCCAGTCACAGAATGTCTCACTCCAGCTCTAACTGGGGAAGGTATCTGGGAGATGGGACCACTGTTTGGAAAAAGACTGGGCAGCAGGTGTTTTTTTTCTAATACAGAAATCCAGCAGTAGTACCCCAGCAAAATACACCCCCAAATTCAAATATTAATGAAAAAAATTGGAAAAACTTTATCACAGGCAAAATTTGAACATATGAGCTGAGTAATGAATGTTACACTACACCGATTATAATAATAAATGACATTGCGCAAAAAAACCCCACGGTGTGCTATTGTAAGTGGATGTGGCACACTCTACAAGTGTCAATTCCAGTCTGTCTCACCAACAGTATGAAAAGCAAAGTGGAGTATAGAGAAATCCCTTCCAAATAAACTAGAGATCAGTATTTGGGGGGAAAAAATAAGAATATCAGATTGATTTGGTAAGCAACTCCTGTGTCAACAGTGGTTCTTTGGCATGACAATCCATGTTTCTGTACCTTTTGAGTCCAGATTGTTATGGTGTTAATGTGCTCTGTGCCTTTGTTTCTCCTCAGCCCTATAGAAGCAAGTGCAAATTCACAGTAAAGAAAAGGTCAGATCCACCACAACATGCTAAAGTAACAGAACAACCAGATTTTAGCTTGTTATTAATGAGTTTGATAAATAAATAAATAAAAAGGTCAAAAAAGAAGCAGGCGACAGCTATTCGTTACTTCCCTAATAAAAGCAGAATAGTTTTCTGTGTAAATCACCAGTTTACAGTATAATATACAGATTATGAAAATATAATCTAGAGATTATGGACAGTTAACAAATGTTAAAGCTGAATCAGCTGAAGGGGTGGTCAAATTTGTGCCTTGTTTTCAATTGACTTTGGGGACCACAGACAGACAGTACCATTGCATTAAGCTTCATTCTGAAGGGAGCTGAAACAGAAATTGAAGTGTTTCTAGTATGGAGCATAACCTGAGCCCTCAGAAATTAGGCTGTGATTTAAACTCTAGTAATTTACTGAAACTGAAATACGTTCACTAGGAAAACTGTAATACATTCACTAGGAAAAAGCTCTCAAAAAGACTACCTAACAAACTGATTTACTTTATAAATAATGTTACTCCATGAACAAGCAGAAAAAATTAATCCTAGTTGGCAGTGGCTTTATAGTGTAATTCCCTATATGCACACCTTTTTCAGTGTGTGTCCTCACCAGGTTTGGCGTCACACCACAGAGTCCCCATTGCCACCATGTTCCTCCATTTCCCCTCATAAATCCGTAAGGATAACCCAGCTGTATAACACCCTGACCAACTGCTGCCAGGCCATGTTTGGTGGCCAGTTTGGCAGGGTGCATGGAGCTGGTGATGGCTGAGCCAGCATTGCAACCCTTCTCTGCAAAAGACATGTCCCTGCTTGATAAAAGAAACAAATTTTAGGCAATTCATATTTCTGAGACCTCTACCACTTCAGTAAATTTGATTGAAATTTTGCAAACTTAATGGGGGACAGAAGCTGACAGGCAGCCTAACATCATAATAGCATGTGTCTCACTTCCTTAAAAAGCAGACTAAAAAGATGAGGAGGCTCACATTCACCTGATTGTAAATGATTTCCTGTCACTAGGCTGTGTTTCTGTGACCCCAGCCATCGAATATGTTTGCTTTTCCCTATGTTGTCTGATAGTGGCTTTGCAACCACCCTCCAGAGCTGTGACGATGACTCAGTGTGCTCCTTTTCCTGTCTTACTCTATGAAACTCATCACTTGATGTGACTAACACAGCTCATTTTGATGAGTCACAGAGCCAGGAAATGTAAAGATGCAGCTTTCAGAAGAATGCAGTTCAAACAAACACCAGAAAAACAAAGTTTAAAAAAATAATTCTTCATCATAAGATTGTTTATATGGTATGGCTCAGGTCTATCTACCTACATGGTGCAAAGTCCTTTTTCTGTAGCTTGAAATCATTTGTGTTAATATTCCTGGTAGCACATCTGATTCATTTGAAAGATGGGTAGGGAGAATACATGGAAGTACACTCTTTCTGTCCATGTCACAAATTTGACACCCATTTTCTGTAATTCTTAGGAATTCTCAAAAAATTGAGTATCATTTTCTAATTTCTAATGTACAGTTTGTAACTACTGCCTTTATTTCAGTGTATGTTTTAAGAAACTTTGAAGGGAAATTTTATAGATCCAGTAGAAAAATATTTATTTCCCCTGCTCTCATTTAAAAACAAAAACAAAACCAAACCAACAAACAGATACACCAAGAATCTTTTTCTTTTTCCAGCCTAAAACTGTAATGATAAAATTATTCTTCCCCTACATGTGGTTATAGATGTTTTTCCTATCTGCATACGAAGGGAAACTGCATGGATTTTCACATTTCTTCTTTAAGGATTCTTTTTAATCAGGAAAGAAAATGTCCAGGGAAAAGGACTTGCCACAACTTTCTTTCCCTCTCTGACATTAAGTAACTGGAAACTCCAACAAGAGGAAGGTGGGAAGTGGAGGAGAACAAGGCATTGTTTTACTGGAGTGACAAAAAATCCCTTTGCTACCACCACTGCCTCACCAAGGATGTGAAGAGGTTATAGATGCTCTCGTTACCTTCGTATTCCTTCGAATACAAGAAAGATTTTTCGTCTTTCGTGGCAAAACCACCAGCTCAAAGAGCAGGAATGCAATAGGAGTTTTCCCCTACTTCCCCTTCTGTCTCCCCAGAAGTTTTCATTGCCACATACAACAGGATGTACCCATCATTTCTCCTCCTTTCTCCGCACAGGCAAAAGAGAAAGCTTGTCAGGCAACACCTCTAAATCACCACTCGCTGCAGAAAGGGAATAGGAGTGATGTTTAATCAAGGAGAGACCATCTGGACTCGCAAGATCCAAACTGACCTGGTTGGGAATTATTTGAAAAATAGAGAGCACTGAGACTGCAAGCAGCCAGACCACAGTCAAGTGATGGAGGAATGCAGAGTGTTGTCACTACAGCCTTTTCCTTTCTAAAGGCAGAGAAACTGTTGAACCAAGCAGTCATCACCTCCTCTCAAATTAGGACCTAGTGCATGCATTATAGAATATTTTTCTGAATAAAAATAATGTACTTATTTGAAAATAAAGCATGATTTTTTTTAAGGAAATGGTAGAGAACAAAGTGCACAAGGCCAAACTTTCTAATAAATGAGATTTATTATGTGAAAAAAAGTACAATAATTGCATTTTCAGGGGAAAGGTCATTATTACTTAGAAAGAGGTTAATAGAACAATATTAATAGCTTTTTACAGGGCAAAAGAGATAGATGCAGTATTAATATGAATGAAAACAAGAATGAGGATGCTCCCTGTTACCAAAGTTTAGACTAAAAATTCAGAAGGTCAAATTCATCTTTCATATTACCCAAAATAAAGAATTAGACAGTATAAAATGTTATCAAGCCTTTTCATTCAGTGAGTTTAACAGAAAGTAGCAGAAATAAAGTGATCAAAAGTTTTAGCCTGAAGCCAACAATTAGAAGCACGGCTCAAGTTCTGTGTCTCTGGCAGACTCTGAGGGAAGATTGTTGGAGATAAAAGTCAACATGACTCCATCATTGAACTTTTACTAAAGGAGCTGCAACAATTCTGTCTATTTGGCCAATACTTTAGATTAGACTAATTTTCTAAAGATAAAATAAAATTTGCAGTATACATTAATAATAATGTTACATTACACTTCTATAATGTATTTTATGCAAGTTTTAAAGTACTTTATAAACACTTAATTAAGCCTCCCAACACCCTGGGAAGTAAATTATTTTTCTCAACCATTCCCAGCCAGGGAAACTAAGGCACAGGCAATTTAAAGCAAACCATTTGCTTCAAGTTATGCAGTGACTACAATTGCAAGAGGGCACATGCAAAAAAATACTGCCAAACTGAAATAATTTCACAGCTAAACAAAAAAATGTCCTGCATACTTTTCCTGCTTTGAGCACTCAGAAATCTTTTAAAGACTCCCAAGAATTTTTTTTCCTCATGAACCTTCTTAAACAGAAAATATATTTGCTACCAACAAATAAATAGGCAAACAAAGAAAAAAAAAGTGTCTATATGTTGCAAAAATATCTTCTTGTCCATATTGGCAAAATTAGCTAAAATGAAAACACAAACTACACCCCAAGATTCTTGACTTCTAATCGCCAGCCTTGACCACCAATACTGATTTTCTCTTTTGGATAGTGCTGAGATGAGGAAAAGATAAGTTCAAAGGTTAACCATAAGGATGGTTATTAACAACTGTCATGCACATGTGCAAACTATTAGTATGTTTTACCTAGAAGGCTAAGCAGGATCTGTCTAACTAGCAATTCCAGGCTGAATACACTCTGCAGTACCATACCAGCGCTCACAATTATGTAAGTTTGCTATTAAACTGCAAGTTGGAATCAACTGTTAAATCTCCATATTGACAAATACTCTGAAAGCCTATCCTACTTTGGAAGATTAAATTGCCTTTATTTTTTGTTCTTTTATCTAAACACTGTAACTTGCTTCATTGTGCTCTCACTAATTCAGTTACAAGCACCTCAGACAAGAGAATTTGGTTGAAGTCGCAGTTGGGAAAGGTATATATTTAGGACATCTTTTCAGAATACTGTATTTGAGATCAAAACTCATAATTGTGCATGATGAGGGAAAACTGAGGAACCTTTTAGTTGAACGTTTTAGCTATAAAGAGAGACACCAATACCACCACTTCTAGGAATCTTCAGAGCAGATGTCTGTATAGTGTATGGGATGCAATTTTGTCATGGAGTTAAATAAAGAAAATTTTTCAAGGGCTACAATACTTATAAAATCCCGATGTGAAATTTATTTTACTGGTAACATTGCATTGTATAGTCATTTGAGAAAGGGATTACTTAATATAATGTAATGGGGGAGATTAATATAAGAGATTAACTCTTCAGCCCTTACTCATGTACTGTGTTCTTTATATACTAATCAGGTAAAGAGATGGATAGTAGCATTTTAAAGGCTTCCTTTTCTGTGATATATTTCTCCGACTGAAAAGATGATGTCTAGTCTTCCTCACATTGAATTCATTGCTTTGGTCTATAGGAAAGGGCTTTTGGAAGAAAACTTTAATACGAGTCAAGGCAAATTAAATTGAGATAGTGCAAAAGGCATAACGTGAACAGAAGAAAATATCATGTGAGAACACATAAGGGCTGAATTTTCCCATTACTAAGGCAAGATTGGGTGAATGCTAATAAATCACAGCAGCACAGCACCACATGGAAATCAGCATCTTACCTAGATGGAAGTCACAGATGAAGACTGCTGAAAAACAAAACCCAGGATCCCTTAGTATTAATGAGGTACCCACTCACCACGGATTTACAAGGCACAACGAAACACTGCAAAGTAAGAACATTCGTGAGTTTTGATTATCACAGTGCATGCAGTCTGCAGAGAATCACACGGGTAGTTCAGCTTCCTTAGCTGCTGCCAACAAAAGCAACCAAGTGAGAAGGACACAGAGATCTGGGTTCCCTCCCCAGCTCTGCCACCTCATCATGAAATCACTGCCCTCTAATTCCTCTGGTTTCTGCCTGGAAAATGGCTTGCTGTGGGGAATTTTAAAGAGAAGTGGGATATCTTAGAAGACAATTCAGAAAGACTCCGATGCAATTCAGAGCAGGGTGATGGAAGCATTTTGATTTCTGGGGCTTTTTTTTCTTCCTTGACATCTTCACAGGTAGAGAAATCAGTCCATTTTTTCAAATAGAGATATTTCTTAAACATTTTATTGTTCCCGAACCTAAAACTAGTTCTTGCACAGTTGTAATGAAATCTACTTATGTTTCAAATTCTGTGGTATTATGTGATTTTGTTGGACAGAGATATGGATATAAAGGAACAATTGACACTGTAAATATTTTAAAAATAAGCTATTTTCAAGTCTTTTAATCTTAAAAAGAACTTACTCAATTTAATCAGTATTTTCATAAAATACTCTGGCTGTCAGTAAATTTTAACCTCAAAAATGTGAATGCATGAGGATTTTTATGGGTTTGCTGGTTCGGGGGTTAACATTTTTAATTTATTTAATTTATTTTTGAGCTGCTGGAGAGGGGAAAATGCCTTATAATGGAACTATAGCTGAATGCTTAATTAGGAACAGTTTATCACCTCTTCAAATAAGCTGAAGAGTTACATAACTAGGCCTTACAATTCCTACAGATAAAGACAGTTTAACTTGGCTTCCTATGGAAATAATCTTTATGTAACTGTTTTGTCTGTCTCTCCATCTTTCTTTTCTCTCCCCTTTACTTTCCCTTCAACAAAAGACCAAACCATTAGCCAATTTGAACTTGAGGGCTAAAAATCTCCAAAATGATATTCCTACTGGTTTCATGAAGACAGCTGATAAGAAAGACCTAAATCACTGCCCTAGTTTCCTCTAAAGGAAAACAGAGAAAGTTACAGAAGAAGCAAAAACTTGCTGTGAGATTACTATTTCCAGTGCCTGAGCTGCAGATAGTTTGGCTGCTTTGGTTTTCATGGGTTCAATTTCCTTGCATGGAGAAGTAAATGGACAATTTGGTGTGCAAACAGAAGCCCACTTCAGGTCATCTTCTCCTGGGTCAGTGCAGGTAAACTCTGCCTTTATGCCAAGCTCAAAACACAGGTCTTCAGGAAGCACATGGCCACAACTACAATAAAGATGCATGATTTCTGTGATTCTCCATGTATTTGATTACTAATACACCCTATATTGTTTTGACTTTTCTTCTATCTGACTGAAGTGGCAATAGCTGGTGGATAATGAACTCTCCAGAAGGGTTCATAATTGTGTACTTCAACATACACTGAGGCAGAGTCAGCTCAATGGTGAGAGCATTTTTAAAAATCAGAGCCCAGAGTGGTAATTCTTCGTTCATTCTCTAGAGCAACATCTTGACGCAGCACCCTTCCTCATACAGTAAAGCTAGGCTACTCTGACATTAAGAAATCCTGTGGTTCAGTCATAGTGCTGATGTCTATCTTTGATTTGAAAATCTCAAGGAGAGAAAAGTCATTTGAGACAACTGATTGTTGTATCCCTGAAGTATTCCTCTCCAGTTTGTGTTTCTCATAGATGTATGAGAGATACACTTCTAACTAAATATAAGCCCAAACCAGAATTATTTGATTTTCAGAAATACTTGAAAATTGCTGGGTTTTGAGAAAGTTTGAAGAGAACCCTAATTCTGGGGATCATTCTTATCTTCACTGGTCTAAAGAAAAAGCCCCAATTCTCATGTTTTGGAAGACCTCCCACGAAGATTTAAATACAGTAGTCCATGGTCATAAACAAAGAACCTGGACTTCATCCTAATCTAGTTGAAATTTTAAACTAGTATCATTATTTTACTGTCTCATTTCAGTATCTTTATTTGTCTTCATACTCTTGAGGGCAAATTTTCTCCCAACTTTTTCACCTGGTTAGTCTATTCAGCAGGGAATGAAATTGATCTAACATGGGAAACACTTATGGCATCATTCCAAATGGTGGACAAACTATCATGAACCTACTGCCAAAGTAAGGAGTGGAAAATATTTATTGTCCATAGGACTGTTTTGTGGTGGGTTGTTTTGTTTTGTTTGTTTCTCAGTTCTGTTTCATTAACTCAGATAAGAGTGAGGGGAAAGGTGCTGAAGCTTCTGAGATGACTGGAAGAGTTAGAGAAGTACCACTATCACAGAATCACAGAATCACACAGAGCTGTAGGGGTTGGAAGGGACCTCGATAGATCATCGGGTCCAACCCCCCTGCCAAAGCAGGCTCCCTAGCTCATACTGCACAGATAGACATTCAGATGGGTCTTGAATATCTCCAGAGAAGGAGACTCCACCACCTCCCTGGGCAGCCTATTCCAGTGCTCTGTCACCCTCACTGTGTAAAAGTTCCTCCACATGTTGCTGCGGAACTTCCTGTGTTCCAATTTGCAGCCATTACTCCATGTCCCATCTCCACTGACCAAAGAAAAGGGGCTGGCCAATTCCCCCTGCACCCCATACTTAAGATATTTATAAACATTGATTAGGTCCCCTCTCAGTCTTCTTTTCTCCAGGCTGAACAGCCCCAGCTCTCTCAGCCTTTCCTCATAGGATAGATGTTCCAGGCCCTTAATCATCTTCGTTGCCCTTCTCTGGACTCTCTCAAGGAGATCCCTGTCCTTTTTACACCAGGGAGACCAGAACTGGACACAATACTCCAGATGAGGCCTGACCAGGGCAGAGTAGAGGGGGAGGATCACCTCCTTCAACCTGCTGGCCACACTCCTCCTGATGCACCCCAAGATCCCATTGGCACTCTTAGCCACCAGGGCACACTGCTGACTCATAGCCAACCTGTCATCAACCAGGACCCCCAGGCCCTTCTCCACAGAGCTCTTTTCCAGCAGGTCAACCCCCAGCCTGTACTGATACATGCGGTTGAGAGAGCTATGCCTCTCTCAGCATTATGGTACGATTGTACCAATCATAATCAGGTATTTACTCAGAGCATAGCATTCAGAATCAACACAGAAGATAAATATAGTAAAAACAACTTAAATGAGCAGTCACTGAAATATCCTCAAACAATGAAATATTTAGAAAAAATATTAATATAGTGCCCCATATATCTGCATGTCAAAAAGAGTAGGAATGTTTCTTACATTAGTACAAAAATTAATACTTTCATCAAGTTTTTATCCTGATAAAGTTTTTTTTCTCATGGTTATGGAAATGTACTGAAGTATTTTAATCACCTGTCAAATGTAAACCTACTTGAGCACTGACACTTTAAAAATACAATGTGAAATCAGACATCATTTATACTTGCTAGGATTTTTCATGTTGTCCTATAACATATAAATGGTGAGGCTAGATGCAGTAACAGTAGATTTTAACCTATTTTTGTCACTAATTTCCAGAATGTAATTCTGCCCCCAGCTGGTTAAGACACAGCTGACATGGGAGGTTGGAAGTGAGAGAATATTGAACCTATGAACTCTGCTTCTTCTCAGATGATGACTACAATTTGCATGCAAAGTATCAGCAGCTTTACTGTTCAGCACAGGTGCTAATAGATTCTAAGTTCTTTATGTAAGTATATACTGCACCCTCTTCATTATAGTACTAATAGCGCAAAGGTGAAACTGTTTTTGGGAAACAGAGTTCATTGATTACTCCTACAGAACATTGTAATTAATGACATCGGCCTGTGGTAATTGCTACACCTGTATCGGATCAACTGAAAAGCAGAAATTTAATACACCCTCTTTTCACCATTAGATTCCAGAAAGTTGCATATATCTACTAACTGGAATGGATTTTGTACATGCCTATTTGTCTTCCTGTTGTTCTTTTTCATCAGATACTGTCTGTCTTTTTGCAAATGGAACATATGTACAGAAAAATTTACAAGAATTTCACTCCTCTTTTCAGGTATAACTGCATCCCATCCTCATCTCCCAGGGAGGAAGAAAAACAAAGGAAAAAAAGGAAATACAGCAATAGAAAAGCAAGGAGATAAGTTATTATTATTACCTTTTGAAACAAAAGCTTTCATTCACCCTTCAACCTCTCTCCACTATCTTCTATCATATTTCAGGACATCTGATGCAACTGAAGAATAGATTACAAATACCTTCGAATTCATCTAACTTACTTTCCATTCCATATATCACCTTTTCATATGCAGCTGTTTCTGTCAGCAATCTACTCCCTCGGTAACAGCCCTGATGCATCCTCTCAGGTCCTCAGTGTTAGTTTTGAATACTATGAGACTAAAGGGGGCAATGTCAGGAAGTTTACCCCTTACATATAGACTCTGTATATTCAAATAAATAAGACTGGCAAGAAAATCATGTATAAGTTGAAACTTTCATAGGAAATAGCTTTTATAGAACAAGACAAAAAATAAAAGAAAATATTTGGGGGCTGGGGGGAGGGAGGGAACTAAAAACATTACTCTGGGTTTTAGTATCTATGCAAATGTCTAGTATCTATGCATTAGAATCCTGGAATCCCATAATGTGTTAGGTTGGAAGGGACCTTTAAAGGTCATCTAGTCCAACCCCTGTGCAGAAAGCAGGGACACCTTTAAGTAGATCAGGTTGCTTAGAGCTTCATCAAGCCTCACCTTAAATGTCTCCAGGGATGATGCCTCCACCACCTCTCTGGGAAACCTGTTCCAGTCTCTCGCCACCCTCATAGCGAAGATATTCTTCCTAATGTCTAATCTAAAGCTACCCTGCTCTAGTTTAAAACCTTTACCTCTTGTCCTACTGCTACATGCAATTAGGAAGTATGAACAAAATGAAATTTTCCCACTAGTAGGGCCCCATGAGATGATAGTCTGGTCACTGCTGGTTTCCAGCTTGCTGCTGCCTCCTTATCCTGGTGTCCCAAGTGGGCTCAGAGGAGAGGGCAACCACAAGAACACATGGTCCTCCTGAGCCTTGCAGAAACTGAGGAAATGGAACTGGACATGATGAAGTTTTGCAGAGCACTACAGGAGTGTAAACACTAAAAGGGCTTCGAGAGTTTACAACACAGTTGAGTGGAAATATAAACTGGAACAGAGCTTCTGAAGGAGCACATGACTGAAGCAATGGGATGTGAATACTTAATCCATTAGCCTTGACAGAAAATAGCCTAGGTTTGGAAAGAGGTAGAAGGAGAAGGAGTGCTGTTGGGAGGTGAGCTGGGAATAGATCTGCTAGTCTGCTAGGCACAAAGGGATGTTAATGAAGAGTGTTGGAAGCTCAGATTACTCCTTGACCAAGCACTGACCACATGCTGAGGATTCCAGAAAAGTGAACATCTTCACTCTCCTGCTCCTAGGAAGGAGCAGGCCCAGTCTGCCACATCATTAAATCAGAAATTTATCGAAGTACGTCTCCGGGGATGTAACAAGCGAGGCAGGGTTGACACTGTGTGGTAGGAAATGTGTGGATATCACACCTGCTGGATGAGGAGGGTAGAATCCTGGTCAATATTTGCTAACTCTGAGGATACAATTATTACATATCCTGCATATTAATTATTTTAAAACCTCCTATGGTCAATTTTAAAGCTTTCCTTTCTCTTTATCATTTACCTAAAAGCTCTGGTACTGATTTCCAGTTTTCTCCAGATAAACCCTGTTGCAGCTACAGCAATTCCTTTACATTACATAGCACGTGGATTTTCTTTGTTTTCTTTCACTTTTTCCTTGTCACATACCACCACTTATTAAAAATGTCCAATCAAATGAGCACTGGAGGAACTATCCTCTCTCCATTGTCCTTTTTGAAAGGTCTCTTCATTGTGTGTTTGATCAGAGATGATTAGGAGATGAAGCTAAGGGAGTGGCTGGGGACATCCTAAAGACATTCAGAACAAAACTCTTGACATACAGGCAGACTGCAGACTACTGTGTCTGCAGGGAGATGGGGAGGAAAAATACCAAACCAAACACACAAACAAGAACAACAAAATCCCCCAACCAAAACCCCCTACCAACTAAAAAATAACCCACCAGTAAAGCAAATAACTGTCAATTTGGGAGTAAGAATCCAATAAAACAAGTATTCTCCATTATATGTTCTGTTCAATATTTTTATCAATGACTTGGATGAAGGGATTGAATGCTCCCTCAGTACATATGCAGACAAAACTAAACTGGGAGGAAGTGTCAATCTGCCTGAGGGTTGGGACGCTCTTCAGAAAGATCTGAACAGACCGGATCAATTGGCTGAGACCAATGGGATGAGGTTCAACAAGGCAAAGTGCAGAGTCCCGCACTTGGGACATAACAACCCTGTGCAGCACTACAGGCTTGGGGAAGAGTGGCTGGAAAGCTGTCTGGTGGAGAAGAACCTGAGGCTGTTGGTTGACTGTGGACTGAATATGAGTCAGCAGTGTGCTCAGGTGGCCAAGAAGTCTAATGGCATCCGGGCTTGTATCAGAAACAGCGTGGCCAGCAGGTCCAGGGAAGTGATTGAGCCCCTGTACTTAGCATTGGTGAGGCCGCACCTTCAGTGCTGTGTTCAGTTTTGGGCCCCTCACTACAGGAAAGACATCAAGGTCCTGGACCGTGTCCAGACAAGGACAACCAGACTGGTGAAGGGGCTGGAGAGCAGAACTTATGAGGAGCATCTGAGGGAACAGGAGTTGTTTAGCCTGGAGAAGAGGAGGCTGGGGGAGACCTTATCACCGTCTACAGTTACCTGAAAGGAGGTTGTAGTGACATGGGTGTTGGTCTCTTCACCCAGCTGACAAGCTGAGGGGGAATGGACTCAAGCTGCACCAGGCAGATTCAGATTAGACATTAGAAAAAAGTTCTTCACTGAAAGGGTTATTAGGCATTGGAACAGGCCGAGTCACCATCCCTGGATGTATTTCAAAGTTGGGTAGATGAGGTGCTTAGGGATATGATTTAGTAGAGAAGAGATATGGTTGGACTTGATGATCTCAAAGGTCTTTTCCAACCTAGTGATTCTGTGATTCTGTAATGTTAGCTATCATGATGTGATTATTTTCAACAGGCCCAAATACTCTACTGATTCATCTGAATACAACTGTCCCAAACTACACTAATAGAAAATTTGGTCTATACTGTGACCTGAAAATACAGTCCAAAATAACTGAAAAGTACATATACCACACAGACCACTAAAAAGAGAGACAATAGCCTGGGCAATCTGATGCATTTCCAGTGTGAGGACTTTTTTTTGCCTTCTAACCTTTCAATTTAAACAATACCTCCATGTTCTAATCCTGGCAGCTCTGGGTCCACAGCTTTCTTTTTCACACCAATGCCCACACCCCCACACCCCCTCCTCCCAAATTCTTCTAAAATCCTGGCATAATTTATGGTCAAAAATAACCCCAAATTAAGTCCATCTGGTGAAAGTGGAAAAACCTGAACTCCATCTTGTTGTCTTGAACATCCTATGGTTGCATAATAACAAAATGCCTTTGTTCTCACAACTAAAGTATGCATCAAGAATCAAAGAAGCAAGAAAAAAAGGGAATGTTCCAAGCTATTACTGTAACAATCCAATTACAATGCCTATCAAACTTAACTTCACAGGTTATAGCTCCTAATTGCCTGACAAAAATTGACACTTCAGTCGCAACAGCATAATATAATCAGAGTCCAAATTAAATTTGATCGTGGGCAGAAAACGATGCTATCATTCGGCGGCATGGAAACAGGAGATCAACTAGCATGATATCAAGGATCAGAAATGAAAATTATTCATTAATGGCAATGGTTTTCTGATAATGGAAATGACACAGTTCAGACGGCTTCGTAAAAACACTATTAATTAAAAAGATGATAGACCTAACAAGGCATAGAAACCAGTGGAACCTTTCTCTGTGCTTGTTAAGGTGAAGGATGACAATGTTTAAGAACAGAAGTTTATGCACTTTTGTGAAAAGTATTCCGCTGATTCTGTAGCAAGTTTACTGGTTCTTGCTTAGTGAAGCATCTTTCTCTAGGGTGCTATGTTATAGGGACATAAAAAGTGTCTAAGGCCATAATATGGTATTGTAATAAGCATGAATACTACTAGCTATAAAACAGAAGGGTCCAATTCATAAAAAAATTCACATGGGATTTTTGCATAGTCCCAAGAAAAAAAGTGCAGAGGAAACTATTTTATTTCCCTGTGCAAGCAGCTCTGTCCCTATTTTACTTTGGAGAAATACAGAGGTACTTTATGCTGAAGAGAGCAAGTCAGAAATCCACCCTCAAAAGTTTTCCTGAGCAAGGAAAGGTAAGGTCAGTGTCTCAGTCTGATGAAGTTCAGACAATGCCTCTGTGTTCCTTACACAGAGCTCCAGACATTGCCACAATAAAAACTCCAGTACTGACACAATGCCACAAGCATTGTTTTGATACCACCGTGTGCTTTCGTCACCACTGGAAGTTGCCCAGTTTGAGGATGAAAAGGTCTATTGGCTTGATAACAATCTCCATGATCTCCTCTATGAATTATTCTTGGGCCCAACACCCTGCAGAAAGGCTCATTGCCCAATACACAAAATTGGGCACCTCCTTCTTCTTCTTCAGTAACAGAGAGAAGAAGCAAAGAGGCATCGACTGCTTTAGAAACGTGCCAGCATAAGTCTCTGAGACTACTTGCTGTGGGAAACCAAAGATTCACAAGCCTGAAAGTAAAGGACTTTCAGAAAGAACAGAAAGGAAGAAAGGGCAAAGACAGATGCTTCCTTGGAAAAGGGTGACTCAAAGCAGATCCTTCTGACCCTACATTGCAACTACAGCGGGTTTTAGCAAAATAGGAATCTCAGAACAAATCTCATGTTCCTTAGATTGTCCAACTGAGACTCACTCTAATCCAAAATGTGTCACCTTCACTCAAAGATTAGCTCACTTCCAAAAATAAAAAATAGGTAAAATACTTATTACTAGACTGCTTAGAGCTGCTCTGATAATGGAAAATGGTGCAAATAATGGATATACTTTCAACTTTCCTTAACTGTTTGATAGTCCTTGTACAGAGTAAAACAAGCTTGCCTAAACTGCCAACTTTCTTTAAAAAATAAAATCCCCAGAAAGGTGATGATATCACCTAAACTGTATATCAGCATTGCACTGTACCTGTAACAGTTCTTGGGGCAGGTCCTGTAGTTTCCTGCCCCAGCTCTGGGACAGGTCCTCCAACTTCCAGCATTTTATTCAAATACTCTTTAGCCCTTTAAACATGATCATTTAAGACAGATGCAAGGAGTGTTGGCATTCAAGATGCAGACAGCCCAGGAGGAGACAGTAATATATTAATGGAAACAAACAGCTACCTTATAACATCAGCTAGCATGTCATTAAATGATATTGCAGCTACCACAAGATTATCTCTTGGGTTTTGATAACTTGACCTAAATAAAAGGGTGTTTATAGATACTTTCAGATTAAATACAGTGTATTAATAATATTTTTATGGGTTCCATTTTTTTTTCATTATAGAACAAGGTCAGAAATAGGCAGAATGAAAAACAAGGAAAGAAAGCAGAGACCAGAGTTTGACTTGTTTTGCGTGGGGTTTTTAAAAATAAATAATTTAATTATATTGCTTATGATGTATTTTGGGCAATTACGTAAATCCCTTTCTTATAAGAGTGCCACTGTTCAACAGTGAAAGTGATCATACTTATCCCCACAGCAGGGAATTTAACACAGAAGCAGCCAAAAACCAAATCCATTGTGACCATTAATCCTGTAGGCTAAGGCAAGAGATTGAGTCATCTAATGGATAAATACCCTCTCTAAATTCCAGCAAATTAAATCTTGGGTATGTTCTTTAAGGAACCCAGGATCAGATTCATACCCACTGACGGTCATGTTGAGAATTTTCTGATGAAAAATTCTGGTTGCAAGAAATGTCAATTGATTAACTTTCACATGTTTTGTGGGCATCCTCTCTTCAAGGGTAGCATTGCAGGCATGAAAGAAAGCCCGAACATCTAGACTAACAAATGGGTCAGCAGTCAGGATGCTTTGCGAACTAATAAAAAAGATCCATATCCTTGTCTCTCCAAGGCCTCATCCAGGCCGCATCTGTGCTTCCAGATTTCTGAGTCACCTTTTGCTCCACCACCTGCCTCTTCATCACATCCCCCTCTCCTGTGAAAATTTCAAGTCGTCTTGAGTTCATGCTACTGATAGCTCAACATCTCACGTGAAGCAAAAGCCATTTTCACTTTATCTCGGTCAACAGTGTAAAATCAAAACAGTTACCATGCTTTACTTCCCTCCTGGCAACAGGAGAAACACTGCAAATAGAGATTCACCTCCGCTGCATTCCAGAGCCATTGATTTTGGAGGGGGTTTAGCAGGAGGGAAACACTTCGCTCAGGTAGGGCCAATGTGGCCAGCAGATTGTACAGTCCCACTGCGGATTGTAACTTGTGGTGGGTGCACTGGGTAACGTGCTTCGGTTTTCCAGCAGCGCGCACTGAACCAGGAAATACTCAGAATTAAGAAGAAAAATAAATAATGAAATTAAGCTTAACAGGGTTGCTGGCCCATTTTCAGATCCTCCATTCTAAAACTTGCAAGTTATCACCATTAGGCACATTGCCAAGTCTATCTCCCTGGTGAATTCAGGCTTATGCACCACTCAAGAGGAGCCTGTTAATGACTACAAAGATCCACAGCTGTTTACAGTTTAGACTCAGTGGTGGACCAGGCAATAAGCTTGATCCAACAATGAAGTTGTTGGACTCTCACAGCAAGAGGAGACATTGTGTCAACTATTTGCTTGCTCATAGTGTGAGTGACTACCAGGACAGTTTAGCTGTAAGAAACAGGGAAAGGAGTAGGTATGGATTGGAGAGAAACTGTGCAGGAACTGTGGAAATGAAAGAAGAAATGGATAAAGAAACCAGGCTTAAATAGCATACAGAAGCACAAATGAAGTAACAAAATATATAGGTCAGGGAAGTTCTTTGCCACACATCCAAAAAGAGACAAAATCTATTCAGAAAAAATATGTCAGAATCAGAGTTACATTCATTTGAAGAAGTCTGCTGCGACATTATCTGCTGCAACTTTTTTTTCCCTTTTTCTTTTTCGCTCATTCCTTGATGTGGGATTTTTTTCTGTGGGAAGTTTGGGGTTTTTCATGAATGAATAAATGAGAGCAACGGCTTTTCATAATAGGGTCAGGTATTTCTTCAGGAAAATGATAGCAAAGGATAGACAGATTACCAAAATCTGCAAAAATCTGGTGGAAAATATGAGAGGCTTATATTAAGCTTCTCATTTTTAGGCATGGAAAGGAACATAATATTAACATAGACATGTTAGATGGTATTCTAGGTAAAAAAATAAAGGAAACATAGAAAATGCAAAAATAATCCTATCATGGGATGCAATCTTTTAACAACATATCAAAGTAACATGGGTTATGGGCACATCTTCTAGCCATGCTCCGGCTCCAAGTCCAAACTATCTGTTGACTAGGAACCGATACAATAAACTACTTTTTAAAATAAACATTCTTTCCCTAGAAAGATTCCTAGATACCTAGAGCAGCATCTCTGAAAAGAAGGCTTCAAATCTCAACAATTGGTGAAATTAGAACATTAGCCAAGAAGGAATCTTCGTCAATGTTAGATTTTAAAGCATGACCTGACAATGTGCACTGGTCCAAGTTCATTTAATTTATAAGCAGTGCATTTATCATCAAGGCAGCATTTTCAGTCCTTTCAGTTAAGATGGTTCCCAGAACTTCCATATCTGGTGCCAAAGGGTTGTTACAAACTTATAGAAAGCATTAAGGGCATGTCTGTGTGGGTGGGCAGTTGATCAAGTAATTTATTGATTAGCCATATAGTATTAAGTACAAAAATTCAAAGGGAAAGGATAAAACTATTTCTGGTAAGGTGAAACCCTCCATATTTACTGAATATATTATCCACAACAGGAAATGCTTACTTAATTGCTTGATTGCAAAGTCAGGCAGGTCCTCGGCCCCACTGACTTCACTGGAGCTATGACAATTTACCAGCGGAAGATCTCTGCCCCAAGATAATTACTTAATGCAATGGCAAGCTCTTAAATTTATAAAAAGCAGGACATAGTAAATGCAAACATGAAAAATATTTTGTTCAGCCCCTTTTTGCACATACAGCATTTTCTAATATACACAGAACCAAAAAGTAGGAAGATAAGACAGTAGAAATGTGTAAATGCATGAAGTTCTGTTTCAAACTGATCTCTTATTTCTCTGTCATACGTGAAGTGCACCTAAAGCATAAAAAGGGGAGCAGAATAACTACTGAAAACCAACTTCATTCAAAGGTACAGCTCTGCTGAAGCTTTCTTTGACTCGCTGCCTGCCTGAGTCCTGAAGCACTCAAGACTTGCAGTACAATTTTAGCCCACCTTCAGCTTTGAAAACTCCTTATTCATGTATGGAGGCTAAAACTGGATGCCCAAACTCCAATGTGTGCCTGTGAACCAGCCTCTGAAAATGTACTGCTTTACCCTATGTTAATGATGCTTAAACGAACCATCACCAGAGAAGATAAAGGGGGTTCTGTGATCATCCAGCTTTTTCTAATTCAAGCTCATGTCAGAGTGAAGGAATGTCTTTGTGTTCCACCTGCTTATATATTTTCTGGAGTGACTGCAATTTAAATATTGGCAGCCAATAAGAATCAGAGTACTATACTGTGCCATAAAACACTATTTGCCATCACCACCCAAGGTGATTGTAATCAAGCAGTTGGACATCAAAAGGCAAAAATCTGTACCATAATCTCATTTTAGGGGAGTGCCCAGGCCTCATGGACCAAACAAAGTATTGCATGTTTCACAGCTTCTCTCTGTTCCTTCACCCTCATTTTACATTCCATTTCGTATGGGGTTCAGAAAACACTTTCAATATCAAGTAAGTCAGATCAAAGTAAACGCATAATATGCACGAACAGGTCCACTTTGTATAATATTTTAAATGTGATTTCTGTCAGAAAAATGAAATTAAGAATGCAAAAAAAATTAAAATCTGATTAAAAGCAACAATGCAACAAGAAAAGCAAAAGATGTCTGTACTTTGTGGGAGGTTACTGTAACAGGCAAGGCTTTTTGTCATCCGGTTAGCTCTTTTTATAGCCCCTTGCTAGAATAGCATCTTGGATTGTAGATACAGTTCTCTATTGATACCTGAGGGATGAAACCTGCAGATGGTCCCCATTTCAAGTATTTTTTTTCCTGCATCCATTTAAGATGTCAATTTATATTCTGACAAAACGGAAACAACATTTTTGAAGACTATTCTCTTACCTCAGCCTTTGTTGAAGTGCGAGTCACAAGGCTTACGCCCTTTCCTCCTACTCATTTTTACCTTTACATAGTATAGTAGAAACAGCAATTGCGCGCCACTGTGTCAGGTTGGGGGATACCGTATGATCTAAAACCACCTGATAGAAAGTAAATGTGCCTTGATTCATCAATTAGGTAGAGAAATACTGACTTTCTTTTAATTTTATTTAAAAATAAATAGGTACTTCCCCATGGCTAAGATATCATTCTGTAATGCATAGGAGTTTGCTGCTATCTGCAGGTAAAATACTCTATTACTGAGTAAAAATCTGAGAAATCTGAAAAGGAAGCCACGCATTTAGCTTCCATTTTTAATTGCGACTTCACACAATATCACATAAAAACTCCATGTCTGAGGCAGGATGAATGAAAGTACAAATCCCTCACATGAGCCTGTGAGGAACATTTCCTTTCTAATATGGCACAGTGTAGGCGCACCACTCTTAGGATATTTTCTACCAAGATTTGCTGTGAATTGTGGGCAGGGTCAAGCTTCCACACAGACATCCAGGGCAACTCTGACACCCTCTTGCTATTACAGAAACAAAGACTCCTATGAGTATCCTTCAGACATTCAGTAGCCCTTAGGCGTCCTCTGAGCTGTGACAGGCTGCCAAGTGGATGGGACACAAAGCTGGTTCCACAAATGCCAAAGCTTTCAAGGAGGCTGTAGACTTTATCGGGAAAGGCAGTTCAAAAGCGTTATAGACAAATCCTGATCTGGCCCTCTGTTTGTACGGCAGGCCTAGAAAACCTGCTGTCATACAGATTGTCCCTCAGTCCTCCACTCATTACACTACATGACATGGTAGGGTGGTTTTTTTGGTTTTATTGTCTTTTTTTCTTTTATTTTGAATACTCACTTTGTCCTACAAACAGGGAATGAACTTAAATAACTCCAACACTCTAAAGGGGAATTGTTACGGAGTTCTACTAGCTTTAAAAGTCAGAAGCAGACAAAATATTCTGCATGTGCTTTACAGAGCTCTCTATGTGAGAATACTACCATCAAAGTGTAAAATATCTTGTAAATAATTTCTAGTTTTATAGCTATACTGTTACAGCACTTTACCTGTTACAAAATGCGTCCTGTGAATATTAGCTTAATTCCTAATAGATGATATGTTCTAGATGATCTTGCTTTAGCAGGGGGGTTGGACTAGATGATCTCTAGAGGTCCTTTTCAACCCATACCATTCTGAAATTTTGTGGAACGCTTTGTCTTCATCTTGAGCCCAGAACAGATTGTTTCAGATTTGAGTCAAATGCAGCAAGACAGTTTTGAGTGGTCTGTGGATAGAAAGATGGTCATGATAGAGGTTTTCAAACAACACTTAATCAAACATGATCATATTGGAGTAGTCATTACAGGAAATACTTACTCCAGGAAATGACGTGTCCCATGTTATGTCATCAAGTCTTAGATATTCATCTGGCAGTTTTGCAGTGCAGTGCTGCAGTGCTATAGTACAGCTCTTTAGCTTGCTATCACATGCACATCTCCAAACCTCTGAACAACAGTTTAAAGAGTCACTGGTGTTAAACTTTTCCTACCCCACCATTTTTCAGTGTGGCCTCAGTTTAAAAAAAGCTGACATAACTTTTGGGTTTTTTTCAAAGAAGAGTTTCAATATGGGCTGATTTCAGCTTGTGGGTAAGAGGTGGGCAGCAGAACCACTTAACACAAAGAGAATACATAAGAACACAATAGAAGAAAATTACAAAACATCCAACACCAAAAATTCTCCTTTTAACCTTTAAGTGTAGTCAAAACCTAATGACTTGCTAATTATCAGAAGTTTAATGATGCCTCTAAGCAGAGGTTGTACTACAGGGCATGGTGTCCATGAACCTCTAGGATCTGGGGTCACCTCATGACTTCAGCCTGCAGTGAATTCTCCTCTTCTCCAAATCTGCTTCTAAGCAAGCTTTCAACCCACCACCCCCTCCCCATTGTTGCTACCAACAGCGAAGGAAACAATTTTGAACTCTGGCGTAGGCTGGGCTCCAGATGGCTGCCAGCTTTTTAAGCGCTGAGTTGACTAACCTTGCTCAAAGCAGGTCTATAGAACACAGTGCTTCAAATATCAGTGTCTGCTGGGATTGCATCTATATATGTGGAGTCCCACAGTTCTTATCACTAGTGTAGTTGAATGAGTGAAACAGGAGCAAGAAGGATAAAATTGAGGAAAATACATGAGACCTCTCCCTCTCTTGTCTTGAATCAGCCCATTAAACAGCAGGGAGCTTCTGAGCACAGATTTTCTTTGGGCTTTGCTGACCACTAAAAGCAAATTAATACAACCCAGGCTGAGTCTGTGGAAGACTAAGGGGTTAGCTTCCACACTGAGATAAAAAGGACTGTCCTGAATTCAGCCTCGGTCAAAGAAGTGGCTCAGAGTGGAACAGACAAAGTTATCCCTCCTTGGAGCCATATTGTGAAAACACAAACAATGGGCAATGACTAAAATTCAATGACTTACAATATTTATAATTGTTCTAATGGATTGACAACAATAAAAGCACCAGTCAAAACATCCTGGAATGGAGTCACTTTCTTAGAATAAAATTTATGGGGATAGTTTGATGCTGTTTCCCTGGAGTCTGCCAGTCTGACCTTAGTCACAAAGTCTTTTCAAATGTAAGGAAATAGGTCTGGGATGTGTAATATCTGATGTAAAGTGAAAAAGTACCATCTTCCCCAGCCACCGGAAAGCCTGTTTTCTTTGGTTATTGGCCCATATGAGAGTTAGCGCATGTAATATAAATTGCTGCTTAAAATTTAAGTTTGTCAGAGTCAATTAATACTGCCTTCTCAACATGGGCTTGGAGGTTATTTCAATTAAATCCTCTGTACAAAAGTAGCTGCTGTACATTGGATGTCTTGGCATTTCTGAGAGGCTGTCCTTAGTGGGTAGTTCAAGTTCTGCAGTGCATTTATCTCCCCCTTTGGTTATCACAACCTACATCTCTCTCCTTAATATCTGTGTCACACTCCTGTAGGCTATCTGAACACTGCTGCCACACAGGTGGCCTGCACATTCTCTCACATCAGCTCACTGTCCTGCTCAGCTCTTTTGGTTGGTTCCCAGTGACCCATCATCTTGCTTCATATTTCTGTCCTGCTCCTCCAGGTTTCTCTCTTCCAATTTTGACTGTTCTTTTTCTGTTCTGAGATCTTATAGACTTTCTGAAGGATAGCTGACTACAATTCCAGGAAGAGGGAAATTTTGTACATAAAAAAAATTGAATAAAACAGGAGTAGGGAGTCATTCAGGAGGCCACAGGATTGAAACTATTTCCTCCATATTTCTGTATGGTTTTCTAAAGTCATGCTAATTCAATCAGCTCCGTGATCCAACAAGGAAAATAAGGACACAATTCTCTGCCAACACCAGAAAATCAAACTCAGAGAAAAGGACACCTTGTATTCAAATGCCTCTAGAGGGTCATCACTTCTACAAAGTCCACAGAAGTCTTCTTCATTCTGAGCTCCCTTGCATTTCAAGGGAAATAAATGACCTTCTTGTCAGGATGTGATCCTGGCTCTCAGCTCCCTGTTGCCCCGCCAACTTCCACTGTAAGCTTGGACATGTTGCCTATCAGTCCACATGTCAAGTCCGCAGCAGTGCTAGAGGGATAATGGTGCTCCCCAATCTCACTTGAACTGTGTGAGGTGGAATGCACTCATGACTTATTCAAGGTCAGGCTTGACGGGCCTCTGAGTAACCTGAGCTAGTACTGATGTTAAAGGGGGTTAGACTAGATGACTTTTAAAGGTCCCTTCCAACCCAATACATTCTATGATTCTATGACTGTGAGGTCCTAAGGTTCTGCTACAGCAATAGGGAGACAGGTGGCAGTGTACGTAGAACTACTGCAGAGAGAAGAAATGCATTCCCTACGTTCTGTTGCTGCCATCAAAGTCAAACTATGGTAAGCGCCCTTCGATAAAAGAAGGTGGAGGTGCATCTCAGTTATAGGTGCCTAGAACTGAGGTGTCTCTATAGTCAGAGGAAGGAATTACATACTTTCCCTGCACAATTATTTTATTCACATTGCATTTTATTTCTCTTGAACACAACTCAAGGAGTCGGTTGGTTTGCAAGACCTGAGAGACAGTGAAGAGATTAAATGACATATATTTGGTCCCTTGGAATAAGTGGAATGAGGAACCACAAAGATTATGTAGCACCTATTATACATATGTTGAAAATATATAAAGAATATCAAGGGAGAAAATATTTCAGATATTCATCTCTCTATAATCCAATCATTCACCTCACCGTTTCAGAACGATCTTTAAGATCCTCCTCCTATCACACAAATGGGATCTTCCTTTTATCTATTGATGTATCAGGAATAGTAACTTTATGAGATAGTTGCTTACCTGCATACAAATGTGTCTTACAACCATTATGAAGAACAAACAAATTTTCTTCTATAATTCTTCAGTGAGCTCTAGTTTGCTATGTAGAGTCGTTACCATGTTCTTAGATGATTAAATTAAGCAACAGAGGGTTTTTCAACTTTTTTTCTTAACTAAAATTGCAATATTCATATATAGAATACTTCACAGAATTCATCAATAATGTGCTAGGTATTATTGTGTAATGAATGTGATACCTTTGAGACACGTCAGAACTGTCACATGCAAGATGATGAATTTCTCTGCAATACCTAGCTGAATGTTGGAAAATCTGATTCATTTTTCAGAGTCCTTAAATCAAGCGGGGCCGGGGGGTGGGGAGTGGGAAGGCATCTCTGCGAAATGCGTCCTCAAATGTACTGCCCAGTTAATCTGAAATTATAATCTTTGGTGCATCCAGCATAAATTCTCAGCTCCATTAGTATTTGTTTTTAAGCATCACCTGGTGAGATGGATCAAGATTTCTTCAACGCACCTTCAGACATTCTACCAGATAATTACAGCACTGAAGGTGGCTATTCAGGATGAATTACAAGGCAGTGTGTAGGTCTCAGAATTCAGTATTTGGTTTTGACTGCATGTCTCTTGAATTACTTTTCGTTGTCATTCAAAAGTATTGTAATTCTTTTGAACATGCAGAAAATAGTTTTAGGAACCTGTTTTTCTAGCACTGCCTTGAACCTCCTTTGAAACTAGAGAAATCTCCTTCAAATTAGGGATATCCATCCGATTTTTTGATGGCGCTTCTTCACAATCACTTTGCAGAGCTGTAAGTGAGCATACAAGTTTCAAGACAATGAAAATTCTACCTTTGTCCTGATTTTTCTTCATTTCCCACACCAGTCTATTTCTCTCTTAAAACCACATGAGAACAAGTGTGACCATTGAAGATGTGAGTTTGGTGAGGTGTAGATATTGTGCCTTAAACAAAGATAACACTAATGAATTCACATTCAACCTTTTCAGCCTAGTGATAGAAAAAGATTTTCAGTCACTTTAGCCTGAGCTACATTTGCACTCAGGGTCACCTAAAGAAAAGGACAACACATTCATCTTTATCCTCCTTGAGTTGTGGAACTACTCAGATAATCTATAGTGAGTTACAAAGTGAAATTAAATACCTTAAAATGCCATCTATCTGATCCCCAATTAAAACATAATCTTTTTAAAGCTGTCAATAGCTGCTGACCAGAATCAATAAGGGGAAGATTATGACTGGCACTTCTCCAGTGATCTTCAGGCAGACAGGAAATATATTGCTGATCAGGTCAGCAGGAAAAGGGGAAAACTGGACCCCAGCAGAACTACATCATAGGCAAATGGAATTTGAGATGCTCTGCAATGATCCTGCTGGGTGGTTTTGGAGTTTATAGGGTTTGCTTTTTTTTTTTTTTTTTACTAAGAAGAGAAGGAATATGATAAATGTGAAGGTTTTAAAGAAATTACCCTCGAGTCTTAAAATCATGAATCTTTAGAAAAGTATTTGTAAAATAAGTTTTAGTTTGATCCATATATATATATGTGTATATATATGTATACACATGCACACTGAAGTTCCTGAGTCAGATTCAGCCAGTGTCTTAAGAATTTGAAGCATACTTCCTTTTCATTTGCATTTAAGAAATATAAGCTTATACTTATCTAAGTAGATCCTGGATATTATTCATCATCACTACAGGAGTTAAAGTTTTAACTATCTAAATCTAGTGTTTGACATCAGTGACGTGAATGTTCCCTACTACAGCATGTAAGCTTAGGGTAAGAGGCCTAAACTACTTCTTTTCCTCCTGACCTACATTAGGATTGCTTTTATTTCTAGGCCAGATTGGAAAGTTCAGGATAAAAAACTGTTTCCCGGTGTGCAGAGGGCTTAGTAGCCTTTCTACCCACAAGCTGTTGCTTTCCTCCAGCCTTCCACAGTACAGATTGTGGCACAAATGCTCCAACCTGCCTGTGAAGTTAGAGCAGTCAGAGCAATACACTTATTGTACTGACAAAAAAATCACCAGAGCACTACCTCTAAAGAAAATTCTTTCAATGCAATGTGTAACTGGTGTTAAGTTGTTCAACGGTCCCTACAGCTACGTGTAAAAGAGTGGCTCATACATTTTCCTCCTCTTGCTGCAAAAAGCATGAAGTAAGCTCTAGACCCAGAAAGAAAAGCTACTGCAAAGATCTGAACTTACCTAGACCTTAGGAACGGTGATCCTGAGTAGTTGGGAAAAAATTTTGTGAAATACTAAGCTATGTCATCTTTGTGCATCACTCCCCATCTGCAGAAAAGTGGGTGATAAATCTTCAATGCCTCTGCTATTCTGAGGAAAAGCACAAGGATCATTCAAAATGTGGACTTAATAAGCACCTAAAGCCAACAGAAGCAAAGTTGGGGCCTAAAACTCTTTATGTGAGAAAACACATAAGGCACTGTATCACAACTGTAATATGCTGATACGGCACTTTTAGGTGTTGTCTGCATTTGAGTGGGTTGAGGAATAACATATCTGACTTTTCTCAGTGCTATCCATAATTTAAATATAAGCTTTAAAATTACTAGTTTTCTTACAAAACTTTGTGATATTGTGCAAATTATCTGGGCACAAAGAACCCTTCACAAATAAAACAGCCCATTCAAAGTTGCTTTCCCACAGAACCTTGTGAAACACAATACGTAGATGTATTTTGTTGACCACAGGAAAACTGAGATGGGAGCACGTATAGCATCTCAAAACACAGTGGCACACGTGCCAGCATAAGATTTCTGAAATCAGTCTGGTCCTGTTCTTTTTATAGGTGTGGTTTGGTCCCCTGCAGATTTTCATATTCCCCTGCACATTTCTCTGAAGTTGGTCACTTCTGTTACTTACAGGATGGCATTATGAAAGCACTGTTTGTTCGGAGCACAACTTCTCTGCCTCATTAGAACAGCAGACACAGGGTTTTTTACAAAATGACTGCACTGCATTGACATTTTGTAGCTCTCCTCTACTTGTTAACAGGGCAGAAAATGCTGCTGAGAATACACAAACTGCATCTGCACAAGATTAGTTTCAAAACTTACTCTTCCTACTCATAAATCACATGCAAATAATCTAGTTATTGCAAAGTTAGAGTTGTCAGCACTCAACTAGCAAGACATGTAACACCATGATCACTACCAAACTTCATCCAAAACCTAAAACCAAAAGAAATACTACTCAGTGTTGCTTATTAGCATATTTAATGATTTCATTCTTTTCTGGCTTTTCTACTTCTTTCTTTGCCAAACCTTGCATTTAAAACTAAGGCTCTGTCCTCTGAGAATAAGGTCCCTTGTTTGGAAGCAGCAGCTTCTAAAATCTTTTGCCTACATAAGACTACTACATAAGACAAATAAGTAACAAAATCAAAATGAACATAGACAAGTGACTAGAAACAGACTTTGGATTATTTCTTAAAAGAAGAAAAATAATTATAATTTTTCTTGATCAGGGGAAAACAATGATAAGAACCAAAACAATATTATTCCACAATGGTTCAAAATTCATCTTATGACTTATAGTGAACCAACATTCATACCAGAAGGGCAGAAAACATCCAAAACTTTGGGACCTCGTTGCATACTAAGTTGAGGGGTCTAATGAAGAGAAACATCAGGCCCAGGAAAAGCAAGAAAGTTGCTTACAGATTATTTTCAAAGTCTAACTTTAGCCCACCAAGTTTGAAAATATTGGCAGATGCATAAAGGAAATTCTTGTCCTGTGTTTGACTGTGGGGTATCTTACTGTGTGTTTCAAGCAGTATTTTACTGGTTCATCAATACATTATTAACAGCAATAAACAAAGCTAAAGAAATCAAAGAAATCAAAGAAAAAAATACCCCAGCTGTAAACAGCTGCAACCTCTTGTTCTTCCTAATTTAATTCCATACACCTATATTGAAATTTCACACTCTGCCTTGGCAGGGCATTGTCACAGCAAAACACTAGAATGCTGATATTGTGCTAGGTCAAGAGTTAAGTAAGTTCATTCCACTCCTGCTATTTTGTGTTTTAAAGCAGTCCTTACTCTAGGCAGACTCTCTCTGTTATTATTACTTCTTGAATGATAAGAGCTGGGATTGACCTTCAAAAGAGATTTAAATGGCCTTATCCGAAAAACAGTCTGTGAACATCTATAAACTAATGTGCTGCTTTTACACCTCCTTTCTCAGAGAGGAGGTGTAAAGGCAGCACATCAAAGTCAGCAAGGAACTTACAATAATGGATTTCAAAGTCAAAAATCTAATGCAAATCTAAGTATTTGCTTATAGACTCTTTGAAGTCTTGACAGATTAAGTTTAGAAGTATTTTCATAGATGGTATCTACATAATCTAATAGAGATGATTTCGGGAACTGAGATGATGTTTCCAGTAGATGTTTAGATTATGGAACACCTTTTTTCAATAACATTAATAAAGAATACATTTTTTTAAATTTCTTTTAAGTTTATAGCACAATGCTGAGCAGTTATAAATGATATTCTGCATCTGTGGAGAGGTTTTAATCTCAATAGAAAAAACTGACAGATGCACAGGATAAAGGAGTTCCACCTCTGTTATGCTTATATAATATAATTGACTTTGTTAAAGGACATTTAGGTGTTGTTTGATTTACATCCTATGTCAGCTTAATGCATCAACCACGTAAGGTTCCACTAGTTTAAATATTTCATTTTAAAAGGTGCAGTAGGCTCATAACTTCACCAACATCCACTCTTCCTTGACTAAAATGGATTCTCTAGTTTAATCTATTACACCAGAAGTAAATGAAGACTTCACCCTTTCCCTTGACAGAGGAACTTAGGCTGTCATGTCACTTATCACCATCAAAGTTGAAGCAGGTACTAGTAAAAGTGTGATGGCATATATATGGTATTTTTCCTTTTAAAAAAAAGGGTAAAATAACACTTAAAATATCTACATGGAAAAAAAGCCATTAATGCTTGTATTGCTTCTACACTGCTACTTTTATACCAGCATTTTTCTTCTAATTATTAAAAAAATGTTGGGGTTTTTTTTCCAGATTTGATTTGATATATCTTTATTTGTTAACATATTATCAGACCAATCTTTTTCAAACTAGATACCAGTCCAGTTGTTGAAATTGCTTAAAATGTGTTTGTAGACCTTGACTACACCAGAAAAGTTTCCCTGCTTCTAGCATGCCAGAAAAACCCTCCTAGAGTGTGCACAGTTATCTATCCAAATATAAGTACTTTTGCTGGTATATTTTTATTCTTAGAGCATTTGCAAACAATATTACAAATAAATAAATATATCAAATAAAATAAGATTAAAAAAATAAGTAAATGACAATCTTAACCAGATAGCTTTCCAGGAAATCACTGTCACAAACTTGCTTATACTTCAGATTTTAAAGAACCTCTGTCCCCACACAATCACCTACTATAAACTATAAATCAGCCCTAAGAGTTACTGGGCAATTTAAAGCAAACTTTGCAGCCTTAGCTCTCAGATGTTTTTAGATAGAGCAAATATGTCACTACACCCTTCTGAACATGGGTAAATTGAGGCTTCTATACTGTGTGTGATGCACCAAATAATGTAGTCTCCAGAAAGAAGAAAAAAGCAACCTGGAGTTCCTATCTTCTCTCTTAGTAGAATTTTCTTCAGTCAACAGATGGGTAAAACTACAGAAGAGACAGGACACTGCAAATTCAGGTCATCAGTCCCTTGTATGCAGACTATTGGATAACACAGTGGTGCTGCCTTTCTTTGAGCTTTACATAGATTTTTTTTTCTTAGGTCCCCAGGGCAAGGAAATAGGGCTGTAGTCTTTTGCATGCCTCCCAGTTATATAATAAAGTTACTTAATACCTGAGGTTTGGAAGTGTAAAGTGCCAAATATTATCAGATGTGGGTTTGAACAGAAACATCTGTTCTAAACCATATATACCCAGGGAGATTGACTGCTTCCTCTAACAAAATACAGAAAGCAAGATTTTAAAACTGAAGTGATCTTAAAATCTGACGTGGTTTCTGAACAGGCATTCTCCTGTTGTAGGAATTTAACTACCCAAACAAGCAGACAAGCTCTTTTGCCTTCCTAAATTGCAAACTTATCTTGACTAAACTCCAACCACAAAGAGCGAATATACTCTGATCATCATGCTGCCTGCTCCTTTGAGTCCAACCCAAAATATATATGAATGTACTTTCTCTTTTTCTTTCCTAGTTAGTGTTTATAAGACAGCAGTAGATTGGAACAGAGATATGCAACTTTAACCTTTTGCAGCCTGGATGACTGGAAGAAACTATTTTGTATCTCCATTCTCTCATTTCCTGTCTTTAAAATTAGTATGATGACACTGAGTTCAGCACCTCTGTGATCCACAGGTATTTCACCATGTAAGTTGGTATTATTTCATTGTCTGTATTGGCACTTTGGCTTTTTCTTCACTGGCACTGATCTCCAGCTATTTGATGACCTTTGTGTTAGGTTACATGCATACCAGACTGCACAAAGCACGCTAGCTACACCACACTTTCTTCCAGATAGGGGACGGGTATGCAAAGGTTCACAGCAACCTCCTCTCTCCCAAGGGTTATGCCAGTGCTCTACATAGAGTCACATTCTCCCTTACAGTGGGGATGTGGGATTTAAAACACCAAATCATGTTTGGTAGCATTGCCCTAGAGTGCTTGTTTTTCTTTAATTAATTCATCCTTTTGAGCTATTTTGGGGGGGAAAAAAAACCTTTCTTCTTCATGCTTATGTTTGTTTTACTTTTGAGGTGTGATCAAAGTAAATCCTGGCCGTGTAATCATTTAATGCATTTTGGCTGCAGTTTCAGTCTCCTTTGAAATGTATCCCTTTCCTCTTGCCTGTGACAGCCAAACTTTACCTCCAGGTAGTAGAGGAGGCTTACAAACTCTTTTATATCTCACATCTGCTTTCAGCCCATTAATCACATGGATTGTAGACAGCTTCTTCCCTCTCTTAAAGTGTAACTTTGTCTAGACTAGGAATTAAGGGGTGAATTTTAACATGGTCCATCTAACGTGTTTAAATGTGGACCAGGCTGTGTATCCTTTAACTAATGTTCAACCAGGCAAGTTGAACACTTAGGAAGAAGGAATGCTTCAATACGACAAATTTAGCATGTGCCAAAAGATGTTCTCCCTTATTTAAATTGCAGGTAAAATGCTGGCACTTACAAAGTCAACATAAATTTTCTATTGACTTCAAATGACCCAGAATTTCCCCTGTAACTCTAAGATTAATCAAAACAACTTAAGAGCAACTGCTTCTTGCTACAGCTCTGATTTAGGAGCTCAGAAGACTTACACTGTGATTCTAAAGCTTTAGCTTTCCTTTCCACTGTGGCCAAACTGCGCGGCAATATCGACCAGAGCTTCTAGTGTTGTAAGCTCAGAAGTAAAAAAATAACCAGCCTGTCAAGTAACACTTCACAGATAGTAGCTAATTTAACTTTTAAGATTAATTGCAGAAGGTCTACTAGCTTTACTCTCCTTACACTCCTGGCTGCTTATTTTCACGTTTCTCCAGGACAGAAGTTGTCAGGAGTAGCAGCAGATTCTCCCCAGCATCCAGTGCTCATTTTCATGTCCCAACCTGGCATTTGCTCAACTGTCATGACTGCTGAACTGCTGTCACCTGGGGTGCTGAACTCTCTAGCAGAGAAGAGAAAATTTTAGGGGGTGAAAGGTGTGGTTTTGTATTTTAGACCAGTTAGTTCTTGGGCATATAGGGCAAGAGTAACACTACTCATTTATTCACCAGGCTCTGAAGAGATGTCACAAAGGGAAAGACAAACTTAGCAGTAAATGAAGGACCAAGGGAAGGGGAAGAAAACTGAGATGGAGGTGTACTCCTGTTTCTGGAGTCTAAACTTTTAAAAGTAAATTAGGGATGATGGAGAACTGGGTTCTGCTAGCTTTTACCTTCCAAGAGAGGTAAGGCCAGCATCATATCTGCTCTCTGATTTTGGAAGAAAACATTTTGGTTTAAAGTATCCATTTGATTAATAAGCTTTGTATAAATGATTAATAAGCCATCAAAGTCTTTAATATCATTTTAACTTAGGTTTTGTTTACTCTCTATTTGCCATCTAAAAAATGTTTATGCAACATGATGAGGCAATGCATATTTATCAAAGGCTGCAGGTTAATGGAGGATGATCAGGAAAGCAGAGAGAAAACATGATTTGCCTATTAAGTTGAATTAGGAGAATTTGGAGGAAAAATGCATGGTAACTATTCCTCAACGTCTGCCAAATCTTAAATCATCATTTTATATCAATTCAGTGCCTTCTGTCCTGAACTACATTGCAAGCTATAAGAGAATTATTTCATATTACCTTCAAAACTCATAGACCGCTTGAGTGACATGGAGTAACTATACAACAGCCTTGTACAATATTTTTTGGCTATTAAAATGAACTTAAACACAGCATCAAAATGAAACAACAGGCCAAAAAATGTAAGGCAGAGTACTGTTAGCCAACTGGAATATAATCAAGACATAAGGTTATGTACCAGTTCGGTTGTTTTTTTAAAATTACAGTATTTCTAATACCCCACAAATGGCCAAGCTATGAACACAAAGGAATTAATGAAAGTCAGTACGGGACAGCCACACTGCAGACTCACAGCAAGCTTTCCCTCTCTTGCATTTTACACTTTCTACCGTGTTTCATAGGTGCTGTGGCATGGCTGCGTAGACATACACCAGCATCAACCAGGAATACATTATAAGGACAGTATATCCTGAGAAGCAGAGCTACACTCTCTCTTTATTTGTTGGTTTTGCATTTTGCATGTATAATGAATTTCACAGAACATAATATCTGTTCTTCAGGTAACAAATCTACACTGAAGAAAGTAAACATAAAGCTATGCTAATGTGACCCTGAAGTTACAAAGCTTAAGACTGAGACATACCAGATTCCCAAGCAGTGTCCATTGTTTTATAAACTCACCTTCATGCTAAATTCACAGAATTATAGTCATTCCGTATAAGACTCTGATCCATGATGCCAACATAGACAACTTGCAGGCCTTTTTTATTACCTCTCATTGCTGTAAAGCTGTATCTCAGAAGGAACTTTCCTGTGGTTTACATATGCCTGTCAAACTGTCATGGTCTAACAGCTTCAGAAATCCAAAGATCAGTCTCTGAGATTGTGCTAAAACTCCATAGTGACTCGACCCTGAACTTTGGCATAAGCCTGCCCTTTCATGCACTGTTCCTTCTCACCCACCCAGAGCACATGCATCAAATTAACAAGGAATGGAACATTTCATTAGTTTCACTCAATTCCATGGCTTAGCAAATTTTATGTATGTTGGTGGACTGGGAGGATCAAGTTTTAACATTTTCTGCAGTCTTGGTCTTTATGAAAACATAATTGTTCTATTCATTCTCATGGAAGTACAACTTCAAATATATAAGCACTTGGGAGAGTTCAAACAAGTGTTTATGTACACCCACCTCACCACAGGGCAAACTGGTCTCCAAAGACTTTTTTCTTAAAGCATAGAGTCTTTGAGCAAGTTTCACCATCATGCTTGGTGGTCAGCTAATATGCTCCCATACGAAGTGCATAATCCAGTGTGAGAATTAAGGAACTCACACATGCTGTTCATCTAAAGACTCCGACGTGTTGAGCATACAGTTTACCTTCACATTTCTACAAGTAGAAAGTAAGGATATTGTGTTTTAGATTCTGTTCTGGAGCTTCAAGCCTAACTGCAGCAAATATAATGGACTTTAATGTAGTCAAAAGACCTGATGGTCTTTTCTTTGCTGCCTGAAAATGAAGAGTACAGGCAGGGATAGGAGACTTAAATGTCAACTAGAATTATTTTGGGTATATTATGGAGTAAATGAACTCAGAATCTCCTCTTGCTGCATGTTATTGTAAAACATGTTCAGTGAACCAACAAGAGAGTAGAAGAGAGTCAGAAAGATGTACCTTTCCACAGATACATCAACAGCAAAAGGAGGGCCAAGGACAATCTCCAGCCCTTACTGGATGCAGGGGAAACATTAGTGACAAAGGGTGAGGATAAGGCTGAGGTACTTAATTCCTTCTTTGCCTCAGTTTTCAATAGTAAGGTGAGATGTTCCCTGGGTGTTCAGCCTCAGAAGTTGGGGAGGGAGAGCAGAACAAAATTCGCATGAATCAGGAGGAACAGGTTAGAGACCTGCTAGGCCAATTAGACATTCATCAGTCTATGGGGCTAGAAGGGTTCCACCCAAGGGTATTGATGAAGATGGTGGAAGTGCTTGCCAAACCCCTTTCCATCATCTGCCAGCAGTCCTGGATGACTGAAGTCTACTTGACTTGTACCCATTTACAAGAAAGGTCAGAGAGAGGATCCAGGAAACTACAGGCCTGTCAGTCTGACCTCAGTGCTGGAGAAGATCATGGAATGGGTCATCCTGAGTGCTATTGCACAGCACATGCACAACCAGGTGATCAGGCCCAGTCAAAATGGGTTTACGAAAGGCAGGTCCTGCCAAACTAACTTGATCACCTTCTATGACAAAGTTTAGTGGATGAGGGAAAGGCTGTGGATGTAGTGCACTTGGACTTCAGCAAAGCCTTTGACACTGTTTCTCATAACAGTCTGCTTGAGAAACTGGCTTCCACTGGCCTGGACAGGTGGACCCTCTGCTGGGTAAAAGACTGGCTGGATGGCCAGGCCCAGAGAATTGTGGTGATCGGAGTTAATTCCAGCTGGAGGTGGGTCACAAGTGGTGCTCCCCAGGGCTCAGTCCTGGGTCCAGTCTTGTTCAATAATTTATAAATGACTTGGATGAAGGGATTGAATGCTCCCTCAGTACATATGCAGACAAAACTAAACTGGGAGGAAGTGTCAATCTGCCTGAGGGTTGGGACACTCTTCAGAAAGATCTGAACAGACCGGATCAATTGGCTGAGACCAATGGGATGAGGTTCAACAAGGCAAAGTGCAGAGTCCCGCACTTGGGACATAACAACCCTATGGAGCACTACAGGCTTGGGGAAGAGTGGCTGGAAAGCTGTCTGGTGGAGAGGAACCTGAGGCTGTTGGTTGACTGTGGACTGAATGAGTCAGCAGTGTGCTCAGGTGGCCAAATAGGCTAATGGCATCCTGGCTTGTATCAGAAACAGCGTGGCCAGCAGGTCCAGGGAAGTGATTGAGCCCCTGTACTTAGCATTGGTGAGGCCGCACCTTGAGTACTGTGTTCAGTTTTGGGCCCCTCACTACAGGAAAGACATCAAGGTCCTGGACCGTGTCCAGACAAGGACAACCAGACTGGTGAAGGGGCTGGAGAGCAGAACTTATGAGGAGCATCTGAGGGAACAGGAGTTGTTTAGCCTGGAGAAGAGGAGGCTGGGGGAGACCTTATCACCGTCTACAGTTACCTGAAAGGAGGTTGTAGTGACATGGGTGTTGGTCTCTTCACCCAGCTGACAAGATGAGGGGGAATGGACTCAAGCTGCACCAGGCAGGTTCAGATTAGACATTAGGAAAAAGTTCTTCACTGAAAGGGTTATTAGGCATTGGAACAGGCCGAGTCACCATCCCTGGATGTATTTCAAAGTTGGGTAGATGAGGTGCTTAGAGATATGGTTTAGTAGAGGAGAGATATGGTTGGACTTGATGATCTCAAAGGTCTTTTCCAACCTAGTGAATCTGTGATTCTGTGAGAGAACAATGCAATAATATGATATTTTCCCACAGAAATAGGGATTGTCTCTTGTTGGACAAAGTTTAATGCGACATGAAAACATTTTTTTCTAGTGAAAAATGTAGTATGTTTGGCAAAAATTTTATCACTTTAATCTCTGCCCATTTCTACTGAAAGGGTCCTCAGAAATCTCTGCTCTGCTACATGAGAACCAAAAGCTCAAGCGCCTTAAGAGATCACAGAATTATAACACACTAACAACAAAAATGCACTTTTTATTGGGTTTGACTTACCTTAAGTTTTAAATCAAACTAGAGCAATCAAATTTTTAAAGTCTGATCAGCTGAGAAATAAGGATATTAAATATGATTAAATGTGATTGCATTTGAGTGTAAGGACTGTTCTTCCATTACTGCTTTGATTAAAAAAAGCAATCTGAGCTCTGAGGTAGAAAAGTTAAATGCAGCAGGAAAAAAGAAAAGATCTTGAAGTTTCTTTCTTTTTCAATATATATTATTTCTTGTATGAGGAAATAGTATTATTTTAAGTATGCACGTTTGCAAAACTGAAATCACACTGGCAAAGTTTCTGTAACTTAATATTCCTTCATGCTTTTTAATTATAGGAAATATGAAGATTAAAAAAAAGAAAGAATAAGAAGTTGTTCTTATGGGACATCTGGGAACAAGAATAGGAGATACATTTTCAAATGAAAAGTGGACTGGAAACCTTAGTTCTTAAGCTGGAATTTAATTGGTGCAATATTGGAGTTTAAAGAGTAATAAAGTCTTTTTCCTCAGGTTATGAGAAGAAAATTACCTGTAACATTTTTTTTTATTATTATAATATCTTACCTGCTTCACCAGTCTATCTTTTTCTGGCATTATCATCATTACTACTCTGATAATTTTCTGTGTTTCATACCTTCACCTCCAAGCATTTTGAATGGTGCTGAGAACCCCAGTGAACTTTTCAGATGCAAGGCGCAGATCAGCCACTGATGAAAATGCACATGAACTGCAGAGTCTTCAGAGCTGTTTTCACAAAGGCAAAATGTGTCACTCTTTAGAGATGAGATAAATGGCAAAACCAGCACAGATCACTCACTCTCACCTCCTAATTGAAAAGTTGGCTGCTGATCAAGAGCTGGCAGTGACCAGCTCAAGCCATCAGGATGCCAATATACACTTCAACCTTATTTCTCCATCTCAGAAAAGATCAATCACAAATTAATGTTATATTAGTGAAAGCAAGGACTTTTACTGAAGAAGGAAATCTATAAAAATAGCATCCAATGAAATGGTGAAAAACAAGCTAGAGAGAAAGCTAGCCTAGTCTGACAGTGGAACAGTGTGCTTACTCGTATAAGTGAAATTATCTGGAATCTTGATTGTATCTAAAACACGATAACACAAATCCGATCTAAAACATGATTGGTTTATGAAAGGTTCGTTTTGTTGATTTGTTGCAGTTTGTTTTTCTGCAGCAGAAGTTGCAATCTGTTTTCTGGTGAAAATCTCTATTCTAGTTTGCCATTGTCGTTATTCCAAACCATTGAATGCAAGAACAATTTCTCAAAGGGTTCTGGTTGTATGATAAAGTGACACATTAGGATGGCTACAAAATAGTGACGCTTCTTTTTTTAAACCTGTTTGAATAGGTAAAAGCTTTGGGAACCACACAAATGAAACATTAGTCTCTGCATCTCTTTTCTTTGCTCTTCTCTCATGTTAAAAATGTTAAATGCAAATACTGCAGAGAGTAATGTAATAATACAATGTGACTCCTGGACACAGACCTCAGGTGGGCTTACATGCCTTGAATAGATGCTGACTCCGTTTTGATCCTTCTCAATGCCCACAGAGTGCCTGCCTGCATCTGTACACCAGGCTTCCAAGCCATAAAGACTCAGGGGAGTGACACAAAGAAAATATATTACTGTAGTCCAAGGACTAATTTTCAGGCTTGGTACAAGGAGCTCAAAAGTGTTTATGTAGCTAAGAATAGGGTTTACATACCTGAAAAGCTTCAGGGCCAGACTTACATGCTAAACTTTTGTGGGTCAGGTAAACCACTCCTAAAACAGACATAGTCTCTCCAAGCTTGACAGCCATCTTTTACCTCAGTAAGAAATAAAAGGAAGCTAAATATAACACTTCTTCGTGTATCTGTACACATACTTTCAGTTCTTGCCTTAAACAGAATAGATATCTAAGAAGGGAGGACATGTGCAAAACATTACTTTATAGATTGGGATACTGAGGGCACTACCTGACAAGCTCTGGTGATTTGTGGCAAATACCAAAGAGACTATTGCTCCCACCTGCCTCCTGTCCTTACTAGGTAAAGTATCTGTTCTTCAGTTATTGCCTCTGTTCTATGCGAACTCACACAAAGTGGGAATTATGGTGACTGAAGAGTAGGCACACTGGCCATCCATGTTTCTCTGCTGTGGCATCATGGACTTTTTCAGTCCCCTTAGCAAGTACCACCAGAACTCATGAGTCACAGCATCAAGACACAGAAAGAAGTTACACCTGCTGAGCTCAACAGCACTGAAGAACAGCAGGACAATCTCTGGCAGAACTTAAAATAGATGCTGGGTTTTCTAATTCCAAGTCCAGGATCCTATTAAGAAAACCGCACTTTCCATTACAAGAATGAGAAGAATGATGTATGGTGACACCTCCTGAGATTCAGTTAAAATTCCTCAGGACCAGGCAGAGTTTTAGAGGTAGCAAGTTGTCTACACAGTTTTCATTCTTAGGTTTAAACCTAAACCTTTCCAAAATTAGGAAAAAAACATCCAATCAACCACCTCTCCCCCATGACTGAAAAAAAACCCCAAACCAAAACCCACCCAAAAAAAACCCTCCAACATAAAAACAAGGCACTCCAGGACACTGAAGCAGATGGAGCATGTCAGCATTTGCTTCAGCAGGAAAAAAGGAGTTTAAATGAAGGCGCTGAAACAAGTTTAATTATAGAAGCATGAATGGCATCCCTATAATAAAAAAAAAAAACAACTAAAAAGTCAAACGAATGTCCTTGCCCTTTATTAAAGAGCTGTGTGCTTTGCTCTCTGTTATAATGCTATGGAAGCTTACCTCCCTATTAATGTTTTTTTCTTGAACTACCCTGGGTTTAAAAAAAATGCAAAACCCAGAGGCACAATGCTCTGGTAAAACTGAAGATCATTTATTTATCATATGTAAGCCTTGGTTTGCCAGGACAGCATCACAAAATAAGCAGTCTTGTTTTCATAAGGGCCCTGGTACAGCAGGAATTATATGCATTCTGAATTTCAGTCCCATCATGCTAACATTTCATATGAAGCAGAAAGTACTTCCCTACATATCAGTATGAAAATGTGAAAGACACCCTGGCTTAATGCTTCTTTAAGAGATCAGAATTCATCTTTCAGTGAGTGTATCACTCTCTCAGTAGTGTAACGGCATAAAATCATATTATTGTTCTGTGCCCAGGGAAATAAAAAAAGCATCTCTTTTTCAGCATGCAGAGTACATTCTAAGTGAATCTTATGATTCAGGAAGAGCACGGTGAAGAATCTGCTGAAATCAGTGGGATTCTGTCTATTGATTTCAGAGGGCTTTCAAACATGCCCCATGGTAGGAAGACGTTTGTGAATCATTCAATATTAGCCCAAGTGTGTTACCAAACACTAACCACTTTATCTAAGAATCCTACTGATTTTATACACCTCTACTTGTTTGTGATGGACTTAATGTTGTTCCAAACCTCCATAATTTGCTCAATAAATTGGATAGATAGATCCAGGATTGAAAACATAGAACATGCTAGCATATGTAAAGCCAACCAAATCCCTTTCTACTGTACAATTTATTTTTCCTCATTTCTTCTTTAATATAAGCACAAACATTTACATTTCAAGCAAAGCATTTGAGGACTATTTCTTCCAAATAACATGCCAAACTTTAAACCATCACCTTCATCAAGAAGCATGGGCACAAAACATTCATGAGTGGAGTAACTGGAAAGTGTCATTCAGGATCAGAGCTCCTTTGCTCCTTTGGTCCAGGAGCACTGAGTCCCACCTTCAAATACTCACAGTCTAAGAGAATGCTGACTCACCTCAAAGTGAATATTGAGAGGTGTAGCTGGTGATAAACAGAAAGCAAGTTGGCACAGAGAAGCACAGGAGCCACTGAGAGCAGCTCCTAGAACAACTCTGGCTCTGTGCAATGGCAGCACCCTTATGCCAATAACTTTTCAGAGGGGACAGCTGTGGTCCCCACCTCTTTTCTGGTAACATCCTGCCAGAAGCTTTGTGCCCTTTTGTTCACCTTGAACATCCCTCACATGCACCAAAAATAATATGACCCTTAGCAGAAGTATTTCTTCCTGATTAAGGCTGCAACACAAATGGACCAAAGCCAAGAAGTTTAAAATTAAGCTGACACTTTGTCCTTTAATTCTAACTGTCAAGGAGAAGAACAGGAAAAAAGAAAATCATCTTCACAGAACAAGTTCTCCAGCCTTAAGTTTTAATGAAGTTTCAGTGTCCTGTTTTTATGGTTTATGTCCCAAGCCTATCATTATTCAGTAGGTTGAATTCTTTTTTTTTTAACAACATTTTTTTTGCATTTAACTCCTTTTCTTTTTAAAGTGAAAAGAAGAGAAGCAGAGTCTTTAATGGAAAGCTCTCCGATGCATATTAATTATCTAAGAGACCAGAATGACTGCTTTCATTAAATACATATTTATAAATCTTTTTTAAGTGTACATTATTTACTAATACACTAGAATTGTTCTAAGGGCAGCCACTTCTGTCTAAGCAGGTTAATATATCATCACAAGTTTTAATTAAATCACATTATTTTTATTATATGGACAAAGGGTTCTCCTGGTAGGAGCCCACACTGTGTAGTCACAGAATCCCAAAATGGTCAGTATTGGAAGGGATCTCTGGAGATCATCTAGTCCAACCCCATGCTAAAGCAGGATTACCTAGAACAGGCTGCACAGGAGCGTGTCCAGGCAGGTTTTGAATATCTCCAGAGGAGACTCCACAACGTCTCTGGGCAGCCTTTCCCCGTGCTCTGTCACCTTCACAGTAAAGAAGCTTTTCCTGATATTCAGATGGATCTTCCTGTGTTCCAGAAACACAAAAAAGTCCTGCATTCCTGTTCAGAGAATTCACCCACAGACATCAGGAATCCGTCACTTCAGGCAAAATTTACACATCTCAGGAGTCACTAAAAGTGTTGTACAAAGGCAGTCCCTAATTTGCAAAGATTTGGGGGAAAGTTTTCTTTCCCATCTGTCACAAAAGAACGGCACCTTTAGGTTCATGACTTTGACTCAGCACTGCAACTCCTACCAGTTTCAGTTCTTAGACCAGCTTGTGATTTATGATCATATGCTCTATATTCCCCTGGTTCTGCTCTGAGTAAAGGCTGACCAGCACAAAAAAACCACATGACTCCAGTTACGTTGAGGGTATAGGATGCTTGCAGGCCATGACTCAAATGATCATTGCTCCTTCTTCATCGAATTCCCCAGTTTCCTGGGTTCAAAATTTGGATCAAAAACATGAAGGTTCTATCTACTGCACATCTAAAGGTTTGCTGATTACATTCAAAAGTATAGGCATTGCTTCTGACTGAGTTTTATTGAAGCCATATGCCTTCAATGAGACCAAATGAAACCAGAGGGCAAACCAATAGCATTAAACATTTTTCTTTGAGAAGTGTGTTAGACAAATTCTACATAATACTCTTCTGAGTTTATTTCCACATTGAAACCTCAAACTATTAGAGGCTTTTGCATAACTTCAGATTTTGCTGTGAAGAGCTTACACAGCTCTAATCTGCACATGAAACTCATACTGACGTCAATGGCTTGTTTATGCAGGGATCAAGGGCACAATATGCAGTCAAGATCCCATCTGCAGATAACCCAAAAGCAAAGTTTTAACCTTACAGCTCAGCAGAGAATGTTAGATACTAGGTGAGATACTAGTGGCCTAAAAGAATTCATTTTCAAACCTCAAATGTTCAAAACATAGAATAAATCAAAAGCTCTAACATGGGGGTTGCATCCATTTTATTTCTTTATGCTATCCTGTAATTATTATTTTATTGTGAAAATCTGTTTAAGATATAATGTAGGTGGATTTAAAACAGATTCTCAACCTGCTTTCTATCGCCATGCTAATTATTTCAAGTCTGCAAATAATTGTGCCTGCAGATTTCATGCGTGCAGCTTTGGAAACAACTGTTGCCCTTTGGATAGCTTTTTCCAGACCGCCATGAAGCAACAGCAATGTGTGCAAAACCGCAGGCTCTGAAAGGCATTTTGACGTAGAACTTCACTTTACAGTGTCCACCGTTACAGTGGGTGGTTCTCAGCTATAGGGACAGAACACTGGAGAGAAGATGAAGATATTTTAGACCGATATGCTTTATTCACTCTCATTTTGCTTTCACTAGAAGCAGAAATAATGCTCACATGCCCCTCTAAAGTTGCACTGTTGAAAAATACTTTTTTCCACCTGAACAGAACATTCGGGCCTTTTCCCAGTGAACTTAAGACATGGTAAAGAAATCCTGTCTTCTCCACCCTTAGAAAATAGGGACTTATTGATAAGCTAACTTTAAACTGTCGGTCCAAACCAATATCCAAGATTTAACCTTTACTTCGGGGAAGCCAGGAATGAGGATGCAGGTTTAGACTTACAATAAACTGCAACTTAAAACAGAGAGGGGACCAAGGTGCGTGTATGCACTTTGGGACAACTGTTACCTGAAAATGAACTTCACTGTAGAGCCTCTCTTAAAGTAACTGAGCCCATGATGATCTTGTACAAAGAAGAACTGATTCAGGGTTTTACTCACCAAATGCTTTGGGAGGTGATTTTAATAAAACCTTCTATTTTAGGGAAAATATAGTTAGGAATAAAGGAGCAGTCCAAACAGATAATAAAATCACCAATGCTCTGTGTTTATTAAGCTTGAAGGCTTATTATGTATTATGCATTCTTGTAAGTGAAATAGAATCTGATCAGCCTTACCGGCCCCTCTGATATTTAAAAGGGTAAAGGGGAGAGCACACTTTAACATGTAACCACGTGTCTGTAGCCATGCTTCTCTGTGTCTATCGCAATCTTCTCTTTGCTCATTTCTAAATTGCAGTCTTTTTCGGTTTTGTGCTCTGTTAATTATTTCTATTGCTTTTTATTTGGAACTTATTGCTATCTTTGTGTGAGACCAATCTGGCTGTCATCAATGGTAGCTTTCCAGATGAGAATTAACCAATCGAATGTATCAGAATTGCTTCCTACTCCTTCAGCATCATCCTCAGTGTAATGTGCATCTAAACATTTGGTTTGCTTTATTGCACAGTGGATTGAAAATCATCTAGAACTGTCCACAGTTCTCAAGCATGGAAACTGATGCTTAAAACTGGCACTGTGAAACAGAAAATGTTGTTTTGCCATGTTTATGTGCAAGGAGCAGAGGTAAGGTTGTTTATCAAGCTTGTATTACAATTGTCTTTGCAATTGTCTATTCTTTTCTCTTTTTTCCCTTTTTTTTCTTCTTTTTTTTTCTTTTTTTTTTCTTTTTTTTTAAAAGCAGTCCCTCACTCTGACTTTTGTGAGCTGGTAAGATGGACATTGGTAACAAAATGAAGCTATTGTATTAGATTCATTGGACTGATATTTTTTTCTTTAAATCCTCCATCACACAGATCAGTTTTTACCTGATCACTTTACTTACTTTCTTTGCAAAGAATAAACCCAGAATTCAGCACAATAAGCCACCTTTCCTAACCACTTTGTCAGGTCAGAAAATCATTTGTTCCATGGCAAAGTTAGCCTGTCCTCCCTCCATCCCTCAACACAGACACACACGTGCACAGGGCATGCCTCTCCTTGAGTGCACATTTTACAAGCTTAGCAAAAAGCCCAACACAAATTGTACTGAACCACATGTCCAGAGCGTGCAATTTCTGAAGGGTCATAATTCAGTCAACTGAAAACTAATTTTTTCACCTGCAGAAGCGTAGCTCGCTAGTCACAGTTGTTTCTGTAGCCTAAGCCAGATTTCCACACGTACCCACGTTGCTTGGAAGGCTATTCACAAACAAAACGGTCACAAGGCTTCTGTTTAAATAAACAAAAAGCTCTCTCTCTCCTCACTCTCCTCCAGAGTAGTTCAAATTCCACTTCTGTCCCCACGTCCCCACAATTTTCTTTTAAGCCGTCTCAGTACAGGAAAAAATTCGCTCAAGAGGTGCCATTTTCAGAAACTTCTGTATAACTGAAAGGGAACAGGGATGAAACACAGAAGAACAGCATTGGTGTTTTGTTAGTTGTGACCTGACCTGACATGACAGATTTATATTTTAATGTGGATTTCCTCCCACCAGGGAGGTCGTTATTCCCCATAAATCCAATATTCACAGAACTCCAGTATCAGCTAGTACAGTGGGATGAAAAATACTAGTGACAATCACATTTTGCCTAGGGTATCCAAAAGAGGAACTGAAGCCTGTGGTATTGGAAAGAACCCAGCCATCCTCTCCACACAAGCAAACAACTGTTTCCCCAAGCCACAAACACCCAGCAGTATCTCAGGCTAAAAGCACATTTAAAATTGACAAGGTTAAGAAATCTGGAAGCCACAGGTATGGGTTGTTATCCACGCTTCTGTGGTTAGCAGGCTATTACACCTCTGCAATAGCTTAAGACTGCCAGAATTGAATGTGCTTGGGGTTCTTCACTTCCTTGAAGATTCGAGCTTCAGTCTCTCTCAAGAGCGAGGTATAAAGAGATTACTATCCACATCTTCTCATACCTTCTCCTATCCAACCTTGTAAATCTGAGGCTGCCCTTGGTTAAAAAGCAGTGATGTTAAATACTAACACTGCTTCTCTCCTTGTGTCTTTGCCACTCTTCGCTTTTCTTTGCAGATTTCAAGGTGATGACAAAAGAGAGAACAGTCTTAGCATTTGTTAATACCCACTTGACCCACAAAAGAAATTCACTAGCATTCGCAGCTTCTAATTTAAAAACCATTAGACCGTTCCGCTTGGCGGACCAGATCTAAATATTCTTAAAGGGGTGGTTTAATTTAATCATTACCTTAACAAGCCCCCTTTTAAAATGATGATCCGCCAAATTCAGGGGATTTGTTTTGGAATCTGATCCAATAACTGGCTTTGTACAAAGAGAAGCATAGCCGCATCTGATTTGGTTCAGAACGGGGTGATAATCATGAAAATTACTTTGCATATTTAATCACTGTGAAAACATGAGTACAAACTACTTTCTAGAGATTACCTTAAAAAAAAAAAAAAGCTTCAGGCTTTGCAGCAAGCATGCCAAGTACTTTGATTTACAGAGAATTATTTGGATTTTATAGAAAGCTCAGTGTTTCAAAGACTTCAAGCTATTCAGCCACTGGCAAAGAAAAAAAATTCTAGATAGTAAAAGAAAAAGTTTTGTATTGGAAAAAGAATTATGTTGAGACCAATTGCTTTTTCTTTTCTTTTCTTTTCTTGAAGTCTATGCAACTTAACAGTCTAGATTTAAAGCAAATACCTTAGCCAACATCTCCCTGATCCTGTCAAGGGAGCAGAGATGCATTCTCTCAAGGCTTGACCCAGCATATTGCCCAACTGCCAGAGGTGAGTCAGAAGCTAGTAAGTCAGGGCTGTGATGAGGACTTTCACAAAGTTCAAAACAGGAGAGCTTCCTTCAGGACTGCTCTCTGGTACCAGTATGCAGGGCTTACAGTGGGAATAAAAAAAAAAAAAAGACAAAGAAAAAAACCCACAAAAGTGTCATCATCTTGTAGCTTCAGATATTTATGTAGATATCATAGTTGAAGTTCAGCTACACTGAGCATTTTGAGACAAATGCCTAGAGAAATTAATTTTTCTCACCTAGATCAGATAAATAAAAGCACACCGATTAGTAGTTAGCAAGGGCTATGAGAGACACATACATATACATGACTTGCAAACATTTCCCCAAGCGCAAGCAACTGGATGCCAGATGAGTATTCCATGGTATGTAAAACTAAATTTGCTGCTGAGATAAACAGGCACAGCTCCACTAAATCTATCCAAGTTGCCTCTGCTTAACACGTGAAGTGAATTAGGCCCTACCTTTATAGTCCGTTGCTTTTAAATCCTTGCAGTTGCAATACATCAATGTTTGTAAATAACCTTGTACCACTGAGCAACAGTGTAGACAGAACACTGGAGGGATAATAGTCAAAGGCATCTTAGATTACGAAGCACGCTATACCAAATACTTGCAGGTAGCAACTCAAAGATGTTTACCTATCTGCAGCTACTGTGAATGCACAACAGTCATGAAAAAGCGTGCTTTAAGTTTTCTGTAGAATCTGGTGAAATATGAGCATATATGTGTACATAAGAAACCTGTATGTATCATACAGACTGCTCTACTATGGACATGTATTTTTATATGTTAAACACACACACACATATATATACACATACACATACATACACACCTGTATCTTTTGCATACTTTTCACACAGAGTACATATTCCTTGAAGCATTATATGTTCCACAGCTTCAGCAGACTAGAGGTTAATGAACAGGTTTTTTCTCACATATGCACAGAACAGATAATTTTCTTTACTGTTCACGATAAGTTGAAGGAGCATTTGAGTGACAGACCAATTTGTCAATCAACTACAAAGTGTTGAGGAAGCTTCCTCTGCATAATTTTACACAGAGAGATCAAATGTGACCTCTGATTCTACAGTGGGTATGGACAGTCAAGGTTATGAAGTCCAAAGGAGTCATGCAAATCAGTTACCTTTTCTGAGTGCCTTGTCTTTCTAGGCTTGTCTGTGCAATAATCACAGGAAGATGAACAACCCTTCTTTATTATTTTTAAGTGTGCGTAGATATGCATGTGTGAGGAGGGTGCATGTATGAATTTGTTGTGGAGCTTGAATGTCTGTGTTTTTATTTTATAGCTCAAATTATGTTTTAAGGTCTCAACACAGAGCCCCTGGTTCTGACATCTCACGCAGTTTTTCTTGAAAGCTATGTTTTAATAGCAGCTCTGTTCATTTAATGTTAGCCACTTCAGATGATTTCTTTGCTAAAACCTGAATTATGAAAATCGCTTGTCAATTACCCTGGGTAGCTGTGTAAAAGAATTATTGCACATTCACAGTGAAAAGAAAACTTTATTTTCACCACTTTCCAGTAAAAGCTAATTCAGAATAACTCCATTTAACAGTTATTTTATGCTGAAATACTGAATACCTCAGGGAGTCTTTTAGGGATTTTAAAGTCTCTTTATTTATAAATGATTCATGCTGCATTTTCAGAAAAACCTACAATTAGTGTGGGAAGCACAGAGACTCCTTTGGGAAAGGTAAAAAAAAAAAAAAAACCCAACCCAAAATATACATGCATTATATACAGCCCTTTTATCTTTTGTTGTTTTGCAGTGGACTATAAAAAGAAAAGAACTGGAAAAAATGGCTAGGAGATATTTTATCTAACCTTTTAAATATATGCCTCAGTTGACAGTATTTTGTGAAGTAGTTACCCTTATGATTTGTACAGCCCACAAAATTCTTTTAATGCAGGTTTCATTTTGGTTTGCACTTTCCAACCCCAGCTATAAATGAGCAAGCTAGCTAAGAGGAGAAGCTTTCTGTGGTAATGCAGGACAAATCTTTCCTTCCGCCAGCCCCTCGTGAGAGTGATGGTCAGTGATGTTTCCATACTGTTTGCTGCCTGGAGTGGTGCTTTAACTTAAAGGTCTTTTAAGCGTTCACACAGGCAGGCATCAGAGATCACACAGTCGGCTCTACAGTGAATCTTTCTGCTCACTCACAGCAGATGACTGATATATATTGTGCGAGTTACCAGCGCAGCAGAGCTTATTCATTCCCTCTTCTTGCCACACAGGTGGGCAGGGAGAAGCAGGCAAACACACTTAGTGGATCCAGACCCCCAGCACACCAAGACTTCACCCTTAATGAGGCTGTCCTTGTTGGAGCTGTGGTTTGCAGCCTCCCTGCAGTACCCCAGTTAAGCCTTGCTTGGTGTGCTATTGCTAGATTAGATGGCATGATGTTAAGGGTCATGGTCTATATGCCTTAATAAAATTGCACTCAGGAGCATGTCAGGAAGTGGCAAAGAGGCACTAGGGGTAAAGGCTGGATACTTTAACATTCCTTCAGTCCCACACCTCCTCTGAAACAACCAGACCTCCTCCTCTGTTTTGGTGAAATGTTCATCATTTCCAACTTGTAAACTCGATGAGGTAGTTGCACTCCCATGAACAAGGAGTGAACAAGCAAAGCTATACAGGTACTCTGGCTTCAAACAGACAACAGCTACTTAAATATATTTCTTCCCTAACTCCATGCTGGCTTTGCACTTAAACCTAAAGCTGTATGGAATCTATATCATGGTCATATTGGCTTGAATCGACCTCAGCGGTTACCCAAATTGCCACAATAAGGATTGTTCTAAAATCAGCAGAAACTCTTCATTTTCATAGGCTCATAGAATATACTGAGCTGAAAGGAACCCATAGGGATCATTAAGTCCAACTTCTGGCTCCACACAGGGCCAGCCAAGACAGACCATGTGTTTGAGTGCATCGTCCAGATGCTTCTTGAACTCAGTCAAGCTCGGTGCTGTGACCACTTCCCTGGGGAGCCAAACACCGTCTCAGTAAAGAATCAGTTAGATTATACTGTATTTATTTTTTAGTAAAGGTCAGTGAATAATACAAATGAAGCAAGCAGACTGCATACATACCAGTACGTGCTTTGGCACTGCCCCAGTTGCTTGGATACCAACAGGTGGAAAACGAAAAGGAATCATTTGAATAAATGGGAATACTGGCAAGAACATTCCTAAACAGCAGATAAAGCCGAACACCATCATGGAGATATTTGCTGTGTGTCAAGCTATTAGAAAGAATACTGGGACTCCCAGGTGTAACTGCTGACTTCTTAACACACTGGTCTATATTTTTTAATTCTTCACATTGTCTTGCATGGCAGTGCCATAAAACTCAAAATATTCACTTTGTTCCATATATTTTTCCATGTAGTATAAACTGAGAAGTTACCCACAATCTCTTTCATGCTGGGTTTTCTATCCCATCTACCAAAGGAAGAGGAAAAACACAGGCTGATTCTTTCATCTGTTGAAATCAACAAACAAAAAAGATGAATAACCAAGTGCACCTAGCACTTCAGGCATCCTCCAGCAATTGCTGTAATTATACCTTCACAACTAAGAGTAAATTATCTGCAAAAGTCTCCAGAACTGGTTGAAATGGTGAGTTGTATTACCATGAATGGAGGTCAAGGGAAAGGGGGAATATAAGGAAAAAGAAAGAACTATTTTTGTTTTAAAACAACTTCCAAAATAAAGGCACTCATGTTAAGTTTTCCCTGCTCTAAGACATCAAATGGTGGATTCTAATTTCCTGAATGCTCTAGACCTAAGAAACAGCATGATTTTTATAGGGTAGACATGCTCCTTGCTCCATTTATATTGCCACAGACCTTATCCTAAGCTTACAGCAGAGACAAATAAAGATTTGTTTGATTTTCAAGCCATGGAGTTTTCTGGATATTTTTCTCCTTATGGAAAAAGTTCTGTAAAGGAAGAAGAAAAGATCCTGTGAGTTGTGACAGGTGAATCAGCAGAGTGCGATAAGGCTGAATGTTAGGGCCAATTGCATCACCTCGGCACTCTGGTAATGAAGCCTAAGGTTTTAGATTTGTTTTTCAGAACAAAATTCAACATTCATGATAAGACGCAATGCACTTCATATTGCTGAAGCAAATGAAACATTATTTTTATGAGTCAGCTGTGATCTTCACTTCATCTGGGGTCTTGCGGTCACTCAGGCAAGCTGTAGTCTTCTGTATTTCATGACTCAATATTCATATTTGAGTGGATTCAATTATTTCACTGCTTTTATATAGTGCACTGTGGACATGTCAGGAAAACATTCAGAATAATATTGTATCAAGGAATGTAAAAATAATGCTGAACTGAAACCGAACTTCCATCACAACTTCCACAACTACAAAAATGTTGATGTAATTGTTTCTTTTTTTTTTTTTATCCCAAAGTGAAATTCAAGATGTTTTCTGGGCCATGAATGTAATATGAGATGACAGTGTAAAAAAACTTCAGAGAAAAATAACTCTATGTAACAAAATCCTCAGAAATAAGTAACATGGAATAAATAGTTTTGTGGGTTTTTTTCTTCTCTACAAATAAGATGTGATGATTATGCCACAAAAAATTGGCATTGGACTTGAGCAGGTGGAATGCCAAACTGCTTTTAATCCTAAATAATGATAATAAGAATAAAAATAATGTTTCACAACTGAAAGGAATATATTTAATCTTAAAAATTGTTTACCTGCCATATTTTTTGCTAACCATTAGAAATAATGCTTCAGCAATAAAATTACCAACTGAATGCTGACAGCAAGCTACCCCTCTTTCAAGAACGTTAAGTGCTATCAAAATGCAACACTGTACATTTCAGTTTCTGAATAAGTAACATTCACAGTAAACCACTCAATAATTCAATTGACTAAGATGTGTCCTAAGTTGGATGCCAAATAAAATTCAAGAAATCACCTGGGACCTGCTGGTGGATACTCTGAACAAGATGGGAAAGACTCAGGATGGGGATAGTTCGTGCCAGTTAAAATCACAGGTCAGTCATTCTCCTGTCAAGCATTCCAGACCCTCAGGAGCTTTTATTTAAAAACGAAAAAAATATTTTTCCTTGCTGCAGAAGAGGTCTTTCAATGAAGCTCAGTTCAGTGGCCTTCAAGTTCACTGTAAAGCTTCTGTAGATTTCAGGCCATGGGATTAGTAACAAATCCAGCAAAGCATATAACTAACTATAAGCCTGTATGTAATCTCAGTTAAGTCAATTAGTCTGCCTACATGCTCAAAGGTAAGCAGATCCTGAAGTACATTTCTGGTCTGGTGTGATTATCCCTACTGATGTGTAGGCACAGTAACTGCTAACCAATTCATTGAGGAAACCTGACTTCTGCCTCCAGCTCAGAAACACATCTTTCTGGGGTGTCTAATATAAATATATCACCAATTCTCCTCTAAGCCCCTGAGGCCATTGAAGGGCTGAGGAAAGATTAAATAAGGAATAAATAAGGAATGTTCTTTTCTCATTTTATACACTATGTAATAGAGAACAATAGAGAAAAGAGATGTTAGATATACAGATGTATTTTTAACAGGTAATATTCATCCTCTGTAAAAAGCAAAACAAAACAAATTTTCAGTTGTGATCATTAATTAATTTCTGTGCAGAGCCATTGTTTGGATCATTCATATTGCATTAACACAGTGCATTAACATAACACAACCACATTAACATTTAACTTAGAGGCCGCTTAAGCAGTTTCATCTAGGTGTATCACTGGTGAAGCTGTGGTATCCTTATGCCCATCTTGTGAGTGCTGAGATAGTAAAATAACTTATGAATGCCACAATCAACCCATTTCAAGATGCCTAGGAACATGTCTGTGGGCAGATTATGGGCTTATAAAACTACATCAGGACTCAAAGGTCTTCTCTTTAGTTTCTCTATCCTCTCTGGCTGCTAGTAAATTGCCAGGGATCCCTGAGAGGCTGTCCATGCTTGAGTCTACCTTGACCTAAAACAGTCAGGCCTTCTCTTCTTGGCCTGAAGGATGAATCCGATCTGTGGCAGAAATACCATTTCCCTGTGGCATACTGCAGGTTATGGAAGACCTTGCCCAAAAATTGTGCAAATCATGTAAATCTGACATGTAAATATGTCTTCATGGGGGTTTTAGAGCTTGGATCACTGCCATATAGACAACTTCCTATCATCTGATAGGAATACATATTTAAGGACTTTAAAAAATATGAAGCTTTGACCTGAGTTGTTGTCGTATACTGCTCCAGGCGCTGTGCAGGCACAGGATGGAGTTACTGCACTTCCCTGTTCCCTGGGCCCATGTGTAACCAACCCAAGCCTTACAAATTATGCAGCATTATAAATAGGGCAAGGGTCCTTCTCAGTACAGAACAGTATTTGTACAGGAGAAAGAGCTACTGCATCTCCTGGAAAATTATAACTTTGGACTGGCAGAGTTTGCCTGCTAAAGAAAACAAACCCTTCCCCAGCATCAGCGCAGCTCAGGAGGGACTGGCACAACATTGTGACTTGACACACAACTAATTCCTCTCCTGGATCTCTCTCAATGTGCCGCTTTGAGTTAAAATTATTTCACTGCAAGTCCAAGAGGCAAATAAAAGTGTTTTTCTCTTTTCACCTACATCTGCTTGTATTAAGAGAAAAGACAAAGATATTTTGTTGCTGCACTCTTTTTCTTTCACCACTTGTAAAAGCTAAATGGAGTCATGAGCGTTTTCTCATCTCTAGCAGTTTAATTGAGATTTGGACTTCTAGGTGAGGTTCTCTCCTACCCTGTGGAATGCCCTTTACATTGTGTTAGCAGATTACATGATTATAGATAAAACCATATGCACTAGTTTTTTTCAAATTATGAGTACAAAATCCCTCTTCCCAAATTTATTTCCAAAGGAAAAAATTAAAGTAGTACCAATATGCCCAAGTTACAGGGCCCATCAGAGAGCAGAATGGTATATTCAGTTCTATTTCCTTATTTAAACTTGATTTCAACAACAATCCAAATTCTTAGAGCTGAGTTCATCCTGAGATATCTGCCTTCATGCACTGTGTACTGGTATCTCAGAATTATCTGCTTTGTGCAGATATCCCTACCTGCTAATTAATAACGTGAATTCACAATGCGAGTTCTCTAGCTGAAATCACAGCTAGAAATAGATAAGAAAACAGTATATATTTTTAATTTTAAACTTTATTTTTATGATAAACTGCATGGTGTCATTCTGTAATGCCATATACTATTTATCATGGGTTGTGACATAATGAAACATGACATGATGTAATGATTAAGATGACCCAACATAGCATAAACAAATGCAAAATTATTCATTCTGACTAAGCATGTCATAATTGTCTTATTATATTTCTTAAGTCATACACTCAAATTACAGTTAACTGGTTAATTCTATTCAGGGGCCAGGTACAAAAGTGAAGGAAACAGAGCTCTCTGTGCGTAATAGTAGCAACTTAACATACAGATAAGCAGGAACATAAATGTCATGTTGAAGTGATGCTAAGGCTGCTTCTAAATTCAAACCCCAGTTCTGTGTTGGGGAGTATGCAGACACACTCTGCAGAACAGAAAACCTGATGTTAAAAGGTTTAAAACATGATCAGGGCATAAAATATGCTTGCATTTCCCTGTGTACACATTTCTGATACCAGCTGGAACTGTCCAGCAACAGCATTTTGAAAAACAGAAAAGCAACTCTGAAGGCAAAATATTAGGAAGGTAGCATGAAGTGCAGAAAGTTAAGGCTGTAAATCTCTGTAAGTCTGTCATGGTCTAACATACTAAAGTGCTCGTTATCAGTATAATGCATCAGCTCTGTACTCTGATGGTTGTAAAGGTCAGTTATCCTGTATAACAGACCACAACAGGAGCATTCTCCAATTAATTGTAAACGCTATTAAAGGTCTACCTTCCACACTCCCTCATGACATGAGTAAATGACAGACTGTACAGACGTCTTTTAGTCATATTAATACTCATGCACAGTAGCAAGGGTTAAGGACAGAATGTCAGGTTTAACTTCCCCTCATTACCATTCAGAAAACTATCATTTAGTATTAAGGTAATTGTAACACAAGGATATGAGTCATGCCCTTGTGTCACAATTACCTTTAATATTAAATAATAGTTTTTGTAATGGTAATTTCCTTTGGGAATGTTTCATTCTACATTAGGTAGTCCTGACTGATGTCTACCTTTGCGGATATCTCTATCAGCCACTAAAAGCTATTCTATGAGTACATGTCCATAATCTACAGGAATTCCAGACCATGAATGGTGTTCCATTGAAGTCATTGTCCTTTCTACTAGATGTTTCTGCTCTATGAAACAGTTTAAGTATTTGATTGTTGTCTTAACTGTGACTTCCCCTTTTGAAATCTACACATTATCATGCGCATCTTGCTCTGCTAGGACTTCATCCCCATCCCTAGCTGCCTGGTAACACTGTTACACATGATATATACATGAGGTGGGAAGTCTGGGGGAGCTACAGGGCTTAACTTCTTCTTATGGTGATGTATTAGCAACAAACTCTAGGAGATGGCCAAAAGTAATGAAAGGAGTTTCAATTATACTTTTACAAAGTATTTCCCATGTAGAACTGTGTTGACATAATCTCAGAAATCACAGGAGCTGCAGTAAGCCTCGCTGCAGTACAAGCTGTACTACAAGCTTTACAACAAGCAAAATTCCTTTCTCAATGATTCCATCACACAAAGCTGTGCACTGTATAAAAAGTTGATTTCAGAAAGGTATTGTTTAAAAGAGATAGACACTAAAAGCTGCAATATCCTACTGTTGGTCAATTGTGAAATGAAAGGTATTGTCACTAAGTTCTCAATATCTTCTCTGAGGCTATACAGACACTGTGGAAATTGTTTCATGTACATGGAGCCTTCAGGACTCAGAATAGTGGGACGAAGGCATAGGACCCTTTGGCAAGATTTTAATTATCCACCTTTAAAGAAACTACAAAGGGTAGTAAGTCCTGCTGATGCATAGGATGTCTTTTGCCAGTGACAGGGAACCACACAAGTACTGAAGTAACGTCCTGGAGAAGAATATGTACCATACTGCTCATGGCAATTTTGCAAGATCAACAGAAAGAGAGTGACAGGACTATGTTTGAGACTAGCTGGTTCTACAAAACGCTTATTGTGACCCCAAATTAACAAAAAGCTGGCAAAAAGCTGGGGAATACCACCATCCTTCTAGGTTCTTGTAATGCTATCAGTGGAATATTGCAGAAAGGGGCAATTTTGAACTCCCTGGTACAAGCGGGCCACCCCAGAGATTTCTGAGTTGGAACTAAAATCAAATGCTAAGTGCCTGTAAAATTTCTGAAATCATCTTAACTTCTTGCAGATTTCCTTTTCTGATTAGTATCTGGGACTGAATGTCAATCTTTCACTGCTTTCACCAGCAGAAGATATATAGCAGGTATAAATTGTGAAGAACTTGATTCTCATAAAGGAGATTCTATTTGAAATGACCATAACTTTAGTGTAGAAGTAGTTTAAAAAGCTCTGCATTTTTACCTTCAATATTGTTTGCCCTTGTCAGTGACAGCTCAGCCAACAGTTACTATTCCTTTTTCTCTTTCAAAAGTTTGGAGAATAGCTAAGGACTCGGTGAGACCACGCTCTCAGCTTGGTTATTACTTAAAAGCCCTGTTGTATTCTACAAAATGCAAGCAGGCTCTATGCAGCCTCTGTACTTTATTTGAATAACACAGGTAATGAAATATTGGTGCTTCAGATCATTACTCAGGCAATTATGATTTTTGTTTGTTTGGGTTTCATTAAAATTAGTCTCAGAAAGCATCCATTACAAGAAGAGGTCCTCACTGAACAACTAATACACAACAGTCCTTGGCTAGTAAATAAAGAATGGCCATTCTTTTCCCAAACAGTCAAATCCCTGACTGTTAAATACTCTTATTTACAGATTTCAAATCACAAGTGAAAGAAGGGCAGGATCACAGAATCACAGAATTGTAGGGATTGGAAGGGACCTCAAGAGATCGTCAGGTCCAAACCCCCTGCCAAAGCAGCCTCCCTAGCTCAAACTGCACAGATAGGCATCCAGACAGGTCTTGAATATCTCCAGGGAAGGAGACTCCACCATCTCCCTGGGCAACCTATTCCAGTGCTCTGTCACCCTCGCTGTGAAAAAGCTTTTCTGCATGTTGGTGCGGAACTTCCTTTGTTCCAACTTGCAGCCATTGCCCCTTGTCCTGTCTCCACAAACCACTGAAAAGGGGCTGGCTAATTCCCCCTGCATCCAATGCTTAAGATAATTGTAAACACCAATTAGGTCTCTCCTTAATCTTCTTTTCTCTAGACTGAACATGCTCTCATTTAACCATCATGCTCTCATTCAACCAAAATCAACTCGGTCAGGGGAAAAGAAGGAATAGAAGGTCTGTTCTGTGTTTCATACCATACATTATGTACCTTAGATAGCCACAAAGCCACTCATAGCTATTTTAGGAGTATAAATATATTTGCTTACTTAAGGGGAAATGCATTATGCAGTCCTGCACAGCTTAACTGAAGACAACAGTTTTGTACTCACTGAGACCCAGCCCTTTTTTTTTTTTGATGAAATCATAGCATTTAGACATGTTTGTTTTCCTCAATTAGTCCTGTATATTCTTGTGGCAGAGAATCTGTAAAACAGAAAAAACATTCATCTTTAGTCTGATGAATGCTTCACCACATGCTAGGATGTGTTTTTCAAGGTATATTGTCTGAGAGATCAGTTCTCAGGAATATACCTTGAAAATATAAAGGAATATATGGGTAGGTTACAAAGAGAAAGAGGTAGAAATGCTTACAAGGTTTCACTAAAAGCTGATTGGCCCAAGTACATGAAATTATACAAATGTAAAATTGAGACTAGCACAAGCTTAACAATGCAAATTTTCATACATCAGTTTTATAATCCTCACCAATTTCCAGGAAAAAATCTTACACAGCAAAATTAGGGGGAAACAAAGGGTTTCTCAGTGTATTAGTTACATGATCCAAATCCTGTGAAATTCAGAGGCAGCCTTTTGCATAGAGAATAATGGACTCTGGAGTGGTCTCTGCACTATAGAGTCATTCCTGGCTGTAGAAGCAAAAGTGCCCCCACCCACAGAGCCACAGACATGTATTTTATATGCAAACATACAATTCCTTGGTGAGAACTCTGTACATTATGCTTATAGGTAAAAGTTAAATAAAGCATCTATCTGTTACTATTGGGTTTTTTACTAAACAGAAAAGGATGAATTCAATATTCAATTCAGAAAGAAAATTTTGAAGAAAAGAAATAGGGTGGGTGTAGGTGAATAAATATATTTAAAATCACAACATGATACAAATGTTCAATTACAAAAACTTTACAGAAGTCTATTTATTTATTTATTTATTCTAATTCTAAATCCCTACCACTGCACAACAATGTCACATTTTAATGTAATATCATGTCCAATGCATATTCATGAAATAAAAATCTTGGCAGTGGCACAAGAAAAGTGGGATGAAGTGTGTTTGGCGGAGTGCGTCACGTTTCCAGACCAGCGGATTTTTTGATTAAAGTCCCTTATCCGTTTTATCATGCATATCCACTCTCTGATTAAAGTGATCTGGAGCTGACACTCACAATGTCAGTATGCACTGAGACCCTTCACACAAAACATGGTTGGAATTTATATGCTTTAAAAAAACGGGGGGGGGGTGGGGGGGGGGGAGGAGAAATAGACCAACCAAACCTGCTGCATTAAATTAAGTATATATATATTTATTATCTACTGGAAAAAACTCACACTTTGTCTTGTTTGTTTTAATCTTACACATTTCTTTTTAACATTGCCAAGCTACAAATACTGCATATTTTATTTCCATTTCAAAAAGTATCTATGGTATGAGTTCTTTATCTCTTACACTGGGCTTTCGATCAAAATGCTTCCATCGTGAAAAGCACAGCTAAAATCCCCCACAGTCCCAAATAAATAATTAATTTATCTAAACTTACATGTCTTCTACCTGTTTGGTTTTTATTTTCCTCCTCCCCTCTCCCCACGCTTTGTTTAATTAATGTACCATATCTTTATGCATCTAAACTGTAGGTTATCCATTAAGAAAACTGATTCTGCAACAGCAGATGTACCTGGATATTGCAAGGGGAAGTTTACCACAGATCCACAGATCTCTTCTCCAGATCCCATCCCTGGTAGCCTCCAAGTATATGTAGATCATCTCAATTTATTTTCAAGCCTCAGGACATTTAAGATGCAAATTATCTATAAGGTACATGATATACACATGAAAATATGGTAGCCATTTTTCTGACTCAGAGTGCTTTAATTCTCCTTGAATTTAAAGAGCATGTGGTCATGCTCTTCACCTTGATTGCAGAAGGTGCTTAAGCATAAGCTCAACTTTGAGCATAAGATCAATGGCATTTCAGTACTTTAAGGGTTTTTCTTACCTGTGAACAAAGGGATTTCAACAGTGCCCTTTAACAGAGGTGTAACAAATGTTCATTCTCTCTGGCAGCATAACAGCATTTTGCATTTCTAAATGCTGGTTTCCAATCATGAAACACCTAAGAAATTGCATCCTGGGTTTCAGAGATCTCTGTCCATAGATCTCCCAGAGTCCCAGAGCAGTGTTTTCCGAGGCCTGGCTTTAAACTGAAGATTTCTGGATCTTTTGATAAGTTTTATATTACTATGAAGTTTCCCTAATCTCTCTTTCCTTGACAGGCTTAATTTGTCCAATATAACTTGAAGTATTTAATAAGCAGTTTACATAAAGTCAAAATGCATCTAAACTTTACTTTGGATTTCATGGTTATTTTATTTTTATAAAACTTTAGGTTTTTTTTAACTGGGAAGTTTTTTACTGATAAAAACAACTTGGAGTAGTGGAGTGTGTAAGGGCCAGGGCTGTCCCTCATCTCTCATCCTCTTCAAACATATGTCTTAATGCCAAAGTTCAATCAATGTGATATTCCAATACAGGGCTTTTTCTAAGCAGTAATGTCAGTCATGCTGAACTGTTGTTGTATTGCAGCTTTGACAGACATTGAGTTAGAATTAGTGAAGGACTGTCAAATTAATTTCACTTGTGAATTAAGCTTCTCCCCTCTTCATAAACTTTAGTATAACAAATGCAGTGAGAGTCTAGGGGAAAACACATTAATTTCTTTTACTTGTTGAGGCAGTTGTTTGAAGATAAACAGACTTCCTCTATATCACATCCCCTCAATCTAAAAGAGAAAGGAGGAAGGGAGTATTCTGCCCTTACACTTTCCTTTGATCAATAGTCCATCCTCTCGATATCACAATTCCATAAGGAAAAGAGTCAATCAGAACTTGAGAATTAAAAAGAAAACAAGTGGAATTTTTAGGAAAATCCTTCTGGGAAAATATTACCAGGAATAACGAGTGTTTTCATTAGCTTGAACATAGACTCAAACTGATGGGCAGTTTTACAGCAACTAGCCCAGCAGTTGAGTTTCCACGTGTCAGTCACAGATGCACACAGTCACAGTGGCAACAGAAATACAAGTAACTGCCATTTCTTCCCCTGTAAAATCCACCCAGTGCTGCCCCATATTTGCAGTGCATACAGGGAAATTAATTCTGCACAGAGATTTCTGTTAGATCCCTGAAAAGAACTTTCTGCTATGAAGACATTGTGAGTTGCAGCATAATTTAAACACAATTATGCCCTATGCAAAAGTGATACTACAATGAAACATCTCAGATATTAAATACCACTGTACCAAGGAGCTGCAGCTATCTTACAAGAGGGTGTAGAAAAGAGTGCCTCATCTTGACTCATAAACTGCCTCATACATTATTTGCCTCTCCTGCCATTAGGAATAACCTAGGAAATACATAATGACTTCAAACAACTGCCACAACTGTAAACAAAGGCCATGCTTTTGTACCTCTGCTATCCATTATTAAAATCCTAGAAAAATACTAGGCAACACATGATTAAGCACAGCATAATGACAAAAAACAAACTAAAACAAAACACCCCACAAAACTAAAAACATTTAATAGCCTGAAGTCTGATTTGGGCCGTCTAAAAACTTTCCAACACTGAAATTATATTCTACATTTTCTGATCAACTGCTTTGAAAAGGATATTGTGAAAGAGGTAGAATGGCAGCATTCAAAAGACCAAAGCAAGTTTACACCACTGAGCACTACTCTGAGTATTTACTGGTGTTTTGCTGGCTCTGTGCAAGGAGGTGCCAGTAACGACCTGCACATCCACTTGCCAGACTCGCCCTTTGTGTTCAATAGGTCTGTTTTGAAGGCCAATTACTGAACATCTTTGCTCACACTTCACATAAAGGTGTATAAAATTGCATGAAATATTTATTGCCCCCATGTTCATGGACTGATTTATGCCCAGTACTGATGACATTTATCTGGGTATTGCAGAGTGGATAAAAAAGGTATCCGTAAGTTTAACATCCTACTTGGAAGCAGTTGCCCCGAGTTCTGCTGGTGGCCAGCAGAAAGCAGCGAGCACTTCAAAGGACTCCGTTCATCTAGCCCTGAGCTGACAGGTCAGATGAAATCTTTCCCAAAAGTTTTTCTCCTTATTATAAAAGGGAGGACTAGTTCAGAGGAGTAGTGTAGATATAACACAGAGAAAAATGAACTAATAAAAAAAGCCACACCATGCTATGCTGTAGATGTCAAAGGTGAATTAAATGAATCAATGAATCCTTACCAAATATCTTACCACACACAGCATAACTGGTGCAACTTAACTTTTTCTCTAAGCGCATATGTGGCCATTTCCACACGTTTTCATCATTCACATATTTCCTCAGTGCTGTTAGTGGCATGAGAGCAATCTCATGAAAGGAGGAGAAGTAAAACTGTGATGTATATAGCCCAGGCCCCAGATATTCTTGGAGACAATTGAAAAATCCTTCATTGGCTTTTTATTGTCTCAATATGAAGCATGGGCTGGAAACAAAGAGTTTGTATTTGCACAGGGTGCTCATTGTCCTGCTGGAGGACACTGCAGGTTTGGATGGATGAAACCAAATATACATCTACAGTATTGAGAATTTGTATAGACCAAACAAAACAAAACCTGGCATATATGAAGACTACATCTTCTCAAGTAGCAGTTTAGTTTTTGTCCTGGTTTCAGCCTAGCAGTGGGCCATGTTTGGCCAATGAGAATATTCCATACCAATTACGTCATGTTCTGTATAAAGGAGGAGAAAAGCGCGCCAAAATGGCGGCTTGAGGCAGGCGCGACTCTGGGGGGCAGGCGCTGTCTCTCGGCAGCCCCGGGTCGGCTTGGCGCAGCACGGCCTAGTCGCGGGTTGCAGTGAGAGGTTGCATTGTGTATCACCAGTTTCGTGTACCCTGTGTTCTAAAATACTGTTATCACTGTTGTTCTTTGTATCTTTTTTCTGCTGTTTTAGTAAACTATCCTTATCCCAGCCCACGAGGTTTTGGGTTTTTTTTCCTTACCCCGCAGCTTTTCCGCTCGCCCCCCATCTCTCTTAAAGGGACAGGTAACTGTGTGGAACCCAGCTCTCAGATGAGGTTAAAACACCACACTTTTGTTATGACAGAGAATTTGGACTAGATTATCTCCAGAGGTCGCTTCCAACCCCTCTCATTCTGTGATTCCGTGATTCTGTTTTCAAGCCAAACATTTCACCAAAAGAAATATTTTGTTGACTGATCCAGGGAACAAATGCATCTGAGGATCTGGGATTCCATTCACAGACCTCAACATCGAAAGGCAAAGAGAAAAGGAATTAAAAAGAGTAAAACCATTACTTGGTGTGGATTAACCATTTAATGCTAATTGTTATTATTGCTAATGACCATTATTAATCTACACACTTCTTAATTTGCACCTAACACAGCTGCCTTTCAACTGCTTCAGATCCAAGACAGAGCAGAAACAATTCTACAGTAAGATCTCATATCACTTAATGTCTCATATTACAACTTCCTTACGTTTAGCAGCTATACAGCAATAGTCAGTAGTACATGAGGCATTATGAATAATTAATAACTTACTACATTATAATTGCCAAAGTAAATGAATAAAGCACAATCTCTGTCCAGTGTCCTTGCTTTTAAAGAGTATTTTCTCATACTAGAGGGAGAAATGAAGACAAATGTTTGTGAAAGATGCAACAGCAGAAGTTTTGGAAAGAAAGAGAGGCACAATAAAAATCATAAAGGCCTACACAAGTTTAATTACACAAATGAGAAGAGCAACAGAATGTTGAGTCCAAATGTGAATGTGATGATGCAGAAAAGGGAAGATTGAGATACTTTGACACAGACTAAAGCGTGCAAGACAACAAAGGTTTGCAAAGCATCCTACAGTGCTTAGTGTGATAGGGGAAACTATGGCCAGAAGGACCTCTCTGCAGATGCATCAGGGCAAGTTCATACTCTCCAACACAAGAGGTAATCTGAGATCTTCCCATTAAAGGACTGGAGACCACAACAGGTCCATCTCCAAATTCTTCTCAGGTTACTCTTAAGGCAGAGCAATGTCTCAGACCACTTTATAAAAAATTTTGGGCATAAACAGTAAAATCCCACTTTGCTTCTAGGCAAAACTAGTGAAACCGGGCCTTCGCCTGCAATGATCTCTTTCTATGTGTACTCTCCACAGGTAAAAGACCACTTTCACTTACAGCATCTAAAGACAAGGTCTGAATATAAGGGTCTTAAATCCACATCGGAATTCACTGATTGTAGCATATCTTGCAGCTGTGAATCACTTACGACATGCAGAGGTGTCTAGACAGGAAGGGAGGGGATGTAGAGTGGAGAGGAGAGCCAGGACTGCTGATACCTACTGCATCATGGAGAAAAAACAGTAACCATGGTGCTATGGTCTATCTCAACAGTTACTCCCACTTGCAGCCCCAGAGCTGTCCCTTGTCCAGAGCTGCTGCTCTCAGTTGGTTTCCAACACCACTCACCAATACCTCTTGCCAGACATGCTGCATGACTCACTCAGGAGTGAAGCGGCCTCTTTGTAATCCCTGGGGCCATGTCTGCTCTGCAGGGGCATGGATCAGAGTGGAAAACCACAACCTTTAGAAATTCCACCTTTAGAAGAAATTTTTAACCTGCATCATTCCCTTAGGCCTTGAGATCCCAATTGATTTACTGGATCTCAGGTTGGTTTGGTTTTTGACTTCCGTGAAGGACCAAGTATAAATGCAACTGGGACTGGAGTGCAGACAGATGTGTTGGTGGAAGAGCGGAGAGGATTAATTCTGCTTTAACTACAGTCCATCTCTCCTCTCTCTGCCTCTCGGGTTTTCAATGCAGTTGCTGCTCTGGGTTTCTACTCCACACATTAGGAATTGCAACAGAAGTACTAAACGTTGCCCATGAGCAGGGCGACTTAACCCATGTAAAAACAATATTCTGTGCACTACACACTCTGCATAATAGATACATGTTATGAATATAAATAAAACACACCGTTTCCAATTACTGGCATTTAGGGTTGGGGCTTTTTAACTTGACTTCCATGGTTTCCTTTTGAAACTTCTGCATATATTTTTCTATTTTTGAGGGGAGTTATAAATCCTGTTTTAATGTTTTGCTGTTTATGCAAATTTCCAAATATAAAGGCATATGGTGGCAAAGTGGCACTAACTATCTGCTTTTCAGCACACATTCCTCTGCTATTACAAGAAAAGAAGGCCTGATGGAAAAGGAGAAAAAATAAAAGGAAAAAAAAGCAGTGTACAAACTGACACTCTTCATTAGCATAGCATTGGTTCAGATTTTTTAGCTTTACTCTTGAACTCTGATTCACTAATAGCTCTACTGGCTCCTGCAGGGCAACTGTGGATGCTCCTTCATGTCATAAGGTAGAGTGGGTGCTCAAGTTTGTAATTATAGTTTTAAACTAGCAGAGGAAAGGAGAAAAATAAAGAACTTTTTTGAGTCAGAGGTTTCCCCTTACACTAGCAGCCTCACTGCATGGGTTTCATGTATCCAGTTTGCATTTTGCCTGATAACGTAGAAGGCACATCATGCTATTCTAAAACAGCAGGATTATTTTCTCCATTCTAATTGATGAACAGCTGTGCTGTAATAGACTACAAAGCACAGCATCACTGATCTCTCCTCAGGCCACCCTAGGAACTGAACACTCCATGGGGAGCCAGAAAAGAATGAAAGCTAGAAGGAAAAAAAAAAAAAAAGAAAGAAAGAAAGAAGGGGGGTGAGGGGAAGAAAAGATAAAAAGAGAAAAGAAGAGACACCAAACATTTCAAAACATCGTCCCCGGATCGTTATTATTTGGCATCCCATTCAGCAATAATTAACTCCAATTTTCCCCACAGTAGCTCTGGTGTATAACATGACCCTAAACTAGTCATACTTTATAAAAGCTAAATATCAATGTTTTTGAAAATGAAATGTTGGAGTTCATCTCTTTTTTCACTGTGCACCAGTGTTCCCAACATTCAAGTCACTCCTGGGATCACGCGTTTCCTAGAATTGTTCTTTGTCCCAAGAAGCCCACATGAGCCATTATTAATCTGCTGGAATTCATTATCTTTCCCTTCATTCTACTTTATCAAAGTTATTATTGTTATTACATGCCTCACTATGGAATTGCAGCTCATGTCAATTTTTGCCTTGTCTATTTTACCATGCTACCACAGCATACTAAAATAAACAGATCTGAAATAGTCCAGAGACTGATTCAGATTTCCAGTCAAAGGTTAAATGAGGGTGCAAGTCAGGTTCAGGCTGACTGCAACTGCATCTTGCAGTGTCATCTTGAAAGGCTTTGATCTCAAAGGTTGGAAGCCTCCAGCATCACTGGAAATACTTGTGTTTCTTTGGAAGGTTGGAGACTTCAAAACTCAACAGTGTCCCTCAACTTTTCATTGTCCTGTGCTTCAAGAAATGGCTGCTCTATTTGTCTTCAAAGTGAAATGGAATACAGTCTCCTTTATACTTTGGGGACAGTCTAGAAGCAAGCAGGAAGATGCTTAAAAGATAGATATGCTTCCCCTTCTAACCCTCAACAGATTTAGTGGGGGAAGGTGAATCATAATCCTCATTTAAGACCATTTCTGTCTTTCCTGTGTTTTCTTTGGGCACAAAAATGTAGGGAATAGTTAAATGATGCTGCTTCTTGTATCAGTGAGACAGTTCCAAAGCACAGATTCAATTCAATCAAAATTAGTGACAAGAAAGCAATCTTCCCATTCTACTCAGCAATGGAAAGGTTTTGTTCTTATTTTGTGTTATTGGAAGTGATTTGCTGCATCTTTCCTATAGGTAAGCTGTGTGCTTATGTGTTCTTTTGTCTAGATAAGTGTTATCCTGTAAAATGAACACAATAAGATTTCTGTTTACCTTAATGCTATTTAGAAAAAAAAAATCTCACAGATATAAGAAATCAATAGCCATCCACAACAATTTACCAAGGATTCAGTCTGGGTAGAAAAATTCAAATTTTATTGATTTCTTTTTACAGGGGGAAAAAAAAAAGCCAGTTGACAATAAGCTTCAACTAACAAAATGCCATGTGTACACAACTGGAAGGGACTCAGGTAGGACCTGGACACTGGCACTTTACTTAGTTTCCATGCCTCAGTTTCTCCATTTATAATAGGCAGGTGACAATGCTTATTTTGTGGGTACAGCAAAACTGTGAAGAATTTTAAAATTCACATCCCAGGGGGGAGTTCCTTTTAGTGTAGCATGTCAGCACCCATAAGCTCTCCTGGTCAGAAAGAATCAGTAACAAATGTGTTCACTGTAATTAAAGGTGTTGATTTTAACTCACCAAGGCCTTCAAAGACCTTGAGTATTCAGAAAGCCACCCTTCTTCTCACTTTTCTAACTGCTAAGTTCTGCTAAAGAGCACAAAGCAAAAAGAAAAAGCCCCCAGACTTAAAGGTCAGTTGTCTGCCAAATGAGAATCACCAGTGAAGAGACTGCTCACAGCTCCACTTGTTTGAAGGGCCTCAGGCCTCCAAGCAGGCTAAATGATGTATTTGCTTTTTATAAAATCATGAGTTATAATGGCTTGAAGGGTTGGGGTTTGGTTTGGTTGGGGTTTTTTTTTTGTTGGTTTTGGGGTTTTTTAATGGCAGCTTGCAAATTTGGTTGAGATTATTAGCAGACATGTGGTCAGCTTGTTAATTGCTTTTATTTGCATTGTTAATTTAAAGTGCTTTGTTCTTGCTCACTGTATAATGTGATATGCACATTTCAAAAAGAATTTGAAAAGAGTAAATAGTAAAACCTGTGTCATATGAAAGCAGAGCAAAGCACAAGACATTTCCCACATTTACTCTTTCAGTTTTCTCTTCAGCTTTATTTCTATTTATTCATCCCATTTCTCATTCCAACTGCATGAGGAGTTCAAAATAAACTCTGGACACACCTTAGTGGGTCACATCATCTTTCCTTTTCAGCAAACACACAAAAGGAGCCTTTGAAGACCTGATGGCCCATACAAAATTTTCTTATTGCCTGATCAAATATGCAGTGCCTAGAGAAAAGAGGTTTGGTGCAGGATCATAATGCAGTAACCCGTTTCCTAGGCCTGGCATCTTTGAGGGAAAACTTCCACACTGGTTATGTCAAGTGGTGTAGTGGCTGGGTTGGGCTTGACAGCTAGAGAAAAGAGCACGGTTGTCCAGGAAGTATCAGCAAAAGGACCACATATGGTCAAGTGACAGCAGCTGGCTGTCAAAAAGCAGAAATGATAGCCAAAGAGATCTGGGTGAAATATAGGAGTGGACTAATCTTGACCTCCTAGCAAGACTGTTATTTAAGCCAGCTGAGGGGGACCAGTGGGCTGGATCAGAATAGGAGGCTGTAGTCCAGAGAAAATCTGGTCAGATTTTGCCTTTGGTTATTCTGTCATTATCTGTAGAAGCAGCATTCTTGAGCACTTGCTAGAAACTACAAGAGATTCATACACACTCTTCATTTCAGCAGGTTGATCAAATTTGTGAATGAGGTAGCAAAAGCAGGTTTCTTCTGTTTTGTAGGTTTCCAGTAACGTCTTCACAGGACTCCAACCTGCCAGCCAGACGTGAGTAACACAGACTGTGGCCACACATAGATTTGGTGGTTTCTCTTAATTTCATTTTTAAATTTAATCAGATATGGTTTACTCCCAAATACAAAGAAGCCATTTTTAACTTCCCCAAACCTCACACATGTCTTGGCTGAATAGGGAAGGATGACAACATTGAAGACAAACACTTGCTTTTAAATTTCTAGAGTCAGAAGCCAAAAAATCTTCTGAATACCAACAATTCACCTGATTTATTGTCAAAGGGACCCCTGAGGTAGGAGTCATGTTCCCAGATCTGTTGAGAATCCAATCTTTTTTTATGGGTTTGTGTTACTGTGTTGCACTGGGGTCAGAAAGAAAAAAGTGGGTCTCTAAAACAGTCAGTCCATAACTCCACATTTCTACTAAAAGTCTGATATAATTCTGAACAAAGCACATAGACTTCCTTCGAAAAGCCCTGCACACAAGAGAAAAAGAAAAAGGAAGAGATTTCTCAGAGAAGTGAGCTGACTCATGTCCTTGTAGTTATGTCCAATATTTTGACAGTGGTGTAGTAATTAACCTTGCAAGTATACTGCACTCTACTCAGTATCACTGCATTTCTGCTGTGACCACTATGAAGTGCTTTTTTTGTGAAAGGAAAGAATGAATCTAAGTGGGAAAATTACTGGAACGAGAGAGGAGCTCTAATTGCAACCTTGGCATCCTGCAATTTCACACATTAAAATATATTTTAAAAAAAAAACCTACTACAGCTCTTGTTGTATAAGGCTAAGCTTTCTACTCTTCAAACTATTAATAAGGGCTTCCCATTGAGAAGACAAATACATGCTTGATGCATTTTTAATCCTGTGCCAATACATTTGACTAAAGCTGTTTGCTGTTTCAATGACAGGATTTAACTTGCCCTTCTGTATTCAACATTTCTGATTATTAATGACATTTAGAAAACACAGACAAACAGAGGCTAAAAAAGTTATATTCTGGTCAATATTATAAAAAATAAAAAGATTAGCAATTAAAGGGCCAAATCCTCATTATACAGTAAATATAAACACTTAAGAAAATAAATTTCAATCAAAGGATGCATAGCAAGGAAAAGTATCACCTTGTTTACTGTTAAAGATCCCGGATGCCAACTGAAATCATAACAATGCATCCTTCTTAAATCATACATAAGCGAGAGAGACTATAGAAATAATGTGTTTATGTACAAGTCCAGTAGCCCTTTCAAGAAAATATATTTCAAGAGGCCTTTTGGTCAGACAGGAAATAATTCATATCTGTAGTTTCTATTGTAAAGACATCCCACACTTAATTGAAATCAGAAATGAGTCAGAGACCATTGCTGAAAAGTAAACTAATTTTTTCTTTCTTAAGATCTTTAAAGTTCCTAACAGTTCCTGTCCTAAATTTGCCAGGAACATTTCTCTGAAGAAAAATAAAATACCATTGGTATCAGTGATGAGAAGACCAATATAGGGATCACATGGAGTTAATTTTTTTACTGAAAGAAATTGAAAAAGAACTCCCCTTTCCCACAGACTGATTATTATTTTGTTATTTAAGTGATAATGTAAACCTAAGGTTAAAATTAAATTACATATACTGATGATCTCCTAGTGACCTCCATTGTGCTGTTCCATTACAGCATATAGTAATAATAAACTAACAAAATGCACACACTTACGGTACTGTCAGGCACCGATGCAAATCAAACAGCACAGGAGGCATGGTACTTTTGTTTTAACTGTTAAAGCCTCTAAGAAACACAGTATGACAGGCAGAAGAAAGGAGGCTTGGATTTTCTAAAGGTACCCAGGAGTGGCACTGATTTGTGTTTTCTTTGGTATCCTTTTTAAAAGGCCTTTAGCTGTGCCAATATAATACATTCAAATCCTGACCTTTCTCAGCACAATGAAGATACTCCGCATATCTTACCATATAACACGGGGAATCAATACTGTATTTTACCAAATGTGAGTTAATTTTACCTAGGGAAGGAAATTACTGTCCTTAATACTAGAAATCTTTTTTTTCCCCTCTTCCGAGTCAGTGAGTTCCAGGTTTACCAAACCCTATCACTGTTTAAAAAAGCGTTTGAGAGATTTTAATAGCTAATAATAGGAGGAAACATAAAAGGACAAATCCAATTTAAGTGAAAGGGTTCCTGTGTAAGCATTACTTGTCAGTCTTTGGTCGTACTGTATAGAGACCAGCTACAGAGCAGTGGCAGCAAAGAAATATAAAGTCCAGATTTAATTCTGATACAGAGAAATACAATTTCAAAACCGGACGTCTTATCATAGGCATGTCCCATTGGAGAACTCATTTCCCTAGCAAAAGGCTGTCACTGCCATTATGTTGTACAAGGAACCAATTTACTACTACAGCTAAACAGGGTTACTGGTGCTGTTGGAACTTAAGCATTTGAAGTTATCGCTAGGAAAAAAATAGCATTTCAAATGTCAGTGAAATGGGAAGGTATAATTGAAAAGTATCAATCAGAGAAGCAAAAAGGTTTAGAAGGCTAAGACTGCAGTTTTACTACTGCCTTTTTCCCTTACTTCCTCTTTTTATTTCTCTAAGCTTCTTTCTCTATTTCCTTTTCCCTTTTACATGCAAGTTCATATTTCTATAAAATAGAAGATTTTGGCTTGATACTTGTCCTGCGTCAGGCATGAATTAAATTTTGATGGTCTTACTCTACAGAATAGTAACCACAATTTCACTCTTGTCATCCTGCATTCAGAGCTTCAATCTAGAAGATATCTGAGTGAATGAGACAAAGCTGATTTGAATTTTGGTTGGTTTGTTTGTCATTTTGGTAGGGTTTTTTTCTTTCACTGCCTTCTAAAACAAGCCCCATCTACCTAGACACTTGAATCTCCATTATTTAATGGTAACTTTCCACCATTAGCGTCTGATCCTACCAAGAATTAAATTGAACGAACATTTGAGCTTTCAGGGCTTGAAAAAAAAAGAGAAATAGCCTATAAAAAAAGTTAGTTAATTTAATTTCAGAATATCCTGCTCATGCCACTACTGTTAACTTCATTATGTCTCCCACACAGGAGCAAACTTTTTTCAAAGTGCCTCAAGATTAACTGCTCCGTTTTTGCTGTATTTTATTCTGAATCAATGTGTGGCAATATTGAGAGCATGTTTAGCTAATCTCAGAATCAGAACGCTGGATTTACACAATCTGCATCTCTTATGCAGAATAGCAAGCTTGCTTGCTTTATTGCTTTGCCTTGCTGAGCATAACAGATATAGGAGCCTTGAAAAAACAGCTTTCAGTCAAGAAGCAATTAGCAAGTCAGAGCCAGTGTATAGTCATGCTAAAACTTGCTCATTTTACCCCTTAAATAGGTTGTCAAATTGCAATTTATACATTTAGTCTGTCATCACTGCCCAGGGCCCAAGGACATCAGTTGCTCTGAAATACCAGCTCCACTTACTGACATTGATACAAAGAGCTAATTTATCCATTCTCTGCTACAATTCTGCAAGAACAAAACTAACAAGGAATTCCAGTTCAGAGCACTGGCCCCATTTTGAACAAGATTTTACCTGCTTAAAAGAGGTGAAAAGGTGATGTTAGAAAGCTCTGCTATAGTTGTGTACTGAATTGTGAGCATACATATCTACAGAATAAAGAACTTCAGCCCCCTGTTTCACATCAGGGAAATAAGATCTGTGGAAGGAGTCAGGCTAGAGATTTTTAGAGATGAGATACAGAGCCCCCATATATGGCATCCTCCCCTTTCCACAAAACAATTCTTGTTAAGGAAAACCATATACTCTGCATTTCTAATGGAGTTAGCCTATTCAATTTAAAAACAAAACAAAACAAAACAACAAACCAACCCAAAACCAAAAAAACAAAACAAGCAGAACAGTATACAGGAATGAACTGGTTTTTTAAAGGTTGGGGAGTTTCAGAAAATTCATAGTCTGGAATGGACCCAGTTTGTAGAAACAGAAATATTCATCTTAGGGGTGTTTAGGATCTGAATGGAGAGAAGCTGAGAGTTTGAGCTGAGGTTAGAAGAAAGGTACTCTGAAGAGAAAGTTTCATGTCTTCTTTGGAGTTAGTTTAAACTTCTCTTACTTCAGAAGCAATTTTTCTTCACACAGAAGATCCTTTATCCACATTAGAGTGCAGATATATTCCTCCTCCACCACCGTTTTGATGAATTTCAAATTCAAATAACTTAACGGCTAACAGCCTGCAATTGTTCTTTATATTAATAGAAATACATGCTCTCTTTTGAAGTTCAAGTAGTAATTCAGTTCTTAAAATTCTTCTGCTGTTTATAAATTATTTGAGCAGGGATGTCACAGTGTTCGATCCATTATTACAACCCATGCTCAACTACATTCTCTTATTCAACTGGAAGCAACTTTTATATGCTTAGGAATCAAATCAAATGTTGTGCTAACTTGAACTTGTGAGTTGTCAATTTCATATATTTTGGACCACAGGTTCATGCTATTAACTACATCATGTGTCCACCTCAGGAAATTAGTGAGAAGGATTGTGAGAAAACAGCTTTCTGACTTAGAAACATTCTGGGGAATAAAGTTTTCTGGTAGAAAGTGCAGGGCTTTAAAGATAATCCTGAACTCTTCAGCACACTCTAAATTTCAGTTCTTTAAAACAGCTGCAACAAATCAGTAGTGTGGGAAATTTTAGCAGGAAAAAATCTAATAAGAAACTAACAGAATACCAAACAATTTCAAATAATCAAAAAAATAATAGATATAGGGAAAGTGCTTTTACAACGAGAAGCAGTTCTCCAAAACACTTGTTGATAGACTGCTTCTGATGGAAAAGCTCCCTTCAACTACAGAGATGTATATATAGGTGATGTTCTAACATATCCTAGAGTGCCTTGATTTTTCCACTGCAGTGATAAGGAAAGTCAAAGTGACTTAACTGAAATGAATCACTTGTTAGAACTGAAGGAGAAGGGGAATTGCTTATGTCATCAGCTAATATTGGGGGAAACTGCAATTTCTACGCAGGCTGAGTGCGAAAATTTCTTAACCCTGATCATCTTTCATGAGTATGAAGAACTACAGATTGTTCAGACACTTCTGCCCACAACCATCTCATGCCTGCAGGCAAGAAGGGGCAGCTACCCTGTGTCGCTGCATCTTACAAGCAGGGCTCACAAACATGAGCCAAGAACAGATTCTATTTTTTTAGAACAGTTTACAAGAAAACCAAAGAATGAAATATGTCACCAGGAGGGTATTAATGAGGAGACAAAAAGAAAAGGAGATGAACTTGGCTGCTCGCTGACAATTTGCACGCAAAAAGAGGAGCTAATTTACAAACTCATTTTAAACAGTCCATTCAGCTCTGAGCTCAGAATAGTGAAATTTCCTAAATACAATGTGCAGCCACTTCATAAGGCAAAGCCTGCGTTTCTCTGATGATACCACGGTGGGTGTGGGGCAGGGGGAGATAGCATAGCAATAATACTTAAAGAATGTTTCTTTCCCTTTAAAGAAGAGAAAAGGTCTTCAGTAAAGGAATATCTCTTCATCTTATCAGCTCTCTAGCCATTTCTTGTCACCAGATGAATACTGGAGAGTCTACTCCAAAAGACAAAAAAGAAATATGCATGCTTTAAATACAATAACTGATTTTGAAAAAAAAAACAACAGAAAAGAGATGCCTAGATTTTTATTTTTTTACTGGGATAAAAGGAATGAACTAGTTTTTAAATCAAAACTGGAAGAGAGGAAAATTAAGAAAAAAAAGCCAGAGGAAAAAAACAACAGGATTAATATTGATGCAGCTATGGCAAAAGCAAACAGACAGGCACGGACAAGATTGAATCCAACCTCCAAAACACATGTAAAGTTGGAGCTAAAATGTCATATGCATATGCAATTTATATGCAAAAATCTTTTACATAAAGCTACTAACTGCCAAGTCTTCTTTCACAACTTTTTCGAGGCTTGCAGTAACTCTGGGATTTTACATTCTCCCTCCGTCACCTTACCGAAGGCACGACTGTCTGTGAAGAACATGGAAACTTTCTTAAGGCCATGGTATTAAATTCTTCCTTACATCGCTGGGCTGGTGGCTCAGCAGGAAGACCTATTTTTTGCTTGCAACTTCCCTGGCAGTTATTGCCTGCAACAGACTGTAGGGAAGTTGCCAACATTCAGAAGCTCTGATGATGTGAGCCAACCTTAGACTAATAATTTTTTTATCTCAATATAAGTGGAAGAATTACATAAAAATAGACAATTTTTAACAGTATGGTATTCTGTTATGAGAGAAGGCTAAATAACGCGGGTGCCATATGAACATCTTTCTCCTATCTACAGCACCTAACTTTAGCATAGTCCATATGTCTATTTGTCTGATAGCTGAACTTATTGAAATAACATGAGGTTACACAAGAGATTTCTAAAGCTCAGCACCTCCAAACCTTTTGAGGTGAAACACCTATCAGTCGTAAACATTTTTTTTGCATAACCCTCAGAATCAAAACCAATTAGCAAGTGCACTGGAATACTATGTGGGAAACCCAAACACATTTTTAAGAGTCCAGAAATGAGGATGGAAACTGCAGTCAGGCATTTACAACTGTCTTGTGCCTCTATCTTGATACATTCAAAGAACTGCTAGCATCTCTTAAGAACCTGCGAGATGACAGCGTAGGCTGGAGAAACCCACCCCCAGACAACTCAGCCCACACACGCAAGTGAGTCAGTGGCCAGCACTGGGGATGGCGTGTGGAGGAATTGGAAACAATTATTTGGTTTCCAAGTTATTTTAGACTCAGTCAGAGTAGTTTCCTTCAGACAGAAAAGATGGGCAAAGCCACCAGAAAGAGACAAGCAGTCAATGGTTTTACAAACATTTTGCTTTTGATTTTCATCTCTGTGGCTATTTTACACTGTCAGAATATTTAGTGAGCGCACATGAGTGTTTCCAGAGCAGAGGCTCTGACATCTCTGCTCCCAACAAACAGTTTAAATGTTGGCTTTAAATTCCTTAACAGATTCCAGGCCATCATCTTTTTTAATTAAATGCAAAAAACTATGGTAATGTAACGTTAATGTTGAGATTGTCATTGGACAGATGTCAAGAAATTCAAAGTTATGGTTCCCACAGCAACCATAATTTAGCGACCCCCTCCCCCACTTCCACAACCACCCTCCTGAAACATATTGGGCTCAAATTGTACAACAGGCACCAAAGGGAGGGGAAGCTGTGAGAGGCAGCAATTGTGCCCAGGACCTCTTAGAGCCGCTGCAGATGGGGTGGGCTTCCTTCTAAGGGAGAAAGTACCTCCAGTGGCACCAATGGGTCAGAACAGTGCCCCTCTAAAGGGAAGCATGGACTGACACTGACTCCACCATTGCATTGCGCAGGTAAACTGGAAACAGATTTCACGCCTTTCAGCAGCGTACCCAGCAGCACATAACCTGACCCAGCACAAACCAGCTCTGAACAGTGCTGTTCAAAAGTGACTTCTACAGTCCACCATGTAAGTGTTCAGCCAAACGCTGAAGGGAACCAGCTCAAACCACAGAACAGCCAGAAATGCAAACACATCTCCATAGCCTCCCCAGTCAATATCGCACATCAAAACTACCCTCTATTCATCCCAGGATGTGGTACGCTTCATTGCTATGCACCAGAGTGAACACTGAAACACAACGTACAAAGGACAGAAACAATAGAATATTTCTCACAGTATAGCTTTTTAGACTCCGATCTCTCAGATTTCATCTGTATGGGGAACCTACAAATTATTCCTCAAAAGAAGCACTCGGAAACTTAAAATATAACCTAATACAGCGCTAAATAATTTTTCTGGTACTCCACTCCAAATAACTCCCCTAAAAATGATACATTAAAAAAATTTCAAAGATCCATTCAGCCAATGATCACATCAACTCTCTCTTCCTAATGTCTCCCAGTGCTCCACAGGTCCCAACTGCCCTTCTTTCAACTTGTCTAATCAGAGTTAACCTAATTAAGTTCGCCAAACAATTGCGCTCAATATGTACTTTGAAGTTTGCCTCTTAACCTTCAAACCTGTAAAAGCACTTACATTCATGAAAGTATATCTACTGTTCCTACTTCATCAGTATTCCTACACCTCTCCCCCCAAAGTTATTTATTTAGAGATATTTTGGAGGACCATTACAACTACAGCACTGGGATTTTGTCATTTTGCACATGCCTTTTTCCAAGATCTAGAATCTTGCAATAATTGGGCCTTTCTGATTGTGAAACTGCCTGACCGGTATTGAAGTCAAGCAGCATTTGGATGCTTTATTTCATTTTGCAAAGCAAAAAATGCTGGGTTGTGCATAGGCTGGAGGGACCAATGGCATTACTCTTTCCTTACACACCTCACCAAGGGTTGGCTCAGCTGTGCCCAGATAAATGTAGACTAACTTTTTTCCCTACCAGGCTTAAGATTGACATGGAAGCTAAAGTACGCTTACAGGAAGTGTAAAAAATATTTAGAATTCCTCTGTGTGTCTTATATGCCCATTTTGCTAGTCTGGGTTTCAGGGAGCTTGCTCAGAACATTCACAATGGATTCTTTCCCTAAGAAGCATTTGACTTGTGTATGGAATGGGAGAAGGAGGTGACAGAGAGAGTGGAGAAGGAAATCGTAACCTGTAGGATGTCCATCAAGTGATTTAAGTCTATACATATGACTGCAATTTTGCCTTTGAAAGATGAATCAAGTAATGCTGCCGACACTTATTCTTTCCTGTCAGACGCTTCTTTTACACTCAAGCCTGTCAATAGCTTAAAAGTTGTATTATATCTTCTCCAGTGTTAGTGCAGCAGTTTCCCATTTGATTTCATATTCAGTTCATATTTGTGGAAGCAGGAGGGGCTCTTTACTTTACTTGATAAATGGTAACATCTGGCTTTGTGATGGGCCATCACCAGCATGTTTAAAGAGCTGCTGACGCTTCAGGGAAAACTTGGTAAAACATTTCATTTAGAGGCAATTCTAGTTATTTATTCTATTTTCTGCATTCCTCGTCCTCCGCTTCATACTAGGGACATTTGCATGAAAACAGACTGCAGCTCCTGAAGAGTTCATCTTCACATAACATTTTTTCATCTGATGTCCTAATCACTAACCATGTTTGTGTCACAGCAATCATATCCATAGCAACCACTTGTGATGTCATTGAAAATTAGAGTTTCTGGGAAGGATTATGAATAGGGCATAATGGTATAAGGGCCAAACTCCATATTACGCTACAGCAGCATAAATTTATTAGAGGTCTGTAGCAGAAAACTGAATTGTGCTATCACTGTTTTATGCCCACACACAGGACTTGACCGTTTCTTTTGATTACAGAAATGCAATGAGCTAAACATTCCTGAAAATCAGAATTTTTATATAACTGCTTTAACCTGTCTGTATAGATATGTTTAGCAATTGAAAAAATTAATAGGCAGTTTCAAAATCTCATTTTTTCAATATTCTCACAGGAAGTTTCTTTCCTTGAAGTAGCAGCAGGCCAAATATAGCCAGAGTTGCAGACACTGTATAAACAAGATTTTCCATAAGCCAAAATAAATTTTTGATTCTTACATGGATTTGTGCACTTTTTGTGGCAAATACTTGTAAGCAAATGAGCATTCCCCATTTCTTAAGCATGTGGTCAATGTCTTAGCCATAGCTGGAAATCACAGATTGGCAGGAACACAATATGAGGATGGAGATCTGGCCCAGGCTTTAGAATGGGAAGTTATTTACTGGCTGTAAATATATTTTAAAAAAACCCAACACATTCTTATTTCATCCATAAAGCAAAATGAAGCAAAGTTCTTCATCTCTATAATGTTAACTCCATACTTCATCCATCAAGGAGGTGTGGTGCACAAATTCTTCTCTTAGATCACTGCTAGAGAACATTGGTTGCAGAAAGGAACTGCAGTAGGGATAGAAAAGTTGTTAACAAGTCCTGAGCTCTAAACACTCATTCTTCACCCTGTCATTGTACAGGTAACTGAGCCTGTGCAGACAACGGTAGGTGCAGTTCTTGCCCGACCATTATGTTCTACAGCCTCACTCAGAGAAAGAAAACATAACTTCAGCCACTGGAGACCACTTATGTCACAGTTTTCCTAGAAGCAAGTACTGGAAGGTTGCTCTTTGTCTGAAGTTTGATATATACCGCAGCTCTTTTCACCTCTGCTTCCAACTGCAGCATCTGGAAATGCCCATTTATGCACTTATATATGTTATTAGAATGTACAAAAACTTGGAATTGAAGAGAAGGTAAATAGTGTATCTTTATGCTATGTTACGTTTTCTAGAAGTACAGTTGAAATATCAATCATTCCATTCCATCTGCATTGATCAGTAATTTTCATTTTGTAATTTCAAATAAAGCTTCTCTCCACAGCAGCAACTGCACTTTCCACCATATAACTTCAGTTCATTTCAGCTTCATGACTTAAGGATCTTCTCTCTCCATCCTTCTTGCACATCTTTTAAATGGTAATTTCACTTTTCCAATTAGATTACTAGAACATGCCAGGTAAACAGTCACCTTTTCCTAGATCCACAACATCTAAATAACTAGAAAAAGTAGTGCAAACTACAGCTTGAGCTCAGTCCCCATTGTAGCACCTACATTTAGGATACGGATCTTTACACATACACAGAGAGAGAAAGACACTATATGTGTGTGTGTGCATATGTAATAAAAGCAAACCTCTAACAGTATTAATGAGAGTCATTGTTCAACTTACATCAATTTTCAAGAGCAGAGGCTTGTGAAAGAATAAAAATCTTAGGAAAACAAAACCAATTAAAAAAAAAAACCAAAATCTGTAAGTGACTGAAGCCAGAAGTCAAGCATGTTCACATCCTGGTTTACCACATAGCCCCAGGCAAGTCACTTCCCTCTGTCCCTCAGTTTGCTCATCAATAAAATGAGGGTCATAACCACTTAATTCAACAGGCTGTTGCAATGACATATAAATTCATTGCTCTTTCATAAACTGTGAGTTCTCCCAATGAAGGACTCCTATGAGCTACAAATAATTCATAATGGGAAATTACTGAAGGACTAAGGCTTATTTTTATTATTTCTGACCAAAAGCTTTCATGGTAGCAGGTTTGGTTTAGACATAAAATCAGAAAATTCTTACAAAACTGACTAAAAGACTGACTGAAGAAGAGGGAGTGAGAGTGACATTGTCAGGATCGGTATTCTGCTTTTTTAAATTATTCCTATTGTACTTAAATACCATGTACCAAAATACTTCAGGCAATACTTCAGGCACATTAGAAATATTCAAAACAAACTTCAGAGAAGCTTTACAATGACAGTAAAGCTAAATTGAGAAGCCAAGACAATATCACCTAAAAGCCCCATGAATCCTGCATTGAAGACCATGTTACTAAATCAATTATGATACATATGCAATATTTTACATATTATTTATATTGCAGTGACACTTTGGAATGCAACTATGACTTAGGCCACACAAGGCTGCATGGTGTGCTTAGCATACAGAATGAAAACAACACCACTGAAGAACCGTATTTGAGTTGGACAAAAGGAAGGAAGAGGGGAAGCACAAAGGGAGCTGGAGTCACTTGTGGCTTGTCACACCATAGCAGAAGCCGGGCAGTTTGGCCTTCCAACCCATCCGGCTAGTAGGCCATGCACGCACATTCACACACCCTTTAAGAATGTGTTCTGATAATGGTTGCACAACCTCTTATACTCATTTTCAACAGATCTTCACAAAATAGAAGTTCAATTCTAAAAATACGTACCAAAAAACAAGTTATATGCTATACATTTATGGAAAAAAAAGAACAATCCAAACATAAATCTTCAGCTTTCATGTTTCATAAGACCTGAATTAATACTCAGATCATTGCATTTTCACAAAGCAAATCCATATAAACACATGGTAAACCTTTGAGGCCACAGTTCAGCAGCTGATGACAAGGGAGACTACATGCCGTCTGGGAGGGTGGCAGCCACAGGAGGAATTTTGCAGCAAAGTTTTCCCACTGAGTCAAGGGAGCATCAAGACGGATCTCCACTCCCAGCTCCACCACCTGGTGACTTCGATCATATCACAGTGCTCACCACTTCTTCCCCAGCTTTTGAGTCTGTGCGATCTATTCAGGTTATATAACCCACAAGGTCTACTGGGACTTTCCAGCATCTATCTGAGGCCTCTACTGCCACATTTGCTACCAGTGCATGCAATAAGAAGGAAAGCCAGCCAGAGACAGATTCCTAATCACACAAGTCCATGACAGCAATAAAGTACCAAAGAAGTAATAGTAGTATGATAGAAGGCAAGAACAGGATGCCAGGGGTGTAAGACTCTACTTCTCCCCTTTTCCTGAAGGACCTTCCATTATTTCACTACTCTGATATGATTTTGCACAGGGTCATTTCCTAGGGGACTTAGGCCATGGGCAAGGCTGCAGCCCAAAATACGCGTCAATCCTGCTCTTCATGGATTAGAGGTCCTATTACCCTACAGCTCCCTCATAGAATCCAGTGGCTCCCACTGACCTTGATTCCTATCCATTCCCCTCCTCTCCCCAAACTCCTCTACTCCTCTTTTCCTTGCTAAAGTTACTGCTGGGCAGCAATGTGAGGAACTGCAACAATAGCCCAGAGGCCAGCAGATGATGACAGCCTGGCCTGGATTCTCTGCAGGCAGGATCAGAGGTTACAGAAGTAGCAGGGGTCTGAGCAGGCGTTGTATGCTGTGGGCAGTCTGAGGTATCCCCACACTACCAACAACCCTTGAATACAAGCTGCAAGCCAGAAAAAAGGCAAGTAAAAAAACCCCTGCCTTCCTGTAAGAAACTGTCACCTATCATTGAAGTTTTCCTCAAAATATTAACATATTACTATTAATCCACTTTGAATGGTATGGTAATAAAATCTGACAATAGACTGATAATAGACAGTAGACAGTATCCTGGGCTGCATCAAAAGGATTGTGGTCAAGGGAGGTGTTTCTACCTCTCTGGTGAGATCTCCATCCCAAGTATTATGTCCAGTTCTGGAGTTCACCACATAAAAAGGACATGAAACTGTTGGAACAGCTCCAGAGGAGGGCCATGAAGATGATTAGACGGATGGAGCACTTCTCCTGTGAAGGCAGGATGAGGGAGTTGGGGTTGTTCAGCCTGAAGAAGACTAGGCTCCAAAGAGATTTTATAGTAGCCTTCCAGTACCTGAAGGGGGCCTACATGAAAGCTGGGGAGGGACTTTTTAGAAGGACATGTAGTGATAGAACAAGGGGGAATGTTTTTAATTTGGAAGAAGGTATATTTAGGTTGGATACTAGGAAACAATTCTTCACTATGAGGGTGGTGAGGCACTGGCACAGGTTACTCAGGGAGGTGGTGGCTGCCCTCTTCCTGGAGGCGTTCAAGGTCTTGAGCAGCCTGCTCAAGAGACATGTCCCTGCCCATGGCAGAGGGGCTGGAACTTGATGATCTTTAAGGTCCATTCCAACTCAAACCATTCTATGATTTAGTGGTGTGTATAGACCAGATGGATTTGCTCTAATTTTGTGCAAAATTTCATTCAGTTTGGGCAACAATATCAGCATCCAAATGACACCATCTACTAGTTCCCTCAGTTGAAACAAGAACAAATATTTATTTACCTAACACACAGAGAAAGTGGAGATATGGAGAAGCTGAGTAGTTTAGCAAGCTACAGCATAATTTTACTGAAAGAATTAAGGAAACCAGTTGCTCTGCAACCAGCGCTTTTAATGACAAGACCACATACATTCATCATTTTTTTCAAATCTAAACTTTGGCATACATTAAATATTGAAATAAACTGAGCCAAGAAAGAAATAAAATATGCCCAGAGCCACAAATGGGCCTTTTTTTGTTTATTTTCCTGATTCCTTCCCCCCGCCCCACTTCCCATCTCTGCAGTGTCTGCCCGCAATGATTAAGTTGACAAATGAAGTTCTGACTACTAATTAAATTGAGAATAGCAGATATACTGTGACAGTGATCTCTCTCTTGCTCATACATCAACAGTAACAGTGACTGCGCGCTGCTTTCCCTGCTCAGCTACCTCTGAACGCAGTGGCACAAAGCACAGCAGCTGACCTACACCAAGGTGGGAGGGAGACAGACAGTGAGTGTCTCCTCTTGCATATCAAGAGAGAAAAGAGGGAGAGTGTAGATGTGTAACTATCAAAGCCTGGAATCATCACTGTTCTGGTGCAAGCACTAAGGAGACTGACTTTAACTCGTCCTGCTTTAGCATGGCAGAAGTTGGTTTGCCTTCTAGGACACACACCATAACCCTGGTGACAGAGGATCGATGTAATGCTGTATATATCTGTGTAGGTCTGTTTTTCCTCATGTCAGCCTTACAGACCAGCTCCTGATCTCTCATGGATTCTAGTGGTTCCATGTAGGGCAAAAGGAGCAATCTCTTGTTACTCATTGAGATAGCAGAGTGGGGATCACTTGCCTTCCAGGAGCAGAAGGAAGGAAAGTTAGGCCTGGACTGCAGTCATCCCAGCTTCCACCAACTAAGCTTTGTGGCCTTTTGTAACAATTATAACCATTTCTCAGACTGTCTACTGTCCTAACAATTCTTCTTGTTTTATAATGTTTTATTTCTTCTCCTTCGGCGCAGTTCCTTTCATCTTCTTAAATAGCTGAAATTTGAAAGGTGCTCTGACTGTTCTGATTTTAAAGAAATACTTGATATATATGAGCTGTGAAAATTCTAATCCAAATTATCTCTGAATTTTATGACTCGTAGCCAAAAATAAATTTGTTCAGTTGTTCTCATTTCATCTCCTGCTTTACTGAGGTGGTCGATGGATGGTCTTTCAATATGCTGTGCAGGAGATGACTCTAAAAAATGCAAATATTCAAGGTTAAAATATCAATGTTTGTATTTACATATATAGGCCGTACACGTACAAAAAGCACAAAGATATTTCATGAACAGCAATAACACAGTTTGTGTTTACATTTGATGCAGCTAAGTTTTTCCTTTTACCTCGTTTTGTTGGTCATTTGATTTCATTATTTAACCATTCTTTTAAAGAATTATTTTTTATGTTTTCTTTTTTAGTCACATTGAGCCACCCATAGACTTCTTTCCTCATGAGACAAAATACTTCAACAGTGTTTTATGGTATTTCTGAAAGGAAGAAAATTATAGCCAGCCCAATCCTGCTTTAATGTTAATAAATTGACAACACCAACAATGACAGAAAAAGAAGCTGTTACACAAAACCCCAGCTATCTCTGGCTGGTTTTAATTTTTGTCTAAAAGAATTTAATTTGATTTTAGAAAATGTAAAGAAGAACCAGCTTATTTTTTTCTGTAGAGCACAATTTATTTCCAGTAAGTCCCATCTAACTGAAGTCTTCAGTGAAGCTTTAGATCTATTTAGGCATTTTAACAAATCAAAGTGCTGAGTGATACATAATCACTCTGACTGAAAGCTCTTTGTGTCAACAATTATTTTTTCATTCAGTGCTCATCCAGAGCTCCACACAAGAGGAGCTGTGGTGGGAATCCAAAGTACAACCACAATGCCCAACTAAAGCCAGGCATCTTTTAGGACAATACCAAATGAAAGCCAGTTGCTGAACTGTTTGCCTGTTCTTCCCCCTTCTTTTCAGTCTCACAAGGATGATGGACTGATTTCACTACAGAAAAACTTTTACTCATATGCAGGATGGGAAGTTCATGAGACAGGCTGACCCATCCATGAAAAGTTAGAGAAGTGTCCATGCTGTAAAATGCTCCCAATCATCCTCACACCTCTTCCTAACCAATTTAGTTTGCCTCAGTTCTATGCATAGAAATATATTTTGCCCTCTATTCACCCAATTTCAAGGTCATACTCAAACACGTACTGGAAGATAAAAGCTTTAAATAATGTACATTCTCTCATTGTCCTTTTCATCGAGATCACAGGTGCATGACCTCGTCCCCCAGCACAAAAAGCTGTTGTCATGGAAACAGCTCAGGATGCCAACTTGACAACAACTGACATTCAAACCAGGAGGGACACCTTGTCTCTTGCCCTCCTCCACCAAATCAGCACATTTCAGCAGGGGCCAAATCTGCAGTACTCCTTCCTTGGCAGAGCTGGGATGCACTCTGCTGTGAGGAAGAGGTGTAGTTGGTTCCAACCCCACACACCACATACTGCACCCCAAAAACTGCCTTGGGAAAACAGCATGTGACACTACTGCCTAACCAAGTGAGCTAAGAGTAGCCTTTGCTTTCAGTGCTTAGCATGACATGGTAGGGGAAGAGGAGGCCACTCCTTCCGTTTCTTCCAGAGCACCAATGGATTACTGCCCTCCTGGAGGAAAATTACTTCGGCACTTTGCATTTCAGTTTCCTGCCTGCATAACTATACCTATGGCAAGCCTCAGATAAAGAGCTTTTAGCAATCAGTATTGTAATCCTTTTTTTTTTTTCTTATTCTATTTCCAGCTGTATCGATATTTTGTGGTAATTATTCACCATCTAGCTCTTCTAATTGAGTAATAAATAGTCCAGGAAGCAGGAGACAGACTTCTAGGCAAACATTGAAAAAGTACGTGCACATTCCAGAGAGAAATAAGCTCTGGGGAAAGGTCTTTTATTTATATCGCACCCCCCTTCCCCCCCAGGAGACTTAATTGGAAAGAACTATATAGTTAAAGCACACTCGTGCTCCTTGCCTGCTCCATACCTAAGGATTGAAGAATATGGGAAACTGTGATACAGAACTTCAAAGGAAATAAAGAAATATTTTTCTATACACATGTATACCTACACCCATCTGTAAAAAATAAATAAATATGTATCATTGTGGTTGGGGGAAGGGAAACAAAATACACACAACGGCATTTTCTTTCCTGTAGGCTTGTGCATATTCTTGTGCCTGAATGCTGTCTTGTGATCTCTACATAACCTTTGGAACACAAGTGCATATTTCACCCTTGCAGACTAGCACAACCATTTTTTTGTCATTCCAATTTCATTTCCAGTGCGGTGTGGACTGCGGGCTCAGCAGTCACTGGAGTCTGAAGTGACTCTTGGGACCTCCTCACTGTTCTATATGCAAATGGCCCTGCACCTGGGCAGCCGAGCGGGCTTGCCGACAGTTTAGTTATGCAAATCTGATTGATCGAGAGCATATTGCAGAAGAACACACGCAGGCCTGAGACACTGGCAGCTATATTTCACTGGCTAAATTCCCGAAGAAAAAAAAAAATTAAATGCCAAGCATTTTGATGCATATTCCTTTCAACCCCTGAAGTGCGCTAGCATTTATTTCGGTATGTTTTCAACACTTTGCTTAAATGTTGTTAATGCAATTTCTTGTGCTACTGCTGAATTCACAGAAGGGCTTGTTTCCTCTGGGTTTTTTTGGTTGTTTTTCTTTTTCTTTTTTTTTTAAACCAAAACCCAAAAAATAAAAGCCACAAACAAAAACCCCAACCACCACCAGACAAAAAAAAAAGGGTTACTATGATGTCACAACACAATAGGTCTGTCAGTTTATTTGAAATAATTCTCCAAGCAAATGGAGTAAATGCAGTGTTAAAATATAATTAGGTCCTACAGTACAGAGGAGTGCAAAGAAACTGATGTACTAGCGCAAGTTGCCCAGACTTTATTCTTTCTGTAACAAAAGGTAAAACAAACAGTGTGAATGTAGATTACATACTGTCACCCAATGTCGAAAGCACTTCTTTCTATTTACCAAACATTCTGTATAAAAAGGAAGAGAAGAAAAAGAATAAAAATAAGACAGAAAATAAAAGAATCATCTGGGATCAGCTTAAAATAATAAATTCATTTTTATTTAACAAAAAAGAAGAAAATAAAAGAAAAAAGACAACCCACCTATGCATGAGCATGTGGAAACCTCTAATATAGAACACGCTTCAGGCATCAAGTTAATCTCGGTTTATTGCATACAACTGATTTATCTTCATTTGTAAATGAGTGGTGAGCCCTGGTTCTAATATTTGCATTTCTTGTAGCTGTGTTTATGTACTTTAAAGCCTTGGGGAGCCATTTATGGTGTGGAAATAACATGATTTTTATTTTCTTTTCCCCCAGCTTTTCCAACAACAGATAAAGACTATTTCAGTGCTTGGACACTGGTTAAGTCACTGGGAAGAGACATGAGAGCAGCCATTTGAATCACTTATTTTATCTTTCCAAGGCAGTTTTGATCGAGGTTTTCAACAACAATAGTGCTAATCAGTATGAATTTAGGATACAATTTGGTTGGGTTTTTTGATTGTTTTTTTGTTTGTTTAAAACAGTCTCTTCTCAGTCAGGTTTTGGGGTTGGTATTTCCATAGCTCAAGACTTAACAGTTGCACAGACCCCAAAGCAGAGGAGAGAACCTGTCTCAGATGGTATGTATAAAATGAGTAATGCAGTAGGGTCTGATCTCCGCTGGAGCCACAAAGTATTCCACAATGCAAATAGTTATAACAGGCCACTAGACAAACACCTATTAGTCTGGTCCTATGGAATATGAATTCACAGAAACACTTGCAATAAAATACACTTCCATTGCAAATCAGTGCACAAAGTTCATACTTGAGAACATTTTTACATAAACAGCAATTAAAATATGTATCATCAGGCTTAATTCAAAAGGAAAAAGTATTTGAATTTTAATCTCAGTCTTAAATTTCTCATAATCTCAAGAGGACTGTGCACAGAACAAAATTTCTCCATAGCAGAAGATTGTCCAAAAACACTCTTAGAAACCCTCCTGAGAAATACAGTTAAAATATCTAGGAAGAAGCCTCAGTTATCTAAAAGACCTGAAAAGCAAAGCAACCCTGCTGTAGCAATGTTAGAGTACAACTTATTGAATAGAAAACATTTCCCTGCACGTTAAGTTGCATTGCCTTTGGCACAGATTCTTCAGCTGTAAATTTGTCCAAGGAATGACATACAGTACACATCAGAAAAGTAATGAAGGAAAGAGGTTTAGATGGGCACTTCGCAGCTAACGGGGAGCCGTTATTAAGACTTGCCCGCTGTATTTAGCAAAAGAAAAAAAAAATCACACAGAGAACATCTTTGTCTGTCCCCAACCCCTGCTACCCTGTCTTTAAAATAAATAAAGAAAGAAATAATTTAAAAAATAGCCATCTGACAGGCAATGCCTAGCCAGAGGGTCAAAAATTAAGATCCTGGGAAAGGTCAAGTTTAATCTCTACCCACGATGCCCTAGTGCATCCCTCACAACAGCTGACTAACAAAAGGGGCTCAGCACTGTGACTGACAGAATTCTTAATTGTATCCACTCATTCATGACAATTTGATTAAAATATTACGCCAAAGTCTCACCCCCTGTTTGCTTCGATCCTCCAAATCTAATTTTGAATTTTCAGAAAGGAGATTACCTCCACAAGCATGACTGGGATGCTATTAACTTCTACTTAATCTTTATTACTGATGTGAATTTAACATATGTATGGCTTCGTCTCGCTCCTGTTGTTTTCTCTCTAAAGTAACGTCTAGGCAATATACAAGTGGCGGACATTAATTTTCACTTTGATATTCTGTCATACCAAAGCTTATACTTTCATATGAAAACTTAAAGATGTACTGTCTTAATACCATGGCACAATTAGACTGCATTAAAAAAAAAAGAAACCCAAACACACACGAGCTCCCTCCAGCCCCCACCAATAAAAAGAACAAAAAACCCTGCTGAACAGACTTCAAAGTATTGTAACTTTTCAGTGTTATCTCCATCTATATCCCCTGCATTATAGGAGCTGCTCCAAGGCCTGACAAGAACTGGTAAATTCTAGTTAATGTCAATTATGCAATTGTGAAGAAGTCAGGTGGGCAGTTACAAATTTTAATAAATTTGGATTAGTCCCAAATTTATGAAACTGGTAATTGAATATGGTCATTGTTACCTGTGCCCTATGTCAAAGATATTTGAATAAAAGATGCGATTTCATTTTCAAAGATGCTTACTACCTCACTCCTTTTCTCACCACAAGTAGCAAAGAGCGAATTAACATCACCATCTGCAATTGTCTTTATAAATGTGTTGAACATGAAACATAGAACAGACTGGGGTGCAAAAAATTCCATTGAAAGTGTTATTTATTTCCTTCCCTCTCCCCTAGAGAAAGAAAAAAATTAACCTGCTGAACCTTTTTTCACAAAATAGTTCTCAATTTGTGTCCATGTCTACTAAATGTTACTGTGTAAAGAGAAGTAATAAATTAATCTTTGTAAATTCAGACTCAGTGACTTCCTAATTTACCTGCGTAACTGCTGCTCCAACAGCAGGAGGGCATTTGGATTTTATTCAAATTTGGGAGGGTGGAATATCACCTACACTCACTTAGCATGTATACCAACTACAAGGAGCTGTAGAACTACCTCAGATCTCTCAAATCCCATACTGCTTGGGCAATGAATGATAGGTTGATATCTAGAAGTAATTACTGGAAGAGGTTTCTCCAACTCCTTTTACACATTTTATACACCATTTTCCTCAAATATTTGTAGTACTGTTTGGCATTTGGTATTTTGCAACCAAGGAAAACAATCCCCATTTTGAAACTTCTCTCATCAGCTCCTCAGCTCCTCCACACATTCTCAAAGTATTTTAGACACTTCTACAACCTCTGTATAGGGGAATACACACATATTTTCTCTAGCCTATTCTTTCTGCTTCTAGCACTACAGTGAGGCTCAAGAACCTCAGGTCAGGAGAACAGCAGTGAAGTAAAGAGCTTCCATGTCCTGCAGCAGCTTTCAAGATTTCCAAATCATTCCTACCACAGTTACAGAAGTGCAAAAATTGTCTGAAGGTGCACCACAGCTGTGATGATAATACTAATGGACACTAAAAACTTTAATGTCACTGGCCCATCCCAGAGATCCCTACTTCAATAAATTTCACCGTAGGTTTTATAGGATGGATACCTAAAGGATCATATCATAGGAAGCAAAAGTGCAACAGGTCTGACAATCTCACCCTCAAGGACACTCCTCCCTGACTCTAGATCTCACAATTTGTTTAACCCTTCATATGGCCATACAGCACAACAATCCCCTGACAGCTTCCCAGCACCATCAGGAGTACCAGTGGAACAGATCGGGCACTTCATTACCAGCATTGCTTACCAACAGCGAGACAGCAAAGGATGTATAAGAACTTCAAAAGGTGATAGACAGTTCTGCTTCTCCTTTGCAAGTGAACACTAGAAGGACTTCTGCACACCCAAAGAGCAGGCCAAAAAAGCCAGAGTTTCTTGTTAGATGTGCAGGAAAGGAAAACATACAAGTGTCTCACTCTCCAGGGACACAGCATTTTCTGGGAGCTCTGGATAATACAGACCAGAAGCTGAGAAGCAAAACTGTATTGCCAGGGGCAGGCTTTGCAGGACAGCTCTAACAGACAGCAGCTCAGCTTTGTTTAATGTTACATTATTTTGCTTATACACAGATATCACTAGAGGATCCTTTCTCTTGCCACATTTTTAGCAATCAAAAAACATCAGTTTTACTACCTGTCTGTCTCTCAGTTTCCACTAAATCACTGCTGGGAAGATATGTGCTAGCTGTGCAGGCAAAGGAACACAGGGATGTCTCCTATATCCCGTAAGCAGAGGAACACTCGGCACTCTTAATGACACCAACAGATACTCCAGCTTGCTCACTCTCTCCAAGAAAATGGATCCCTGGCCTCTCATCTTAGCCTCCTCCACAGCATACACAAGTTTTCCACTGTACAAAAGTCAGCACAACAGTTCCTCAATCACCACAGGACTTAGCTCCTGGGTTTGGACAAGTGACGTTCACCAGTACAGGGTGATAAACTCAGTCAGTTTGCTGTCTGAAGAATTTGGATGGGGGAGAAAAAGACCCTATTGTTACTAAGGGAGGGAACTCTCACCACGCATAGCCCTCGTGGCCTCAGGTCTCCCTCTCATTACAAATTTAAGTCCCTTGGGGGGTCTCATCCTCATTTTGACACAGGCAGTGGCTGTGCCCTTAAATGTGCATGCAACATACTAAGTAAGGGGGGAGGCATGGACACCGATGCCACACCAAACAGCATTTCTCTGAAAACAATACATCTCAATGGAAGGTGGCGACTTTGTGGTTAGCTGCCCACCCTAACTGATATCAAACTAGAAGCTAATTCCAACTGCTGGAAGTCGTTATTCTCCTGAATGCCAAATATGTGTACATCTCCTGAGGCAGTTCTCTAGGGAGCTGTAACCACAGAGGCACAAGATCTGGTTCTTCCACAACCCCTATCTTCCCTCCATCCCTAAAAAGACAAGGGTTTATTTTGTCTTGCTCTAGCCTTTAGAGTTTTTTTCCTCATCTTCAACTTGGGAAAGGATTTGTGGAATTAAAGCAACAGAAACCCAGCTATATGCCCAGTCGTGCTGAGCCTTGCTACACCCAGCAACTACATTAATACATTGCTTGCTCTAACATGTCCAAGCTCCCCACAAGGTTTTTACACTGGACTAGTAGTGGTGAGAGAAGCAATAGTCAAAAGGCTAATGGGAATATAAATAAGGGATAGCAGATTGAAGAAATTAATGCCTAAATAAAGAGGCAAAGCACCCTCCTACATGATCCACAGAAACAGATTTGAACCTGAATATACCAGGGGTTTAAATTTTCCATGTGAGTATTTCTACAGAGCCGTATCAAGACCTTTGAGAACATTTTCACCACTGTACACACAGAAAAACTGCTCTCATTTTCCAAACCGGAGGGGGGAAAATCACCTCTCCCTTTCCATACACAGAGGTTATATGGCCCTGTAGGAAGACTCTGAGGTGTTAACTCAGAGAGTTTAATTGGAAGAAGAAACTAAAAACCAAATATGCAACCTCCTCCTCACCACACACATCTCTAGGTGTCCGTGCCTGGTGCAGAGGCAGGGTCTTTGTCAGGACTTTCTGTCTCAAGCATAATATTTCAAAAAGTAATGACTGATTAGTATAATTAGGTGTTTTCAGTTTACAACTCCAATATCCAAAGAACTGAAATCAAAGAGAATGGGACACACCAAAATCACTCCAAGCCCCAAAACAAATATTATGGCTGTTTAAGAATTCAAGCACCGTTTGAGTAAAACCTGCCTGCTTTCTGTTCAGTGTATGGCAAATTGGTTGCTGTCATCTCCAGTAGGATTTTTTCCTTTTTTTTTTTTCACCAGTTCACAACCACCTTCTATTGTCAATGCAGTGAATAGCCAACAACAATTTAAAGTAGTGGGCTCCTATCAGCATTGTTCTCCTGTTCAGAGGCACAGAGAACAAGAATACATTTATGTTTTCCAAACAGTGTAGAAAAATGTAATTCTCTGTTTAGTGTCATATCAACAACTCATGTCCCAATTCACCGCCACGGGCAATGAATGACAGACTGAGCTGTCCATCCTGACAATGTGACCAAGATATCTGTGGTTGAGTCTGCTATATCATTTTTCCCCTCCCCAAAAAACATTGCAGGAGAAATGTCCTATTTTTATTCCTTTATTTGTTTCTTTATCTACATACAAAGTACAGATAAAAATGAAATTGAGTTCATTAAACAAGCTGCAAATAATGTCTTCACAGCACAGGAAACGTTACATTCCCCCACATTGCAGCATGTGCTCTCAATGGAGTGCGGATTTCTTTATAATACTAATAAAAAATAGCTGTAGTCCCCTTCTTTCAACAAAGGTTTCCCCCCATCCCAGCAATTCAGTAGAATATATCTTATTTTCCAGCATAAAAAGAAGCCTTTTCCTCCTTTATAGGTAGCAGGCACATCACAGTTAACAATATGTAGCTGAAGGGCGATTAACTCCAGGTACCATAGGCCTGGAACTGGCAATAAAGAGGTAGCTTGGAGCTGTGCACTGAAAGCAGCATTTGTTCAAGGGAAGGGGAGAAATGAAACAAAACTTTGACAATGCTAGAAAAGAAGAAGAAATAGGTTGAGGCAGCTATAGCACAGCAGTGATTTACATGCTGTTAACTTACAGTGGCTGTATGTTGCATTCAGGACAATATTTAAATAAAAGCAGCGTTAGCCTTGACAGTCTGTGCATTAACACACTGAATTTATGATGCCTCCAAGGTAAAGAGCATCTTCTTATTGTAACATATACAGGAATTATAAGGTGTCCAGAGCACTTTTGGTGGTATAGTCTACCTGAAGCATGGCTTGCTGGATTTGTTTCCCTTTATTTTTATTTTGTCATCATCTTTTGAGTGTTGTCATTTGTTCATAAGTTGTTGAGGATGATGATTTTTTTTTTTCTTTCTATTGCTTCAGACTTAAAACCTCTCCAGGAGAGGAAAAGGGTAAATTTATACAGGAGACAAATATAAATGAAGTTTTCAGCTTAATGGACAATTGGAGTTGATAGAGCAGAGGTATTCAGGCTGCAAACTTGTGGCACAAGAGTTTTCCTACAAAGCAATGGTTAACTATATGAGCTGTGCAGTGATGCTGTGGAGAACAGAGAGAACGGTGATGTCTCTGAACAGGCCTTTTGACACTTTGCCAGTATCAGTGTCATCTCTGTCTTGATCCTCCTTTGCTTCTTACATGGCCGTCCCAAAACTATCTGAGCTGCCAGGTAATGTTGGTCATAGGGGGATCTTAGCAGCTGGCTGTTTTGTGACAAATGACACAGAATCAACAATAGTACATGACCTTTATGGATTCTGGCTGTCTCTTAGAAGTATGTGAAATATTCACAATGAAATACAAAACCTACTTGAAATTCAAGTTGCTCCTCAGACAATTACTATGGAACCAAAAGACCTAACTGCCCTGTATTGGTAAGATATTTATATTTCTACTGCTCCCATAAAGTTCTCTGCCTTGTGCATCATTATAGAAAATAACAAGAAGTCAGAGCTTTTTTAAGTACAAGGTCTGTCCTAGATGACTGTCTGAAGTACAGATGAATGACACTGAAAAAAGTAATCCCACTGGTAGCAATATGATATGGAGGCACAGCCTTGGAGCTGAGGTGTGAAACCCAAAATAAACCACTGCTACTTGGGGTGGGGGAGGGAGAGGGGAGGTACAAAAAAGACACAGAATTCAGGCATTAGTCTAGAAAAGCAACTGCAGCATTTGCTACAAACTTCTGAACAAAGCACATTGAATCAACAATATAAGTAAATCATAACATCCTCTCCTGCCTCCCAGAGCAAAAACGCTAATCACGTTAGGTCCCTCTGAACATCTGTCATCCTGCACAGTGTATGGAAGAGGGTAAGTTTTAGATCAACAGACTCCAATTCTGTCAGATCAAGTATAAAGAAGTCAGTCTCATACTTCAAGGGCCTCTTCTTTCATGTCTCATGTCCCCTTCCAATTTAATTGAGGGTAGGTTTCCCTGCCCAAATTCCTCATAGTATCATTTCACATCACACTCTGAGGATTAAAGGGCTATTGTATGGAAACTGACCGGGTTTAAGACCTCTCCATGTACTTTAATGTATCTGTTAAAATAACAGCGGAGACAACAATAGGACTGAAGTTCCATATTTGGCAATTATAATTCAACAAGACTACAACCTCTCTTAAAAAACGTGATGATATGCCACTAGAGAAAGTGGAGATTACAGGTCTGGGGAAGATAGGGGTTTTTATTCAAAAACATATTTAGAAGCATTTAAAAAAGTAAATTGGAAGTCGTAATGGATAGCTGTCTCTGCAAGAGCAGAACAAATGCCTTCTGCATCTCCACTAACTAGGAACCAACCTGGACTGCAACCCAGGGGTTCCACACACTCCTTCACTTCCCCTTCTTCCAGCAATTAGGAAAATATCAAAGCCTACACCCTTGCCTTCATTGAAAAATATGTTTTTATGACAAGACAATTAATGTACCTCAGGAAAGCTCTGAGGCATGGGACAAGTTTCTTACTTAATACACTACCTAGATAATATCGACACCATAGCCTTCATCTGAGGTTCCTCTTTCAATAAAAACCTCATTGCTTTGCTTCTAAAAGGATTTTTTCAGAAAGAATAACAAATACATAGGTATTCTTTTTTCTAAAATACCTTACTCTCTTTGGCATTAACACAACCTGTATTTATATTGGTCTGCAAGCTCCAGTGAAGGCCTGAGAGTGCTTTGTATGCTGTTGTCTTCTCATTACAGCACTGAAATATCCTATAATCACTGAAACATTTACTCCCTAAAACACAGCAAGGATATTCACCCCAAACCAGGTTCAATCCATCTGAGAGAGGCTCCTAGGTTCTTCAAGAAGGTGCAAAACCTTACACTAGAAGGTCAATCTTTTACAGCTATGAAAAGCACTGACCTCTGAGGTAAAAATTACTATGTGTTTAATTTCTCTCTAATTGTATCCTGCCCCAACCCCCCCAAGAGACAGACTGCCATATGCAAAATGCCAAAAACATACTGTAGCCGATCATGTGGTACCCGTAGGCCTGTTTTTCCTTTCAGAAAAGAAGAACTCTCTACAGCTACTTTGCCTTTTTCCTTCACCAATTCCACAAGATTTTAAAAAAGCAAAAACCAAAACAGAACAAAAACAACCAAACAAAAACCCAGTGGTAAATCTCTTGGAGAGTTCCTCACATCCTCATAAATACACTTTAAATGTTTTTAAAAGAAAGAGTACAGATTTAAAGTGTACAAGAAATAGTTGTGGTAATGTCTTGGAGGCCAGATTTTTGGAAACATTTTGAAGTCTGGAAAGCCTTTACTACTGCAGAGCTGAAAAATGCAGACTACTAAGTTTAGTAAGAAGAAGGATAATAGAGAGTTTAAATCAGATTATAGATATGCATATAGGGAAAGGACTTCTGAGAGTTAAAGCACCCTAAATCAGAAGACAAAAAAGGTATCACATCCCAGGCAGAATTTGCAGCTACATTGATAAATGCAAAGCAGAAATAAGATACACATTTTGAAAGCAATTAAATATTGAAGTATCTTGCCTCAGGGCAGGTTTTATCATCACATATAATCCTTAAATCAAGATTAACCAGACAGTTTTGCTAAAAGATATTCCTTCCGCTCAGGAATCATCCAAGAAAGTTCTGTAACCAGTGATATGTGAGACCAGTGCTATGTGGGATGTTAGACTAAGTTGTCACAACAGTCCCTCCTAGACTTACATTCTTTAATAATTAACACAGCAACCATCCTGCACCCTGCACCTATAAATTTATTTCTGTGAGAGAAGAGCATAACATACAGCTCTCAGAGTTACCAAAAAACTATCACCAGGTCACACACACACAGAAGTCTATGAAAAGTGTGAGGTCAGGAAGAATTCGTGTAGATAAAGCGACCTCTAGAGTGAAACACAAGAGTTATGATGCAAGAACATATGAAGTTAGTACACAAATACAAAGTCCACGGTGATTATAATATGATTTGATTTAAAATATTCCTTGAGGCGAGGTTTTAATAATACTTAAAAAGGCCTGACAGCTCCCTGTCATGGTGTGTCCATGTTACTAAGTCATAAGGCAACTGTCTTGCTCATAAACTAATGCAAACTGGGAAGCACATGGTGGACAAAGCCAAGGACAGTGCTGAGCTTTGGTTGGATTACGCATTGAGATGCACCTCCTAAGAACCTGCATTAACTCTGACAAGTTACATCTTCATGCAATTCATCTTCATCCCACTGAAACATGAGGAAATAAACACCAAGCAATAGGAAGCTAAGCAAGGAGGAGGTAACACTGATGAGCATCACTAGGACAAATTTCCCAAGTCACTCCCAGAACTGAACACCAGAGCTGCAGTGAGAGACAAGATGACGATCTGTGAAAACCTTCTGTCGCTATGTCAAGCAAGTGCCGTGGGATCATTTTATGCCTGCATTCCAGCCAGCATTCAGGGTTTACTCCATCCTTCTCTGAGGCAAATTCTGAGCCCTGTGATTAACTTGCCACCCTCCTCACACATACATCCCCTCATCAGATCTTAGCCTACTACTCTTCCTCTATTTCTTTTCCAGGAACTTCATTGTAATCATGGATTGACTTTTTTCTGCTCTATAATTCAGTTCTCCATTCTTAGGTTGATTCTGTTGTTTCACACGCTTCCCACCTCATTACTATACTTCCCAGTCTCCTGGTTTTCCTCTTTGCACTTGAGCTCTGTATTGTACATACAACTGATTTGGCTTTCATCGTCTTTTCTTATGATCATAATGATGTTTGCTAAATATTTTTACTTTTCCTGCTTAGAGTTTTAAAAAAATCAAATATTATGCAATCTTGTATTTTCCCTGTCAAACAGGCCAAGCTTCTTAAGATTTTAAGAAGACTTTTTGGCCCAGTCAATCAGAACAAAGACCTGATTTCACTCTGTTATCTGAGCTAGTTGCTGTTTCACCTGAATGTCAGAGCCTACATAATTCATTTCATTAGTAGTCCATCATTCTGATTCTTTTCTAAAGCTTCTTTCACATCTGTTCTGATGGGTTGGTGTAAAGCTTGATACCCTGCAATGTGCTTAGCCTTAAGGTTGCATTTGACAGCCCACCTCTATCACAAATACTTAGCACCTGGTTTTGGTCACCAAAGGTCTAAAAGAAACAAATCCTTAAAACATCCATTATACCTTTGTGAAATGTATTGAAGGCTGTAGGAGCACAGTGACAAACCTCACAGCAGTCTGAATTAATCCAGTCATCCCTCCTCACTGCTATGCCCAGATTACATATGGAACATTTGTGGTGGTTCATCCCCAAGCAGTGGCAGAGCAGCACACACCACTTACTCTGGGAGCAACAGAAAGAGCCCCCATGGGTAGGAATAAGGACAGTTACTGACAACACCATGAAAGGGGAACAGTAGCTGAGCCCCTTGGCAGAATTCACACACATACTTCCAGTGATAACACTGGAGCCCTTTACTTGACAAGATGATAACATAGACCAGTGGACTCAGACTGCCTCTAGAACAGCACAGGGGCACCCCCTCCCTGACCAGCCCCTTTTATGGGGGTGTGATGTCAAATGGTGTGGGAAAACAGCACGGGGTAACTCAGCTCACCTGTGCTGGCTGCTTGGGGAGGATAATTTTGTCCTGGCCAGAACTAGGACAATGATTAAACTCAATGTTGTACAGCCTGAGGCAAGAGAAGGAAATCCCCTAACCTGCCCAAAAAAGGTGAAGAATCATTGCAGGATTCAAAGTGAATGGAACATGTAGTTTTCCTCTCTTGTACCCTCCATTTTTTTGTTTTCTCCTCCATTTTTATTTTTTTTTAAAATTCAAGCAAGTTTCAAGTCCCGAGACGTTGGGTACCACTGAGAACTAAGGGGGCAGCAGCTACACAGACAACTAAGATGATAAAGGCTTAGTCAAACTTTCTGCACATAGAATAGGTAAACCACTTTTTAAAGATTTAAAAAACAAGAAAAAAAAGACACCAAAGGGATGAAACTACAAAGATATATACCAGTCTTCAATAACAAGTGGACTGGCATGACTGTGGTAACTTCAAGCTACCTACAGTAGCTCTTTCTCTAACATCTTGGATATCACTTATTTTAATAACACATTTACTGATGAGAGTAAAGCTAATGTAGCATGAAGAGAAGGGTGGCATAGAAGGCATCTTATTTGTCAATACATTGTCACTGTCACCCAGCTCTGGTAACAAGATACAATATGAACAGCAGTCTGATTTTCAAAAACACCATGAACCACTAGCATGTCTCCTCTTTTGCTCTCGGAATTGTGGGAGAGTAGAACTACTGTAAAAAAAGTTGTTGTCATTTGTTGCTTTTTTACACCCTTAATTTGTACCTGTGTGGTCAATAACTTTATTCATTTGGAATGAGCTTTAGAATCTATTAAAATAACATATTTATATAGTAAGGTATCCAATTCTCATTATTTTGCCACTATATTAATATTGGGGTGGTTTCCTTATAGTACAGCTCGTGCTAATCCTTCTGTTTTCATTTTTTCAGCAAGTACAAACTCTCATAGAATCACAGAATCACAAGGTTGGAAAAGACCTTTGAAGATCATCAATTTCAACCAATTCCATCCTAAGCTAAACCATATCCCTAAATACCTCATCTGCCCTTTTTTTAAACACATCCAGGGAAGGTGACTCAACCACCTCCCTGGGCAGCCTGTTCCAGGCCCTGACAACTCTTTCAGTAAAAATTTTTTTTCTAATGTCTAATCTAAACCTGTCCTGGCTCAGCTTCTTGCCATTTTTCCTTGTCCTATCTCCTATCACCTGGCTGAAGAGACCCTCACCCACCTCTCTACAACTTCCCTTCAGGTAGTTGTAGGTGGTGATAAGGTCCCCCATCAGCCTCCTCTTCTCCATGCTAAACAGCCCCGGCTCCCTGAGCCGTTCCTCATATGATTTGCCCTCCAGACCCTTCTTCCCTGGACTCGCTCAAGGATCTCAATGTCCTTCTTATGGTGAGGAGCCCAGAACTGCACACAGTACGCAAGGTGTGGCCTCACCAATGCCGAGTACAGGGGTACTATTACTTCCCTAGACCTACTGGCCCCACTGTTCTTGATACAATTCAGGATGCCATTGGCCTTCTTGGCCACCTGGGCATACTGCTACCTCATATTCAGCCTGTAGTCAACCAACACCCCCAGGTCCTTCTCCAAATTGTAATTAAGAGTTTGAAAATAGACCCTTCCTATAAAGTTAAAACAAGAGGAGATAGCACAGTATTTCGCTTCATGTGTTGAGAGAAAAAGGATTTGATTCAGGATTTTTGAAGATCTGAGGTCAGGAACAATTTGCAGATCATTTTACTAAAGCATAAAGTAATAATAATAATCAAAATCTTAGACAAAAGTTATTCTGTTGCTGCTACTGAAGAGAGATTTACCTCCATTTCCCAGGGATTACCAATTTAATAGTCTTTAATAACCTGCAATTGTCAGACAAGCATGTTTTATTCCTTCACTTCAACAATAGCCCAAAAGTGCCAAAAACATTTGCATTTATCTTCAGTCAGTGAAGTAGATGGCAAGACCAGAAGGAGTTTTGTCTAACAATAGCTCTGGTGTCTTACAATTGTCTTAAATATTTCAACAAAGAGATACCTCAGTGTATTTCCCTGGCTACCGATGAGTTGCCATAGGTCAATAACTTTAGCTTTAAAAACAGACTGATCTCTAAAGCTTTTCTTGCAGTTGAGAGATTAAGGCAGACTCTTATATTTATGAAATAAGAGCAAGGGACTTCAGCCTGGCAGTTTGGAATGTAACACCATTCTGTATCTATATTATTTTGGGGATTAGAAACCATTAATTCCTAAAATTGTGCTGTGGAGCATAAGTGGCAACAGCTGCAGCTATCTGTTTGCTGTCTTTCCACATGGGCTATTTTCTGTGCAAGATATGCATGAAGAACACAAATAAATGGGGTCCTGCCTCTTTAGACAGGGCCTGGCAAATTTAAAATAAAAAACTAAAAAGCATGAACCATGTTTGCCTTAAGATGATGAACTTAGGTGTAAATAAAAATGGCATCTTTAGGCAAATCCTTACACACTTCCTGTTTCTGTAATCCATTCTTCTCGCATGCACAAACTAATAAAATGCCTCTTCTTATTATGTCACTACTGTACATGAAACATTTCATGCATAAAATATTAATCCCAGACACAGGTCTTTGAGAGAATGATTGCACTGGCTAAAGGAAGAGAGGTTTTGGAAAGTAAAGCTTTCCAATCCCAAAGCAAAACTACAACTATATACAAGTCCATGGCTCTTCAGTGGCACAAAAAAGCAAATCTTTGGACTGTTTAATGATGTGGACAAGCTGACAGAGAGAATCAGAATGAGATGCACTATGTGTCCCATTCATATTTGGCCTATAAAGACAAAACAAAACTCAAAAAACCAAAACTCATTTACTCGGAGTCTCTTTGTCCTTTACTTTTCATTAAATTTTAAAATAATTTATTTACAAAGTGAATAACTGAAAAGTAAAAGTGGTGATTCCAAAAAGGTCGTGAGGGGGAGGGGAGGGGAGCGAAAAGAAGAAAGGTAAGAAAAAAAAACCTAACCTGAATGAACTTAGCCTTTAAGCCCTCATAATGCTTTTGTTGTTGAGAATTGCCACTGCTTATTTCACAAGTTCAGAATGCCACATTGCTTGTAAACCACTCAAATATGTAATAAAATACCTCAATTCATGTATCTTAATTAGGAGACTGAGGCATGTCTGATCTTCCATTCCTTCTTAATAGTATTACAGACTGTACATGAACTGTGCCCTGTGCCAGGGCCCTGCACACAGGTCAGGAACTTGGCTGGAGCATGCCACTTTTCTCTAGAGGTCCACGTTTCTTTGACAACTGAAGCCCCAGTGCTTCAGAAGAAAAGTGACAATTATTTCTTGCCGTGATACTCAGTAGGAATATGGCTGAGGTTTTACAGCAGTAGGACAATTCCAGCTCCTTCAGTGTAGTCCTATCCTCAGATCTACTGTTTGAGAGACTCAAAAAAAGTCTTCTGCCCTCCACAGGAAGATCATCCTCCAGAACTAATTACATAGGGCTCCATCCAGACTACTTCTAAATGCCTTCACTACTGAAACCCCGTTTTTTTTTTCTCACAAGAGTATTTTGCAGTTTAAGAGGCCTGAAAACTCATACAAAGAAAGCTTTTCAAAGAAGTAGTCCATCTGCTGCCAGTGGGATAGTTCACCTGCATAAAGGGTTATAACATTAAGCATAATAGAGTTGAACACCAGAAAATGTTTTTCAATAAGGTATAAGTTTGCCAGACTGCAATAATTTCTGATAATCCCTCTTTGGAGTATGTCAGGTAATTTTTCTCTTTTCTCATTGCCTACAGTCTTCCAATCCTTCTGGATAGTTATTTTACTCTTTTTTTTAATTTATAAGAGATTCTCTCCATCTTCCCCTTTCCATCTCTATTATTCTCTACTTATTGACCTCAGAGATGATACACTACAGTCCCAGGATGGTTTGTGGTGTAGGAGTTGTGGTCTCACCTCTGGACTGTGAAGTGGTGCTTTGCACGCAGAGGCCACAAAAGACCACACAATAAATAGAAATTAAAGTCTTCTGCAGCACAAACAAACTTACATTGAGAAGAGGTATGTGCTGCTGGAACAAAAACATCCACTTGTGCATGTGATTTCTTGGGTATTGGGTGGGAACAATGTCCAGTTACAGGCTTTCCTTACAAAATAAATTAGAACGTCAATGGGGGTATCAACTAATTATGTCCTAGGAAAAGGGCTTTAATTTGATGTTGATAGGGCTAAAGGAGTATTTAGCTCCATCATTTATGTATGAAATAGTGCTATAAGTCTTTCAGTATCAAAACACTAAAAAGTGCTTAAATAGTAGTCACGGTCCCAAATGGTAACCTTGCTACTTTCTCCCACTTGGAATGATGTACGGGAAATTTCCGAAGGTACACCACTGCATCAATTACAGACTCATCAAGGAATTCTAAAACCACAATACTTAGGCAGCTAAGCAAGAGCAGCTAATAGATTTAATCAGCTGCTGGATAAACCCTCAGAGTAGTAGAAGATGTGACATAAAAAGAGAGATCAATGAATTTGAGTAGGCTACCATGACATTCATCAGGCTTTCTTCTTGAAGAAAAAAAAAAGACAAAAAGAAGCACTGACCCATTAAGTTCATTCTTCAACAATATTCTAAATAAAGTGTTCAAATAGAATTTTTAAAAAATATTTTAAAGTTACAGAAGTTATGCTTACTTTACATTAAAGACTGAAAATAAGTAGTTTCTTAACCTACTAAAGGTGATCTTCCTTGCCAGAAGGACTCCTACCAGGAAATGTAAGGGTAGCTTATCTAAAGGTTTTGTAACTGTTAGATGCTATAAATGTCATTCCCTACTGTTGGCACCCGGCTGCCATTTAGCTCTCAGTACACAGAACAGGGAGTGCCCTTTCCTAAATTTGTCTAAATGTCTAAGGCTATTACCTCAGTCTCTCAGATAGTACATTATTTTATAGCAAACACAAACAAGTGCACTAGCACAGCCACAAACTCTCTTAAAACCAATTAAAAATAAATAGCACCTGAACAAACTCGCTGTCAATTAGCAAGTAGTAGCTTTGATAATCGCATCACAGAAGGGGTATCCACAGAAATTAAATCACTCTGAAAATCAGTAGTATCCCAAAGGCTAGGCAGACATCGACAAAACAGTTCTGGAGCACAAGAAGGTTAATTTTCTCCCCCTCCCCTCCCTCAAGAAAGGAAGATAGAACCAGGCCATTTTCCCCTCTAACATGCTAAAGCTTTCAAATAGCTCCTAGGCATTTTAGAAGCAGTTGTACAGTGTGTGCTTGCCACTTTCAATTAAACATGGTACAGCAGTCTGATGTCACTAGGATCTACTAATAGGAAGAGTTTATTTAAGAGAGTGTTCAAACTCCAAACAAAGAACTATTCACAGAAGTCTATGCTTTCTGGGTAAACTCCGAGGTAGTTTACAGAGACAAGAACAGGGAGAATAATATAAACCACAATATCCCCTGACTTTAAACTCTTCCAACATTTGGTGAATCCATATATTTTACATATGCATATAGCCAAAATGACTGACTTGTGGGATTCTATAAAATCACTGCTAGTTTTGTGCATCTTCTTAGGGGCAATGCCTATCTGCAGATGACAAACTGTTAGAAGTATTTGACCCTCTAGTAGACAGAGACACCATTGCATTTAACCATGTTCCTTTCTCCATATGCTTTTGTTAAATGGAAGTTTTTCTGGCTGGCCATTCTTCCACATTAACATTGGCTTCAACTGCTTCAATACACAAAGGCCTGAGGAGAATAAAAGTTGAGATAAACCCATCTTTTCCTGGACCTGTCAAAAGGAGATGGTGTGAACAGCTTCAAGGTGGCAACAGGGATCAGTGCAAAAGTGAGTAAGAGAGGGAAAGGCAGTAAAACATTCAGGGGTTGATTGGGAAACTTGAATGGAGGGAAAGATATTGTAGAAAGAAGTGATCAGGGGAAAGGGTTCTCAAAAATCTGTGTTTTTTAAACCAAGGATGCAATGAACTCTATCCATGAGAGATCTTAACTACAGTTCCATACCAACACTTTTTAAAACACCTTAAGGTACTCACTAGACTCAAATATGAATATTTATCAGAGCTGCTACTTTAACTAGGTATTTATCAAGTCTCTCAATAGTTTGGCCCCAGCATCACATACCTTGATCTACTGGACTCTACTGCTTTGACTTGCAAGATGTGTCAGGACTAACTGAACTGCAACATTATGAAGACTGAACAATAAATCACATTTAGAAGATCTCTATATCTTCTGGCTTAGCCCCAGATAAAAGTCCAGCTCTGCTTCTTCCTTTTTCTAAATAGTGCCTCCAATAATTTAAAGAACTGGAGGCAAAAAATTAATTTGAATTTTGCAAATGCAAATGGCATAGAAAATATTCGCATGAAAAGTGAAGACAAAATAAAGCCTAGTAATCTCATTTATACCAAAAAGGAAAAAATGAAATATTACATGCAGTTGTACTCAAAAGGCACTGGATTATCACAGCAAAGTCACATCTTCCCATGTACACAGTTTGTTTACTTTTCGTATATAACTCAGAAACTGAAAGAAGGGGGAATCAATCTCACTTTTATTGATTGTGCCTGCTTCTAATCAGGTTCCCTGGCTTTTTTTCACACATGAAGATACAGCGATGTTTGAGTAACAAACAATGCAGAAAAATGCTGTTTCTTTAAAATTAAGATTCCCCCAGACTTTTTTTTTTAATGCCATGGAAGTTTTTCTATTGCTGCCAGCCTTTATACATCATTGATTTACAAAACCTCATGTTTGATATTAGATTGACTTGACAGTGTCTCACATAATGAGTAAAATTTAAAAAGCAGCAATAGATTATACCCTTGGCATGCAGATCCAAGCTTGACTGGAAGTCAGAAAGAGACAGCCTCCCTTCCACAGCTTGTGGCCTCTCGAGGTGTTTAACATGTGGTTCTACTCAGAAAAGTGCATGCTACTCACTCCACCGAGCTACCATCATTGCTGCTTCACAGAGGTGAAAATCCAGTGTCTTCTACACTGAATTCCTGGTGACCCTGTGCTTGTACCAATGCAACTAAAGCACGCAGATCTTTTACACCTCATGAGGTCCAGATGCAGCAGGACAGGCCTGCAGTGTTCTGGGCACTGAACAAGTAATTAAATTTAGGAAAGTGAGCCTATCTGATAAGAGCCTTTGAGAGACAATAGAAAGGCAGATCCCAAGAACACATTTACAAAGTGCTTAATTAGACTCCTTTTTTTTTTTTAAGACTTTTGAGGTGCAGTGCACAGCCTTTCTCAGATAAAAGTCTCATTTCCTTGAAAAGTGCTTCCAGTTTCACAGACACTCGAGAATCATTTCTCAGTTCTTTCACTAATACTTCCAGATCCCACATTTTAAACTACAAATTATTCTAACATTTCCCTAAAGTCATATTTGTCTAAATACTAAGAAGTAACAATAATGATATGTTACGTAAACCTAAACAAAGAGCATTCAGTGTACAGGACTAAACAGACGCTGCAAAAGAAAGCAAGAAAATAGAAAAATTAGTAAACAGGCTTTTGCTTTTCCAAAGGTATTCATGGACAAATGGAAAGTAACATATGCATGGTGCAACTCAGCGATAAACTGTCTACTCCAGAGCATAAAACAGAGCTGCCCTAGGAGCACATCCCCATCCTGTTCTGCGTCTGTGAAAAGAATGACCTCCCTCAGGACCTTGCTGCTTCTCTACACAACCAGGGCACTCTCAAGAATACATGGAGCAGCCACACACTTTACAGCTGACTGTGGATAAGAATATTATAACTCTGTCTGCAACTGGTATTTTGTGACATTCCTTATATGCAAGTGTGCCATTTTTGAACAGTCAAAATGTTTTTTGAAAGCTATTACAGATTTTACTAATGTGTAGATATTTTTTCATGGTAGATACAGAATGGTAAGATTTACCTTCCTACCTCAATAACATTTTTTATTGAGTGCTTTGCCTTTCCAGTCAATCTATGCACCGATTCTGAATTAGGCAAAAAGCTGAAGCAGAGTTAGAAATTTATTTTTTTTCCCCAATCCTTCACAGAACCCCTACAGGAAGTACACACAGCCCTGAGCAATGGAAAAAATTGAGCTCAGCTGTAAACCCAATATATGAGGCTGACAGGGCCATCACACACCCAAACTGGAATTCTAGTGAGAATCAGAGCAGATGCAGTTTAATGGCAAAATAATTGAAAATATAAAAATTAAACGCTTTACCAATTGTAAAGAAAAAGTTTCATTTCCCCAAAGCTTTAATATTTTGATTTTTATCCTGATGCATCTTTTGTGAGATCAAAACTCATTTTTTGATCAGTTTTGATTTCTAAATACCTTCCTGTGCTGAACAGCATTCAACAAAATTAAGCTCATATACAAAAGAATTTGTTTGAAAATATGTTGTTTCCATCACCTGCATCGGAATATTTGCCCCTGCTTTTACTTTGAGTTTACTACTTTTTTTGATAATTCTCAAGCTTCCTTTTCTCCAAAGATTAACACATCTCCTGCGAAATTATAGTATCCCAAAGGAGATAATTTAATTACCTGCAATTCTGGGGTGATTTTTTTGAGATTTCGTTAATGAGCTCCTCTTTTTTCACTCACAGCTCCTCCAAACTAAAATAAAAGCCTTTAAGTAGGTAGGTTTAGTCATGATGTTTTGATTCCAGAACTGATTTGGTGGGGGGTGTAGTGGTTCTGTTCAGCTGCCTTTCTTTTAGTACTAATTGTAGATAATCTACTGTGAAAAACTCTCACAATTTATCACAGTTTCTGCCTGTGGCATTTTCCTTTAGCCCAGGGATAAATCTTTCTAACTCTGGAAATTGTCAGGAATGCTCCTGTGATACAGGTGATCCTACAATAATAAAAACCAACAGCTAAAAGCAGACTTTATTGTAGATATTCATTATGATACTTACAGCCTGTTATAAATTTTCATCTTGTTCCTATTTAACAAAGGCTATATATTACTAGTCTTTAAATCAATGTGACCAAAACCATCTTGAGTTATGGTACACTATATACATAATCATTTTACAGTAAAGCTAAATGCAGAACTTATCATATTCAAATTGTATCTAAAACAGTGAAATAGGCACTAATATTTTTATATCATGACAAGGATTTGTACCACAGCAAGGACAAAAGAAAGTTAACATTTTTAACCATATTTAAATCAGTAAATATCAAATTACAACAGTCATTTAACCAAATGTTTGTAAAAATACCTCAGCAGTTTGCAACACATCTCACTTTTTTTAGAATGAGAGACACCACCTCAACTCAGCTAGGGAGCCTGCTTTGGCAGGGGGGTTGGACCCAATGATCTCTTGAGGTCCCTTCCAACCCCTACAATTCTGTGATTCTGCAAACTCCATTGTGATAAACACCAGCAGCACTGTCTTATCAGTTTCCCAGGCTGCTCACAATTATTTTGACATGGCCAGTTTTCCAAAGTATAAAGTTTGTCCTTTGTCTGGAACATGCTGAACAAAGCTTTAGCACACATGGACATTACGAGGTCACACAGGATACATGGTGCCAGGCTCCAGAATACGGTTAGTTAACACTTCTCACCTTCCCAGTATATTAGTGCATTTATCTTTATTTTCTGGTACTCTTTTTGCTGGGCAGAGGTAGAATTTGGTTTTACTTTCCCCAAAATTACATGAAAATAGCTGCACTAACATGCTCCTTTCAGTTTCCTGCCCCCCACAAACAAACAAAAAAGGTCCAAAGCTTTCCTTTGGAAACAGAAAGAGTCATTCCCAAACAAGTTTCTTGGGACAGGCACCAAGCGTGTCAAGCATTGACCTAAAACACAGGCAGGAATTTCTTTTTATTTTGTTTCCCATTTTACATTCCTTAGATAACATTGCCTTTGTCTCTGCATCAAGGAAACTCTTATTTACAGTTGCAGCTCTGTTGATTTCTCTCATGACAATGTCAAGCAGTTTATATATGAGAGGAGTAGCTGAGCCCACTACTTTGTCATCAACACACACTTTTTTCAAGAACACAGACTATGAAAACAAAGCTTTGCATAGGAAAGCTTTCTTTGATTTTTGTCATCTTTGAGCCAGTGCTTAACCATCATCACATTTTCAGATGTGTCACCGGATACTTCTGAAGTAAGGAAATCAACTGCGTTCTCCCAGTTGTTATGTGTGCAATGTGTTGACTCCAGTCTGGAAAACCACCCTGCCAGAACAACTCCAAAGGGAGTATGCAAATCATTTTAGTAACACTATTCACCATAAAACATCAAAACAGTATCTGAATACATCTGGGAGATGAACAATAATTTCGTTCTGGTCAGACTAATCTCTAGTCTTTAGTATAAAATCACAGCTACATGAGTGAGGTGAGAAACAGAGTATACAACAAGCAAAATGCACTCAAATGACAACTTTCAGAAGCGTCTATATTCTGCCATTAAAATGTCTATTGACAGACACAGAGATTACAGGGAATTTGGGGGGAGGAGGGGGTGGTTTCCCATAACATTATTTATGAGAAGGCCATGGGTTATATCAATACTAATTTTAGGACCATATATTTTATGCTTATTTCATGGCATAAAGGGGCACAGGGACAGTGACTTTAGAAATCTTTCCTGTACTGGAATTTCACCAAAAAAACTACTTCTTTTCATGGAAGTAAAATATTTTTTCAGGGAGTTTTTCTTTAGAATCAGAGTATGATTAAAACTGCAAAAGTATTTAAAGATTTCAAATAACTTTCCATTTAAGACAAATGGACATTGCACAAAACACATTGGATCTTGTTAGGATTCAGCTGCAAGATTTACTTCATAGAACATATTGCTTAAGCAAGTTTCCAGGTTTGGTTTGTCTTTTTCACAGAGCTTTGAGTTTGATGTCACCAACAGAGCATCTTGAAACACTGTTTGCTTTACCAGTCACCTCAACACTACAAATCTCCACCAAAGATATGCTTTCTTACCAGTTACACCATTATTCAACTCCCCAAAAGATATTAACCCTAAGAGTGTGTGGAACTTCTAGTATCATTTCACAACTTGCCTTTGTGGAAGCTATGCACACATTTCTTGCACAGTGACAACACATCAAATCTTCCCTCCCCCCACAATAGACTTGTTATGGATAAAGGATTAAACAGACCATCCGGGATCCATTCTGAGCATTAAGTAGAAAGCCCTGATGTTGATTCTTTGGATATTCCAAGTAAATATGGACACAAAGTATGATTCACTTCCGTATTAGCCACACGCTCTCTATCATCTTAGAAAACAGCATCTTGTTCTTTGGAAAAGGATGAGTTCAGTTCCCAGGATGGTCACCCACTCTCTGCATGACCTCAAGGAACACTTGTTCTAAAAATGGCCAATGACTCTGAGATGTCAAACTCGGCTTTCCCTACTGGGAAATTCTTCATTGCAGTTCTCAGAAACCACTCCTTTAATTCAGAAATACAGGTAAGGTCTCTGAGCAGGAGAACAGGGGGCAGCTCCTACAGAAGAGGAAAGGTAGAAAGTCCTGGATGCCTCAACCTGGGCCCTCCAAAACCAGCAGCTGTTTGGAGGCCTTGAATATCTTTGTTATTTTGCTCAATCTATAGAATGGAGACATGACTATTTCCCTCTTGCCCAGGGATTGTGTGGATAAATACGTTCCCGTTTGTGAGGCACTTAGATAAGATAGCTAAGGGAGCTATGTAAGTTGATAGATTCCTTGATCTTAAGGAACTGTACTCTTAAAAGAAGCAGCTTGACTGAGTTATAAATGTCCACATTATTCACAATATGAAATTGCCAAAAGATAAAAAACATTCTAATGATATTTGAGAGCAGGAACTCCCCTTCCCCCCCATACTTTGAGGACTCTGTCCCTTTGGAGATGGTATTCCTTTCAGTGAGGAGGATTCCCTATTGTTTTCTTCCCTATTCTTTATAATGTAAATGTAACCTCACTTATTTATTTATTTTGTCTCCGAGGCCTCTTTTCATCTGGCAAGATGGCGGGGGAGGAGGGTGGAGGGAAGAGAAGCCGAAGGAGGGGGGCTATTTAATAATGTCCTATTAATCGCAGTGCACTATCAGCAGGCTTTAACCCTGTTCCAATTCTTTGATTGCTTTTTAGGGATTAGAGCAAACTTCATTGTCCCCCATTGCATTGCAAATGGGTAAATCTGAGTGATATGTACACAAAATATAGATAGGCAGATAGTGCATCGATATATGTGCAGAGTATATACATGCATTTATATAGCTTGTACACACACACACACACATAAAAATAAGCTACATCTCCCTGTATGCCATACGAGAAAAATCAAATCAAGGCACGGAGAAACTGAAAAAAACCCTACATGTATCATTCACCTGATTTCAATTGTGACTCCCTTTGAACCTCGGCCAAATCATTTTGTACATTAAAAATTGGTCAGGGATGATAAGATTCCATTTTCATGGTTGGTAATGCAGAACCGGTGAAAGAATACAATTACAGACCCCTGAGTAAACTCTGCGAATGTCAACTTGATGTAAATGATCAAGTGTCGACAAAGGGCTGGCGGGAGGGGGGGGCAAGCAGAGATGGAAGGGAAAGAGAGAAGAAGAGGGAGAGACAGAAAAAGAGGCTTCAACTTCTTCAGCAGCCTCTCACCCCGTAACGAGCAGGCACCTTCCCGGTCCCAGTCCTTTGAGAGACAACCTTTCTGAGCCAACACAGTGCCCCAAGTCTCCCACGGCTGCCACCGCCATTGCCCTGGGCTGGGACCTCTGTGCTGTGCTGGGGTTGTGACACAAGTGACCTGCCCCTGCCTCCAGAAGGCCAACAAAAGCAAGCAGCCAGCACAAAGAATTCCTGCAAAACAATAGCACGCCTCTACATAAATCCTGCAAAAACCCAGCACCCAGAGTGTGCATTGAGGGACTGTCAGACCCTGACCCCTGCAAGGAATGGCTGTGCGACTGCAGGTGCAGGAGCCCCCAGTGTCAACCCCACAGCCCTCCCGGCTGCCTTCCTGCATCCACCCCACAGTTCCCGGGCCCCAGGCAGCCCTGTTTGCTCCTCTATGCCTTCTCTCTGAGCACCAAGTTGATGCCATAGCAACTTCTTCTCTTTTTATATTGAGCTGACATGGGAATCTGAGGAAGGATGCTGTGACCAAGCAGATGTACAGAGGCTCAGGGGAAGAAAAGGAGGCAGAGGTTCTCATCACTCATTAGGGAGATCAGCGGTTTAAAAGGTCTCAGAGCATGATCCCTATATTCCTTATCTTTCCAATTGATTCCACAAGGAAGAGGATAAATACCTGCTGTTACAGGCAGGTAAACTGAGGCACACAAAGGGTTGTAGCTGTGTTTTCAAAATGGGCCTCGAGCTGAGGACTGAGTGCTGGGTGCATGTTTCCTCTAGCGTCACGCTGAGCACTAGTTCATGCTGCTTCATGGTGATAAGGACAGAGTTCATGTTCGGGTCATGGCCAAATCTCTTCTGATCCCAAATTGTAGTGAGAACACGACTGCAGTAAACTTCTGGGAGGCGGACACATATCCAAAAGCCTTTTGCCATTCATGAGCTGAAAACAGGAGCAATATTTCCATTTATTTTAGAATTATCACCTGAGCTGATTAAAGCAGTTATCAACTTCAGTTGTTCTTTACATGTCGTTTTTGTTTCACATTTCCAATGTTTTCCTGTGTGCACCGCATAAATTATTGAAACATTATTTTATTTATCCATCCCCCTGTGACAGAAATAGGTTCTTTGAAAGCAAGTCTTGCCCTAATCAGTGTTGTTTGTCTTGGTTTCTCTGTTCAATATTGCCACTGCTTTTAGGTTTGTGAACAAGTAAAACTAGTTTGCTTTTGTGTAGAAGAAAAAGCACTGTGGGCTGATAAAGACAGGGTGCTAAATTAAAGGTTATTCCAACATGCATCATTGGTGGCTAGGAAACAATAGGCTTGTAAAACTTTTAGCAAGCTGGGTGGGAAAAGAAGATAACAGACTGCAGTTAGACAGAATGGGGATTGTCTAGACCCCAGCAGCCCTGCTGCCCGTTGAGCCCTAACCTCAGCACGAAACTCGCCTGGTTCACAACTAGCTCCAGAATTGGCCATCAAGAATATGAGACAGTGAAATAAGCAAGGCCCAGGGTGCCAATATATGGGCTTAGGTTTATACCTTATATAAAAATGGCATAATAGCATTGTCCATTTCTAGCCTGCACTCAATTCTTTTTATACACTAATACATCAATAAAAACTGATCACCCTACCAAAGCATTGTTAGAGAAAGATCCACTAAAATCTTGTGCTTTTTATGCTTTTGAGTGCTGTGCATGCCATCCTAATTATAAGTGCAATAAAATTAAGCAATGGTATGCACACGCTATCCTGTTAAAAGCAAGTTTGATGCAAACGTGACACAACTTACTTAGTTGGTAAGGGGTCTAAACTCTAGCTAACTACCTGCACTTTAAAATTAGCTCTGCTCAAAATATCTAGAGCAATTTTATTAAAGAGCCAAGTGACGATCAGAATGTTAGCAGGACTGTTCTGGTTTTGAAGCACAGTTTCAAATAAAATGAATTTTAAACAGTTCAAAACGTTGCAATTTCTCACCTGCACATATGGCTTACGACAAATTTGAATACTGAGTGTTATCTGAATCTTAAACTCTGAACCAGTGTACACAAATACAGTTAGGGGGGTTGGGCACTGCAGTCAAATCTATTTGCTTCTCAGGCTAAAATTATTTGAACAGTTATTATTTTTTTCCCTTTCCCTCCCTTGATTCTACATTCATGGTTCCCCCAAATGACACAAAATTATATATTGAATTTTTCTTCCCATGTCACAAACAACTGGACTGAACCCATTAACCAGGGGAGTTAAGTCAACGCACATCATACTTCTGACAAACTTTGCTGCATGTTGCCAGTCTTTGCAGATCATTACAGAAATTTACATATAGTTTGTCTTTACTGAATGTAAGAAAATGAAGGCATTTTTTCTATGTCCCAGTCATATAATGAGGAAGATCTCAGTTAACATACATTAAATCTACATGGCATTCTTATAAAATTCAGCACAATCTATTTCAGCGAATGCAGAAATGACCATTTTTATCTAACACTGCTGAAGCACTCCAGATTTGACATAAAAAAGCCGCAGCTCTAATATTAGATTTAAATAGTGCAAATTACAGCACATGTTAAATAACTATTCCCTTGTGTATTTATAGCTTTAGGTTCTGAACTTGCTGTCTTGCATATTTTTTACACAGTCATTTAAAAAAGTTTTCAGTCCCTTCACTGATATTTTATTATTTAAAATTATTAACACATAGTTATTGTCACACTGAAGATGATTCAGAAATATTGTTTTGTTAATAAACATGGTGTAAGGTTTTATTCTGTTAAAACACTCTTATGGCAAATATTTTTTTTCAACCAAATGGTTTCTTTTGGCAATTCAGATCTAGATGTTTCGGTTTTTAGGTTTTTCAAAGTACACTTTTAATTTGGAAAGAAAAAACATAAGTTAAAACTATTTGCACAACAAATTTGTAAATAGTTGAAATTCTTTTTATGTGACCAATTTTGAGACACATTTTTTAGGGAATACTAATATTTAGTGGAGCTGAATGGTACACCTAGCAACACAGACACAAAGCAGCGGCAAAAACAATCTTAGAATCTTTAAGACTGGAAAAGACCATCAAGTCCAGCCGTCAGTATTTCTAAAGCTAAACTTGGGAAAATTTTCCAAGTCCACACAAAAAGGGGTAGATTACCTTACACAAGTTAGAATCTATTCTTTGCAAGGTTGATACAGCCCCAGATCAAACAATTGGCCACCGCTGATGTAGGAAATTCTAAACCACATAAATAAAAATGCATTTTAAAAAAATAACCAAACCCAAACACTCAAGGTTTCACAGTTAAGGCTCTTTCTGTGTGTTGAGCAAACAGATTGATCTAATTACTGAAGCCTTAGAGAATCATGTCCTGGGAGAGTTGCATTTGCTGGTCACTGCTGAAAAGGGAATAAGAAGTTCTGGAATCAACCTGAAGTGCTTGCACAGTCTACCATGTGCATTTGGACAAAAAAGTTCACTGATCTTTGTCCAAGTTTACCTACTGCTACAGAAAGAGGGAAATTGTGTATTCATGCTGCAGGGGAGCTGTGCACCTACTAGAGCTAGACGAATAGCAAGTAAAACCAACGAGCAATAGTTGCATATACAAGAAAAAATAACAAGCAGTTCCTCCAGGTAGAAGCTTTAAAGATATTGCAATACCTGGGGAATAATGTACAAAGTTTCGTTTCTTTGGGCAAAGACTGTCTGAAATGTCACTGACTTGTAGATGTTCTGGCTGTAGGAAGGGCAAAACAAATTCAAGATTTTCTACAGGAATGAAAAATCTTGGTTTTCCCCTCATCCACATTTCCTTTTGAGAAGGAGCTTTTATATTTATCAATGAATTTAGATTTTAAAATAGTTTTTGAATTATCCTAAAGTAGTATTTTTATAGTTATAGAAGCGCATTTATGCATCAAGTTGTCAGTAGTGTATTTCCAATTCCTTTACTATTACATAAATCATTATCTACTTTTCATATTGTAAGGACAAGTTTCTTTAGCTGCTTGTAGTAGGGGAGCAATTTTGATGTGCACACCTCTGCAGGTGAATGCAGGAGCAATATCATAAAGACTGAACGGATGTCTTACACACCCTGCTGATCTTTTTTATTAACAACTCTGGAGTCAAAGTCAGTTTTCAGTGGGAAATCATTCCGAATCTTTTTATACATGAAAGACATACAGATAAATATTTTTCCAGGCAAAATATTCACCACTATTAAAAAAACCTAGCAGATGAGCTGCATGAAAGGATACACAGAAGCCCTTTCCCACTGCCCAGAAACCAGCAGCCCCAAAGTTTGTCTTCACTTTAGTATGAAGCCCTCAAAAGTAGCGCACCTCTGAAGTGCAGTACAAAATCTTGAATAAATACTAGCAGAACAATCTCTGTCACCTCGCAAATAAAGAGAATATATAAAGGGAATATAATGTATTTAACTTCCTACAACAAAGCTGGTTTGTTTGGAACACCTACAGTGAGCCACACAGCGAAGCATTTGTAATAGTCAGACGCAGAGGCTTAAGGTGTTGGGAAAGGAAATGGTCCATGAAAGAGTGGCCTACAGAGTTAAATCCCTAAACTAGGCTCACCTCACAGCTAATTTTGAAAACAGATTTCAGGTCAGGAAATAGTAGGGAACAAGTTTAAGTGAATGTCAAACCCGCTAACCCTTCTCCACAAGAGGAGAAAAAGTAATTCATGAAATCAGCAAAGGATTAAGGCAATTCAGGTACTTCTACACAGCTAAAGAAAAGGCGGTCAGAGTGTACCCTTGAGCACTGGATCCCTGATAGTCTGAACTGCTTGATGATTATCTTATCTTCAGGGAAGATACCAGCTCACTTTCTAGGAAGCAACCTTGACCTGGTTCTGAGGATAATTCCCTACATGGATCACTCCCAAAGGGTGTTATGTAGAAGATTATCCCAAGTTTGGCTTTTCCTACAAAGTACTCCAGAACCATTCCAGAAAGCTTCATGACTCAAAAGCTTCTTCATACTGTTTAGTTCTGCCATTCATCCTCTTCCACAAGCATGTGGAGACCTCTCCTTGCTAGTCCACCACCCTCTACTGAAGATACTGAAGAGAAAATCAATTATAACCTCTCTCATTAGGGCTGGAGGTCAGCAAGTGCTCCCTTTATAAACTGGAGTGTCCCAGGCCTTTTCAAGGCTCCCTCATCAGAAAGCCCTGGGTTAACCTCTAATGCATCTGTTGAAACAGCCAAGAACTGCAATTAACAGTAAAGTTCCCTACTTCCACCTTGTGAAACAGGAGAAATACAGAGTTCACACTGGTAAGTTTTTATTCTCCAACTGAAGAGGGAGAATGAGGATGGCTTTAAATTGCTCTCTTATCTGGCCATTTCTTCTAAGGCTCCATCTTCACTCAAGAACTAATTAAAACTTTTTTCATGTAATGATTTTTCTTGAGTCAGCCATGCACACCCAGTAGCATTCTCATACTGCAATGTTACACAAAAATTGATGTGTGTGCTACTACCATAGTGCATACTGTTTCCCTAAGAAATCAGCACAGGGAAAGGGCAAGGGCATTTCACCATTAGGCTCTGCATCTTCAAATCCATTTGGTTTTTCATTCAAAACAGCCTTCAGGTGTCAGTGCAAAACCATTCTTTTCTGTATAGCTCATTGGCAAAAGATGAGCAAAGCTATGGTTGGAAGGAACTCTGGTGGCGATTTGTTAGCGATTTTGATTAAATTTGTTGTAGTCACATGGTTGCTGTTGCATTTTTATCCATGGATAATTATGGAGTCTGCTCATTTTATGAGATGTATTTTTAAGAGTTTATCAGTGGCTTGGGATGAGTGCTCTTTTGTTTAGTGATGTATAAATTTGAATAATAATAAATAACAAAGTGAAGGGGAACGAATGAAGGGAGGAGACTGAAGTCTGGGAAGATGCCTCACTATGTATGTCTGTTGCATTTGATCACAGCATAAATGATACAGCAGTGGGCATTATAGAAAGCCCTAATATAAATCAGATTAGATAAATATTAATTGCCATGTATTAACTGTGCACTTTACTGGGGTGTATTGATGTTTTCAGCCAAAGGCTCGTGTTATTAGCATGCACTTAATGATCAGTTGCTTCTCTTTACTCAGTTCGAATGTTTTGTCAAGCAGACACTAGAAAACAAGTCTGTGACAGTGCATTGTGCCACTCTGTTACAGCAAGATACAGGGTCACTTCAGCTCTCCCCAGTGTTTCCACATTAGCCTCACGCTGTGGGGTACCACTGTGCTTTTCCACTGGGCAGCCCAAATTGAAGACACCCTCCAGACTGCCACTTTCCAGCCAAAAAGGAATGGAGGGCTCATTATCTTGGATGTACCATATTATCTCAGTAACACTACAGCAGCTAAACAACAGGCATCCCATCCTTCCTGCGCTAACTGTGGCACTGAGGAATTTCATGGCTTTTTGGGATTAGTGCTAACATCACCTAGGCACTTGCAAGGGTTTGCACTCACCTTCATAAGAAAGGCAGAGACAGGAATTCTTCTCTTGCACCTTAAAAAATTATTCATAAAAGAGGTGTTCCCACCCAGAATCAGGCAACTGCATTCACCGCAAAGTTAAACTAGGGGGGAAATTTGAGGTTAACCATCATTGTCAAAATAATATTGACATGATTGTTAATAACACTGACTTGCACAATTTTGATGTATTAAAAACTTTTTAATCATATAAAAATTCAAAGTGAAGAAGGCATGTAAAAATTTAAAAAGCCTAAACAGATTAGTTAATATCTAAGAAACCACAAAGAACCTTCCCTGTCATTAAGCCAAGGCTTTCCTACAGAATGCCTGATTTTGACAAAGCTGTGTTTTCCACAGGTAAAATATCATGTAGGAAAGTTTTCTCATAATTAACATAAAGCAGCAACAAGGTGTTCTTCCATAGGTTACTGTGATATATTTTAGGTAAGTTTTATTGTTTTATGACAGTATGAGGCAAAGCATTTTGTACCTGTGCTGTAGCGTCACTCAGCACACTTAAACTGTGCAGTAATGACTGCATACATCAGGCATTTATTTGGGTTTTATCATGGATCTGTGCTGTCAGTCCACACTTCGCACCAGGGGACCACAAGCTGACTATTGGTGCTGTTGCTGGTGTTTCACTGTGGCTGTTCGGCCACAGGTTCTCCTGCCTGGGGTGGGCATTACAGCTGCGGCAAGCAGCTGAGTACAGCCTGCTTCCGTTTTTGGGTATAAACATGCAACATGCCACCACACTTTGTGGCTGTGCTGAGCAGCTTTAATATATGTTATGACAATGCTGTATTGTGCTCAGTATTATTGCTGCTTGCTCTGTACCGTAGGCAGGAATTTAGCTCTGTGATTACGCTATAATATCACCACGCTCCGCGCTGCCCAGTTGTGCCAGGCATACAGTGTGTGCCGTGTATTATAATAATGTTGACAGTGCTGAGCAGCAGTGCTGAGCGGCAGCGCTCGGCACTGTGCAGTTCTGCTGCGTTCGGGTAAGGTGGTGTCGGGGCTTTGTGCGGTGCGCTGCCAGGCTGGGCGAGGGCAGCGTGGAGGGCTCCGCACCCACCTTTTGGGGGTGTGCAGAATTAATGTTATGTAATCTGCACTTTGTGGCCGCTTGTCATTAGGGCTGTGTGCTCTCTGCTGTTTGATTGTGGGGTATTAATGTCAAATTCTTCCATGATCTACTGCCATGTGGTGGTAGTGTAGCCTCCAATAAAACCATGGCTTGGTTTCTTAATAATGCAGAGTTTTAAGAGACAACAAAATGTATAGGAATTGTTCTATATTAAAAATGCAGCATAATTGTATAATTACAGTATTTGCATCACGCTAAACAGATTGGCTGGGTTATTTCAGATTCTTTAAAGTCGGGATGGCATCAGGCCTACAGTATTTCTAAACTGTTTTGCCCGTCTGCAGTTGTATAATGAAACACCACAAATTTTACCCAGCAATACTTGTGCTTTCTAAGTGCTGCATTATGAGCATAAAATTACCAAATGTACTGAACACACTTACCAACACTGAACTAAAATCCCTTATCTCTCACACACAAATTAAGTCTCCACAGATCCTTTTTTACAATGCTAAAGTAATAAATACATATATATTTATTTCTACAACCATTTTAAGAAATTAGAAGGAAACCCACACAGTAGTTTAGCAGTTAATTTACAACAGTACAGCCTCTCGAGTAAGTATGTAAAACAAACACACATCATTTATTTCCCTCATTTGAAATCCCTGCTCCCCGACACAGACAGACAGACTCATACACACAGATCACTACAGCCCAAATTGGACATCAGAGAAGAAACTAGGACTTCTTTGCTATCATCTGTGATTGCCCTGAGGGTTGAGGAGTGGCCAATTTACAGCATGAATATAGTCTGGGGATACATGAATCATGAATCATGTTTGATGTATGGAAAGGCACAGTCATTCTGAAAGGCTGCAAATGCAGTCATCTGCTTTTTAAGTGAAAAAAATGCTTGCAAAACAACACCACCAACGCAAATGGAGAGATGAAATACCTGGGAAATATTATTTAAAAGACCCCATCTTTCCTTTTTTTTGTTGTTGTTGTTGTTGTTTTAATTGGGTTGGAAGGGGTTACTTCATTATGCAGCAAATTAGAAAATTCATAATTTATCATTGCACCCAGTCGAAATGCCACCCAACTGAGTCGCACCCCTGTGAAAACCATCACATAGTAACAAACTGTCAAAGCCTGCTGCAGCCGACGGGCAAAATTAATATGCAAATGTATGCAAGAAATTAAAAAGCAGAATTACCCAGGCAAATGAGGTAGCTATACTTGAATTGTTAGAATTATGAATAATTACTGCGAATTTTCTGCTCCTAATATAACTTGTTTTTTGATAAACAAAGACTTAATTATCGAGATGCGCTGGAGAATTTCCGTGGCGCTCATTAATCTTGCAAAAAAAACAAGTCCCTGGTGCCCAAACCGTAATGAAGAGCGCGTGCCCTGAATCTTCAGAAAGATCAGAGGCACCAGGGTGCCAGGGCTGGAGAAAAAAAATGACAGTGCCAATGTCCCCTCCTGTACCCTGGAGTGTCATAACGTCTTCCACTAACTATCAAAGGGACTTATTTATGCCAGCAGCTGAGCTATAAGTCCAATTTACGATGCCTTAAGCAGTGGTGAAATGATCTGTTGATGTGCTATGGAAATGCCATCTTGCAGTAGCTCGATTTGGTCCCAGTGATACCAACACGATGAGGACCCTCCGCTCCTCTGCTAATGGATGCGGCATGACAGACCATAATACACAAGAGGGACAATCTTTTAGGACCAGTCTCAATGGTCCTCCATTAATCTTGGTTCCACAGCACTGTGGTGTCCATGGGAACAAGGGCATTATCATAAGCACTGGTTTTAAATGTTCCCATTAGGGATTGCAATACAGCGGAGAGATGCATGGGGTGAGAGGGTTAGGGGAGACAGTCCACTATTAGTTTACTTTTTTTTTTTTTACAACCTGGATTCGAACCATAATGGGTGGATGGGAGAATTTTCTCTTCCTAAATAACATAAAGGAAACAACAAAGGAGGAAGCAGCTAAGTGTACAGCACGGTGCGGTGCTGCATGTTCGTCTTCTCTGTTTTTACAGCTAGAAAATCAGCTTGGCCCTGGTGGGCTGAGATAATTTACCATGAGAAAGCAAAGGGAAAATAACCCCAGGTACTCTCAGCACAGACCAAATCGAACCCGCTGTGAGCTTATTATTACTTAAAAACTGGCATCTAAGTGGAAATGACTGACTCTCTGTCATTATCCCTATTACCACCATGATAAACCCAAGCAGATGATAAGGCAAAATTACAAAACATCAGTTTTGGAGCTCGGAGGCTACTTCAGAAGCTCAAGGCAGACTGCATTTTCAAATGCTTCCTTCTCTGCATTCAAGTCCCCAAATTTTCTGATGCCTTGACAGAACCATTTCGCCGCGTAGGCAAATTGTCACCTTTTAAACCAGGGCATCTGTCACTTTTATACAAAGGTCTACCAACTCAGTCACTCACGCTCTTAATCCTCCGAATTCTCTACACACACAGAGCAGCTACAGTACTGTAATGTTTGAAATTTCGCTCTCTACAGCCTGTGTTACACCCAGAAAGGGGAATAGGATGGTGGGACAGCTGCCTTGGAACTGACAGAAAGGATACCCCTCCTGATTTCTGGGCTTTGTTTTTTTAATCAGCGGCAGAAGCAGCGTGCCGTAGTTCAGAGTGAGAAGAGGCAAGAGAATGGAGAGCACAAAAAGGCTCCTTGGAACTCTTTCACCCTCCTCTCACCCTTCACGTTACCGTGGCAGAGAAGTGCATTTGTCCCCCCCATTTCCCTTCTGCAAACTTTCCCTGCAGAGGGGTGGCAGGAGCATCGGTGTGGAGTGCTGCGGAATCTCCTCCAGCAGCTTCTCCCTGGTGTAACAAAGCTGGAGGGGTCCCAGAAAGCAAAGCACTGCCTGGGTCTGAGGGCGTTACATCTGGCTTAGCAGGCTGATAATTCACTTCACCAGTTGTCTGGAAAAAGGAGGGTTATTATAAAAGGAGCAGTAATTGTGTCTGACGTGGTTGCCTACCTCCCTGCTGCTCAGCGAGCAGGACGGCTGCTAAAGTTCTTACTGATATAAACTTTCTTTTTCCTCCTAAGGATGGGAAGTTTAATTTTCCAGTCCTGCTAGTGGCAAGGCAGGTTTCATACAAAGTGTTCCCTGGTTACACGCTGTGGTTTCACAGCCCTTTTAATGGCTGCAACCACCCTGGGCTGAATCATGTGCCTGCTGGGGCAGCTCCCTGGATCCTGCAACCCGATGGTGTTGTGCTACCAAAGCAGCTGCCGTCTCCCTCTATTTCAGAGCATGGGATAGGTAGGATCATGCATATGTTGACGCTACAACCTGTTTCTCAATACTCCAAGAAACACAATTTCCTTCAAGACAGGTTTCTTGTTTTACAAGAACACTTCAGTACAAATCATTGAGTCTTTCCTCCATCTCCTTCATGCGTATGCATTTAATCATTTATAACACAGAAAAAGATGAGGCTTTAAATTAAATTTCTTTTTATCTAAGCGAAGAGTTGGGAAAACCAACACAAAAACTGCTGACTGCGTTACGAGATCCAATTTACCTGTCCAAGAAGTTAGGAAATAGCTTCAGGAAAGAAAAAAAAAAACATTTGCACATAGCAGAACACTTGTGACAATGTGAAAATCTCCCTCACTGCACAAGTCATCCAGCGGCAGCAGGGAAATGGAGCTGGAGTGAGAAGAACTACTATGATGAGGAACACAATAAATCCTAGTTCAGACCTCACCTGGGCCTGATAATACTTTGCATTTACAATTGTTTATGACTTTTAGCCAAATTTTGCACAACAGAAATTGACATGAGGAAAGGCTTTAGTGATTTACTCAGTCATTGCCACAACAATTTTTCTGGCCCCAGCATCAGTCCAAAAAAAGGGGAAGAGATCTGAGTGTGAAAGACAAAAATAATAATTATCTACAGCTAAAGACGGCATGGTTTAGAGTTTTCACAACCAGTCTTTGCTTGAAGTAAACTGGAATCAGGATATAAGCATATCCTCTGCAACGGTCTGGGATACCAGTTGCAAACAGAACTTCCCCTCTTCTTTCCTGTAATTACCACATTTAGGCAACACACCCAGAAAAGGATCTACAGACACATGTATCTGTGTGTGTATTCATACAAAAAAGTGTGAGTGCATGTATATTCCTGACAGATAGGGGTACATAAGGGAGGATGGGCATGGAAGATAGAAGAAGGCTTCTCAAAACACTCATGTCACATTTGCAAGCTGTTGCAAAACCACCTGCCTGACAAATCAGATTAATTACTTTCCAGTAGAAGAAACGGAGATCATGAGAAGTTAAGAAAGATTTCAGATCCATATGAACATGTTACCACTTGTTTTTATGGAACTTCAAACCCCTCTCAAAAAAGCATAAATATTTTCAATCCAGGTCAGCATGCTACCATGGCAGAGCGGCACACACACCATGTGCACCTTTCTGACACAACAGTTGTTCAGCTTGCTACAGAAATCCCAAAGGAGACTAACAATTTACTGTATTTATATAACAAATAGTTTTGGGGTAGAAGAGCTGTGCTTCTAGTTGTCAGTTTGAGGGTCTTCACAGTGCTGAAAAGGGAGGAAAAAAAAAAAAAAAAGACTTAGATTATTCCTAGTGACCCACATACCGTAAAACATCTGCTGACAACATGGTTGGCTTCCTGCCCAAGTTCAACTATGATCTGTCTCCAGCTGATCATCTTTGCCCTCACCATAATCTGGAGAGTCCACAGCAAGCAAACGCAATAGTCAGGGATGCAAAAAGCAATTTGACCAGTTGAATAAGCACAAACTTACATAAAAATGCACACACATACCTCTAGCATAAATCTGACCTTAAAAAAAGTGCTACAATCAAATATAAATCTTCAGATTAAGATTCTTCAGGTTAGAAGAAAGAACTCACTTGTGTTTAGCATGATCCTTTGTGTTTGCAAAACTTGAGCTGTTTAAAATTTTAGGTCTTAGAGATATGCATGCGCAATATGATTAGATGAAGCACTGGAAATAAATAAAAGGCACCAAAAAATACCTTTTGTACTCTCAAGTTGCACCATTGTATTAAGTACAGTATTATTCTGTTTGTAGAGACAGAACAACATTTCTATAAGCATTTTTGTTCCGTCCTTCTTTTTACATCTGAAATGGTGTTACCCTGTCATGAAAACACATTGATGTACCTTGACTGTCAACCTCCCCCTTCATTGTTTGTGGTTATTACTTTTTTGTTATTATTTTTATTCAAATCAGTAATTACTCCCAACTTCCAAGTTTCTTGTGCTTTCTTTGTTCCTGCATTTAGGTACTCATTCTCCTTTTTAAATGCATCTGACTGCTTAGAACACAGCCATAATCATACCTGATATTGTTCAAATTAATAGTCACTCATTTGTGATCATAAGGGGTTTTGCACCTTGGATTACTGATGTAAGAAACCTTGCCATGCAATTCAAAAAACTGTACAGCAGTCTCTCATTTTAGTGTTACCAGCAGAGAGTACTTGTTATTCTGTTGTACTTTTTATTAGTATCAGTATGATTACTGCTTCTGCTCAGTAGAGGCCAAAGGATACTGTGATTCAAGGGGAGGAGAGGTGCTCAGCCACCTCTCATTACAGTCTCTTCTGGCCCAGCAGAAAGCCTTGAAGATTCCCCTGAAATTCCCGAGCAGACACTGCTTGTACTTGGGTGAGGGCTTGTTACACACAAACTGTTCGGATGATTTAAAATCCAACTATATAGAAACGTAACAGAAAAATGTAACAGCAAGCGACAGAAAACATGATCCCTTAGGTGCCGTAGCTGGAGGCTTAGTGACAGATGATGCTGCAAAATGGCTTCAAGATGGGATATTTACAAAATTGCTTTATGAGAATTTTACACTGCTAATCACAAGGCACTAATAATGTCTTCTTTTATTAATTGAAATCTAAGTACTATCTTGCACTTTCAGACATTGTCTTTGTGAAAGCTGTTAGATACTTTTAATCTTTTCCATTTCCAACCCTGACTTCATACGTGACAAATTCAGAATTGCCTTAGCCCTTCTGAATATACTAGACACAGCACTCCTCATTTGATTAATTCTAATAATTTTTAGCCATTATTACTTTTAACACATATTGGTATTGAAGATTAAATATTATTTATAGCTTTAATTTGTGTCTTGTTTGGATTGTACAATCATAGGGCTAACTTTGCTATCATTATTATCATATTGTTTTATACTGCTCCTAAAATTAAAATCCATTCTTGTCTTTAAATGTTTTATTGTACTTGTCGTTCTTGTTTTGCATTGCATACTCCATGATTAATTCTGTTAGCCAAGTGCATATGGCCTGCTTGGCTATCATCCATTATCTTCATCATTGTTGCCTCAAAATGAGCACTTTATTATTACCTTTTTCATCTTTCCAATTACCAGATGTGCTTTTGCATTCCCATACTTTTCCTACTAGAATGAGATCTACATTTAGAGTAAAAGTCCCAGCTCGTTAGTCATTGAAGATTAAGTGAATTTTCCCCAGCTAACTGAGGGTGAGTTCCAGTCTTAGAGAAGTACGTACCTTTTGAAAAACAGAATAAAAAATTGCTACATCTTTCTCTAGAAAGAAAGCTTCATTTACTGTAATAAAAATTAAATGGTAGTTTGGTAGAGGATCAGATTTACACAAAAAGAAAAATTCTCTCTGCAAATCCTGTAACTACATTAGATTCAAGTATCTTTCTGAAGTCTCAGACGTCTTATCTAAACTGATGTTTGCCCCACCTGCCTACCCTACAACTGTGATTTCCTGGAATGGTACCCCAAGGGAAAAAAAGCTAAAAAACAACAAAACAAACCTTAAAATTGTTATGAAAAAGTTGTGTTTTGACAGGGGGGGTTGGACCCAATGATCTCTTGAGGTCCCTTCCAACCTCTATGATTCTGCGATTCTGTGATTCTGAGAAATGTCTTCAAAGCATCTCTCTCTGTGAAAAGTCTCTTGTAAGCTTACCATTCTAATTTTTCAGGTTCAGGTGACATAGTCTGGTTCAGTGTGCCAACACCTGAACACTTCTCAGACTGCATTCAAACTCCTAACCCTGCAACATTCACTAAGCCACAAGGTTAGCTAAGCCTAATGTGGCATACAGTGAAACAGCTCAACAACTTAAGGAAAATATAATTTCTTTCTTCATTTTATCTGTATGCTATAAAGAAAAATAACCATCTACCCACCTAACTCCTCAGTCCACTCCAGTATTATTTCTCAGTCTTCAACACAGACAGGCTATTTTTCCTTTTTGGTGGTGTTTTTTATAGCTTCATTATTAATCATTAAAAAACCAACCACTGAAAAAACATTTAATATAATGCCACAAAATCTTCTTATGACATAGATATTTCTAAATGCCCATGATTTCTTTCTATATAAAGTCCTTTGATTAAAAAAAGCAATGAAATAAGGGAATATCTATCTCTCTCTCTCAAACCTTTGTACTATAAATCTGTTTCTAGGCAAGAACCTACTCATTGCCCCACAAAGCAATGATGGAACTAGACCTGTGCATAACCCGGGGATACATAAGGGAAATGTTATATGATAAGTAAGGGAGGAAGCTGGCAGACAAAAACACGCTAGCTTCTGTTTTCTGACCTAAGTATGCTGCTTTGGGCATTTTAGAAAAATCTGTTAATAATCACTGTGGAGGAAGAAAACATTACAACTGAAAAAAAAATCCTATAAAGAGGAGGAAGAATGTAGGCTGAAATGTTCAGAAGTGAATAGGGTGACAAGTTTCAAACCTCCCCCAATACTCTGACTTTCAAGAGACAATCGCCTACTACCCAAAGCTAAGGTGCTTCAAGAATGAGAAGCAGAGCACCAAAACCAAAGCTCCTCCCACTCCCCTTTGAAAGTTCTATAGTCCAGGAGAGGTCAGAGAAACTGTTGCAGTGCTGTCACTTACAGGAAAACTCTCAAGGCTCTTTCTGTGCTTTGGCACTTAGCCCAAGATTTAAAAGTAATCTGGGGATCTTAATTGTTTAAGTAACACTTCATAATTAGCCCTTCTTGTGTACACCACAGCCTCTAAAAACCCGGTTCTTTAAATTATCCCTTTTTGAATATCTTACAATTGAGGCTCCCTTCTTCCCCTAAAGAAAAAGGTTTGCTCCTCAGGCAAGTTCTTGTCCTTGATCTCTCTAGATCTGATGTTTATACCTTTATGCCTCTCTATAGCCTCTTACTCCAGGCACAGTGACATTTACTTCAACAGAGCTCTGCCCAAGTGCTGTGCCGTAGTGACATATCCAGACTTGGTTCTTATGTGCCCGCAGAAGTAAAAAAGTCCCATATGTATCAAGATGACAGGGCAATGTGTTGAGAACTTTTACATATGAAATGCCTTAAGATACCAGATCAAAAGAGATTGCAGAAGTGATAAATGTCATTTATACACTGGCAGATTAATATCATGGTAATGTCTGGATTTTCATCTAAACATCTCCAGGAAAAGTTTGACAAGTCTGGGATAGTATGGCATGGCTATTTCTCTCATTTGGGCTGATATTTGCTTGATCTGTTCACGTCTTAATAAGTTTGCTCTGAGCAGAAGAGCAAGTCTGCGTCTTCCCTCCTGGCAAAAGATACACAAAATACCTTTTTGATCTCAATGAACAGTGTACATTCTTCTGCAGGAATTCAGAAACATGCTATTGCTAAAGTATCCTCTCTGTCTTTTGGTAATGAGGTTAGCATTAGCAATGGCAGATTGCCTTTGGTACTCCTTTGTTCTGAAGTTTTAGTTGCGAAGTGTCTGGATACAAAACTTTGTCATATTATGTTTTGAAGGTTTTGTAGCAGCAGAAAGCAGTGTGCATCTATGAGCATTTATAATGGAGAAAAGCTAAGTGATAAAGTGCACCTTTAACATAATGACAGTAATTCAGTCTCAGACAGTGAATGCTATTATACCCTCTTTTAAAGACTAAAATCAGTCAATTGAAATGACAATTATGATAATCCTCACGTAATGACGATTATTTTGAAACAAAAATCTTTTTTGGTGTGTGTGCCTATGAATGTGTGTGTATTTACTGTACCTAAGTAAAATCTCAATGTTCTGCTTGGCTGGAAAGTCTATAAAAATATGCTGGTATTTTCTAACCATTCTGCTGGCTTGAGTTGATATTTAGTGTAAATTGATTTCTTAAAAAAACCCACCACCAACAAAAAAAAAACCAACCCCAAAACAAAACACCTTCCTCAAAACAAGCTTTATGTATGTCTTGGTGAAATAGTTTGAGCATGCAGCTTGGAGAAATGGGCAGCCTTATAAAAGTGGCTAGCTTGATCAGTCTGAGAGTACAACATATTTCCTCCCCAAAGAACCCAGAGCACTTACCCTGTGCTTTGTCTTAACTTCACAAAGGAAGCTACTGTGAGATTCCAACAAACCACAATGGTAGTTAAACGTGAGAAACAGTTCCACCAATCTCTAACTAGGAGCCCATCTATGACAGGTGGCCTGTAAAGGTTACTGAAGTTAAAGATCATATGAATTCAGTTCTAATATTGTCTAAGATTTTCAAGGACATCTAAGAGAGCTAGGCACCTAATCCTACAAAACTATAACCAAAGTTATCACTTTTCTTGTGTTCCTTTGAAGAACTCATTCTGTTTTAACGAACCAAGGCACTTACAAACTGTACAGCAGAAGTAAAATGCCACAAAAGCCACAACAAAGATACACACATACAGGGAGCTCAAATGAAAAGGAAAATAAGGAAAAGATCTGTTGATGCAAAGGGGATGATAAAACAAGTAACGAGTACAAGATGACCATAGGCAACTTGCCTTCATGGTCTAACATGAATGCTACACAGAGCTCCTACCCTATGAAACAGTTCTACCTAAAATGAAGTAAAGATTAGTACTAAGATTAAAAAATAGATTGGAGAACTATAAGGACACTTAAGTCTAACAAGAAAGATGCTGTGCATTTTGTATATTTCTGGCTGCCTCAGTTATTTTTGTTTGAGAATTCCCATAATGACAGTTCTCACGCTCCTCTGCAGAATGCTTTTTAGGAAAATCGATACATAAGGGCCACGAAGAGGATCAAGGAGCTGGAGCACCTCTCCTAAGAGGTTCAGTCTGGAGAAGAGAAGGCTCCAAGGTGACCTAATTGTAGCTAACCAATACTTAAAAGGGGTCCTAACGGGAAAGCGGGAGAGGGACTGTTTACCAAGGAGTGCAGTGTCAGGACAAGGGGCAATGGCTTTAAGCTGAAATATGGGAGGTTTAGGTTAGATGTTAGGAAGAAATTCTTTACTATGAGGGTGGTGAGGCACTGGCACAGGCTGACCAGAGGCTGTGGAAGCCCATCCCTGGAGGCGTTCAAGGCCAGGTTGGATGGGGCTTTGGGCAACCTGGTCTAGTGCGGGTGTCCCTGCCCATGGCAGGGGGATTGTAACTAGGTGATCTTTGACATGCCTTCCAACCCAAAGTATTCTATGATAAATATTACTAAACCTTTTTTGTTCAAGATTTTGTACCTTCCATTGCTTGGTTGATTTCAAAATAGAAAATCAATGATAAGCCTCACAGAAAATCCCCATGAGATTCCTTTAGGCCAGGTGGCAGTTTACCTGTGATGTTTTGCAATCACATTGGATGCAATTCTTCTTTGTTGAGGGATAATAATTAGGACCAGGTGAATTTGTATTTTGCTTTCAGGGCTTTGTTAATGTGAATTATCCTAAAGGTGGTAGTTTGCATTAATAAAGATGGTTATTTCTCCTTAGACCTGACCTAGTTCTAATAATTTGCCATTCAAAAGATGCAGAACTTAGATCTTTGCAGGAAGTTGCTACAATTCTCTGTGAACAGTGGCCTAAAAGGGTTGCCGTATGTGGTCAAATACATTGGCACAGTAGGGAAATGTGATCTTTTCTAAGGCTATTATTCTAATCATTTCATCTAGTCCCTTCTCCAAATATAATATGCACTGGCACAAAGTTAATTTAATTTTTTTTTAATCCCTGCGACAGTACAAAAACCCATGACAAAGCAGGGTGTCGAACATGTGCTTTTAGGAAGTCCTTCACTGCCTGTTAATTGCACAATGCAATTGTGTCAAAGTGGTCTAGATGACATTGCTCTGCTGACTGGTTTGTGGTGATGTTTAATAGCTGGAAGGCCAAATGCAGTAGCTGGCATTCACTTTCAATGTGTCTTATTACCAAGTATGGTTTCACATATGTACACATTTCAGTCATGAATAGCTGACTGTACCCTTCTGCACACTCTTGTTTCTTAGGGTTTTTAACTGTTTTGGCCCTGATCCTGCCAGCAAAATTCACCCTGGCTCCGCATGAGTCCTGAATGCAGTAGTGAGGACTTCAGCTGAAAAGCTTACCAGGGTGCCTTATCAGGCTTGCATCCACTGCAGCACAGCAGCCCCAGGACTTGCTCATGAAATTGTTGGGCAGATTGTAAGTGATGTCTAAATCTTGCAGCCCTTGTCTTACGTCAGCAGTCACACAAGAGAACTCAACCAGCTGTCCCTCTCATCTTCCTTCCACTCTGTGGAGAAAAGGAACAAAGCATTAGTCTTTTCATCACTCCAGAAAGCTGCATGACACCTGAAGGTCTGACATAAGAGAGCAGATTGAATCACTTCTCTTTTTTAACCCTCCTCAGCTTGTGACTAATGCTGAGGGTCCCAGAGACATACATGTACTCAGCAGTTGCTTCAGTGAGAGTTGCCAACGATCTAGGACTGTGTACTTGCCCAACATTTTGTCTTCGAGGCTCCTCGCAAACATTAATTAATCCTCACAACATTCCTGAGAGGTATCCTTACCCTTGTTGTCCTGAAGGGAAAACTGAGGGAGATAATTAGAGCCTCGCAATGAACTAAGGTCTGATGACCTGGAGCCCAATCTGCTATCTGGGTCAATAGACAGATTATGTCCTTGGAGTGACTTATTGTAGGCACCTAATTGTATTAACACACAAAAGAGCAATTCACGCTGTGGCAAAGAAATGATCATCCCCTAGCAGTCCTTCCCTCTTGGAAAATTACGCCACCTCAGGGCTCTGATTCACCATCTCTGTCAAATTTAGCTGTGGCAACTAAAGAAACTGTTGCCTGTACTCCTGTCACACAGCTAAATCTGAACACCCTTTCTCAGGAATGATACAGCAAATATTCTCCCTTATTAAGGGTAAAATATAGCATTGCATTTTATCTTGGAAAAACACTGTCAGCCCAGGACTGAAAGTGGATAATCTTACCTTCAGCAAGTGCAAGAAGATTGAACAACTCACTGACCACTCCTGCCTCAGTTTCTCTTGTTATATTTGCTGCTGATACAGTACAAACTTCCCCTAATTGATATCCCTAAATTTTCTCTTCAACATTATTTGTTAAGATGAGATTCTAAGAAGCAACTAACGGAGCTAACTGTTCAACTCCATCCTGAGTTAGTGGACTGAATATTGGTCAGTCATACAGAGCATCTTTGAAATTCCAGCCTTGAAGTCAGTAAAGTTTTTTTGGAAAAAAAGAAAGCACCACTGTCATGCTTAAGACTTACTGCTGCTGGAGCTGGTCTAAATGATTTCGGCTAAGTGGATTGTAATTTAGAGATCCTGTCAGAGTTTATTTCTTGGCTGATGTTTTTTACTAAAAATATCTAGGATCTAGGTTCTCAATGGAAAAGCTGTAATATTTCCATGTCAAATGTAGACAAAGTAAAATTTTGAGCAAAAGAGAATGGCCTGAAATAGAATTCTGTGGAAATGTATACTTGGATTTGTTGGAATCGTTGTGCTGTGTATAGAATTGTCCGAAGGACTAAAATTGACCAAATAGTTCTTATCAATAACTAAAGGCATACTTCTGTAGGGAATATTGGTTCCTTTATTAGACATTTAATTTTGGAAAAGATCTTGTCAGCCTTGAGTGCTTAAGATTTGAAGTTTTTAAATTATTTCCCCCTTCTCACCCTATGCTACTGCTGTCTCAGATGTTCACGTATATTTTACTGATTTTGAAACAAAGTTCAGGGTGCGCTACAAAGGACAGAAAAAAAGCCCCAAACCAAACCTCAAGTATTACTACCTGTCTCATATGCTGAAATGCAAAGCAATTGCATTTCATCAGAAAGACATGCCTTCCCTCCCTCTATTACAGGCATTCCTCAGTATAAAAATTCTATTTGAAAATTTAGACAAGCACTACATTCTGCAGTCCTGAGATTTAACAGAGTAACATGATGAATTTCAGAAGCATCAGCATAAACATGAGTGCATATTGCTGGGGTTTGTATGCAGCTACATCCATCCTTCAAACTTTTTTTTTAACCTACCTTGTGGCTAATGACCTCAGGTGGGAATATGAGAGTATTGCATTTAAAAAGCAGGAAACTTACAGGCAGAAGCCAAATGTAGGTTTTCTGCTGCTCTATATGCTCTGAAGAGACAGACAAAAATCAGAAACTTGATCAGAACACCTTCAATTTATTTTTGCTACAGTTGGACTCAGCAAAACAAGAATTGCTTTTTGATTTTCCATCACAGAACTCTGACCAAAGAAAAATACAGTGTTGGACACTGACTTCTAAAACACTGTAGAAACAGAGCATTCTGCAATTGATCTGTGTCCTTTGAGAGAGGGCTTTGCTTCATTGTTCAGCTTGACACCACAGCCCTGAAATAAAGGACTGGAGAGGGACCCACAGTTGCTGCTCTAGCAGCAACTCTCATCCCAGAGGCCAATAATCACGCCAACCTCGGGGGGCCCAGGGCCTCTAAAGAATACCAGCTCCTGGCATAAACTCAAGGCCAATGTCTCCTAATGCCCAGTTTCACCTCCTTTCCTTCTGCTAAATTTCGACAACCCAAGAACCTGTGGTTTCAGGTTTCTCTGAAAACAGCTGACTTTTATAAGCATTGGGAAATAACTCCCCGATTCAGAATCTCCATTAAAGACAGTAAATTGATATTATATTAAAAATAGTAATAAAAGCCACTTACATAATTTCTCATTTTCATACACTTAAAAGATGTCAATTTATTGAAAAAAATAAGTCCACTTACATCCAACAGACTGAGCCAATAATAATGATGTATTTTACAAAGTATGAACTTTGCCATGTGCTGTAGAGGTATCAAAAAATCAATACAAGTAAATTGACAAGTTTGTCAATGATTGAAATTAATTTCCCTTTTCCTGGTACTTTACTAAACTGAATTCCTTAGTGTCATTTTAATTAACATCCCAGTCAGATGATCTGTGTAGCTGGAAAACAACTAGGTTATCTCTGGGTGCATTTAGGGAAAGGGTTGTATTGTAAGCAGATTAAGACAGTGAAAGGCATTCATATGAAGCCACAAATTATTTACTTATTAAGTTAACTGCAAATACACTTTGAAATCAGCAAAGTTAAAATTTCCCAAAGATGCTGGTCATGCTGGATTCTCAGCAGGAGTCTCAGGACCTGGTGTTCTGTATATCTACAGCATATCAGAAAATACAGGTCTGTATGATGAAGAATTGCAGTATTTGACCAGAGACAGGCCTTAAGATTCAGTAACTCGTCTAGAAAGTAGCACAGTAACTAAACTGGGCACTTTTGTCTCGTGGAACTCAGAAAATCTGAAAAACAGGACTGAAAAAACAGGGTCACAGGGGAAAGGCCTTCGTAATTTCTGGATATAAACTTTTAAAAATCCTAGATTTAACTTTAAACACACTTAAGATGAAGTTTGAAAAGCTGGACTGCAAGTGTTATGAATACCTCTTACAAAGGTGAAATGGATCAGGACTTGAAGCTCTAATATGCAGCTCTCTTATCCTTCCAGTCTGACTTTGGGGGAGTTGGGGAATTTCATTTGAAAGAGTGGTTTTGGTTTGTTTTCCGATTTGCATTCCAGAAAACAGTATATTTTTTTTCAGAGTAAATATTTTGTTATTTGCAATTATGTTTCTGCAGCTAAAATCAAGCAGCTGGATCAGAGAGATCCTCTGGGACAGGTGCTAAGGACCATGTTTTTCACCTTGGTCTTTTGGGCCGTGCCCTTAATTGGAGCTTACTGTCCCATTAATGATTGTGCCTCCTGGGATTTATATGACCATTTCAGAATTGCAGTTTCTGCCTAATGGACTGCTGAACAACAGAGTCCTTGTAGCTATATCCCAAAGGCCCCCCTCTTAAATATACAGCAGTTCTCAATTAACCTGGTGCTTTAAAACCACAATAGATCTAAAGGCTATCTGCTTAGGAAAGTCCCTGGTCTAAAGCAATATCATTTAACTGTCCCCGAATGCAATTCTGTCCATATGCAAAGACCAGCTTGCATATGACACTAATACTTGACTTCATGCTCTGCTGTGACCAAGCTAACAGATATCTGTACCCATAAGTATCAGTTTCAAGGCATTAGGATACTGAAATTAACCTTGATTGTATCTCAGAGTTCAGAGTATCTTCAATTTTAGAAAGTAAGCATGACAAGTTCCTACGACGTTTAAGCCACTGCAGGAGTAATATGTCACAGCTCTTTCTGTGAGATCAGGAGGGTGGATATGAAAAACAGATAAATTCCCTCATCTCAGCAGCAGTGTGGAAAGATGGTGCTGACACGCTTCCATGTTCAGGAAGTGAATTTCACCATCTACCTGAAACACCTGTGACAGGACAAATCTTAAAAAAGAAGACCAATTATTTAACGACAAAGGTACCCACAGACAACTATAATACAAAGTCACCTTTTCAAGGTAAAATAAGGTTTCAAGTAAGGAAACTTATGCAAATTATTATTTCACATGCTCAAAAAATCCCCAATCCTTCCTAATACATTTGCTTCAATCTTAGTTTCAAATATGGCTGGTGACACAGCCATGAAGAATTTTATTTAGCTGCTGAATCTCCTAATTTACTCAAGAGAGTAGAGACAAAATATGTAAGGTTTGCACAGGAGCAAAGAAAATGGCTCAGTACCAGGTATGAATTTGCATGTGTCTGGTGGAAATTAAAAGCTTTCCCTTGTTGCTTACCTGAATTTCTGAGTTTCAGGCTCCTAACATGCTCCTAGAACGGCTTCCTTGCTAGTTGAATGTACAAGCTGTCCCATTTCAATTAGAAAATCTATCAGTGGAAAGAAAAAACTGGTTCCCTGCAAAAATCAATATTGACTGATGTTTGCAAAGTTATGGGGGAGGGCAGGGGAAACAACAACAAAACACCTTCAAAGACATCAAAGCAAACAGGATGTCCATGCTTCACCCACAACCTTGTCATTGACCAGCACCTGGGATTTCTCCTTCTACTGTTTATTGAAAATCTTTCTCTGAGCTTTCAAAGATCAAAGCAACATTTCAAAACCTGAAAATTTTAGTAAAAACAAAAAAAGACCCCAAACTATGTCCCTGAAAATTATCCTGTGGGAACACAATTTGTTTTCAGAGAGGAAGCTTTAGCTATAGAAAAACTCTGTCAAGGGAGGCAGACCCAGTGGCCAGTGCACTGTAATAAGTCTCTGGAGATCCTAGTTCAGAGACATAGATTTCTTGTGTGAGCCCAGTGCCAGAAACACCAGCTGCGAGAAGAACATGAGGATGGGAATCTTTGATTCCCTTAAAACTATAAATGTAGCTCTTGTTAATAGAGTTTAAGTTCAAAGATGCATGCTAAGGGAAGCAGATATTGGGGGGAGGCAGGGTTAGAGGGAAGCAGAAATGACATTAGTTCTGAGTTGTGATCTGGTACATTTCTATGAATAGATTAGCTCTGAAATTCACTCCTCTAAATAATTCCTTCTAGCCAATGGCTTTAGAGTTCTGATTCATCATCCCAAAGCTCTTACAAATGATAAGGCTAATGTGAAATCCTTTCCCATAAATAAGGTCCAGCTGAGCACAGAAAGATATAATTTGTTTGATTTCTAGAGATGGAATGACCTAGGCTGACCATAGAGACTGGGAAGTTACTCATCACTGATGGCTACAAAGTGCCTCCTAATGAAAAGGGGAATCCAGGTAAAGGTCATCAGAGACGCGTCCTAGGATATTCCCAGGATATCAAGAGTGCTTTTATCTAGGTCCTAAACTGTTCTTTGATTCCCTTCCCCCCAAAAATGGGAACATCACTAATATTCAAGGGTTAAGAAGGAGAGGAAGGCATATGGGATCACTGGTAAGGTCTTCCCAGGAGACACCAGGAAACTGGGGGACTACGCTCCTGCTCTGCTCTTGCCCCACTTCCCTCCACTGTCCTCTTTGTCTTGCCCCTTCTTCTGCTACAACTCACCTAACATTTCTTTTATCTGTTTATAGCTTGCCGATTCAATCATCAACCCAGCATGGAGATACCTACCTCATTTTCTCATTATGCTGAAAAGTTTTCATTTTTCTGGTGTTTTACTTATTGTCTCTCCTTCCCATACAATCAGATGAGGAGATCAACACAAGATGAACATCAGAGGCATGTAGCCAGGAGTTGGGGAGGGATCTCAAATATCAGCCTGTAAACTGTTAGTCTAGCCCATGATTATGCACAAAACTATGCCTAACAGCTTGCTCCTACTGAAAGCAGGTGGGCTTGCTCCCTCTCTCTTGCTGGTTCCCCCAATTACTCTTTCTTCCTTTGGCCTTGCCCCAGCCACACAGTTCCTGCTGGGTATCCTTCTCTTGGGTCAGTGGCTCTGGTATCTGTATGAGTAAACTATAACTCAGCAGAGAAATATTCAACTTTTGTGTGTGTGTGTGTGTGTGTGCTCTCTCCTGGTCTAGTTTCTGTAGATGTTAAATTGACTAACTGAAGTACCCAAATGGACCCACACCCATCACAAGGTAAACAAGAGAGATACAGAGCTGGGACTGGCTAGAAGTCAGCCTAGCCAGTTAACGTCTACTTCCTTACAGTTAGCCTAGCTAGTTAACGTCTACTCCCTTACAATGATAATCTGATACACTGGCTCAGAGAGTCCTGGAAAATGCCTTGGGACAGAGAAAACTGAAATGACTCAAAGTTAATTTTGGAGAAAATATTGATGAAGTTATAGCTCACATTTAGCAAAACAAGGAGATCCCACTAAGCCAGTTAACTAGTTTAATCAACAGAATATAAAGTATGGCCAAAGTAAATTTTTTTTAAAAAATTGAAAAATTAACTGGCTTAAATGATGACTTAGCCCAAAAAAATGTACAATAATTGCCAAACTAGTCCATGGGAAAGAACCAGAGTGCACATCTCAACCTGAAAAGAACAGGGGATGAAAAAGGCAAAAGCTGTTGGTCATGCTTTACTTCACCCGGTGCTTTGCATGTTCACCCACCTCTTAAGCTGAATGCCTGCAGCTATTTCAGTGCATTTCCATTAACTTCTCTGTGAGGTACCTAAGGTTACCCATGTCTTACAGATGGGGAATAGAAACACAGAGTGCTCAAATAATTCACAATAAGTCCCAGAGAAAAAAGGGGTCTGCCTGGAATCTGAACCCAAGATTTACCAAGTTGTCTGATGTTAGCAAAGAAGGACAAGTTCCTCTTGGTTCTGAAGACCCCAATGAAGGCAATGAGTGAAGAAAACAAATGACAGAACTCACATCAAAAATCTACCCTTACCACACTCCTCACAGAAGCCTTGATTATTCAATATGCATTGTCTTTATTCACAATGTTTGTATTATTAAACAAAATTTGTATTGTTAAAGATTTGAAATAAAGAAACTTCAGTAAGTACATTGAGAAAGCAGAAAATGCACTTAAGCAGAAAGCTGCCTTTATCATTATAATAATAGCATGGAAGAGCTTTATAAAAAAAAAATCAAGTGTACAAATTATCCGACATTCATTGCATGACATCCTGACAGCTATGTTAGTCCTGTTAAAAATATCCAGGAGGACGGCACATTGCAGATGGTACTTCATAATGCATTCACTTAAAAGCAGTCATTCTCTACCTCCGAGAGAGCGCAGCTTGATGAAGGCCATAGGACACTTGGTTCAGCCAGTGAAAGCTGCTTGATGAGGGCGTCTTTATTTAGTTAGTTAGTAACTTATTCATTCATTCATTTTATGCAGGAAAATTTGATGAAACTTGAAAGAAAAATGATAGCCTTGCACCTTCTTTTGCAATCCAGAATCCAGAATCTAGCTCAAATAATGTCTGTGTCTCTGAAAATTACAAGTGTGAAAAATGGGTTAAAATGCCCTCGACTTTCACCTCTGGAAACATGAGCTCAAACTTGACTTCCTATAGGTTACCAGTGAAATGACTGAGTATTTGTCAGTGCCAAAAAGCCAATAAATTACTGGGCAACTTGATAGGATTGATTGTCAAAAGATGCCCAAGAGTGGAATATCCTTCCTGGGATGAGGTGTCTAAGCAGAACCCTACAAGTGACCTTCAGGAACAATCCACCTCACAGCCCACCCTGCTCTTGTTCCTATTCTGCTCTGCAACAGAAAAAATGCATTTGCCTAGAATGCCATACAGAAGAATATTTTAATAAATACCAACTAGAGAAATATAATTTTCTCAGCAAACAAGATGTCAACTCGACAGTACAAATGTCATATTTACATTCATCTTATTAAGATTTATACCATTTAATGTTGGGCTTTAAGAATTACACTATAAACGGAATATAATTTTCATATAAAAGGGATGGTATATTTTTAAATCAAGCCTGTACAAAACTCGCTCATCAGTGGTTTATGAAACTTGAGTACACTGATGCTTCAGTACTCAATTAATGTCAGGCAATATGGATTTCAATCTGGCCTGAAATATATTTAAACAAATGAAGTAGATACAAATGTTGGCTCTTTGGCCAGCCAGTGCTAAAAATCCATTTTCTACCCCATTTATAATAAGAAGTAATCTGAATGTAATTTATCTAAAGCACAATATGTTTCCCTAATTTTTACATGTAACCATTACTTATAGTTTAAGTAATAGTTATATCCATGGATCTTAGTGCACTTAATTGAAAATGTATGGTATTAAAATGTAAGACTCCATCCTTCAAAAATAAAAGCATTATCCTAAGGAATAATTGGAGTGGGGGAGGAAAAGGCTGAGAAAAGGCAAAGGAAGGCAACTTTTACAAAAATCCTTAAATGCAAACATTTCTTCCCCTTTATGTTATATTAGGATTGTGTTTGAATGAAATTAGTCTCTCTCAGCCCCGTATTTCAGTTCAGATTACAAAATTCTCTCATCTGATTGTCACATTTTGCGCTGAAGTCAAATCCTTCTGCAGCAGAGTGACATGTCAAGGGTGACAGTGACAAATTGTCACTAAGTAAGGAATAACACATGACAGGGCGTTCGGCCATAATGAGATATATGCATGCCTTGAGAGCGTTTGCAGGCATGAGGCTGAAGGGCGATTGCTCCCAGCACTCATAATGTTGCTAGGTCTCATTAAGACTTTACATGCACTGGAATAGATTTCTAGCGATTAAAAGGGGAAAAAAAAAAAAAAGATTTATGAATGAGTAAATCATGGCAGAAACTTTTATTTTTATTCATACTTACCTAGAAGTTTGTATGGCCCATAGGACTGGAATGAAAATAAGAGAAAGGGTCTTTTATCCCTCTTTTAAATTTTTTATGCTACTGTCCATCACAGCAATGTACACATTCCATCCCCCCTAAATGAATAACATCAGTGAAATCCTTGGCCTAATGGACTTGATGGTGTTCCCTGACACATACTCATTTGTAGCCATAAACTCTACATGGGCAAGGTGTTACTATTCAAATATATAATGATTTTATTAATGTCCCTTTTTGTTGATGTGGGTTTAGAGGTAATACAGGATATGCCAAAGTTCACAGAAAGGTTTTTAACTTATCCTTTGTGATTTGATTTCTAATGACTTTTTAAACTTAGTACCTCTTAATTAATTATAAGCACAACCGCTAAATCCTGACAAGGCTATCATAACATAGGGACTTTTATGAAGAAGGTCAGGCCTGTGGTTAGAAGGCCATAGGAAGTCATATATTCAGCTCAGCCAGTGTCTCTCACCACCAGGGAAGGAAGAAGATAAGATGTTACAGGTTTACTGCAGTCCTCACATTACAGATCTGGTTAACTCAGGATTAAGAGCAACAACCCTTAGTGGCAAATCCTTTCATTAGTCCCAGCAATACTTAGTATTTCTATAGCATCTGTCAATAAAGAGCTTCACAGGCCCTTTACAGAAAAAAACTACTCCTATTTTGCTACCAGATATCCAGATATGTGTCTCTAGAAGCTACAGCGAAGTTACAGACTCAGCTCAATCTGTGACAGAGCAGAAATAGGAAAAACAGATCTCCCAGGTGCAAGGATTTTTTCCAGCACAATATTCTTCTGGATATCCCAAACTACTTTCCCAAATCTCAATCATAGCAATGCATAAAACCAGAACTGATCTTGAAAGCCTTCCCATTTAGATTTGAATTGAAAAAGAATGAGTGGGTGCTATTGCATTGCTAGGAATGGGACAAATCAGAGACACTTTCCATTATAGAAAATAATTAGAGCCTATCGGATTGGCCTGAGGCCTCGGATTCAAACCCTTACTCATGTAAATGACTCCCACAGAGGTATTTTTCTTTCTGCCAAGGAGAGCAGTTTGTGCCCTTACCTCTCATCCGGCATGTCCCCAGCCATACATCCCAGCCTCCTAGCAGCGGTGCCAATCACCAGCCTCAGCTCTCCCATTCAAACAATAAAGTCACAGGCCTCTTGGATCAGGGAACAACCCCTATGGCTGGAGCTGACAACCTTGGATTCGTCGCTCTTCCAGCAATAAATGAGTTATGCAAGTACATAAATTTCAATTACTCACTGCTTTGGAAAAGGATTTCTGGATTGTATTATCTGTGGTTATATCCCTGGCAGTGGGGCCACCCAGGCGTTTTTCAAACAAGAGCGACACCTGGGTTTTTGCATTCACTCAAACGGGCTGGTTTATGCTTGCCACCCTTAACTGTCCCACAGAAATATGTTTCACAGATGGGGTGGTCATTGAAACAAACTGGGAAGTGAACACAATGATGGCAGTTTTATGCATTGGCAACTTGTCTGTTTTAATTTTAGACTTTCTTGATGGCTGTGTTGGCCCTTGACAGCCATGGCCCCCGGATATTGTGGAACAGGATTTTTTTTTTTTTTTCCCAGTAGCACCATTTATACTTATTATATCATGGTGTTCTACAAAGCCATGCATTTGCTGCTGCTATTTACAGAGAAAAGTTATGACAACGAGCCTAATTATAGATTCACACCCATGAACTCTAATATGCTTTAATGTATTGTCTTTGTTATTTGCATTACGGCTGTCCTGGTGCAAACATACAAGGGACGCTCCATGTTGACTGGAACAGAGTACAGAGACATGTCCCAAAGACACACAGAGACTCACAAGCTTCAGGGTGTCCCATCCTCCTGACTTGAGCATTTTGCACCCTGAGGTGACAAGGCCTTCCTGTGGGTCATGGGGAGCACATCACCCCCTAGGAATTGTGCAGGTCTCTTGAGAAGTTCTCTAACATGAACAGGCAAAAGAAATTTTGTTAGCAGAAGTGGATGTAGGGAACATGCCCAAATTTGTTTCTGTACAGATCTGGGGTCAAGACAGCTTGGGCACAAAAATGAAGTAAAGGTATGTTCAGGATCTCTCCAGAACATCTCGGGTTCAAGAGTGTAGGACCTGGTGGATCCTCAAAGAGAAGCGTTAACACTCGGCATGGAAGGTCAAGTACTTGCGAGGATTCAGTTGTCTATCCCAAAACCCAAGAACATTAATTAGAGCCTCAGGGAGCTAATTGGATTCAAATAAATGAAGTTGCAGTAGCCAGATAATTTAGAAACTGAAGCGGCTGTGGATCCCTTCTCAAAGAAATGAACAGGGAGGAAAGTGTGAGGAAAAAAACAAACCAAAAGGACCACAGGAATGTGCACAGAGAACCTCAAAGTGTGTATAGATTAGCATATTTTTAATACATTTGGATACCAAAATATACTGAACAAATGCAATTTGGTTTTGATTATTGAACATTCCTCAACATTGCCAAGTACAACAGAAGGTTTCTTCCTGTTTGAGCAGGGAATAAAGAGATGGGTCTTAGTTAAAGTAAGCATTATAAACAGTTAAGCAAAATGAAGGTGGAACAAAAACAGCATTCTGAACTGAAAATGTTTTGCTTTTTCTAAGTGACTTTAAAACATGGTCAGAAAATAGATCCTAGCCTTTTTTCACTTAATGTCATAATTTTCCATTTTTGCAGACCGTGGTACTTGCATAGAACTTATAACAAGGTGAGAAAAGTCTCAGAGAAATGTTCAACAAGTTCCTAAACCCTCTTCCACAAATAATATTTCTTCAAGTGATACTGCTGTATTCACTCTATCCCCATTCCCAGACATGCATATACAGATACCTGGGAGGGGTGGGTAAGGAAAAGCCTAGTCTGCATAGCTAACATTTCTAGGACATTTACCAATCTTGAAACTGAAGGGTGAAGTTTAAAAAATTGGTGTTATACAAGAGAAGAGATTGGCCAAACAGAGTGCAGTGTATTGTGGATCTCTAAAGAAGAAGCAGGCATGCAGGGCCATGTTATTCTTTGTCCATCACATGCACCAAACCTGTCTGCCTGTGAGATCTCACCTGTCACTTTGCCTAGCTCACTTTTGTTAGCTCAGCACTGCAAAGCATGCAGCAAGGGGAGAAAGAAGCATAGCAAAGGACATATCAGACTAGATTGTAGCACATTTGAGCCTCAAAGTTCAGCAATACTCAGGGAGACTACTGCATTCCTTGTGACAGGGGAAAGCCTGCAGGCCTTTTACAATGGGCTTCAGCCAGGCCAAGTCCAGAGAACAGGAAAGTATGAAGTGACTTTCCCACCATCTCCAGCCAAACTTAAAAATCTGTTCAAATGGGAATTGAGTCCTGAGCCTTCAGACAGAAACCTCTTTGAGCTGAGAGTAAACCAGAAACAGTTCTAGGGTTGTCTCTTTTTTTAGTTTGGATGTGTTACTAACACAGTATAACGCTACAGTCAGCTACACATCATCCCAACTGTAAAAATTAAAAAGAGCTGTTGAATGTCAAGTGATGAAGCACTAAGTGTCACAACTTCAAAAGTCCTGTTTTTCTGGCAATATTTACTTATTCACATGACACATTAACATATGTAATAAGTACATAAAAGAACAAATGTCATATGGAGAAGAGAAACCAATGTGCACCCGTAATATAGTGAACAGTATCAGAAAAGCCTTAGATTGTTTTAAATTCTTGACTCATATACCTGAAACACAATTCCTATGCTGCAGTAACACTTTTTCTCCTGTGACTCTACAGCACCTTGCACTGCCAGGGTTTATGACTACTGCTCCTCTTTTCTCCTAGCAGAGACGTTTCCTTTTCACTGTATTTCATCTAGAGGAGTTTATGAAAAAAATGTGAGGTAGAACTATAAAGAAGAGCCATTCTCTAGGAGGTTTCTTTAGCTCAAGCTTTGCCAGCAAAGGCTCATCCCATCAGTCCTTAATTCATATAAGCAGTGCACATTATTAAACCATGAGACTGCCACAGGATTATCGTGTAAGATTACGACCAGATCTTGAAAGTTCGTTTTGTCTCAGCTTTTCAACTGGCATACGCTTAACTGCTTTGCTTGCTTCCAAATTATGTCTAATGTCCATTGCATGTGTCATATGGCAAACATCAGCCAGTTCTGCGAAAGCTGTTTCTAAACATGTTTGGTTAGATTTTTTTTAAGACAAGTTCATTTCTTCTGCCAAATTTAAAGAATAGACAGTCTGACATGTATGCAGCATTTCAGCTTCACAGTCAATGGTCTTCATTCATTATTTGGGTGTGAAAAAAAGTGTAAGAAATGAAATGCTGCTACAACCTTCCCTACATCTGATACTAGTAATCAATTCCTCCAATGACAATATTATGGGTTTGCTATATATGCAAAGAAAATAGAAACACAAAGGAAAATGATGAATATGTATGAGCCAAGTAATAAAACAAACAAAAAAGTTGCATTATATTTTAGGCTAGTACATCCTAGACTTAAACTCTTTTCTTCTTCAAAAGAATAAAGATTTTATTGATATTTAGCTACTAAGTTAGAACAGATACATGTTGCCATTTTAGACTTCTAAAGACTGCGGAGATCTGTGGCTAAATAAATCTCCCAGTTTTTAAACTAGCAGAACAGTAGCAAAGACACTAACTATGTGCTATTCATTATATAAACTAATACATTTGACAGCTGAACTGAGACTCTCACTGTTACCTTCAAACTTGAACTTCGACTTGACCTAATCCCATATCAAATGATAACAGTTTACCATCTGTCCTTGGTCAGCCCAATGGAAGACTTCAAAGGATAGATTTAATAGCATATAGTTTGGCCTTGACATACAGACTGTATCTGTTCTTACTTAAAGAACAATAAAACCTTGTATTTAATTTCTTTTTTTTCCCCTTTTTCTTTAACAGATGGAGGGCTGGTGTCTTATTCCATTCTGTCACCCCATCTGGACGCCTTAAATGTGATACTAAGGGAAGCATGGGGTGAGCCCACCAAAAGCTCAGTTCAAGTTAAGATACAGTGAGAAAGGAAAGAAAATAGACCGATACCTATCTTACATCATGGCAAATTAAAGGCATTTAAGGCTGCCATAGGGAAATGTGGAGAAGAAATCAGCAATGACTTGTGAAATAATGGTGGCAGAATGTAACAATGCATCATTGGAGTGCACTGCAAGCTTTCAAAGAAGTACAGATGCTTCATCAATGACACCTAATTGAAAATAAACATTTTTGTCAGTCAGTTTATGTGGCACATTGCAAGCAGTAAACCGCAAGTCTAAACATCGCAGGCATCACTTTCTGCTTACTGTTCCTCCCGAGATCTCACCTGGCTGAGTTTACCAGAGGAAAACCTTCCTTGGGGAATTCAGAGAATGTGTTTTACTCTTGCTGAAAAATTAACTATTTTGCTCTTTTCTGAATGAGCTCTTCATTATAATCAAGAGTTCAAAAGTTGGGGTTTTTTTGTGAAACACTCCAATGCTTTAATACAGCGATGGCATTTTTTAACTCAAGAGTAGATTCAGTTAACATATTTAGCAGATGAAGGACCACTAAAATCATTTAGTCTGAGCTACTATCTGTTTAACATAGGGTGAAGGGTTGAACCCAGTAATTCCTAAAGGAGAATATCTTTTCCTTACTATGAAAACAGACTACAGTAGTAGTATGATTATAACAAGTATTGTATCAATGCATGCTGACTCCTTTGTCTGCAAATACTCTGCAGAAACAACTAAGGATGAGGTCTTCTCTTTTCACATTTCTGGAATAACTAACATATTCAGCAGTGTTATAAAATAATAGATATCAAATGGGTTTATTTTCAGGGGTCATTCTAAGTTTATTCTGGTCATTTACATATCTGGACTTCAATGGTCCCTTAAATTGCAGAACAGTGAAGAAACATCCTATTGTTGGGGTGCTTTCATGTTTTAAGGTGATGCCCCTGATCCTATAAGCAAGAGCTTCAGTCCCCAGTTACCTTTAACTTGATGCTTTCAACCTAGTGAGTCCTGACATTAAGAAACTTGGGGGAAGAAATGATGGATGGCAGGATAAGCAAGGCAAAATGATTATTGAATATTAGGAATTTATCTGTATCCTTTCCTGGTGTCTGTATCTCTCTGTAAAAATTAAAAACCAATGTAACTCCCTTCCCTCGGAGCAAAGCATGTTGATCAGTCACCATGGACTAAAATGAATCATAATGTTGTCATGTCAATCAAAGTTTTGACAGACAATGCCAAGTCCAGTGCCCAAAGCTTTGTGAAAGTATGACCAGGTTTTTGATCAAAGAATCTCTGCATAGACTACTCTAATCATATTTGAGAATATTATTTTCCAGATGAACCAAAATAGAAGAAGAAAGGTGTCATGGGTAAGCTCCGGGCAGCGTCTGAGCACTATGAGGCTGCTCACTCACATTCTCCAATGTGGGATGGGGAGGTGAATGAGGAGGCAAAAGTAAACCTCGCAGGTTGGGATGACAGTTTACTGGGACAGTAAAGGGAGGGGGAAGTAACAACAGGACTTGTAACAAAACACACAAAATTGTTGATACACAATGCAGTTTCTCACTGAACCATACAACTTAGACCGTACAGCTCAGAGCTGTCATGAAGCCAGACTAACCCTGAGCAGCACATCCTGTAGCTGTGCTGCTACCCCCCCTCCCCCACGAGCCCCCTTTTACACTGAGCATGACATCATGCCCCCTTTGGTTAGGTTGGATCACCTATCCCAGCTGTCTCACATCCCAACTGCTGGTGAAAATTAACCCTATCCTAGCTAAATCCAGGACAAATGGAAGAAAATTAAATTGATCCAGACCAAATATATTTTTCTATTTTCTGTGACAAAGATAAAACACCTGCATTTTTGCAGGTGTTTGGATTGAAAGAAATAATTTTGATAACTTTTTCTTTCTTTTTTTTTTAAAAAAAGAGAGAAAATGTAAATCTCTATTGTTAGAAAACTGCTGATGCCAACTTTTCCCATGGTCACCTCTGACTTTCATTCACAATTTGCAATGCTTAGGTAGATCACTTGGAACAGAACAGCCCTGTTTCAGTCTCCCAGGACAGCACCCCAGCCCTGAAGCAATAAAGCTATTTGAAGTATGAATCTCTCCTATTGACATTGTTCCACTTTGGGAAATGAGCATTTCCTAGATCAAAGACTCCACTTGAGTGGATACCTTAAACATAAGACTGCATAATTACTTTATATAAAATATATCTAGGCTGAAAGGTCCAATGCAATCTCAGCTTCAAAATGCACTCTGGCTGGGGACTTATGTACTCTTCTGACACATAGGAAAGGCTTTATTTAAATCCCTGTTGTCGGTTCCTCTGTAAGAGACTGCAGGACAGCACTTCCAAGGAGAGCAGCTCCAAGAAGCCAATTTTTCAGGAAGCAATAAATGAACATGGATCTGTGTATGTTCTGCAACTTCTGTGCAGTCAAAAACTGGGAAAGGAAGATTTGAACTTGAAAATATCTGCCCTCTACCAATACCTGAGGCACTCAGCATGAGGCAGGCCAGCCAGCACGTAAACACCCAAATCCCCAATCCTCACCTGGACCATGAGGGAATGTCACCTGACAGCATTACAAAGCAAAAATCATCAGAAATGTATGTGTTTGTTGGTAAGGGGTGTTTCTGCCTCATTTCCTCTAATGGACATTTCTCCTGTTCACTGACATGCTTTTACTGGCGTACTTGTGGAGGTAACCAGAGCAGGCTGTCTGCTTTGAGATAAAACCTGTGACCATGCTGAGATCAGCTCTAAACTGGGGGGTAAGGAAACATTTCAAAGCTCTTCCCCAAAGATCTCAGTAGGTCTCAAAGAATCAGTCTGCAGCTCTTCCAAAGGAGTCAGGCTGGGGGATCTGTTTGAAGGCTCCAATACGGCAGCAAACCTGTTTTCTTAACGATCTGTCCTTTCTCATCTGCAGAGGGAAACAAGTCAAGTGTGTCCTTATACACTACTTTAGTAAAATGGATGTGCAGTACACACTACATTACAGCCACCATGGGAATTAAAAGTATCTTGAGCAAATGGCCCCAACTCCTTGTAATTATCTTTTGAAGAGCAAAAAAAAAAAACAACCCAAAAAATCAAAAACAAACCACACAACAAAGTAGCTCAAGGACAGATGAGTTTGCTGTGGAACTGGTGAGCAGCTGTCACAGTCCATGGGCTCAGCAGTTTCCCCTGTGAGCCCGGCTCTCCTGCACAGTGTCCCAGACCAATGGTAGGGACGATGGGCCGCATGAGCCAGGGAGCATGCAGAGGTCCTTAGACAAGAAAAGAGCCTTCCCAGGGATTCCTGCAGGACAAGGCTGAAAGGTATCAGCCTTGTGTCTGAGCAATGCTGCCCTCCGATGGCATGTCAGCATGCCCACTCCTGCACTGACATCCCTTGGTCTCAAACACTTCAACAGGTCCCTTACCATCACTAAAAAGACAAAAAGAAGGGGGGTGTGACGATCACTGGGTTACTCTTTCTGGTTTGAGGCCTCTGAAACATACTCCCAGTGGGCAGGGCCCCAAGCTCTGTCCAGGCCCTTCTAGTGGGCCACTGCCCTCGCCAGCCTTCAGGTCCTGTTTCTCTCTGAAGTCTCGTGGCTGAGGAGCTCATTCCCATTCCACCCCTTCCTTTCAGAGGTGGTGCAACAGAGAGGCAAGAAGCTGAAAATTTTAACTGAGAGGACAAATATTCTTTTAAAAACAAATCTTCAAATCATGACAAGTACAGGTCTGTATGAAGCCCCTGACTAGAGTCATGTGCTCCCTTACCATACCGCCCAGGGGGACTGCAACCCATTCTGGGTCCTTAGGCCAGTCCTAGCACTGAGTCTTCTGACAGAAGAGGAAGACTTCTACTGTGTAAATATTTTTCTTTTGAAAACAGCTTCTAGCTCCTTTCCTACCTACTTGCTAGCAAAGTTCCTCGTCGTTGCCACAGAGTGGCTGCATATATCTCATGCAGTTGTCTCTGCTGACCCTGCTCAGGGCACATCTCCACAGCTTGGTGAAAACTCCTTTCAGTACAACCACTCAGCCCTGGCACCCCTCTTTCAGGTGTTCTCAGCTTCAGAAAATGTCTTTCCGCTCCATTGCCCATCTCCACCTGCGTCATTTCAGACCTGTAGCTTATTGGTGGGACCTGGCATTAGGTCCTGAATACATATGACGTTCTATTAAACAAACACACTTGTCTGAAAGTTGGCATAGAAGACTAAGGTACCCATGTCTGCAAGGACTTTATGTGGACAAAGGGCAATGGTTACATTTTGTGAATGCTCTTTTTGGAAAAGGAGGCTTGAACTGGGTACAACTCATAGGTTTACAAATATAAAAAGAAATTATAAATTGAAGAGCTTTAGCATGGCAGGGAAAAATTCATGGACTCCGCTCAGACCCAGACGGTGCCCTGGATGATAACTGTATTTTGTGCACTTAAGTGCAGTTGGTTGCAGAAGTCACTCACGTAGCCACTTTTAGCTAACAGAGAATACTCTTCTGCCTCTCCCTCAAATTCCTCAAATACAGGTGAAAAAATTTCTTCAGCACAGAAGTGGGTCTGCCTCAAGTGACTCCAGCCCACCTTCCAAATTTGCCGTGGTCAAAGCTCTGCAGTTCTGGGGCAAACCTGTAGCTTTTATGTAACAAAAAAGTAACTGACTTTGGGTTTACTATGTGCTTTCTCAGATGCTTCTCACATCTGGATTGTTTCCAGTGTACATACATAGTTTATATATGTTTACAGCTTTATAAAGTTTAAAAACCTTTGGCAGTCTCTCAGCCAGAGCTGTGATGGAGGTCTAGCATGTGTTTATGGGGCCTGAGCTCAGTATCAAAATGCTGTGAAGTTTCAAGCATCTTTATGGACTTGCAGGTGGAATGAAGTAGAAGCTGTAACCCAAGTGAAGAGTATTTCTTCTGCATCTAAAGCCAAAGTTTTCTTATAACAACAAATTCCTGACTGACCCTCACTGTAATCTCTTAGATCAACCACCAGATCCCAGGTAGTGCGCTCCTCTTAGGGACCTGCAAAGCTGTCTGGAGGGACACACAGGCTATCATCTCCCAGTGCCACTCCAGGTCTCACAACCTCCCTGACCCATCTGCAGTGCACACTGGTTTCAACAAGACAAGCCTGAGATATGTCTCTCATGCCATGGCCATGGGCTCCATTTGCCAGACAGGAGGGCCCTTTGCATGACTTAACCCGGGTCTCACTTTGCCTGAATTGAAGCAGACCCCACTGGGGAATGGGAGAAGGGAGCAGCAAGAGCACATCTACTCTCAGATGTAGAATCCATCTTTAGTCTCAGATTTTTGTCTGACATCTCCTAGAATCACAGAATGTATTGAGTAGGAAGGGACCTCAAAAGGTCATCTAGTCTAACCCCCCTGCAGTAAGCAGGGACATCTTCACTAGATCAGGTTGCTCAGAGCCCCATCAAGCCAGCCCTGAAGTATCTCCAGGGATGGGGCTTCCACTACCTCTCTGGGCAACCTGTTCCAGTGAGCCACCACCCTCATACTGAAGAACTTTTTCCTAATATCCAACCTAAATCTACTGTTTTCTAGTTTAAAACCATTACCTCTTGTCCTACTGCTCCATGCCCACCAGGCAGACAGGTGGGTAGTTCCCAGGGTCCTCCTTTCTACCCTTTTTAAGAAGGTGTATAATATTTCCTCTCTTCCAGTCACTAGGGACTACACCAGACCACCATGACTTTTCAATTATCATGGAGAGTGGCTTAGAAACTATATCAGCCAATTCCTTCAGGACTCTGGGATGCATCTTATCAGGTTCAATGGACTTGCGTACATTCAGTTGGTGATGAACCTTCCCTTCACTTATATTTGGAGGGACTTTGTCTCCCTGGTTCTTGTCTTGTGGGCCATCAGCTTGACAGCGGTGATGAGAGAGGTTGACAGTGAAGACTGAGGCAAAAAAGTTGTTGAGAACTTCAGCCTTTTCCTTGTATGTTGTTACTAGTTCACCTTTGTTGCCCACCAGAGGAGGTACACTTTCTTTAACCTACCTTTTCTGTTTTTAAACCCGTATAAGTCCTTCTTGTTTTTCTGGGCATCCCTTGCCAAGTTCAGCTCCAGCTGTGTCTTGGCCTTCCTGACCTCGTTCCTACACAACCAATGTCCCTGTACTTTTCCCAGGATACTTTTCCCTGCTTCCACTGCCTGTGTAGTTCTATCTTGTCTTTTAGTTTGACCAGCAGGTCTCTACTCAGCCATGCTGGTCTCTTGCCTTCCTTGCCTGATTTCTTATACCTGGGGACTGAGAGCTCTTGTGCTCTGTTGAAAGCATCCTTAAGGATCTGCCAGTTATGTTCCACTGTTTTGTCTTTGAGGGACGATTCCCAGAGAGTCTTATTGACAAACTCCTTGAAGAGCTGGAATCAAGCTTTCCTGAAATTCAGAGTCCTGACTGTGCTTTTCATATGGTTCATACGCTTTAGGACAGTGAACTGTACCAATGCCTGATCACCGCAGCTCAGGCTGCCTCCAGTCTTGATATTCCTGCATTGGTGACTGTCAGGTCCAATATCGCTTCCCCACAAGTAGGGCTGTCTATTTCTTGCCTCAGGTAGTTGTCAACAAGGCACTTCAGGAGTCTCTTGGATTGCCTACAGCTTGCCATACTACTTTTCCAACATCCCACACCCAAACCTCCCCAGGCTCCTCCTCAGTGGGCCCTCCTGCTCCAATCCTTGCTCTGTCCTTGGGAAAAGCCATACACAGTGGCACACTCCAATCTATGAACACCTGGAAATTGGATCTCAGAAGTCCATTTCTGAAAAAAAAAAAAAAAAAATCACCTTGCATGATTGTACACTAGCCCCTATATGGACTACCACATGCGATGATAATATTGTGATCTACTGGTTTTACCACCCCCACTATGACATGCTCTTGAAGCCTGATAAATAGCTTTTGGTGGTAGTCCATAGCGGGCTTCAAGCAGGCAGTCCAACAAGCAGTGGAGATTTTGCATATAAGGCTATTAAAACACAAGTTAACATGAAGAGTCAACTTCCTTTCATGCTGCTATAGCAAGCAGTGAGAAGATAAAGACAGAATGCATTCCTGTAATGAGCTAATTACACTTAATACAAAAGAGCGTGGGATGGCTACTCAGCTAGGTTGTATTAAATACTGATGGATCTAGGAATGCTGGACACTATAGTTTGCATTCCTTACAATACCTGAGTATCCGTTTCAAACCATTACCTGACAATCTAATTTCCCCCTTGAAATTTCAGGAGATGTAAGCCCTAGTTTTCTGTCCCCTCACTACCCTCAGAAAGTATAGCCCAGCTATTTTTACTAGCATTACAAACCACCTTCCATTTAAACCAAACTTGTATGAACAATGCCAGCCTTTCACTGCTTTTACACATTGTGCTGAACGTTGGTATTTCCTGCTTTGAGAAAGCACCTGCTATGAATATATAGTTCAAATTCATCCCACACACCGATGAACTGATCACAAGTACAAAACTTGTACAAACTGACAAATTGTAAACCATTGTTTCAAAAGGTAAATATAGCTGGCCTTTTATTAATAATGTACTAGCAGCTTCCCATAAAATAGTAGCCACTATTCTGAAAAGGCCATATCTTCAAAATAGGAAGAAAATATATACCAGTTCACTTTTCCCACTTGTACAAAGTGGAGGTTTTCAGGAATGTAATGGTAGAAATTGCACTAACTGTTGCAAAAAATCAGGCAATCAGAATTTGCTTTTACATAGAGCTCTATAAAGTGCAAAGACCTACTAAGAAGCATGCTATGACTTCTGTCAGGTTTTTAAGGAGAGGCAAGAAAGGCTCCAAAATTAATCCAGTCTCAGTAAACAGACACTGAACCCAGCTGCATGCTGACTCCCAGCACCCTGCTGTAAGCATTAGGAAGCTTCCCTCAGATAAAGATGCAGAAATGTGCCAACTTCTGCCCTCCATAACACCAGTGGAGTCCTATCATTTTATTTAAAGTGACGATACAACCTAGTTTGTCAAGCTTCTCATATCCAGCCAGGTAATTATACTTTAGCTGCTAAAGGGCTCTGGAAAATGGTCAATCATGTGCATGCTTGTTTGGTGTCACACACACATTTGCCATCTTAAAGTGATTAATGCATTTCCCAACCCAGATGATGAGTTCAGTGCAACCTCTGGCATTTAAAAGCAACTGACCAAGAGAAATAACTGAGGACATATCCACACTACTCATTTGTGACAGATAAAGGAGTTTAGAGAAGAAACTGTATAAATTCCCCTCAGATAACTCCTTAGATCTGACTTAATGGACTATGTCTGGTTTAGTCCAGAAGGCCTCCACAGGACATTAACATAGTATCTAAATAATTTCCCTGGACGTGCTTTTCAGGACTTGTGTGAAGGACCAGGAGAGGAATTAACATGTACTGGCTGGGGATTTTATATGCAGTTTAGCACATGACTTAGCATGAGATGCTAAGCCAGCTGAACAGTGTTTCTGATCTCCTGTTTCCCTGTCTTTAAAAGGAAGAGGGTACCTAGTTCCTAGATATGAGCTCCTATCAATGAGGCTGTAAGGCTCAATGTAGAATACCCTGGGATCTTTGGAAGAAAGATGTATGAAATCATTATTGATCCCAAATGTTTTGTATACTCTCTTGCTGTACTCAATAAAACAGTCAAATATAGAACATGTTTCTACAAAAACAGCATGTAGAAAATTCTCTATTGTCTCTTTCTACTTTATCAAGCAGCCCATGGAAATCTTTAAAGTCCTTAGTCAATACTGTTTAAAACATCAGGACTGATTTTGCACTCCACATTCTTTGTAATTTCTCTTTCTCTAAAACAGGTACTATACTTGTGTGAAGAATGTCTTCTCTTCATAATTACAACACACAAAGCTTCAGACATGCACAGTTCAGGTGAAGGCCTAAAATTTCGAAGGCTCTCATTATCCTTCCAACACAAAGAGACTTTTCCTAGGGACCGCTGCTTTTGCATGAAAGGATGTGTATTTTGTTTCCTTTCAATGTTACAGTGAAAGATGTCATGACCACATCACAGACTTACTGGTAATCCATTTCATGAACAATCAAATCCACCTATTGTATACCAGTAGCTTTATTATAATACAAGAAGCCCATAGAAGGGTGGCTTAGGAGCAAACTGGTTCCAAATTGTCCCTTCCAATCATTCAGCTCCCACTGCATGTCTCTTGGAGTCATACGGCTAGCATGTACATCTTGACGGTCCTGGAAATTATTCTAAATCAATTAACTGTACTCCAACTCAGCACTACTTTCGATTACAAAGTTAATACCTTGAAATGGACATTCTAGAGTTAACCTTGTGCCCTGCTTAATTAGTGACAAGAAGAGCAGCAGAATGTAGTGCAAGTGCCAAGTTGAGGGTGACAGTACCTACTGATGCTTGAGGATCTGCTACTAGAAGCAATACTGGAAAACGGAGGTAGTTGTAGGTTTTTCATATTCCCCCTCTGGCCTGCAAAAGTTTACTTTCTACAATGAATTTTCACATTATTTATGTGTACTTCTCAATAGGAAAATATCAGTAATGGGGCACAATGGTGCAGCTTGATGAGGTACTTGGCCAATTCTCCAGTGTTTGAAGGAAGAAGACAATTTCTGAAAATGGACTACAGAGCTCTTAAGACAGGATAGGTGTTCAGAGCTCCTCTAAGTAACTTTGACCAGTGTCTGGATGATTTACAACCAGCCCAATAACAGATTACGTTAAAGTAGCAATGGCCAGGGGAAAAAAAGAATTCTTTCTTAAATAAAAAGAGGCTTTAAAATTTCCTTTTGAAAAACAAACAAAACAACTTGATGCTTGTTTTAACAGAAATACTGTTCACTTGGCAGGTTTAGCAAGCTCACCACTGGCTTGACTGAGCAACAATACTGGCACAGCAAAGGGGGACAGAAACACATAAATAGGGAGAAGCAAAAGGAAATGGGACTGTGGTACTCACCCCATGTACCCATTAGATTGGCCTAGTTGTAATGCAAATCCACTCTCTGTCTGATATCCAGCTTATCCGTAAAGATGTGTGAGACAGGAATCAACCAAATGAGTCTCATTCTCCAAATATAAGACTTGACAGGTCTGAATGTGGATTTTAATGCCTGACCAAGGAAGGAAAGAGATTCTGGTGATGAAAACTTTTTGTGGAACAAAAAAAATCCAACCTGAATCCACATTCTGCAAAGCATTAAGGACATAGTTTTATCTTTGGAAATTATTTTACAGGTAACTGAGTAACAACTCTGAAAATAAAGCCTCATTTTATTCTCTCTCTTTGGATTTACAATGGGAAGGATTTAAAGAACTATATTTGATCCATTAGGTTGAAGAACTCACAGTACTGTACATTGTTTTAGTGTACTAAATTTAGTTGACTTCTGTCTCTTTCAATTACCCTTCTAAAAAGGACAGCTGAAAAATAATGTCTCTCTTTATATCATTTGGTTTGCTGTTGATTAATTCTTCTCTTCCAGTGCTTGCTTAGGTTTTGTAGGGTAGGGAGGACAGAACAGCTTAAGTGGGGGGGAAGCCTTAATAAAAAAGCTCTTTTTCTGAGCTTGAGCTTGTAGACTCTTCCCTTTCATATTTATATCTCATCAATAAAATGTCAGGATTGTTGATAAGGACACAAAAGTCAGACGGAGAATGAACTGAATCCTAACTTTGGTAAAATAGGCCAAATGTAAGAAATCCTGAATGTAAAAATAAATTTCTATGCATGCCATCCTCATTGTTAATGTGACACAAAACTAAATACAAGTTTACATAATTAATCTGCTGAATTGTCCATTTTTGCCACAGCACAGAACTGAAGAGGACTATAATGCCCTAAATTCTTAAAAGAACTGTGCTCTGCATCAGAGGTACTCTTAAACATTTCAGAAATAGTTCATTTCTATTTGGTATCACTTATGTGTGTGCCCTCTGTAAGCTATGTACAACTCTTAACACCCCTCAACCTCTCAAAAGGAGGTAGAAAGTAGGCATGTGTTCTGGGGCAGGTCTTGAACTCTGCTTCTTTTTTGCAAAGGATAGAACAGTGAGAGGCAAAGGGTGTCTGACTGTGATGTCCTCCAAACATCAAATGGAAATCAAATACTTTGATTAGGAGGGAGCAAAAAGATTAATGCATTTTAGTGATACGTTTAAATTTCCAAAATAGTAATTGCTGAACTTGACTGCTCTCAAAATCCTTTTTCTGAAAACAGAAAGAAGCAGAAACGATTTGCCCTGAATTTCTGTGGAGTCTGAGTGATCAAAAATATGTATCGAAGTTTTACTCCCCTACCTTGTTTCAGTGCTTAGACTGGGCTGATACTCCATGAAGATTTAAAAAAAAAAGAAAAAATAAAAAGGAAAAACCCCCAACCGAGGCTTCTGGAGGGGAAAGCAGCAGTCCATTCAGAAATCCACTAATTCCAACCTTCCTGTTGGAAAGGTTACAACAGTCTCCCTTACTACATTTGATAGCATTTCATTAATTATCAGGATTAATATACCACTAAACTCTAATGCAGAAAACTCAGCACCCGTCATGTATGTTTCATTGATTCCTCCAGAGAAACACAAAGCAAGAAATCCAGATGCTGTAATAAGACCTGAAAAACTTTCAAGTGCATCCAACAACTGTGGTAGTGGGAGTAAATGAGGTAACAGACTCATTTACTGTGATGACCTCCCATGATAAGGGGTTGGAACTAAATGAACCCAAACCAGTCTATGATTAACAAGCATACACAGAGTTGCTGGGAGTTGTGACTTCCTGGAGACATGGGTCTGTGGAGGAGTTAACCTGAAATCCCCCCTTCCCATTCACCCACCAGATAATCCCTACCCTTTCTCTTGGTGAATATTTTCTTCAGTCATTGCGATGCCACCAGGAACTGGGGAAGAACAGATCACATCTGCACCATAGTGGGTACAAACATAAGTAACTGGCAATGCTGCTGAATTCTGCTATAAGGTATGTAGGTACACAAGTCTGATAATCTTCTGTGGACGGATGGCTTAAATAACTTGCCAGCAGACCATATATTAGAAACATGTCACTGCTTGTGATACAACAGCAGGTGTGTTCTTGCCCGTAACTGGAATGCACCTATTGGGGCAGAGTTTGAAATATACCAGTTCAGACAAAGATATCGTCTTCAGGTTGTGACAAAGGCAACAAAAGAACAGAAATATCTTACTAGACTTTTTATTTTCTTTATAAACAATCTATTTAATGAATGTTGTTTCTCAGTTAAAGCTCCACTTTATAAACAGGCAGTAATTCTTATGACAGAAAATGATGCAAGGCCTTTTTGCCACCAGAGATTCAGATGCCTGTTTGGCTGGTGTTCTACTAGACTGATCAACTGTTGGGCACATAATATCCCCTGGCACTTGTTTAAAGAAGTCTTGCAGTTGGAAATAAAATGTGCAGCTTTAAGATGTTGGACACTCTCCATTGCTTGCTGCTGACCTACACGGGCTATCCATGCATTCAGGCAGGTTGCCACAGTAAACAAGCTCCCAGTGGAATGTGAAATGATATACAAAAATCTTTGTCTGTCTTCCAATCTAGATACTTGAGAACTCATGAGATAATTAGGGGTTTATAATCTCTGCTGTCACTGCCTTGGTGACCATTAATACATTAAGAAACTCAAACACTTCCAAGAAACCATTCCAAGACAAGAAACTATCATGCCTATGAAGAGGAGGAATACTCTGGTGGTTGAACATCATACATCTGGGTAAAACTGTTTTCCAGAAGAAATCACTTCTTTGGTACAATTTTTTTAATTCCTAGTTTGATGGTCTTTTGGAAAAGCTAATAGGATTGGGGAAAGCAACACCATAATGTGGAAACAGTGAACTTTAGGCTTCTCTCACGAGACTCCAGATGTGTCGGTAGAGCAGAAGTAGCAGGAAAATGGATTGATGGGGGAAAAACAGTCTGAAGACCCTGTAAAGATCTGAGAAGTTATGGTAGAAGAGATTAATAAAAGGAGAGAATTTAGATAGTGGAGAGCAAACCCTTTTCCACTGCTTGTGTTTCCTCAAAGGCTCCCTGTACTATCACAGTCCCTGCCAAGTTGCAAAACCCAGCTGGCTCACAGTGATCTAGTGGGTTCCCCAGTACCCATACAGGACTCATCTGGTCCCAGGGCTTTGAACATTGCAAATATGGCTCTGATTAGAACAGTGCATCAAATAGCAATTACAATTGTCTGCACTTAAAGGGGGGAAAAAATCAGATTAAATAGGACTGAGAGAGACAGGTGAAAGAAAGACCCAAGGTGGATGGATCTGTCTGGTTTTTTCCAGGCAGATATGATGAAGAGAAAGCAGCAAGGAACCACTGCTATAGGAAAGGCCCAAACCTTTAATCTTCAAATCTAGGCAAGAAGCACAGAGACTGTCCCAGACAGCAATCCCATTTCATCAGCTACAAGTACAACAGTGTGTTGTGTCCTGCCCTGCTCCAATGCCTGCCAGTGCCTCAGGTCTTCTCTGGCTCCCCTCATTTTCAGTGCTCTTCAGGGCAATGTAAATTTTAATAAGAATAATAATTATCCTAACGATGCTAAATAACTAGTCTAATAAAACTAAACTACTTGTTGGAATAACCCAAACATTCCCTTGGAAGGCGGAAGGAAGAAGCATATTGATGTGAAGTAAGCAAAGTAACTAATAAAAGAAAATCCATTTTACCATAGGAACTCAATATCTCACATTCTAGTACACCAGGTGTTCTGCAGATGAGTAAGAAGACAACCACCCCTCGAAAGAGCTTAAAACAAAGCCAACATGCAAAAACTGTGAAGAACACAGCGAAACCACAAACGCATCTCAATCCATTTGTTTCTCACTCTTACAGTTCCTCAATACCTTGGTCACAGTACCCTTAGCTAATCAAGGAATGTAAAGTTCAACATAAATTCTGTGGGTTAGCCTAACAGTTACTGTGTTGCAGCTTGTGATTTCACTTAGAAATTATTCGTTCCCTGTTAGGGCCCCTCTTGCGATTTTGCTTCTGTTACTGCTCTTAAAAGTTAATTCAGTGGAGTGCTAGAGAGTCAAAAATATCATTATATTTCTTGCAGGCAGGAGGTGCATTTTTAGAGGAACATAAACTTGATTTTCAAAGATACTGGATATCTGCAGCTCTTAATGGTTTTAAATGATATTTTGGGTGTTACCTCCTCAGAAAAGTCAGGCTTTCCATACAAACAACTGGAATTCATCCCTCAAGACAAAATAGTTTCCAAGCAGAGAAAGAAGAATTCTGGTCAGATTTAGAGAGAACCTTGTGCTACATTTATACCAGAAACAGGTAGTAAGTTAAAAAATTGGGTTTAGGAGGGCTTTGGCTTGAGGAAGGGAAACAAGCAATCAGTGAGATAACTCACTGTGACACGTGGAACCAGCTAATATATGAAGAAAACAGAGGCAAAAAAACGTTGCAATCTCTAAGGTGGTTATCGAGTGACACCTGTTCCAGTTAGGAGGTGGTTTTTCAATTCCACCTCCTTCTACCTTTGATACCACCAACTAAAAAAATCCCAAAGCCTATAAACTACTGATGATCAGCTCTGTCAGTGACAGAAAGAACTAGTTGTTAGACCATGGCCAGGTACTTTCAGCACTGCATTGTCATCTGAATATTGTGCTGTTTACTGCATACCTTCTGCTGTGGCTATCATCAAGCAGTGTTAGAGGTGAGTCATGGATTGCACATTTGCTAGTGCAGATCCACCCTCATCGTGCCAAAGGAAACAGCTCCATAATGAAAGATGAGTAAAAATGTAAACATAAAGGCACTTTTATTTTTCATAGATATATCTGTTTCGAGAAAGGAATTCAGTTTATTAGTAAAACTATTTTCGTTCAGGTGTAGCAGCAGACAGACAAAATTAGCTGGAGGGTTACTTACTTTCAAGTAGATCCAGTGCTCCACTCCTCTCCTGGCAGAAAGGAAAAGGAAAGTACCTTCAGGTTTTCAAGGCACAGATCGTGTATTTCTTGTGGTATGAAGTAATTTCTTTTAACATTCAGCTGTGCAATTCACCAATTCCCAGAACTGCATGTTATAGTTTGCATTCTGAACAAAGCTAAGTACCTTCCCTTCCAGGGCTCTTTTGTCTTCTAAATGCATCCTCCTTGGTTGTATTTCATGTTATTATGTTCTCACTGCTTCTGTATAAATGAACATATTAATCCTTAATTTTCTAGGTTTCTTGCTCTGTTTGCCAAGGAAGCGTTTTTCTCCTCTCAGAAGCTGCAGATGCAGATTACTACTGTGCCAGCTTCTTCCTGTCTGGAGTGGTCTGGCAAAAGGAATTAGTTTGGGAAGAAAGTTCATGAAAATGTGTATTTTCTTTTCACTTCTATCGTGCTTCACACCTGCCTCATTCTGTTCTCATCACTTTTCTTTTGAGTAGTCTTATGAAAAACCCATCACAGCAGCTAAGGTCTGAAGGGTTTGAAAGCTGACCTTCCAAGACAAGGGGTAGAAATATGGGAGGCAATCTTCCTCCCATCAAATTACAGTTCCTCCACAATTCTTTTAGCTTTTGAGGTATCCCTGAGAAAAGGCAGAATCTCAATTTTGGCTTGTTGCAGAATTCACAATGGTGAAGAAAAAGCTGTCTGGATTCACTGGTCAGCAGCATAGACAGTTGTGGGACTTGAGGTTCATTTGAGAATATTTCGGGTATTTGTATGCAGTAGATCTAAATGCAAGGACATTAAAGACTGGCATGTAAGCCTATATGGGCAAGATATGCTCCAGTAAGGTATCATCCATAGAGATGAAGGCAGCCTAAAATGAAACAAAGGATTCACTGAATCACCTTTCTAAATATTCAGCTAATCAACCTTGAAAATAACAGGGAAGAAGATCCCAACTGGGAATTTCCAAAGCAGTTGTCCCATCACACCTGCTTCCTCCATCTGTGAGAAAGGACATCACGAAAATCAATCCTCAGAGAAAACAGATTCCTTCTCCCTTTGAGCACTGCATCATTGCAAAAAGCCCAGCACCCCCAGAACAGCATGGGAGGTGAAGGAATTCACACTTATCACCACTGAGCTTTTGCAATCAGCCTGACGTTGCAGTGCAGCTCCTAACAACAGGACCTGTCTCATGTTCAGTGAGCACCAGCTCTACATCTTGCTTAACAATGGAACTGATGCACTATGGAAACTAATTTACATGTCACACTACGTATGCTGGTAAAAACATATATATACTGGTTATTTAGACATAATCTGGTGTTTGCCTCACACCTCCTGTAACGAAGCTACTGATATTTATCTACCATCACCCACACAGGCCACTGCAAACTATCCTTAAAACAACTCACTGGCAAGTGGTAGACTCTCTATTAAAATTGTAGCAGTTTTAATATCTGATGTCTTCAAAATGGTAAAGATTTTTCTTTTTTAAACCAGAAAAGTCTGAGAAAGCCATTATTTGTCAGAGGATGATCCAAAGGCTGTTAATCTCCTGTCTACACCTTGAGAAAGAAAAGAGGAGAAAAATCTAATTTAAACAAGTGCTACTAGGGATAAAAAATTCAGACTGACGCTACGTTCAATTACTCAGGAGGCTGAGGTATCCAGCCATGGTCTTCAGTAAAAGAGAAAATTATAGGGTCTATCAATTAGAGAAGCGGTGCTCTGAGCCTATGTGCTGGCAGGCGTACAGTTTTTTTAATGTCTGGCAGGATGTTTTACAAACTAAACTCAGCAAGATGACAATTCCACCAGAAGGTGCTTCAGATGGTTTTGCTAATAATTTTGATCAGCTGAAATGGAGAAAAACATCACTTTGTTTATTTGGCTTTTCCAGAACCTGTCAAATCAGAGCAGAACCATTAATTGCCCCCTTCTGCAACTCACCCCCAATCTCACCCACCTTCTTCCAGAAAAGACACACTTCGATTTTATTTTCTTTCCACAAGTATTCTGCATAATCAGCCTTTGTTCCCAAAAGAAACTTTGGCCATTCTTTGTGCACTTCCTTTGCTAGAAGGAAGTGCCATTTCTTGAGAATATTCATTGGAGGTTGGTGCTGCTACTGCTGCAAACATGTAAGTGCTAACCACCATATATTGGCTTTTGTTTTAATAGCCTTTTAACCAACTTTGTTAATGGACTGAATGCAATTTAGATATGGAACTTGGCTAAAATGTAGCTTCAATTGGCTATTAAAATTTAAGAGCCAACTAAGATAGCTAATTACAAAAAAGCTCCGGTGATAATGCTAAGCAGAATTAGTAATAGCAAATGACAGTCTGTCTAGTCTTATTCCCAAAGGGAAAGAAACTCTTAACTGAGAAGTCAACCAGACAACGTGCAGAAAACCTAATTGCATTACTGGTATTATGGCATCCCAAATCTGGCAGCTCACTGGGACAAAACAGTGAGTAAAGTCTGTCAAACTACTCAGGAAAGCAGCTGACCCCCTTCTTAATGCTAGCTGCAACAGATACTGAGAATTATGTTATTATTTTATATTACATTATTGGGAAATATCCCTGTAAAAATTATCAAACCAGCATCACGTAAAAAAATCTTACACCCAATTCTGAATTTGTTCCTCTTCAGATATTTTAGATTAGAGGAAAAAATATAAACAATCTGTCTGCAAAATGTTCAAGCACTAAAAGAAGCATTCTGTGCTTCATTATCAATATCCTCATTACACCATCAGCTGAAGTGCCGACTAGTTCTCCTGTGAAGATTTATCATGTATGGTGGCCACTTTGAAACATAGGTAGCGGAGTCTTTAACATTCCCTACTCAAGTGTCTCCCTGCTGTGCCTGTAAATGTCAGTCCAGTTTTTTCACGGCTGTGCGCACAGATTAGAAACAGCAGGAGAGCTTGGGAGTATGACTACAATACCAGTAAGGACACTTGTCTTCATGGCACTGCTCAAGTGATTCTTGGAATGCAGGACCCTGCTGTTTTCTAATATTTACACACAACTGGAGTCATCAAGAGCAGTAAATGCAGTCTAAAGGCAGCTTGCTTCTTTTGTGTTAGGGGCTTTACTTTTAAATGGCGATGTCAACGAAAACCTACTATACCCTCTGCCTCTAATAAAAGCGGTGTATTTCCCCATACACCCATCGCTGTTCTGCAAAACAGCACACACATATGTGTGCAAGCACATTACCGTATGCAATACTTACGGTGGTACTGCAGGTATTATCACAGCCTTCCACATGGCTCGTCCTAACCGTCCTACACATTAAACATCACCGCAGTTTACAGCAAGCCAGAGACATTCTCGCCTGTGAAGACTGTAGTTTCGAAGTCTCTTGTGAGCAGAGACAAGCCCTGAAACAACATTCACATAGAACAAAAAAAGCATCCTTTTTCTTCACAGAACACTAGCCAGTACAAACTTTTTCCAGGACAATTTTGGGGTGGGAAGAGGTAGGGGTGGCTTATGAAATCTGCACCTCAACACTTTCTTTTCTAATATATAGAAATACCCATGTCTAGATTTGGTAGTGTCAAAAGAAAATACACTCCTCCTTCAAAACTTGGAAACTAAGAAACAGTAAGTTACTAAAAAATATTAAAATATCAGATTACTGAAGTACAGATGAATGACCTTTACTCTGAGTATGCAAGACAAGCAAAAGAACACAATATGCTTTCTTGACAATAGTTCTTCAGAATAGTGTAGCATGCTTTTTGAAAAAAAATTATTACATGAAGTCATTAAAATGATAACTTTTGAGTTTTAAATGAGAGGTTTTAGCAATCCTATTTTTACAGCTGAAACAAAGAGAATGTTATGCTTCAAGTCATCACCCACACTTCGCTAATACCAATTTGCTAATAATGAGTCTGTACAGCAGTCAGAACAGAAACGAAAAGGCACTAGATATTTTAAATATGATATTCCAGTTTTATTTCAAAACAATGGATTCCTTTGCTTTCAAAACATAACCTCATTATTCATTCAACATTTTACGCTACAACATATTTATTTCAGTAAGTAGCTACTCAGACTTTACATAGGCAAGCAAGCAGAGCACCGGACATCCACACAAATACACTACCCACTGGCTCATATGGACTCCTTTTGGCTTGCCAAACCTCATAAATCAGTCTCCCTGACAAGAGGATGCTCATGCCTCAATTTCATTTAGATACTGCAAAAAACATGTAAAACAGTGGTATTTCACTCCAAAATTAAACACTGCATTAGTTGACTTGCAACTCCTTTCTTGACTCTTACAACTCAAAGCCAAGCAAGGAAGTACTTCTGAGAAAGGTCACATGCTTCTCAACTAGTAAAGAAAAGGTAAGCCATTATTTTGCTATGAGAAGCACACGTGAGTCAAACTTTCACTGGAACTAGATACTTTAAAAAGTTTTTCATAATCATAATTTTTCTAGCCTTTTCACTAATATAGAAAGAAAACCTGAGGCAAGGGGATTGAGAATAAACACTGGTTTTCCATTGGTTCTTTGCTTTGCCCTGGACCTTATGTCTGATACTCTGGTCTCTTTTTTTCCCAGAGAAATTCCGAATAATTGGAAAAACGATAGAAACAGAAATACCAAGCAAAATAAAAACCCACTAAAATTCACCACCTGTCCTCCAAAGAATTGTTTAAACACATTTTATAACAAACTAGAACGGATAGGATTTTTCTCTTATGTTCTCTTTTTTGAATTTCACCACTTTAGAAGTTTTTAAAAGCTGTTGCTAGTATTTCAGACTTTATCTCAGTGTACATTTAAGTGACCTCTAATAAGACTTAACCAAAAATCACATGCAACACTGCTGTTTCTTATAAAGTACCCCCAAAAAAGCTAAATAAGGCTTTATTTCTACATTATAAAGCAGGAAATAAACCACTTTCTTTTAGTCTGCCTTTAAGACACAAATTTTTGTACATAAAGAATAAAAAAAAAGGCATCCTCCCTTCAACATTGGCAAAATTCTGCATTAGTAAATATGTGTACATAAATTATGCAAACTTTTTATTAAAATTTTTTTTCAAAACCAGGTACAAACACCAGTCCATGTTTTCACAGGATTAATAATTTTTAAAGGAAAGAAAAATCTTACAGTGCTACAGTAACTGAAATAAACCCCCAGAGATGAATCAAAAAGCAATTTAATTTATTTCTCAATCTATTATTTACTTCTGAACTCTCTTTCTGGTGGCTGTGCCTTTCTTGGGTTTTGGTGAGGTACCCTTCCGGGTTCTGGTAGTTACTGCACCTGCAAAAAATTCAAATAGGAAAAATACAAGACTTTCTGAAAAATAAAATAACAGAAATGGATCACAAGAAAAACCTCTTGGTCTTTGACAACTCTGATTTGACAGATCAACTCAAATAATTTAGTTTTAACTGGGGAGCTAGAATTTACCACAATTTCTCGGCACAAATTTTTCTCCTGAAAAGCACAGCACAATTCAACTTTTTAAACCGTAGCATTACATATGGTTGAGCCAATTTAACAGCTCACCTCCATCAACAGATGAAGAATCGGATCCTCTCCGTATCCTAAAGCCCTTCTTCCTACCCATACATGGTCAGTTCTATGATCCCTACCAGTATTAAGCCTTTTTTGGTGCTCTTTTGAACTTGTGCTAAGCTGATTGTGGTGGTTTGACCCTGGCTGGAGGCCAGGGGCCAACCAAAGTCACTCTATCACTCCCCTTTTCAGCTGGACAAGGGAGAAAATATATATTGAGAGGCTCAGGAATTGAGATAAGGACAGGGAGAGATCATTCTGCAGTTAGTGTCATGGGCAAAACAGACTCAACACAGAACAAAGGAAAGAAAACTCTAATTTATTACACTACACAACACACACAGTGAAGCCAGAGATAATGAGAAGTGTAACCAGATCTTCAACTCCCCTCACCCTTCCCTTCTTAGCAGACTTCACTTTAGTCGTAATTTTGCTCCCTTCCTCCTCCCCTTTGTGGCACAGGGAGGGACATGGAGTGGGGCAATGGGGGTTTAGGTCAGTTCCTCACAAGTTGCTTTCCTTCTTGGCCCTGTGGGGACATTCCTCACACCCTTCCCCTGCTCCAGCATGGGGTCCCACTCATGGGAGACAATCCTTCATGAACTTCTCCACGAGTCCTTTCCCACAGGGCTTTAGGTCTTCACCAACTTCCCCAGCATGGGTAACTGCTATGGCATCCAGTCATAAATCATAGAAGGTCTCTCAGTCTCTCAGGCCCAGGCTGCTCCAGCCTAGTCCCCCACAGAGTCACAAGCCTCCCCCTGTAAACCTGCTCCATTGTGGGTCTCTCACTCATCTCTCTGTCTCTGTCTCACTACACAAGCTGCAAGTGCTGGCAGAGACTTGCTCCAATGTGGCTCACAGTGTCTTCTGCATGTCTCCACCTGCTCCAGCATGGAGACTCTCCACCGGCTGCAGGTGGGGTCTCATCCTTTTCCATGGGCTGCAAGGGGCACCCGCTCCACCAGTCTTCTCCATGCTACAGGGACATCTTTCTCTGACACCTGTGGCAACTCCTCCCCTTCTTCTTCACTGGCCAGTTTCTTATATCTTCTCATTCACTTCTCTCGTGGCAAAAAGCAGCTGCTAGCTGCTGTGATTCCCAGAGGCGCTGTGACTGTCACTGATGGGTTCAGCATTGGTCAACAATGACTCTGGCCTTGAGCCAGCTGCTGTTTACTCTGTCAGGCCTGCAGAGAGTTTCTCGCTGCTTCTTGCAGAAGCCACCCCTGCAGCCCCCCCTGTCATGCAAAACTACAACACTGACCAGAAAACCTGGCAAACAACTCTTTCTTTTTTTTTTTTTTTGGCCTAGTATTCTCAGAGTTTAGTAGTTGCAGCAGCTTACATCATGCTGACTGGAGCTCATTCAAGGGGAGGTGGAAATCACACAAGTAGAAAAGAGTAAGATTTTTATTTGGCAGTATCAAGCTGTTCAATCAGCTCAACTACCAATGCAACTTTACCTAGAGCTTTCAAGCTATTATTTCATGATGTCTTATTAACCAAGTTATCTAACAGTGCCATCTAAATAAGATTCCTAAAAAAAAAACCTGGCAGGCAGATTGTTCAAAGGGACCATGCTTAAATGCAGTAATAAAACCTCCCTGTACTTTGATTCTTTTCTGCCCACTAGCAGGGAAAAGTTTAAGAAAAAAGACAACAACCAACCACACTACATCTCATTTGTGTGAATCACATTCAACAATAGTGGCTTTAAGAAAAAATATTATTAAAAAATTGCTATCATTTTCACAATTCCACAAATGCAGTAACAATGAAATGTTTTTCCTCTCCTAGTCAGTGATTTTTTTTAACCCTGACTTCCTCTCTGAACTGAGTATGCCTAACTATTTAAGTTCTTGCTTGTGAAACTATATATAACTCTACAGTTCCTGTCAATTTCTTGATCTGCATTACTGGCAAAGAAAAAAAGGTAAAACTCAGTTTCATGGAAGTCCTTAAGAAAGAAGCTGCTTGCATAAGACAACAGCCTTTGAGCAGTTATGAGTCACTCACTGATCGTTCAAGCTCAATGAGTAAATTTGGGAGAAAGCAAGGAGGCAGAGAACAATGCAAACCAACCAAAATAGTCTTGAGCCTACCCAAAACCAAACCCAGGTCAAAAAAAGCAATGAACTATTGCAAATACTTTCGTTTCATGGTTTCTTTTCTTTTTAATTGTACGCAACTTCATTTGCTCTTAAAACATTGATTTCAAATTAAAAATACCAAATTAACTTTGAAGAACTTTTCCATTCTTGAAAATGAAATGGAAAATTAAAAAGATATCCTTGTTCCTTTTTTTGTCCAAAAAAAATTTGTTACATTTTATATAAAACTACAAATAGATTTTGTCAGATAATACATTTTTGATTAATAAAGCACTTAAAAAAAGCCAAAACAACAACAGTCGGCTCTGGATATATTATCTTATTGATCAGAGCAGCGTTATCAATGAAAGATCTGCTCCACCACCTCTCCAATGGCGATATAATAATCTAATCTATCCTGGTGCCCTTACAAAACACAGGTAGCTAAAAGCTACAGAAGTACGTATAATAAATTAAAGTAGTAATGTAACTATGTAAATTATTCCACCTCTCAGCTAAATTTTAGGTTATTTTCAAGAATTAAACTTTTCAAAGTCGCAGAATATTTCAGTTACTAGTGAATTCTAACAGATATGGCTTCTGAATTTTTACTTTGTGGTAAGTAGGTTGAGTTATCCTCTGAACTGCACGAACCATATTGGTTTTCCTCACTCTGTCCCCCGACAAGGTTTTCCCCTGGAATCTACAACAGTAAGCAGAAAATGACCAAAGTTCCTCTTCAAGAAAAAACAGTAGCCTGTTCATTTTCCCCTTCTTTTATCTCCACCAGTTTTGACTGAGGTAACTGGGTTTTCTTCCCATCCAATCATAGGCTGTATAATCAAATGCTGCAAAGACAGGTCAAATTCATGTTCTATTATCAGAAAGTCTGTCAATATGAAAATTATGACCTTAAGTAAGGAAATACTACACGTGTTTATTTAGAGAGAAGAGGGAAATAGATTATCAGATTTTCATTCCTGTATTTCAGGAATGTAGTATTTGATGTTCACAACTGACAATACAAGCCACTGAAGCTTATAAATTCCTAATTCAGTAGGAGCTTACCCATTTCTAGTTGCCCATGCTAGAATACCAAGAGAGCTACCCTGTTTCTGATTTTTCCTTCCTTGCATTAATGAGTTCTTTTCAATGCTTTTCTAAACCATGATAATTAAGAATCTCTACTTGAATCATAACCAGAAGGAAAAAAATATCCTTGTCATGGTTCTTTTATTCATAATTTCAAACTTAAGCAGCAGAAAATTTCTCTCCCACTATCCACTTAACTATGTTAAACTGGGAATGTCTGCTCTCCACCCATGTTTAGCTTCAAAGTTCACATTTATTTCAGAACTGAAGGTCTTCTGTACTGGAAAAGCTCATCTGCCTTTTCAAAATGAGTTAGCTTGGTAACTTATTATTGCCCCCTCCACACAAACTTTCTTGTGGAAGAAATGTCAATTCTGTTTCTGCAAACAGGAGAAGTCCTGTGTGGGCAGCACTAAATGAGGACACAAACAAAGTTATTAGAAGCAAAGGGGAGGGTTTTTATAAAGCAGATTAAACTGCATTAGGTTGCAACAGTAATTTAAATGAAGAATTATATGGGCAAAAATAAACCAGATGGTGTCACTACACAGCTTGTTTTGAGACTGGAACAAAGTTCAACAGAGGCATAAAGAGTCTCACAGGCTCCAGAGGAATTTTTAGACAAGTTGACTGATATCTGATCCTCTCTATGTAAACAGTATTATAAAGCAACTTTACAAAGAAACTCAGCAGCACTGTGTAAAGTCTTCAGCTCTACCCTTCAAGAAAGTTCTGAGAAAAATCGGAAGAGGGGAAGTCAGGAGTGGTGATCACAGTGGTTTCTAGTGGTTTATAGTTCACTAAGTAAACAAAGAATTTAAATAATTTTTTGAAGAAAGGAAAAAAATAGAAATCTGATGGTGCAGCTTTTTGTACTCATCAAATGTGCAAAAGGCAGCTGCATAAAATGATAGCAATTTTCATGTCCATATTGCATAGGAGAACTAGTGAGTTTAAGGGAAATTCCTATTAGGTACTAAAAATACCAAAAGGAAATACTCCACTCTATCAAATCTTTTTGAATAGCAAGGAGAGTTAACCATTACAAATGGTGTTGACCAGGGATCTTTTAGAACCTCTGTAAGAGAAAATGTTGGTATGTATCAAGATCAACACAGATGTAGACAGAGAAGCCTGTACTTAGGCTGGTGTACAGAGCAGATCACCTCCTGATGTCCCTTTTTGTTTTCAATTCTAAATACATCATTTCAGAAACACAATAACAGATAACACTGAATCTATGAGTGCTATTTAAAAAAAGTTAACTTCAAATTGTTCCAAATAAATCAGTTTATTTGTGAAAATCGCTTTACTGAAGACATTCCCAAACACAATCGTAAATACACATATAATGCAGCATGTCTTTAAAAATAGCCCTCCTCTCCACCACACCGTGATTTGCAGGAGGAATAAAGTTTAATTCAAATATATTACTTGTAAACTTGAAAAAGGAGTATGTCTTCAGGTCACAGAAAAACAACAAAAAAGCAGACCGCTATTCTGAAATGTAAGGTCATAATACAAACATTACCCCATGGAAATTTTCCTCAGAAAGTTTTTTGTTTTGTTTTAATTTAATACTTCTCATTAGCAGCAAGCACAAGAAAGTCCTATGACATGTAACAAGGAACTTCAATGTATTTACATTTTAAATTTGTTTAAGTGTTAGAAGCGGGCTGAATAGATTGTACAGAAATAAGCTTTGAAAGGAGGACTTAAGTAGAAAACTATGTCCCAAAAGAGACACAGGAGTAAACAAGAACACTCCTGTAATTTACATCTTGGACGCTAATTCTGCTTCTTTGTTTTAGTGTCACATGTTCCAGGTGCTTCTCAGTGAATCTGTCACTTGCAAATTGTCAAGGACAATCATTATTCAAGGAAAACCCACAAAAATATGTTTTATATCTAACTTACTTTAACCTTTGTACTCATAATATTTAAATATTTTTACACTTAAAAATTACTTCCTACTGGTCCTCTTCTAATTTGAGTAGCTTTTGAAGATTGTCAAACAATTCTGTGGCAGGCCAGAAATACACAGAGATCACTTCATATTGTGTTTGAATATACTTAACACAAAATACAGTGGCAAGTTTGCCCATATTTCTGACAACTGAGAGCAGTATTTCTCTGCTCCAAACCCTGAATCATTCCATTAATTTTCAGATATAACATAGAAGCACATGCTTTTTACTTCTAAAACTAGATCACAATACTCTCATGCTAGAACATTTAACTTGCAACACTGCTGCATCAGGTATGGGGAGGCTAAGAGTGGTTCAGAAAAGAGCCGATCTTTGACATACTAGTCACAGAGAAGGACATTCTGTTTTAAGACTAATACCTACTTACTCCTGGAGGCTGTTACAGATACTAGTCAATACCAAATCCTTCACAAGGAGGAACACATGAGTAATAGACAATTACAGTTTTTGCTGAAAATTTTTGTACAGGGGTATAAAACAAAAGAGGTAAAAATCTACATATAATGCAGGCACTGGCATGGAGTAGAAAGGCAAGTAACAAGTGATGCCATAAGCTCAGAAAAACTATCATTTGCTTTCTCCTAAAGCTTGATGACAAGGCCAATAATTTCCTAACTATAAAAGCAAGCCTAAGTGCAGATTTAATCCAACATTAAGTAATAAATCTTGCTTGAATAAAAGAAAAAAAAAGATTTCTAAGACAATAATCCAGATACTGATTTATGCAAAGCCACGCAACGTAAATAAACATAAAGTTAAGTACCTATTAATTGAGAAATACTATTAAACCTCCATTTTGGAATGACTTTGAAGCAATCCACCACTATGACTGCTCTCATATCAGATCTGTTCACATGGTGTATTTATACTGCAAGAGTAACCAGTTAAAGCTGTAACATGCTACATGCTATCCAGAAAGCAGTACAGATATAGTACACAATTCCTACTCATAGCAGTATAGACTATTAAAAAAGTACATTACAAAAATGCACTACTTCTTCACATTTGCTTCCTTATTTCTCTCTATACTGTCCCAATTAAACACCAAAATTGTCTAAAAGAACCCACACCACCACCAACAGAAAAAAATGCTGGTGTAAAAAAATTCTGAAAAAAATCTGCATTTCTTTCAGTCAAACTTAATCAACCCCCAAGATTAAAAAAACCCCAAACCTGCTAGTGATAGAGGTTTAATTTCTATTGGCAGCTTTGAATTTAGGATTATTAAAAAAAAAAAAAAATCATTGAACTCTTATTTTTCCAGCATTTATGCTGTTTTCATTGAAGTTCTCTATACTAGCTGCCTATTCAATACAAACTGATTAAAAATAAGCATTATTAGTCCTATTAATATTATGCAGTACACCCCTGCAGAAGCGTTGGTGGATATGTACGGCGTATGCCAAAATTTGGTATTCTGCTTTAACACTGTCATCACTTAGAAGCCTGTGCATTTTACTATCATGCACGAAGGCAGCCAATACTGAAACCTGAGCTGTAACTGAGTGTTAAAAAAAAATAAAAATCCAAACATGTTGCTTAAATAGAAACCATCTTTTCTGATAGCATTTTTCTTGGTAGAGAGAATGATTAATACTTCAACATCATCTGTATTACCTTAAAAAATGAAACCTCTTAAAATTCCAGCTTTCGGAAAAGCATATGGGTTCCAGTTATCACAGGAAAAAAGAAGAAACTGATAACATGCTGATTTAAATAAAAAATAATTTAAGAATTCCACATATTATTTTGGAGGTACAACACAGCTTGTTTCTTGAGGGCTTTCTCAAACTCTGTTTCTAAAAACAAGAGTCTTACACTCTTCCTTGGCAGCTCCAGAAACACTGATAGCTGGGCTGTGATTGAAAGAGATGGCGTTTACTGAACTCACCTGAAGTGGCCACTCTTAAGCTGCAAACAACCAGGGGGAGCAAACAGGAAGAACCAAGAATTTCAAGATGCCAGTCTTTTCTCAGTGACATTCTTTTTTCTTTTGTTCGCCAAGCCTGGGGGCTCCCCAGCACCCGCCGTAGCAAATTTCATTACTGGCAGAGTCCCTGTAGTCACTGAGCACCCTGGAGTACTCAAACTGCTGCACAGCTGACCAGGATCTTTTTGGGACAACTAATCCTTTGGACTGGATTAGACAAACCGCAGAGTCAGATGCGGTTAATGCTAATTAGCTAAATACCACGAGGCTGCATGGCTCCTCTTGCCCCTGTTTTTAGTGCAGACTCATGAGAGGTTTGAACACCTGAAGAGTAACCCCTGTCTGGCCATATTTATCCCCTTTTAGAAACCAATCAAATAGCATTTCAAGAACTTTAAAAACTTCAACTTCTTATAATTAAGAGGTATCAAGAAATTACCAATTTTACTGGATAGTAAACTTTAGGATTTATTTTTTTTTTTTAGTCACAGGACTAATCCATAACAGAGGAACAGGTTAAAGGGAACATAAAACTAGTCAAATTTGGTAACAGTTTTAAGTATATCTAAAATAATCATCTATTTTCAATTTATCAAAAGCATCATAATCATACGATTACGAAACAGTTTTATGAATCATGTAATAAGTGGTAAAGTTTTTAATTCCAAATTTGGAGAGAACAAAATGAGTAAGTGCATGTATCACTTTTTCACTTGAAATCATTTGATATACTCCCCCCACTTGGTATTCATTAAATGTGCTAGTATAAAAAGGTGAAATTAGAACCACTTCACCTGTAACACTATTAAATTGGCAAGAGGAGGTTTAAATTTAGGCTTATGTCCATCACTCATTTTAACCACTGGATGATGGAAATATACAAAGCCTTCCAAATACCTTTACTTAGTCTGTAAAAACTTAGCACTTGCAAAAAGCTGATGCTACCACTTGGACTGTAATCCCTCAAGCTCTTTTTCATCTCCATCTATGAGAATTTCAATCTACAATCCCAGGAAAACAAAAAAAAAGAATAATATATAATATAAACTGAAAGTATATTCTGCTCATGTGCATTAAATCACAAGCAGAAAATAGCGGTATTAAGTATTTTGTTATGTTATAGAAAATATATAATGTTAGAACTATGAATAAACATCACCATCTTATCAAACACTCTATTTCCTTCCAATAAAGTATAATCTAATTAACAGTTTTTCAGCCACATACAGACTAGAAGATTCATAAAAAACTAAATTCAATAATTCAAAAGGCATTCAAGCAAGCAAAATGCACTATACTGTTTCAGTAAAGACACTAGGGTAAATCTGTAACTTAGCAATAATATTAGTGTCTTTGAAACGTTACATTTTCCCATCATACCACACTCCATCAAACCCTCTTTAAACAAGTAAATTTTTGGGGGGCAGACTCTAGTGCTACCACTTTATTATGTTTGGACTACAGTCAACACCCGGTATTTTACTTTAAAAGTTTGAAGCAAAAATTCTTTAGGGAAAAATATCTTTGTAAATACCTTAATTCAGTGCACATATACATGAAGGTGTTAGAAAGTTAGATGCAGAAAACAGTTTGACTGGACATTCCCCATAGGCTTACCCTATACAGATCTACTGAAGATTTGTGATCTTGGACTTAAAGTAATCCCACTTTATCTGTTCATGACTTTTTCCAGACAACACTGAAACTGTGCCAAATTATGTGAAATGTAGCTTCAGCATATAGCTGATCCTCTCCTGGACCACTCACTTTTGGAACCTGCTCCTGCTGCTAGCCCCTGGGTTTAAACACACTGTGATGAACAAGTCCTGAGCAGTCAGCATATTTTGACAGTGAATTGCTCAAGACAGCAGGACAAAAATGAGAATGGAGGAGAGAATGAGTGATGGCAAAATAACAGGGTACAAACACCAATTTTTATCACCTGACATTTCTACCAGCGTTAGGCAGCATATAATTGGAGAGTGAGTATACCTTTCTTTCACAGAAAGTTTAAATATTTTGTTTTATTAGAATTGATCTAAAGAGAAATTTTGAAATTTAAAAAGCACTTGGAACTGCTAAAGGTAAACGGTTGTGTTGGGTATATGTGGTGGTCCTGTGGCAGGGTTTTGATAAGCTGTGGCAAGCCACAGCAGTGGCCTCTGTGGGAAGAGGCCAGATGCCACCCTGTGCTCAATGTAGCCCCTTCCAGCTGGCTCCAAAATAAACCCACCATAGGCCAAAGTTGAGCCCAATGTGCTTGTGGCACTTTTGTGAAAATATCTAAAAGCAAGCAAAAACCACCGGACAGATGTGGTACTCCACAGCACCAGAGCAGATGTTTCCTCCCTACCTCATGGAGAATCCAGGATGGAGTAGACATCCCTTACAACTTGTGTGAGAACTCACACTGGAGTGGACAGACATTTCCTGAGGGAACTGGAGCACTTTTATTTTCTGAAGAACTGCAACCCATGAGGGAGCTCCCACACTGAAGCAGGGGAAAAATGTGAGGCAGAAGGAGCAGCAGAGAGAAAACGCTATGTACCACAGCACACTTTTCCATGTACCCTGCACTGCTCAGGGAGAGGTGCAGAGGAGTCTAGAATTAAGAAGCTGAGTTTGGGAGAAGGGTGAGGAAAGGTGTTGTTTAAAGTCTGCTTTTGTTATTTTAATTGGCAATTAATTAATTTTCCTCAAGTTGAGTCCATTTTGCCCACAACAGTAAACAGTATGCAGTCTCCCAATCTTTATAGCAACCCATGAGTTTTTTCATCCAATTTTCTCCTCCTGTCTCACTGAGGAGGGGAGTGAGTGGATGCGTGTGAGTTTGGCCCTTAGCCAAGGATAACCTACCACATCAGCACATGCAAGAAGGATGTTTTGACTTACTAGAAGTAGTACGTTTCTTTTTTACTGGACTTCCTGTATCTTCTGTTTCTGCTTCACTCTTCTCCTTGGATGCAGCTGCTGCCTTTCTTTTGTTCTATTACCAAAAAAAAAAAAAGCAAAGAAAAGAAACTGAACTCAAGAGCAGGAAAGACCACACAAAGTAGAAAGTATCTTATCCTCATGAGGTATTCCCCAACTTTAAGCATTATCTCTTCACACATACTATAAAACATCTCCAGTTGTAGAGAAAATTTATTCATATACTAATGCAAGGATACTAGCATTCGACAACAGACAAGTTCAGTTCCCCTATCTGTAGATTACATTAGCAGTTGAAATTTTAATGTATGAAAACAAAAGTCTTTATGATCAAAACCTGTTTGGTTTTTTTATTTACATTGAATATGTTACAAAGGAGCAATCTGAAGAATCTTAGAGAACAAACATTTTATCCAAAGTTGATGTTAATTGCTTTTTTAAATGCAATTACACCTCATTAAATTCAAGTTTATCTCAATCCTTACTTCTTAAGGCTTTCTTTGCACAGCTTAAAAGTAGCTAACACCCACTGACAATACTTTTTTTTTTTTTTTTATAATAGCAGCTATGGGTTCTATTCCAAAGAGAGGTACTTGTGAAATCTGAACTCCATTCAAGGTACATTATCGTAAAACCTCTAAATGGATAGAACTGTTATTATCTGTGTATTACAATTAATCTTACTGTTGCAAAGTATTCTTAAGGTGGCTATGGAAAGAACATTTTTAAGAGACGTGTGATTTTTGCAAAGGATGACTTGACCTGTATCCATTTCAGACATAGATGATAACTTTGATGAACACTGGAAGAGTTTACCTTTTTTTTTTTTTTTTTTTTAATTGCATGAGATGAGAGCTTTACTAATACAGCTTTAAAAGTGGCTACAACTTCACATAGCTCATGAGAGAAGGGGAGAGTGCATTACATCTTTCCTTTCCAAAGTGTTGCTTCATGATTACCATCTAAACCCTGCTGGGCTGAACAGATTGGTTCGATAATTACATACAATAACTGCAGTGGGCAGGTAACCCTCAGCTGGCACAGGGCAGCTCCCCTGTGAGAACTTCCATATGCAAACTGCACTGATGGAGTGCATTAGGTACATCTTTCCTGCCGGTGCACAGGCCTGATTACCGCCAGCCAAGACTCCAAGGTTAGCATGTCAGCAGATTTGTGATGCATTAGGCAGGAATAAACACAGACACTTTTGTTCATTCTGACCAAAATTAAGGAGGACTATTTCAGCTCTGTACTGCTTTTATATGAGAGATAATGCATTCCTCCCAATTGTACTAGACAACATTTTAAATGCTCATCAGAAAACCAGATATCCAATACATGCTACACAAAAGCAAATACATTTATCTTGTTTCCAAGCTTATTTAATAAAAAGTGGTTTCTTAATCTCGATGCAGGTGAACTACATAGCAGTAGAAATCAGACAGCATTCACAGGACAAAAGCAACACCTGCGCATCTGAAACTGAACATTAGATGGAACCACAAAGATCCATATTTTTTTTAGCTTAGTTTACTCATGGTATTTCCCAACAACTCTTCAGCACTAGACAAAAGTTAAGATGTAGTCCTTGCCCCAAATTTAATCAAGAATTCCAGATGCTTCCTTTGATACATAGTATTATTAACTCTTTGTTTTGCTGGAAGCATTATAAAATACCACACACACAAACCAACTTGCAATCACTATACAGGGCACAACCACTCTCCCACCCCTCCAAAAAAAAAAAAACACAACAAAACTCCAGCAGAACTGTGGATTGCCTTTCATTTAAATATTCATCTGGGGAAACCTGAGTTGTGATATAGAAAATAAAATGTTAACCGTTAATATAGAACATGTCCCTGAGGTTGAGCCAGCTACCAATATTGGAGAACAATATTCGACAACAACCTTTCTTATATAAGAAGATATTCTTTTTTTATATATATATATAAAAAAAGTGCACATCATGGCTCAATTAGCTATACAAGCTGAAAGCATGTAAGAATCCTACATTCTATGGATCTATTTACACAGAAGCTAGAAATATTGCCTCCTAGCTATGATATAATTTCAGACACCAAATAACCCTGTTTTAAGAAAATATTATGGCAAACTTCCCCAAAGAAATTGCAGAGCAACTGTGTTAAGACCTGTTGTGATTAAAAGATCAGTACAGTCCAAATGCCATAAATATTCGATATTATAGGCCAAGGTGGGTGCTAGACTGCATTTTTTTTTCAAATTAGACATTAAGTATGCCAAAAGAAGTCAGCATGTGCTAGAAGATACTGGCTTTCAAAGGCAAGATGCTACTCATCAGTGGTAAATTATCTTTATGGAAAGCAGTTTCTAACAGAGTTTGGAATTTGGAGCTTCTCTTTTAAACACTCAGTCATCAAGTTGAGCTTCCTGTCACAGCTGAAAACACATACAATTTTAGTTAGCATTCTTATGTTTTTCGTTTCTTCTTCTGTGCATCTAAGTGTCCAGCTTTTCTCAACTAGCACATACCATCTTCCTGTTCTCCTAGCCTCTCCATGTCAGATACTCCCTGGAAGGAAAACCTAGTAGCACAAGCTCCCAAACATATATTGTGGGAAGGGACACATCCTGCTGAAGACCCTCTTTCTATTAATTCTTGAAGAAAATGGCAAAATATGTCATTGAAGGGACTGGCACAAACTGTTCTTCCACCCTAGCCTATACCACAGCTGTTAAAATGCTTAGAAAATGCAACACAGAAGGAAGAGTTATCTGTCCTGATATTTGGTCAAAAGCAAGCAGGGCAATGACAACCTGATTTCAAGTAAACAATATTATTCTGTCTGGACAGTCTAGTTGGCATGAAGTCCACTGCAATTTGAAGCGGACAGCTCTAAACACTTACACAAACAGGCTAGTAACACTATTTTTTTAATATATATAAGTGCTTGAACACATGCTGACCATGCATATGGTTCCTCAAAGTTTGAAATTAAATAAAAAAGAAGAAAAAAAAGAAAACCCAACGTAAAAACTAGTTCCTAACTGACACTAGCAAGTAAGAACCTGTGGAAAAGTATTATCCCACCCTTTGGGCATGGTCTTTAATGACTAAAGAACTAAGATTTTTGAAGTTTTATTGCACTGAAAATGTGCACCAAACATCTCTGCTGGACAAGGACATTAAAGGTCACAGATGCTGGCTCTGCAGCAGGCCAACTTATTCAGCAAAGCAACCAGCCAACCGTTGAAAACATTTTTTTTTCCTCCACCAAAACACAGGTCTCAAGCCATGTACATCCATGGGGGAACAAAAGAATTTATGCTAACAAACTCTCCATTTAGATAGACCTTTATCCTAATATTTTCTGCTGAACAGAGAGTAAAGACCATGGCTGTATGATTTTAGCCAAAGTACTACTTATTGTGAAAAAAAAAAGAAGAAAGAAGAGCTGGATGTATGTCCTCAGACTTTAAAATCTGCAACTTTTTTGGTGCTTTTTGCCTATCTTTAACAACCTGCTGATCATGTCAGCAAGCAGAATCGTTGCATTAGAATTCTCAGTTCCCTGGTTCATGCTAAAGGAACCAATAAACTGCCCACCTGTTATTAACAAATGCAAATAAGCAAGTAATAAATGCAGTTTAAAGTAGAGGATAAATTTTATTGTTCCATACAGTTGAACTCAATGATATAAAGGTATTTTGTATTCTATGATTATTTGACAATTTTATATTTTTCTTATAAAATGTTTTAACATACAATTTCCCTAAAGCTTAAAAAGCTCTCACGCTGTATCCAAATGGGAGTCCAACTCTAAAGTTTAAGGCTTCTTAAATACAAAGAATAAAATACCCCTGGACTACTACTATAGTTAAGACGCACATTAGATCACAGTGAATTCAGTATGTGAATTTCAGAATCAAATAATTGGCATAAAGTATATAAAGTAGGCTTTGAATTAGCCATGGAAAAGAAACTAGTCAGAAACAAAATCTAGATTTATTTTGCCTTACATGAATTTTTGACCCATTTAGAGTTTTACCAATTTAAGTAAAATAAGTAAATTAACTGAATGCTCATCTGTATGAATGACATTACAACTAGATATACACATTCTGTTCTCCAAGACAGTATCTATTATGAAAGTATACCTAAAAACATCATTCTGTATTAAACTTCAATAATTGTTATTAAAACTTAAGAGAAATAACACATAACAATAAGACTTAAAGGTTTCATTATTTTCTTATTTCCTACTGGATGGCACTTACTTCCAATACCACTTTAACGCTTTAAAAGTGCATTAAAAGCTGACAAACCTTTAGACTACAAACCTTTTGCATGGGTTTTGTTTGCAAGCCTCCATTCTCTGACACGCCAAAGTCAAGTACTCCATCATCTTTTTGTCCAATAGCCTTAAGACCTTGCAAAAGTATTTCTCGGAAATGCTGATAAACAGGTTTCTCTTCATAACCCAGTAGCTTCACCTTTTGCATATATTTCACTATTTCATCTAAAGAAATGGGACCTCCAATTAATTTCTGTTTGAAAACATTTTCATCATTCACTTTTACACAAAACAGTCAGAAATTATACATGTACTACTTACACCGTTTTTTGAAACTGTTATTTATAAACTCATAATTACAACTTTACTACAACACATTTTAGAAAAAAAAATTATACCAAGGTTCATTACACAGTGCTGACAGCATCCCTCTTTTTACACATTCCTTGCAATGAAGAAAACAGTCAGTCATAAAAAAATGTAACAGGTTCATCTTCACCACTGAATACTTGTTTACATGGTATTTCTTAGCCTATTTTTAAAAATGTTGAAACTCAGTCTCAGAATCAGTCCAAGACCGAAGCATATTAAAATAAAATCATCAAACACCTGACCACTGAAAAGAAAAAAACAGACAAGTCACACCTGATTGAGAAAACTCCCTTCTGAGTATTTATAATACAGACAGATTAAAAAAAGGTCTACTAGAAAAATCACTGAGGCCACATAGGAACAACCTAGACTCCAGGCTTGCATTACTTCATATTTTGAATCTTTCAAATTCAGTTGTGAAAAATCAACTTGCACATTTCATAGGGGAAATTACTCAATGCTGTCTTCAGGCAGAAGCAATGGTGTCTACAGTTCATATAACTGCAGCCGAAAGGAAGAGTTTAAACTTCTCCTAATCTACAATCTAATTCTTGCAGCTTTGCTGTTGCTGATAAAAGAAGAAAAATAGGTACAAACTTCAGTGAACAAGGAGGACCTAAAGCCACAGATTAGAGTACATTGGCTGACACACACCTCTCCGGAAAAAAGATGCTGGCAATCTGACAACTCCTAACCTTTTGCAGGTTCAATTGATCTGTTTTAATTTGATTAGAGTAGCACAGCCTTCCCTTGTACGCACTACACATGACCCACATAAGTACAAATTTCACAGATTCTGCCTATTGTCTAAAATTGGCTACAATTTGGTGATGGCAATCAGAATGATGGATTTATATTTTTTTAAAAGAAAAAGAGCATTAAACCAAATTATTAGATTATGCTTACAATTTAGTATAAAACAAAGTATTTTAATTTAAAATAGCTCCTCTTACCTGGTTTGTTTTTCCCTGGAAAGCATTTGTCCATCAAAACTGATATATTGTCTCTACATCTGAAAAACAAGATTACTCAAAATTTGATTCTTTCAGAGTTTGAATCTTGTCCTGTTCTGATAAACATCCTAAGTACTTAGCCCGGGCCACTGTCAGAGACTGGAAATCCTACTGCATAAACTTTTGGTATGAGTTGGTATAGCCATTTTTAGGAGAGCAGGGCATTTGGGAAGCTGACTAATGATAGACAGGTTATCTGAAATATGTTAAGTTTTTGTTCTATGGTTTTTGATTCTTATAAAAGTAAGCAAGTAGAAGACAGAGCAAAAAGAACTGGTTGGTTTTAAACCCTCATAAACTCTTCCTGCTTGATGACTCTTTAGCTGACATTACTCAGAGCAGATCCCCTGCCAAAATAATAACTGGGGGAAAGAGGGAGGCTTCACTAATACTGTCCTAAGTGTTAGAAACAGAGATAAGGAAGCCAGGTAACAAACACTTGTTAATGAGACAGAAACTGCTGTGCTGGGACAGCTTTCTTCTTATTAAATATGTGACAAGATAGCAGAGCGTTAAACAGAGTGAGGGGGGAAGACAAAGGGATGTAACAGTGAGGGAGAGGGTCCAAAAAAAAAAAATTTAAAAAAAATTGTGCATTAGTAGCCCTTTAACTGGAATGACGCTCAAAGACACATTTAGCTCTCACCTCTGCCACTGACCCCAGAGCACAGTGTTATAAAGGCTACACATGCTCCACACTTCCTGTATAGCAGAACTAACGGCTACCTGCGTAACGGTAACAGTATTCTGAAGCAACAACCCTGTGCTGCATAAAAAAGCATCTCACATATGCAAAAAGCTTTATTTGTCCTGTTTTACTGTTATCTAATTAAGCAAGCCAAGGATACATGGGACACGATGAAGGGAGACTGAGGGGTATACAAAACAGTAGCCTACTCACCAAAAGGAAACATACTGAAAGTACAAAGCACTACTACACTAACGTATTTTCATTCCTATCTTCAATGTCAAAAGAAAAAGAAAACAAGTGCTTTCTCACCTGATTTTTGAGTCTCTGACAAAATTTGGATCATTAATGTTATCTTCCCATGGAAGACAGCCACTAAGCCAATGAATCATACAATAACCCAAGATCTCCAGATCACCACGTCTTGATGGTGCTAAATATATACACACACAAAAATCAGAACTGTAAGAGCAGCTAATGAAACTACACACATTTTAATAACAGTTAAAATTTCTAAACATGTTAAGACAGTAGAAAGGCAATGCCAACACTGAAACACACTAGTGTATCTGTTACTTATTTCTTTATTTTAGTGTAAAAGCAAGGAAAAAATATTGTTCCTGCATCTGGAAGGATAACTTAATTTTCAAGTCCTTCAAGTACTTTACCAATCTCTTTCTTCTACTCGAGGACATGACATGCTGCAGTTATCCCAATTTGGGAAGGTTTTTAAGTACTCAGATTGTGGAAAAAATAGAGCAAGCTACTGAAGTGATTGACTTTCTGTTCAAAACAGTTTTTACTTCCCTTCTTCTATAAAAAGGTAATAGTGCTGAAACCTCAGCTCCTGAAAAAAAATATTCCACAATGCTGAAGTACTTCAGCCTGAAAACTGAACAGAGGATGGTAAAAGATCAGAATTCTATGCCTTGCAAAAAAAAAAACCAAAAAAACCCCCCACCAATCAGCAAAAAAATCCCCATGTATATGTTTACCACAAAATAGCATAAATGGACAAATCAAGTCATCTTTTTTCATGTTCAATTTTAAGCATAACTGCAACAATTCGTCCAGAACTAAATAATTTTCAACAACAGATATTGCTGCAGGACACACTCTTATTCTAATAAAACAAAATTTAGGAATAAAAAAAATAAAATTGGGGTTCACTATAAATTGTCAATGTTTAATCAGAGACAGATTATCCTTTTCATACTTTTTCTCAATTCTTGTCTACCGAAGTTCAGTGACTATAGGCATAGTTATGAAATAGTTCATAATTAAATTATTTTTATTTTAAAATCTTCTAAATATTAAGCTATAAAAAAGATAAAGACTACTGTGCATCTTTTCCAAATAAGAAGGAACTGTTTGGAAGGAAGGAACACTGTTCAGAAGGAAGCATAGTCCACAGACAAGGGGAAAAAAAAAATAATAATCTCTCTAGATTCAGAATCCTGGCTTTTTAGAACTCAGTGCAGCGAAGTCTTTCATATTTATAAAAAGGATACACAAATGCCCATTGCTGAGAACAAAGTTTTACATCCTTACCCACACCCTTGTGTGCATCAATACTGGTATATTCAATAGTTCCATCATGACACATTTTACTATCTTCTTTATATACTTTGTGAACTCCGTCAGGACAGTATCGATAGGCAAGTCCATAATCCACCAAGTACACCTGGTAATTTCCACAAAGAGTTCTAAGATTAAAGATCTATAAGTACAAAAAATGTGCAACTTATAAATGTTATTCTCAACCATTCTCCTAACTTCTTATAAAGTATTAAAATTCGTGACTTTTTCAATTTTAAATGATCCTTTCTTGGGGCTTTACTGAGATTGCTACTAATGATTTGAAAAAGATCTAACTGATAGGTTTTGTAATTTTCCATATAGCAGCCTGATCTGGAAGTAATTTCTTGCTGATACAGAGGACAAGTGCAGCAAAATAGTCAATTATTACCAGTAAGATTAAATGCAAAAAAAAAAAGTTTAAAAAACCCAAACCCACCAAACAACAACAATAAACCCTTGAACAATGTAATGATAGTAGTTATAAACACACTCACTGTCCCAACCTCTTTAAAGTCAGCTGTCCCAGTCGAGCACTACTATATGCTATCGCAGTGGTTTGGCCCTGGCTGGAGGCCAGATGCCCATCAAAGCCACTCCATCAATCCCCTTTTCAGCTGGACAGGGGAGAAAATATATACTGGGAGACTTATGAGTTGAGGTAAATACAGGGAGAGATCATTCAGCAACTATCATCATGGGCGAAACACAGAAGCCACCCCTGCAGTCCCCACCTCCTGCACCAGAACCTTGCCATGCAAAACCACAACAGGGTGGCTTCTTCAAGAAGCAGTGAGAAGCTCTCCACAGGCCCGACATAGCAAACACCAGCCAACTTAAGGCCAGAGTTGTTACTGACCAAGTCTGAGCCCATCAGCAATGGTCACAGCACCTCTGTGAATCACATTTAAGAAGAAAAAAAAACACAAGCAGCTGGTTTTTGCCACCACAGAAGGGAGTGAGAAGATGTAAGAAACTGCAGACACCAAGGTCAATGAGGAAGAGGGAGAAGGCAGCGCTCCAGGCACTGGAGGAGAGACTGCCCTGCAGCTGGTGAAGAACAACATGGTGGAGCAGGTTGTCTCCCTGCAGCCCATGGAACATGATGGGGAGCAGAGATACCACCTGCAACCTGTGGAGAGACCCCACGCTGGAACATGTGGAGACATAGAAAAGACTCTCTCTGTGTGCTGCGTTGGAGCAAGTACCTGGATGGAACTGTGGTCCTGTGTAGAGGCTCACACCAGAGCAGGTTTGCTGGGGGGATGTTGTGACTCTGGGGGACCAGGCTAGAAGAGTCTGGGCCTGAGAGACATTCTGTGATTTATGACTGCGTGCTGGGGCAGTTGGTGAAGAGCTGAAGCCCTGTGGGAAAGGACTCATGGTGGAGTTCTTGGAGGACTGTTTCCTGTGGGTAGGACCCCACTCTGGACCAGGGGAAGAGTGTGAGGGATACCCCCTTGCCCCTAGAGAAGCAACTCACGAGGAACTGACCAAAACCCCCATTCCCTGTTCCCCCATGCCACATGAAAGAGGGGAGGGGGAAGGGAGAGAAATCATAACTAAACTTGAGTCTGCAAAGAAGGGAGGGGTGGAGTTGGAGTTTTAAGATCTGGTTTTACTTCTCAATACCCGACTCTGCTTTTACTGTGTGTAGTGTAATAAATCAGATGGGATTTTTATTCCACGTTGAGTCTGTTTTGCCCATGACACTAATTGCCAAATGATCTCTCCCTGTCCTTATCTTGACTCCTAAGCCTGTCAATATATATATTTTTCCCCCTGTCCAGCTGAGAAAGGGAGTGATAGCCTGACTTTGGTGTGCCCCAGCCTCCAGACAGGGTTAAACCACCAACACTCCTGCAGCCCCCCCTTCCTCCACCAGAAACTTGCCACACAAAACCACAACTGTATGAACCCCTCACTAACATCAGATTACTTTAAGAGAACTGAGATTATTTTACTTATTTCATGGACAAGACGACATACGTAATTCTGAAACTCTAATCTGCATTGTTTGAACAGCAAAGAGAGTTAAAAATGCAGAAAAATGAAAGACTTCTTTAAATCAAGTGGAACAATCAACACTTTAAAGACCAATTTTTCCAAGTAAGAGAACACTTATCTGATGGATTTCTTGAACAAAGGAATAAGGTAACAATGCAGACAGCCAAACATAATTTACCAGTGTGCTATATAATTTTAAGCTTCCACCTGCAAATACCTATTTGTAAGTCAATTTTTTTTTTAATCTTGAGAATTTATCTAGAATATTATTTAGGCCAAATAGTCAATTTGATAACTGTCCTGCAAAATGCATTAAAAAAATTGTAGAATATTAACTAGATATAAATGTCAAGCAGAAATAATGCTACCATATACATTCTTAAAAATGAGCTTCTGCTAGATTTCACAGGTTCAAAGCACTCCCATGTGTTGTCAAATAGGTTTAAAACATAAGGAATAAAATGCATCAGAAATACCTGATTAGGGTTCTTGTAACTCAGAAGAATGTTTGAGGCCTTGATGTCTCCATGCACATATTCATGCTCATGGATGTATTCTAGAATATCAAGCTAACAAAACAAAATAGTCATATAAATGCAGTACCATGCTCCACCCAGCAGAGGACCTGTACTCAGCACAAAAGCAATATTTAACTGAAAGATTTACATAGGAAAGCCAGATTGTACAAATATAACATTTTTCTAAACTTACTATTCTCAGGCCTAGTTGTAGTACAGTTTTATGGGAAAATCTCTTTCCGTTCTCTTCAAATATCTTCTGAAGGTCTCTGCCAAATCGGTCCATTATCATAAATCGATAACTAAATTCAGGGAAAAAAGACACAGCAAAGTTACTCCATTGTACATAGCAAAGTATTTTACCTGTGTGTTAACTGTACAAATTACTGACTGAAAACACCTCTCAAAAGATGAAATGCAGGTATACAGAAAATAAACATGGAGAATATTTTACTTTTTTTTTAAAAATGTTGTACATAATTTTTTTACTTTTTTACATCAGCTAGTCAAATGTCCATCCATGAAAAGAACTGTTCTTTATTCCTGGCCAGTTTTGCAATACAGTAACAGGTAATATCTGTATTGTAATATTTGTATTGTAATTCATTAAAGGTAAACCCAAGTACCAGTTACTGAGAGAAGTTTTTTTTTTACTTTAGAAATGGCTAACAGTTACTTTAAACTGTTTGCTTCTTGAAATCTATTGCTACCTCGCTTGTTCTGATATTCATTGCTATAGCCAAAACAGTTCTAGTACTGTAAAAGCTCACAGTGACTATATTAAAGAAAAGCAAAGTAGAGATCTTTTGTTATATCTACTTTTGCCTCTCAAAAATAATGTGGATTTTACATTAGATTACTTTTGAAGTTGAGGAGCTACTGAAACAATGTAACTTCTAACGTACTAGGTAGGGTATACATATGAACTGCGCTACAGAGAGGTACACACAAAGAAGTCTGACCTACTATAAGCTACCAGACAACTACTAGAACTCCTTTGCAGCACAGCTGTTTAGAGAAAGCCCAGTAAGAAACAAACACTGTCATATAATCAGGCATACTATTCAAAACCAAGTAATAAAGAACCTTCAGGATCTGGAACAATACTAAAAACTATCCCTAGACTTAAAACATATTTACCATGAGACTGACTAGCAATAAATCTAACTCCGAGATTAAGTCAAAAAAGCTATCCCTAGGAAAAATAAAACAGATTTAGAGACCGCTAAGACGTTTATATGTGTGAGTGAAAATACTCCTTAAATTAAAACTACATCACATAGAAAACAGACACAAATATAGTAATAAGAACAATACAAATAGTGTAATACTTACACACACCCCGTTATGAACATGAAACTCTGTAGCAAAAATTAACAATATGGAGATAGGTGGAAAACATATCTTAAAGTAAATTTGGTTAAAAGGGATAGTGGTTGCGGAAGAAATAAATCCCAGTATATGCCAACAAAAGATATATTCACCTGTTTCCATTTTTTTCATGTAAGCCAAAGGCCAAATATTTTGGTACACCTAAGTATTCCAGTTTATGGGACTCAGTCCACTTCCGAACTGAAAATACAAATAAAGATGAGTTCATGAATTTGCATTGGTAGAGACTTACATAAAAAGGGAGTACTCCTTGCTTACAGTTTCTGCATACATGAGCTGCTTATTGCAAGGAAACTTGTATGCAAAGTATATTGGAAAGTTAATGATGCATCCGTTGTAGGGACAGAGATGCAACTAAAGTTTCAATTTATACAATACCATCAACACAACTATAAAGAGCATCTTACCAAAAAACCTGCAATTTTACTGTATGTCTGAATTAGATTTCAATAATTTAAAAATAATTCTAAAATTACCTAAAAAGATTCTCTTCAGGTTTGATCTTACTCCTATTGACTCTATTTTCCTAAATGCTTGTAGTTCATTAAAAACATTTTAATAGACTGCTTACTTTGATCTGTCCTAGCAGCTCGGAGGTAGAACATTACCTCAACAGAAAGAGGTCCATTCTGGCTGGGTTCCTTTAAGACAATTTAAAATTAGTTAAAAATTGCTGTTAGTGCCTAATAATTTTTAGAAGCTCACAAAATGTAACATTCACCCTATAAAAACATATTCTCCCTCAAACGCTCTACCCAGTACTAAATCACACAGAACATGTTCTTTTTAGTAAAGGTTGGCTCTAGAAAGTTATTTTTATTGTAAATTGCTTAACATTAAAGATATCAAAAAATCCTTTCCCATAACAAAAGATTAAAGAATAACAAATTAACTGGAATGTATAGAAATATTACCAATAATTGGCAGCTAAAATTTAGCAGAGAACATTAAACAACATTCATTATCTCAGATTTTCCAGATTAAAGATGGATTCCATCAGTTCCAATAGCCATTAGCGAGCCTAAAATAACACCTGAAATGATCTGATGGAAAAATCTTAACAGAAGTTAAATTCTCACTAAACATAAGGTATTCTGTTTCCTTTGTACGTTAATTGATCAAGATAAAAATTACAGAGGATTTCACAACTTCTTTTAAACGATAACTACCACATTAACTTCAGAGTCTAGCTTGTATTGAAGCTAACAAGGTATTTCATTTCCATTTTCTAGGAACACATAGATGGTAAACACGAATTATATGTAAAGTGCAAGAGAGAAACTGGTTTGAAAATGTCAAAGCTTGAAAAACTGCAAATGGGAAAGTACCTTCACTCTACATTTCCAAAACTTAGCAAAGAAAAACCAAGTATTTCCACTCTTGCAATTTTTAAATGGGTGATTTTGAGATAAGCTTAAGCAATGTTAGTCAAAATTTATTCTCTCTCAGTGAAAATATCCATTTTGCAATATGCCACACTTAGAGAAATTAACAGAAATTTTTAAAAGTATGTGATTACTGGCAAAGCCGAGAAAGAATAAAATCACGTTATATTAGCAAAAGTTCCAAGATATATAACATCAATCTTAAATGGTTTTAATTGTAACTTTTAAATGCAGATGTAGCGATCCAGAAAACTGCTAAAGGCCAGAGTGTACCACTCAGCTAATAGAGGTTTACTTCTGTCTGGCATTAACAAAGCAACGTAAAGAGATCAAACACACTGATGAACATCAAACATACTGACGAACATGGGTATTAGTGTACATCTGATGCATTGGCTTGGGGGCAGAGTAGGGAAACTGTTAGAATGAGTGTAGATACCAGCTTAGGTACCACTCCTAGGTCTGGACACTTGATTACAAAACTACCATCTTCGCCTCACTTTCTTCAGCAGCACTGCCCTGATAAACAATGAAGCCAAGACAACAATTTCCTGGCCCTTCCTTGGAGGAAACATGTTCAGACTTAAGCCATGAATTTTAAAAAAAAACAATTTTGGTACAAGCATATTTACTTTCAGTTAACTTATTTATCCACTATGGACAACAAATTAGTAATACAGAGATTATATATACAGAGAAGAAGGGCTAAATTGACTAATTCTTATACTGAAGTTATCTCGAACAAACATTACTTCACCTATTCATTTGTTTGTGTAACATAATCCATTAATACTCTAACTTAATTAGAATATTAATTATACATATTGATTAAATTTCCATAGTTTTGAGGAATGTTATTTTCTTACTAAAATACAGCAAAAAACTGTAGGTGTTAAAAAGTCTTTAAATATTTATCTTTAAATAAATTATTCCACAAAAAAATGTCTCAGTGCTGAAAAAAAAAAAAGCATCTTTCTCCAGTCAAAGCAAATACTGAAAATCTGATATCTGTTCATACTTGAGGGGACAGATAAATGATTTAACCACAAAACAGATCTTCACATAGACTACGAAGCCGTTTCCCCATAATACCATTAATTCTGTATACGGATAAATAAATGCATACGCTATGTTAAAAAGGCTCATGTAATGATGTCCAATACTTGCCATACTACTCATCTTATCCACTAGACTTCAAATGCAAAATTCTGCCACTTTGTGCCCAGGGTCATCCTAAACACATGATTTACAAAACTGAAATTAAAGTCTAATTAGAAAAGAGATTATGTAGTATGTGTTGAAACCCTGCAAATTTCTTCAAGTAGTATTTTAAGAATTGTGATCTTTTTCAGTCAGCAATTTAATGAAGTGTTATTAAACTCTGCATCCATTCCTGAACAATGACATCTGAAAGGTCCACATGTTAAAAAGCACTTCCTTTTTTAATAAAAACTGTGATTCATTTTGTACTGCTGAGACATCAATACTATGAGGATATGTCAAAGACTAAGCCAATTTCCATCCTGTTTTAATAGCTTAATTTGAAGAACATTACTATAGAAGCACATATTTTGTTAAACACTAATAATTGTTCAAAGCTGTTAACCATAGTGCTTCAGCTGATGGATCAACTAGGAATCACACAGGAATCAGAAAATAGGCCCTCATACATAGTTGGGTTATACTAGACTGTAGAGGCATAATATGTTACGGGTCATTTGTGAGGGCAGCACAAAGACTGGGGCTACTCTTTATTGCCATAAAGACAAAATTATGAAAGACAAATTAAAAGTGAGTAGTCATCTGGGAGACTAGCAATAGAGGTATTTACAAATTGCTGCAGCAAAGTGAATCTAGCATAAAAGCAGCCCAAAAATTTACACCTTTTCTTATATTCAGAACCAAAGCAAAGAATGGACAGGTTTCAACCTCTGAAAAAGCAGAACAACAATCACACACAGCATAAAATAATGCATATCCAACAATTTTCCAGGTGAGTTAAACTGGATTCCTCCATGAAAGTTAAATGGATCTCTGCTTCGAGATCAGTCTAATCAGCTCTCTTCTTCCTATTTCAGTCAGGAGCAGGGAATTAGGAGCCACTGCTGTTTAAAGGCAAGCCACTGCTGATAACCTGAATGTCTTATCTGCCTCTAAAACAGGCTACAACTCCAGCATAATGGACAGCCCCTGCCCCCAATGGCACAGGTCAGACATCCACAAGCAGGTTGCCACCATGCAGCAGCTGCAGGCTGAGGGTCCTGCGCTGTGTGGAACTCCTGCCCGCAAACACCTAAGGCAGCAGCGGTACGCAGATGTTGCGAGTGTGGTAGCTTGACATCTGCACTGTGAGCAGTGTTCTTTTCAGCAAGTGACAACATTTCAGAAACAGGGTGATCACCAACAGTATCTTGGGGTATCTAAACAGTCTCAAAAACAGTACTCTGGAATTTTCCTGTAGTCAGCAGATATAAATATCAAGATTAAAGGCACATACTAGCTAAAAGTATTTTATTCTAAATTAACCTGATCTTCTAGTTTCAGGAGCAAATGTTAAGCGTATTACTGTATTTACATAAGTGGCCAGGTATTGCATAAAACATTTCAGTATCACCATATAGTTCAATAAATAGATGATTAAGATACTGCAGTTTGGAACTGTGCTGAAGAATTATTTTTTTTTTTCCACTGTGAAGTTCTTGTACATTTTTCTGGTATTTACTTTCATCACAGGACCAGAACCACTACACCCAGATAGTGAATGGTCTGGATCTTCTACAGTTAGGCCCATATTCACAGGTTTTTTTATAAAGACTTTACCAGGGAATCATATATAATACTTGGATCTATACAAAATAATCTAGCAAAATTTAACAAAAAATACTTTATACCTTAGGAAGAGAATATATGGCTGGAACACCTCCTCCCTCCCCTTCTTCACTGACACTGGTGTCTGCAAAGTTTGTTACATCTTCTCCCTCCCTTCTCTGGTGGCAAAAAGTATCCACATGCAGGTTTTTCTCCCCTTAAATATGTTATCACAGAGGTGCTCTGATCATCACTGATTGGCTCAGCCTTGGTCAGCCCAACTGGTATTTACTCTCTCAGGCCTACAGAAAGCTTTTAGCTCCTTCTTACAGAAGCCACTCCTGCAGCCCCCCTTCCTCCACCAGAACCCCACCATGCAAAACCACAAGAATAGTATAGTCAAATCAAGTTAAATCTTTTAAGATTTAAAAACATAATAAAATTTGAGCTAATAAATAGAATTTGCTGACTTGCTACAGTGGGCAAAAAATGAGCTATTAACAATGCTTTTTCTTCTCTCTAATCATTAGGTTAAAAAAATTATGTGTTGCTGCCATTTTAATTCAACAGAAATTAGAATACATACAGAGTTTACGATAAAACATTTAAAAGGACTTTATTATCTGTGGGGACCTCAGGAATCAAAGTTTTACTGTTTCTACTCCCAAGCCATCTGTCAGCGTACCAACATCCAGTGGTGAGCAACAGTTCACAGACTCACTGTTGAATCACAGAAATTCTCCAAAAGCTAGCCAGATTTCATTCATTCTGTGTTATTCGGACTATTCACCAGAAACAGCACATGACACTGAATCTGATCCAGTTGAAGAACCTTTTTCAATTCAGCTGATGTTTCATTATCCATCCTCATATATAAGGAGCCCAAATTCTCAGTCAGCAGCACTACTTTGTATCACCACACTTACTTCATTTTAAACAGCACTGTGCAACTGTATTATTTTCAGTCAGAAGATGTTTTAAATTACACATGCTACTCCAGAACAAACATTTTCAAGTTGTGAAGTAAAGATTCAAATGCTCTCTTACCACTTTTGCAACATAAGGTGCATCACTGCCAACCGACTTTGAAGAATTAACATCAGCTGTTAAAAAAGAAGCGTTTATTAGTAGTAGGAGAGGAAACTGTCACAAAAACATACACTTATTTGCTATGCAGCATGGAAAAACAAATGACAAAGCAATTAAGCACTGACGTGAACATATCTCAGTACCTTAGTAAGAGAAGTACTCTATATGGCAAGACTATTCTACGTGGATATGGTCTTGCATCCTACCTCCTGTTTGAGGGAAACAGGTAGCTTACTAAAGGAGGAGTTCTTTTTTATTATTCATTATTTTTTCCTAGTTAACAGCATTTCTTTCCTTTACTAGGACTGTAATGAACATACACATTTGTAGACAGAGACATGAAAAATACACTCTCTCTACTATTTTGCCATGTCACATATTCAAGTGACTTTCTGCTACTACTAAGCTGTTGATATTGGTGACAGAAGGAGATACAGGTATGAAGGGCACCAAGTCAGGCGGGCACCAAGTCAGGCAAGCACAAAGTACAGGAACAGTCAGGAGCACAGCTTCATGCAAATGATGGGGAAGGAAACAGAGGACAAGCTTTGGCTTGAAGAAAGCTGCAATTCTTAACACAAAGAACTACACAATTTAAGTGAGCTGGAACTCCAGTCTCAGTAAATTTAGTAGCTCACTGAGCAAGGTGGACTAAGTAGTAGAGAGCTTCTTTGGCAAGAAGCAACTGGTCCCGATTTTTTTCTTAATAAACTTACTTACAGTCTGTTCATTTTGAAAGCAGGCTGGATTATTATTTTCTTTTCAATTCAGTACGAATTCAGTGCAACTTTTTCACCAAGAGGAGGAAGACCATAAATACATAGCAAAAGAAAACCTTATCATGATCACACTAACTTTCATCCCTTAAGAATTGTTTAGAAAATTACTAAGTTGGGTTTTTTTAATTCCCTGCAGTACCCTCATGAACCCTCTCACATGTTTATCTTTTCTAATACAGAGATACTTAGTATGGAATAGTAACCACTGAAGTAAACAACACTGAAAACAAGATCTGTGATGATGCTTTAAACTGTAAAGTCCAAGATTTCTTTTTTTTTAATGCAACCAGTGCTCAAAAGTAGAGCACTGTCAGAAGTTCACAAGGCATGTCAGAAGTTCACAAGGCAATGAAAAAGTCAAGAGCAGCAAAGTCAGAATCAGCCAAAATACTGACCTCCATAGAATACACTTAGACAGTTTCAGTGCAGAATTTGTGATAAGGACACTAATGCAAAAATTCCTTATTTCATACATATCATAAATCAAATATAAGTAAATACTGACCTATCCTTTCACTGCTAACAAATTGATGCAGATTTCATTTTTTTAAAAAATAAAATTAAACCTACCACCAGAATCTCATAGACCCACAGGTCTTACAAAGATCACTTGTCCACTGTTACAATTTTTTTCTGATGCTGTGAGGCAAGCTACATTTCTAGTAAAAAATATCACTTGAAGAGACTCTGCATTTCTAACTTAGGGTCAATTTTTCCTAACTTTGAATAAACATCTCACTCTCCACTTTAAAGCATTATCAAAGATAACTACACTTACCAAGGTATAAGCGTCCAAAGCCTCCTTGCCCTATAGGGACACCTAATTTCCATTCTTTTCTTGATTTATCTGCTAAAACCTCCCCCGCAGGAAACACTTCAGCAAGTTGCCTTTTTGCAGGGTTTTTTTTTCCGTAAGTTTTCTTTTTACATGGCATTTTCCCTAGAGGGAAAGAAGGGAAGGGAGGAAAAACAAAAAAAGCATATGTAACATGCTGACCAGACATCTGTTATAAACATGAAAAAGTATGAATTGCTTATGTTTTGTTACCACAAAGATACTTTGAAAGAAATAGAATTTATGGCAATGAAACTACTTACTTTAAGTGAAAAACAATATTTCTTCCTGGCATCACAAAAAAATTTGACAGCAAAAATCCTCACAAAAGGAGCCTAGTAGAAGACCTCAGAATCTCAGAATCAAGAATAATCAATCACAGTCAATCACAGGTCCAAACTTAGAAAAAAGCAAACTAATGAAATAAAGCTCATCAGTTTTCCAGGAGCGAAACTTGTTTATTGAAATAGTGTCATAATCCAAGTCCTCAGTATCAATATAAGGAATTCCTCCTAACTGTAAAAAATACCCCAAAAAAATATAAGCCATTCAAACACTAAATTATTTTTTCTCCTATATAACTGCAAGGAACAAAAATGAAAGCCTGCTTATTGATCACAGGGCAGCATTCAGTAAATCAACCTAGTACATAACTGCTTATTCTGAGATCATAAATGTAGAAGCATTACCATTGGCATCTCCCAACCTCAGGTCTCAGAAAAGTACTATTTCCAGAAATAACAGCCCACGGGACACAAACACATGCATGTTTCTACAGAACAGGCCTCATTTTGAGCAAACCAATGTTTTGAGATTTTAGCAGAGCCAGATTTTCATTCAATAGAAGAATTTACTGAGTATGCAGCCATGATATGGCAAAAAGTGCACTAGATCTCATTACATGAAAGGCCTTCATGGTATGTTTCACAAAGAACTGATGTTTCCCTCTACCTTATGAAGATAAAAGGCATACAAACAGAGCCATATTATTTGCTAAAAGATACAGTTCTGACTGGTGGGATTTTATTATTATTTTGCTAGGGGAAGCATGAAGGAATACACAATTCAGGAAGACTCTGGATAGCAAAATATCCAGAATATTTCCTATCAGTCTAATTACTCAATATAATAACCTTAAACCAAATGCAGTTACCTAACAACAGGTTTTATCTTATAGTTTGAATGCTCCTCTAGGACTTTTCTGAATTGTCCAAACAGAGAACTAGGTAACTACAACAGCTGATCTAAAAATGCTCTCCTCCCTCCCCACAAGCCTCTTTTCTTACTGGGCAGTACCTTCAAGAAATTTTCGTCCCCAAATAATGCCCATCACCCAACTACTGCCTGCAGAGAGCAGTCCTTACCCATTTCTCTGCTTTTCTCCCAATATGCAAGAATAACCATGTCAAGTTTCCGAAGAATAGTGACCAGGACGACCATGAGCTAGCAATGTGCACTCATGGCCAAGAAGGCCAACGGTATCCTGGGGTATGTTAGAAGAGGTGTGGTTAGTGGGTGGAGAGACCACCCACCTCAACATGTTTCTGTATGACCTACTGTAGGTGATCCTGCTCTGGCAGGTAGTTGGACTAGATGATCTTTCAAGATCCCTTCCAACCCCTAACACTCTGTGATTCTGTAAGAATGTTACTCTGTCCACTCACCCATGTCTTCAGCTGAGACTGACCAAGTACCTAGGGGTGGAAGGTAAGAAAACAAATGCTCTCTGGAGATGTAAAACCAGGGAAATGGTGATGTGACAATTGGTGATCTGCCCAAGGACCTCAAGCGATATAGCAAAGGCACTCCCTTTATCTCAACGCAAAAGGGACAGTCTCTGTTTTAGGTAAACAGCTCAGGAACAGTTGAGTGGAACTCAAAATAGTTGAGTGGATCAAAATGTGCTGCAAATGCCAGGCCACCATGGACAAAGTAAACATGAGGCTCAGACCAACTTAAAAAATAAACAGCTAGTGAAAGAATTTCAAAGAGAGCAATGGGCTCAAGCTGGTTTCAACCCAGGAATTCCTCCCTGGTGGCTGGGGACACCAACATCATGTCAGGGAGCCTATTATAGAGTCTGGTAATGGGAGGCACGTGACTATTACGAGCGAACTGTTATTGTAATTGCTATACTTTGCTAAGTGTAACAAATATTTGTATTGCTTTCAGTACATTTTATATCACTCTCCTAAATCAGAAATCCTACATAACATCAACTATCTTCAAATAAGTAAATTTGATATTAAATACTATGCCCTACATGTGTAGAAGATCTAAAAGAAACTGGCCAAAGAGAAGTGGACTCAAGAGAGCAAGCAGTCCACAGACACCACAGTCATTCAATACAGGAATAAACACAGAAGAGGTGGTGTATGATTCCATGCCAAAGAAAAGTTCTGCTTTGCTTAGGGTCCTTATTAATCTGAAAAGTATCTCTGTCTCACAGAACGATGTTGAAATACCTACTGCAGTTAAATGAATAAAACAGCATTATGAAACACCCACATCATAGTAAGAGACTGGTATTTATCAATACCTATATAGCACAAGCTTTTCCACTATCACAAAACAGGATGTTTTAATTCTGCATTACTTTCCCACATTTCCACTTACTTCTACAAAGTAAGTCTTCCCTATAATCAAGATAGTTTTGACATTTTAATTAGATTTTAAGACTGAGTTTACCTGCAGCTTTTTCCATACCATGTCTTCAAGAAACTCTTATCTTTACACCTCTTTTTTAATATATTTTCAAGGTGATACATACTGTACTTAGAGGAAGGTTCTTCCTCCAGATTTTCAGCAGAAGGATACATCCAAGCGCCAAATGCAATTCCAGCTAGCTAAGATCATACCAATGAGAATGTTACAGTGTCAAAGTGCAGAAGGAACAGAGATAGTAAGAATGGCTACATGGAAAGACAAAAAGATCATGGGAGACCTTTATGCAGCTTCTCAGGATACCCAGTTCAGTAAAAGGATTGAAACAAAGGACAGACTGAAACCATTAGGAAAATAAACCAAAAGTCTGGAGTCCCAAGATTGACTCAGACTGGAGGAAAAAGAAAGTGAAAAATCAGCAGCGCTGCCTAAATGAGTCAGATGTTCAACAAACACACTGTCATCTAAAGGGTATAAAGATGCATATAAAATAAGCACACTGTCTTCAAGCAAAGAACAATGTAAGACACATAAGGAGAGCTTGAAGGACTGCATCCCTTGACCTTTAAGTTGCCACAAATAATTCCCGGAAGACTTGCACAGACGCACTTAGGTGCTTGAATGCAGAACGGACCGCTGTCCAGGAAAAGAAAAATCTGTAGCCTCTTTTTCAATAAAGCCAGCAAGCCAGTTAAATAAAATTATTAAAATGCTTCACATCTTTGACATTTGCAGTGAGTCTCTTGATAGTAGCCTCGCTTAAAAGGGAATTAAGTTAACTTAAAATAGTCTCTCCAGAGTATTAAAGGAGCTGGTGTTTCCCTCTTTTTTTTTTTTTTTAACGTGGTTGATAATTGTATGCTAGAAGATATTTAGTGAAAAAAAAGAAAGTAGTGACAACTTCCCTTTACCCATAAAAGCAAAAATTCAAAATGGACATAAGCTTGAATGTCCCCAGCTGGGAACCCTGCCCTTAACAAATACACTAGATACACATACATGGTTTCTTGGCTGTCTATATTCATATCCATCTGTTGAGATGGCACTGTGCCTACTTACAAGTTGGTCAAACTATCAGTAGGCCATAGGTGCCAAACACTGATCGCTTTCAATGGGCAGCATGCACAATACTAAGCACTCATTCTTTTTTTAAAAAAAAAAAAAGAAAAAAAAAAAAGCTGTTATCCATAGAAATATTTAAGCAATGGCTGTACATGTTTTCACATTTATTTGAGTAAATCCATTCAAGGATCTTCTATTGATTGAAACCAAAACCACCTGGAAACTGAAAAAAATTTCTACATGAGAATATAGGACTGGGGGGGAGAAAAAGACAAAAATAATGAAAAAAACATTATGACATTTCAGTGCAACTTCTAGCATTCTATGTGCTTTCAGCTCACGATACAGCAAACACAAGGGGTTTGTCAGGAAACTCATGAACCAGGAAACACTATGTAGAGCTGCCTACTGTACACTGCACAACTGGAATAAAGTAATCTACTTCTCCCTAAAATCACCTTTAAAAATTCACACACACACACAAAAAAAAAAAAAATCACCTTTAACTTTCCTGCATCTCAATTACCTCTCCTCATCACTAAATGGAAATATTTTCTATCCCACAGGTATTGTGAAGTTTAATTCATTAGTGCCTGCAACCATGCTGAAGTCCTTGGAAACAGAGTGCCATAGATGTCAAGTACTATACTACCATTCAAGTATCAAACAGACCTGACCCTACTTAGCTAAGGTATCTCACAAGAACAATTTTCAAGGTGCATGATTGTAAACAGCAACATTTTATGTGGCTACAATATGCTCAAAACAAAGATTTTGCTACTAACAAGCATCAGTAACAGAAGCCTATTTGTCTAAACTCTCTCCAAAAGCCTCTTAGCACTACAAAGGCTATTTCTCCTGCTTCTCCCTAATAAAACATCTTGGAAGAAACTGAATACACTGTACTTGAGATATGCAGACAATTTTGCATCAGTAGTGCTATTAGTGGTGTTATCTTTACAAATGTTGTCTGCAATGGTTGCTACTCTAGCGATACTTGAACTCTTAGAATAAATATGAATAGCCACTTCTCAATCTGTGTTAGCATCCGTTCTCAATAAAATGTCAAAATTAATATAAATCAAATTTATTTTGAAGGAAGTATTTCTTCTGTGCGGCAAGTCAGACTGGTTTCTTCCTGATCGTCAACTTTTATTATCTGGAAATTGTCATTTTAATGGTTGTTTATCTCAGTAGGACCTATTTTCATCTCAACACAGAGAAGGCATGCTGGCGACCTGTTCTACTCTTGTCCCAGCAAGACCTGAAATCTATGCATCATTAATACTGTTCATCAGTCATAGCAAGACAACTAAGTCTGCCTGCAAAAAAAGTAAATGAAGACAAGCAAAAACCACTTTTTTTGCTCAAGACGAGGAAGGGAAAGAACACAACCCTTTAAAACTTCTGAATACTGTAGAACTGTTTCATAGGATGGACCACAAAGGAAAAAAAATGTACCTGAAGTGTCAGTGACTTATAACACTAAATGAGGTAAATAGTGAACAAAGGCTTTCTTGCTGGAGTTGGACATTCTGTGCCAGATCTTTCATTGTATTATATATTTGAGAACTACCATACTCTCAGGACATCTAATGAATAATGTTACTTACAGAATAAAAAGAAAAGCTAGGTCTCTTTCTCCAAAAAACTAAGAAAATGTCTTTTTAGACAAAATTAGTAAGTGTACATTGGTGGACCACAATTAACGAGAAGTATTTCATCACAGAAGCACCATATTGGGCAAACTGAACACTTCTTTCAGGGTTGTTGCTGGTTTTTAAACACTGCTGTGTGGCAGACTTTTAACAGTTTTAGACTGCAGCTTCTTCAGTGGAAGACGGTCATTTACAAGAGGAATTACTGCATTGCTAACTAATTTTAAATTGTCTTCTCAAGGATACATTTTGTTCTTTTGAACAGTACTTAAGATTCTCCTGAAAATCCCAAGACTCACTCAGCAAGCTACTGCATAAAGAACAGTGATCTTATATAAACAGACAGCTGAAGATTCACAGTAGCTTTTATTTTTTTACTAACAGAGGCCTACGGATTCCCTATTAATTACTAAGAGCCTTAAACATAAATTGAAAACTAAAGAAAATAGGGTTCACCCTGCTTGCAATCACTTAAGTCTTAAACAAGGAAGGTAAATAAACAGGAAGTGATGTAAAACAAGAACCACCAACAAACAGAAAACAGCTTAGCCCAGTTCTTACAAACCAGGCCTGTCCTGATGCTAAATTTGCCGATTTTTATTTGTGATTTGTAGGTTTGTATTAAAAAAAAAAAAAAAAAAGTTCAAAGCAAAACTCAGGAATGCCTCCTAACCAAGGTGGCATTTGTTTGTTAGCCACACCAGGATGTTCCTGAAGGTGACAAACCTCTAAGTAGCAGTAAGTATAGCTTTTACTTCACCTCTCCTTCGCGCTGCAAAAAATAACCTCGAACGTAGGCCACTGCCACCAAAGGCAGCTTTACAGCCACCAGCCCATGAAAGCGGGATGCATCAGACCCCAGGAGTGAAACTAAGGGAGCTCGTACCCACCTGCCCCCATTCCTGCCCTCCCCGCCGGCCCAAGGAGATGCCTCAGGCTCAACAGGCTGGGACAGGACAGGAGGAGGGAAGGTGCTTTCCCCACCCGCAGCGGCACACGAGAGGAACAGGAGGGCCTCAGCGAGCCCCGGCGGCATCACCAGCCTCCGCAGCCAGGGGAGCAGGAAACCCATCCGCCAACCTCCAGAGGGGCCGGGTACGCACGGCAGGCTAAAGTGTTGTGGGGAGGGGACGAAGCAGCCCCCCAAAACTCATCTCCTAAAAAACAAACTACACCCCAAACGCAGACTCCGGCTTCAAATACCTCCTCCGCGCTCAGACCTGGCCGCCGCTCCTTCCGCCCCGTCCGAAATTCCCGCACTGCGAAGGGGCCCGGAGGCGGCCGGCCCGCCCGCCACAGCGCTCACCTCCCACCATCGCCCGCGCCCATTGGATCGCCGCTCCAGGGCGGCCAGCCATCGCCCCGCCTTTAAGACGCAGTGCCCACTGGGAAATGTAGTCCGTGGCCAGCGAGGGCGGCCGCAGTTGTCAAGGACTACATTTCCCAGCGGGCACCGCGCCCACGGCGAGCCAAGAGCTAGGCTCTTTTACAAGGCAGCTTTACGAAATCTCGGGCGTTTTAAGCCAAAATAAGTTTGGAAAGGCCTTCGTCTGGCTGATGTCGTGTGGTGGTAACCCCTGTCTAGAAAACAGGGCAAGACGCAGGCTGCCAGTTGTCTGGGGAACAAGTCAATGCAGCATTGCTTATGGCTGATGCCCAGGCCAAAACTGACCCTGCAGCCGTCCCATCACCAGAGCCCGCGTTACATGCTATACAGTGCATACCTCATTGCATACCACATCTCATGATTTTTACTTACTGCCCTACTTACCTCTCAAACCCTTCCTGATTTTACCTACTAGCACTGCGCCGTTGTGCGATGGAGCATCTTCCAACTCCAAAGAAGCTTTTTATCTACACTTTTGACAAAGCTTATCTTCAGTCCTGACTGACTTTTTTAAATGGGTTGTGTCAGACTTGCATGGCTTTGAGGACACAATAACGTTTAGCAAAATTAATAATAAAGGCAACATTTCATGGAGAAGACCCCATGCCTTCAAATGTTCAGCATGGATTTTGACTCTCTCCTCTTCTGATTCTCCTTTGTCCCCATCCTAATCTCCTCCAGGTACAAGTCAAATCATACAGGATTGCTTCACCTAGCTGGTCTCATCCATTTGTCATCCACTGTCACTGCAGCTTCATCTTTTGTTGTCAAGTACAAATGTGTGTGCACCCACAGTTGTTTCTGCTGAGCTGTGAAGTGGGAGTCAGGCATGGAAGATTAAAGACATGCCAAAACAGGGGATTTGGGGATGAGGCAGGAAAATAAAAGGAAAATGTCTTTGTTTTTTTAATTGGCTGGGGGTTTTAAACCTTAAGAAAAAGCATTATTTTTTTCATGGCCACCATCTTCACATGCTGCAATTTTAGAAGTACTAAGTAGCTTAAAACTACTATTACTCCATTGTATGTTCATCTTGATAATACTTGCATAGAATATTTATTTGAAAACCTGGGCTACATTAGGAATAATAGAAATGTGTACAACTGTATACAATCCCAGCAGTGTGAGAATTTTGAATCCTGCAGGTGTTTGAGAATCTGAGCTGTTCTGAATGTCATAGGGTACTCATAGGGTACTGCTGCTCATAGGAAAGACCAAAAAGAGTTTGAAAAGTGGAGGACACTACCAAAAATGCTAACATTTCATTTTGTCTGTAATATTATTCTCGTTAATATACTGTTCACTTTAATATCAGACAATATTTTAAGATTATGATATATAAAATAAAATTTAAAAAGTAATAGATATTCCATTCATTGATTCAATGAAAAGTGAATCTTTAGGATGTCAGTCTGAAAACAGTCTTAGCAATGAGGTCATAGAGATATAAAGTAAATTCTTCTATTCCATCTAAAAGTTTGTCCAAACAATTTTTTCTTTCTTGTGTGAAGGGAGAAACCTGGACCTCCTTGTGCCTCTAGTTTTTCTCCCTTGAGCCAAAAGAAGCAGTTCAGTTTTAAGAAAAAATCATGGTTTCAATATACCAGTCCTTATGAACAAAAACGTAGGATTCTGCCAATAAACTATCAGGGCAGAGACCTTTATATATTGTGTTTCCATACACTGGAGGGCTGGATCTTTGTTTAGGCAATCTGGATCCATTCACCTTGATACTGATACAGCTGGAGCTTCTTCAAGTGGTAACCAAAGCAGAAGCAGCCACAGTTTTTCTGTGATGTTCCCTATATATTGTCACTTGCTTGACTAGACCTCAGAAAAGCAAATATTGAGCAAAAAGCATAGGAAGGGTTTTTCATCACCATTTTAATGTGTAGTAAGAGCATTCCTGGAACATGCTGACTACACTTCTCAGGAATTTTTAGAATTTAAAGAGTTCATTTAAGAATTATTTTAGATGAGAGAGTTGTGTTTGATTCTTCTCCAGAGACAGGACTTTATATCTTTTCTTTTAAAGATCTCTAATTATAAATCAAGTGGGTGATCCAATCTATGTGGGCACTACAGATACAGCTGTTAAGAAGAGTTCAAATGCTACTTTTTAATAGAAGTAAATATGCATTAGATACTGTACTGTGGTGTACAAGCAGCTAGATACTTTTAATTTAATAATGGGATAAAAAGTATAGCATTTTGATTATGGCTTCACCAGAGCATCTCAAGAGATAGTGATAAAACTGCAGTATCAATTCTAAACCAGCATCTCATAAAATAACCTTGATTGATTAACCTTGAAAGTTTTCAGAAGACTGGTGAGTCTCCAGAGTAAGTGGAGAATAGCCATTTCAGAAATGGGAGAACTACGTGTACTCATCAGTTCCAGAAGACATGCAAGTTACATCCTCATTACTAAGAGAATATTAAGAATGTTCCTAAAAAGACTCAAAATAGCACAAAGAACATTTGAATCCTCCTACCTTGCAAAAAAAAAAAGTTAAAAAGTGTACTGAATTATTAAGCCTCGCAGTTTCATTCTACGATAAGAAAAATGAGGCATGGATTGATTAAAATATTTTCAGAGATTATTAGGCAAGGTCAGAAATGTAACCAAGAATCTCTTCTGTGGGTTCAATGCTTTCTCACAAGACTTGGAGGAATGCAACACAGGAATGCTTAAATGTGAGGGCTCCATTGAAAATGCCAAATAAGAGAATGCCAAGTGTCTGCAGGTAGTGAGATAGTTTGTCATACTTCAGTTAGGCTCAGTTCTGCTTTTGCATTGTGTGGTTTTGGACTGTTGGTCATGGACTAAAGGTCTGCAAGACAGCAGAAGGGAATATTGGAGCAAAACATGCACACATGCCTTTCCACATAGGGATGCGTGTAATCAAGGAACAATCTAGAAATGTAAAAGTTTTGTTCTTGAAAATTATTACTATAAAACCTCACAAGATTGTTGTTTATTTCTTTACAGAAAGATTAAATGACCTTTGAATTGTAAAAGTAATCGAAGGCCACAGTTGTATTTTTGCACGGTGTTCTTCACATTTCCAGTCTTGTAAAAATTACAGAATTAAATGGCTCAGAACTCCAGCATTTCACAGAATCACAGAATGTTAGGGGTTGGAAGATCATATAGTCCAAACCCCATGCCAGAGCAGAATCACCTATTTATTCCCTTTCTGTAATCCTTTTATCTTTCTACCTTGCAAAATGAGAAAAGTCCTTATACATATGACAAACACCTTGAAAATCACACAGTGCTTTTTAAATTGAAAAATAAAAATTAAAAAATAAAAATCAAGACACATTTCCAAAATGAATGGGGAGACTGTGCCACCACAGATGCTTGATAAAAGAGTACATATGCACTGCATTTGGCTGTCCTAACTGGAGTTTGAGGAGCACAGACGGGAGTAGAGATTAGAGATTACTGTTCCTAAAAATCAGAACAGTATTTCCTTCAAATTACAGTCCTGTTGAAGTGCTAGACCAAAAACATTTTTCAAAAAACCTGGTGGTCTGAGGCCATAAACAGTTTGAGAGGGAATAGTGATCATGTTCCAAGAAACAGTTCTTGACTCAGTAGCCTTGTGTTAACCACCCGTCCACAGCGTACCTACTGTGGTGTACAAAGAATTCTGCTTCCCATCCTATCTCTATCCTGCAGTCTAAGTATACTGACACTGGGGAAAGAATATGGATACTGCAAACTTCATTTTTTTTCTCTCATTCACATTTCACACCAGTTTTCTCAGTGGAAAGATTTGTAAAAATTGTAAAGTGAAGGGTTTTGCTATAATGTAAATGCGAAAAAGGTAATTGCTATTCTCTAAAAATAGCAGGATAGTGCTCTGGATTTGTCTTTGTTCATCCACTAATATACATTCTAAGAGTATTTAAGTTGGTCTGCCTGGTAACCTCAGAGCTTGTGTGTATTTTAGGAGACTGTACAACATCCTATTGTGTCTAAGTGCTGTTAAAAGCTAGCTAGGAACAAAATTAGTTTTACCACATGTTTAACATCTTTCCAGGTGTATTTACAACTTAGACTATTTATTTGTTTAGGTAGGAATTTCTTTTTTTGTTTATTAATTCCTTTAAAATACAGTGAATTAGAAACCAGAGGAAATAATCTATTATTTTAAATAGTCCATAGACAATTTATTTGCTTAATACAGTTATTATACATCTGTCTAAAAACTTATCTGAGACAGGACTGTCACCTAAATTTTCCTCACCAATGAAGCTACAATATTGTTTCATGATAGGATCGATTTCTTTAAGAACTTAAGAAATAATCCCTTCAGCAAATAAACATTTCCCTCTTATTGCAAATGAAGAATCAGGCAGAGATGCTTAATGAAGTTTGTTTAGCTTGACATGCCAAAGAAAATTTGCAATAAATGTCCAAGTAATGTTCATTCTATATTACTAATTAAAACCCACTATTAATTATGCTATTCAAAGCATATTAAATTCAAAATTAAGGTGCTGAGGTGGGAAAGACCTTTGTAAACCTTGCAGCTCTTTGAAAATATCCTCTATTTATTTCCCAAGTTATACAGCAAAATAGTTAAATGAAGGAACAGAATGTGGGGAAGAAGAGGTCCAAACTCTATAGAATACCCAATCATTTAATGGAAAGGGGGTAGAATATTAGAAGAATTAATTAAAATGATGTGGATGAAAAGCAAACAAGTCAGATCCATTGAAAGTTTCGCTTTTTTCTGGAAGTTTTATGATGCTAACAGACATGTGATTTGAAGCTGTTAATGGGAATAATTTTAAATTACTTAAAGCTTCTTAGACTAGAATTTGCTTGAAGTGCATTAATCTAAATTAAAAGACTCTCATTAGTTTCTAAAGGGTTTGTATGTTTTATTTCGTCAAGGTCCAAACTCATATGCATGGGCAGTGTTTTATATTTAAAAATAAATGACCGGACTATCTTGGGTGTGAAGTGTCTTCACTAATCTTAGTTAGGAGCTTTATTTATAGGTATGCACACATTTTATCTGGGGAACACTGTGTATCCTACATTCACATTCACACGAACAAGAGTACATGGAGTCTAACTGTAATGATACAAAGAACTTCTGTTTATCATCAAACATTTCATATATCCCATTTCATGTGAAAGAATTATTATCTGTCCTGTTGCAGTGCAATGCTTTTTCCTGTAATGGAATTTTACTCTGCAAATTTATTTTGGTATTAAAAGGTTCCACTTTATAATGTCTGTGGTTCAATCAATGATCTAAAAGGCACTTAAATGCTTTGAACAAGATACATAAAACGCTTTTATTGCAAAAGCTTTGCTGTATCTACCAATTTTACCATTGATCTCTTTCCATGTAAGGCAGTTCTGGAAGCTGCCCATGCTGTACAAAATCACATGGTGGCTTTTGATCTCCAGCTGGTGATTAAAGCACATTATGGAGGTTTGAAATTTTCTTGTGGTCATTAGCATACCTCCAAACACTTCTGTGCTAAATAGTAGTGGTGTTCTCAATATGTGCTATTTAAATAAGAAACCAGGAATCTATAAACTTATTATTTACTATCGTTTGTAGCTCAGAGGATACCGATCTCTTGAATGAGGGGAGCTTACCCTTAGCAATAGACTTACTGATCAAATTGTGGTTTCTTAAGGTGATTAGACTCTAGCAAAATGCAAAGAAGTATGTGGTTATATATTTTTAAACCCTCTTTTGATCCAAATGCAGAGCACAATGCCTTTCAAGACCTTGTATAGTTACTCCCTATCTACAGTTCCATATTTCCCACTACTTAAAGACATCACCATCACTTCCACAGTCACCAGGCTGTTGTAAGTTTTCCACTGTGGATTTTTAAGCATTGCAGCATTAACAATGTTGCTTGAAAATAGCAAAAATAACATCTTTCCCCACAGTTTTTCAAATTTTACTTGTGTGGTAGGAAAAAAAGCATCATGTACTGTAAATTTTGTCTAGCAATCTCTTCAGTATTTCCTTTTGCAGAAAATCAATCAGGATGCCAGTTTTATATATTTATATTTCTCTTTATTTTATTATATTGGATTGCATTTTATTTATGTGTTTTTGCCATCAATATCTTACTAGGAAGCAAAGTCTACTGAATGTTACCTAGATACAGAGGAAAACGTATCATTTGTTGAAAGAAATTGCAGTCAGTAAATACCAAGTAATTCCAAAGCTTTCTGTTAGTTGTCCTTACTTGTCCAATCACTCCCCAAAACAGAGCAAATATAGGTAACCTGGTTTCTGACAAGTCAGCAGCTACAGGCTTTTAAAAGGATGGGGAGAAGAGTATTACAATTCTGGATTGGGGGAAAAGTATTGACCTGAAACAGATGGTCCAGTTGTAAGGGAGACATTTGAGAGTACAGTAAAACTTGTGTATGAAATGGGCAACCAGAATATCACGGTTAGCAGGTGTCAGCCGACCAGCGAAGGAGCACAGTTTTGAGTCTATTGTACCATATGGCAAAGCACCTTGAATTATTTGAATCCAGGAAACAACAGTTTCCTATCTTTGCCTTTATCCAGCAGTTTGACCAAGTCTTGGAGGAAGAGGAGAACTACAGAGAGAAAAAGAGAGAGAACACTAAAAATTTATCATCTAGGTAACTTTTTTCTTCTATTTCCAAACAATGCCCTAAAATACCAAAGATCTTTTATAAGACTGGACACAGGAGGTTTTCCCCCAGGACCTTATTGTTCAGATACAGAAAGCCTTAATGACAATCAGTGCACACTGCATCCTTTTTCATATAAAAGTTTATCTGTATTCATATAAATAGGTGTTTGGCGGATTTTCTGGCCCGTGAAGACTTGCTTTGAGGAAGCAGAAGGGGCAGAAGTCATTGACTGTTTCCTCAGAAGTTATCATACAGTCAAAATTAAACTGCATCTTGTTACAATCCACCTTTTCTGGCAACTTTTATTATCCAGAACTATCTGTTTGGAGATTAAAAAAAATGCTTACTGCTGCTCTTCTGGGCATCGTGCTGCTATACCGGTTTTGGTGTTCGTGACCATGATGCTCCACACGCAGTTTACATGACACGTAAGAAAATGCATGTTTTGCATAAGAACTGGCTTTCTCCAACTCCCACGCGGCACGGAGAAGCTCTAAAAAGGCGCTACCACTAGGTGTCTCATTGGCTTCAGTATACTCCAACCTAAAAGCAAGAAACGCTCAACAAAATTTAACAAAAACACAGTTAATTACCACTGACATTCCCTCCTTCGTTACACCAGCACACCCTGAATTTAATCACATGCATTATTGTAATCAAGCTGTCAATCAGGTTTTGAAATATTTCATTTTTTGACATAATTACAGCAGAATCCCTACAGCCCTTCTAGAACATGGGTATGGCAAGATTGATATTGTGTTACAAAATGTGATTTGACAAAAAAAAAATTGATGCTTCTGTGCAAAAATTAAAGAAACACTGAACTGTTAATGCATTTACCCTGTAAATATGTTGCATCAGGTGGACTGTCAAGAGTTAATATAACTGCCTGCCCATACACTGAGTAATATACTTGTTCTTGTCATGCTTTAAACACTTAAATGTTGTCCGTGTCATTTTTATTTTTGTTTAAAAATCTATAGCTTTAATTTGCTTAATTGGAACCAACTGTACAGAGGACTTTTTTGCATTTAGGCTTGCAGCAAAAGATTTAGAGAAACAATCATTGGAGAAATGGGATGCCAAGGAGAGAGTGGAACTCATGTTGAAACTCCTCTGAGATAATCCCATCTACAGAAAGCCACAAAAAGAGCGAGCCATTTGATTAGCATTTGCAAACAGCTCATGATGCAACATACATAGTACATCTTGATATATTTTTATGTTCCTGCTTTTTTGGTGTATGGTGGGGAGCATACTTTTTATGGCAAAACGTGAGATGCATGTAGAGGTAGAAGGCTCTTTAGATGGAGACCCATCTGTCAGCAATTACAGGGGTTTCCCCAAACACATATAATACAAATATCACCTGGCTCAGGTGAGTATTAGTCAGATATGGTCTCTCTCAGTTTTGGGACAGTTGCATGTATTTTAACCAAGAAGGTAGTTTTTACCATCCTATGACTATTTCATGGCCTCTGTGAATGAGCTTGCAGACCTCAGCCTGATTTTATGTAGACAGATGTCCTCCTTCACAAAAACAACTGTCACAATTGGCAATAGTTGTCACATGTGCTGGCAGCAGGACGGGCTGAGGATAAATGGACGGGAGGCAGGAGAGTGTCCTCCTTGCTATGAGGAGGCAGGTGAAGATGGGGGATGTTTGCAATACCACTGACAGTACCCTGTTTTCATTGTGAATTTTTGTGAATTCAGACATCCTTTTATGTGACCAGCACACTTTTCTTTAAAGCCACTTGTTTGGATGTTTGTAGGCAGGTATTCCACTAGAGTAACTTGATCTAAATGTGTTTGGATAACTTAAGACAATCTCTTGTCTGATTGCAAGTTAATAATTAATTTCTTCCTCTCCAATGGTGAGTGAGGAAATTTGAACACACATTTTTCACTGGAGAGATATGCAAGGCTTTTAAGAAGCTGCAGAAACACACATGTAGCTTTAGACACAATCCCAGCACTTCTCCACCCTCCATCTGAGGAGACACACTGAAACTGTGCTCCTTCTCTCCATCTTCATTCTATCCTCGGGGTCTCATTTGCTTATTTTCCATATCGCAGGCACTGGCCCTGTTATTCAGAGAACTACTGTTTTACTTGAGTATCATCTCAGTTCCTAAGACCTCTGTTTATAAGATCTGGGGTTTTTTTTTAGTTGAGTTGCCATATTTTCATGCAGACATCTGTTGAAAGCATTCAATTAATTAATGTAGCAGTAGCAACTAAGAAAACATGATTAACCAGCTTTGTCCTCTGCCACAGTGAACTTACCAGGGCACTGAGAGAAGACGTATAGAATCTGATGGGCTCTCTGTTTTATGATTTGTTCTTGGGGAATAGGTTAAATTTCTTCCTTTGCATCCCTCCACCTCCTTCTTTCCATTCAATTACTTGAACCTGGCTCCATCCACACATCTGAAAGGCGACCTTGTATATCTGGAGGTGGAGGTGAGGGGTTCTGCACTCCCTGCAGACTGGCTGCTTTTTGACAGGAGATGCCAAGCTTTGTCCCTCCCTGGGTGCCTATAGCTTGTATTCAATTGAAACATGTTAGGAGGAAAGTGTTTACCTTTTATTGTTGAAACAGCTAATTTTTTTTCATGGCTTTGAAGATATTTAAATGGTATTAAACCTACCTCAATGATATAAATAAAGAAGCGAGTTCAGCGTTTTTTATGACACCATATACTGACAATATTCTAAACTGTCCACTAAACATTTTTCATTCTCTATGGAATATAAACATACTGACTGCAATATTTCTATCTGTGTTCTTTTACTTGCTAATAATCAAATTGCAGCCATCAACCTTTTCATTTAGAACTACTTGCTCCAAAAAGTGAGCACAGCCATTTGAAACAATTTTGTAGCTCTCTCAGATGGAATGTAAGTTTTAAATTCTTGAATTGTATGACTGCCACCTTGTAAACATATTATAATGTATATTGGTCTATTCTTGTGAACAGCTGAATAATAATATACTTTAAAAACAGTTTGAAATGCATCTTCTAAGATATAAAGCAGGGAGGATGACTAATATGAGAATATGGCATTTCACAGCAAACCTAATGAAAGCTTGTGAAAACTACAGTATCTCATCACCACACTGGCTACATTGGCTGCATTACAGTCAGTTCTATATTGACTGCTGGAAAGGCTGTAAGAATAAAGCACTCCATCTCTCCTGATGAAAGTAACTGAGCTGGGCCAAAATTGATGGGTAAAAGAGCAAATCTTCCAGTTTCATGAATTTTGTATAACTTATTCTTGAATATTTCTTAGAATTGCATCCCATCTCCTTGACCAATGTAAAGTTTGATTTTCCTTCATTTTCAGAGTCTTTTGAGAATGATCATTAAAGTAATAGCATATTTTTAATACATAATTTATCTGCAGAGCCCCAAAATAGAGCCTGCTTTGCCTCCATTTCTAGCTCAGAAAACTCAAGAGGGTACAACTATTTTTAAAAGGATTAGATTGCCTGAGCAGGTGTTTTACACTTTCTATTAAGTTATTTCTTTAAAGTAGAAAATGTTCTCTGAGTGTTTGCTATTTACTTGGATCTACATTGTTTAAGCATGAGACAGACTTCTAAGCAGGGAGACAGGTCTGCCTGGCTCAGGCATGAGATCATCAGTCCTGTTTTCTCGACCCTGCATGCAGAGAGAGCTGATCTAGCTCAAAGTGCATATGCCACCTCTCTCTCCTGCTTGTATAGACTGTTATTCAAGCATTTGTTCTGGGATGAAAAGCTTCTCTGTAGGAAGCAATCCCTGTATGCCTTTTCAACATAGGTGCTACATTGCCTCTAATTCTTAATCAAGGCACCATGGCACTCAGCACAGAGGACCAGCACACCTACCCAGGCCCAAAAACTCAACACTTTCTATTCCATAAAGGAAAAAAAAAAAACCACCACAAAATCCTAATGCAAAAACACATCCCATATGACCAGCTAAAGATACACTTTCCTCTACTTCAGTACTGATATCTTTGTGCTGTAGTGTGGATAAACCTCCAAAATGCAATTGTTTAATGACCACTTTATGTGTTCTATGAAGGAGGGGCTATATTTGGGAATGCTCAGAGTAAAGCACAAGAAAATCTTGTCTTATAAAAACAAAGGAGGAATTCAAATGCATGGAAGTTTGTAATTTCTGTGTGCACCTGGTCAAATACATTTTCCTGCAAATGTTTGTCACATCTCCAGAATGCCAGAGCTTCTGTGGGAAATTTTAAATCTATTACATCATAGTGTAAAATTATAAAAGTGCATAGAAGGAAGAAGTATGCACATTCAGGACATCCTGAACAACATTTGTACCTGTTCTTTCAAACAAGCCAAAGGCTGTGAACAATTAATTCACCTAATGGGTAGGCTATACTTGGGTAGATATATTTGAAGTTACCACTCCTTACTTTAGTTAGGTATAAAAATCTTTAGTTAGTAATACCTCAAGAGAATGAGTATAAGACAGCAGTGACGGTATGGAAAATTTTCTTAGTAAAATGACACATTTAATTCACAGCCTCAAGGTTATTGGCTTATTTTTCCCCCACTGGAAAGCCAAGCATAAGATAAGAGATGCAGGGTGTTATAAAGCATCTGAAAAGTTCCTTGCAAAACACCATTTTGAGATAAAGTTTTTTCCAAATTAGCAACATCATGTAATAAAAATCAACCTGTCTGCCCTAATGTCATTTTTACCAAGACAATGTCAGCCTGAACTGAATATGAATCATTAAAGGTGTGATCTAATAGTGTTTTATTCACCTTTGATTCATTGTGGATTTCTATCTCACATCAATATTAAGCTGCAAAAACCTTCACAATACTAATAAACAAAATAGTCAGAATATTAAAATTGTCTTGATTCCTACTGTATACCAACAGAGGAAATAACACAAAAAAAGTCAAAACCATCATGCAAAATAAACAGACAGAAGCATTCCCCAAATCCATAGAAGAGGTTCCAAGAAAGAACCAGAAGGGACATTTGCCTAGGAATAGAGGAAGCCTGGGGACTTAACAGATGAGTGACAGAGATGACAGCAGGTAGGAGTGGGCAGCTGAGGAGTTTGATCTGGTGGCAAAGAGAAAAGAATTGCACCTGGTGTTTCTGGGCACAAAACTTGTTGGGAAGCGGGTAATGCAGACAGAGGGCAGAGTCGAGACAGACCAGGGCAAAAGACACCCTAGCTGGAGTTACCGGAGAGAAGACCTGGGCGAATGGAAAGCCTTTTCAAGTCAGCAATGATTAGAAAACAAAAGAGCAAGCAGAGGGAGGAGGAAGACAGATCTGTTCCAAAGGTCTTCTACTGCCCTAGTAAGTAAGCATTTTCCAGCTGAGGAAGGAGGGAAACTGAAGCTGACAAGGCAGCAGGTAGAAGATATTTGCCAACTTCAAGTTCCAGCCAAGTTTGTTTAGCATGGCCACACATGCTACACTTGGCACCTGCCAAGTTGACCATTTGCAATTGTTCAGAATTTTGCTTGTTCCCTTTTCACTGCATGAAATGATCCTGGGACAGTTGCACCCAATATGTAGTTTAGAGGGTTATATGATGAAGATGCGTATCTGGACAAAAGTGAATTCTACATATAAAATTTGGTATGCACTGAAGAGCAGCTTTTTGCCTGCTACCATGCAGCTTTGCCAATGTGCTTCAGGCTTGACTTGCAATACCTTGTGTAAAATTTCAGTGCCGCCTCTCTTCAGAGCATTGACTCAGTCATGCTGAACTATGCCACCTCTGGCAGAATATAGTCCGTTTTAGATGGTTTATAACCTTTATGACTCAGAATCCAACACAGTAATCAACACAAAACAGAGCAACTTCAAAGCACATTTATAATGCACATGATTGGATATATCACCATTCAATGATCAGGTAGCAATTTCAGGCTGGTACACCTAACTACACCTTAACTATAGGGTTGCATTATTAGCAAGCTGCATTATGTTTTTCAAGGTCTGGTGGGGGAGATGACAGGAGATGGTGAAGCATGGTTTCTTCTTACCGTCATCATTGCTATCCAAAACACATAGGGCTGGACAGTTTAGGGACCTGAAGCATGGACAGTTTTCCTTTCTAGGTTGAATTTGAACCATCAACCTATATCAAGACTGGTAAAAGAACAATGATTGCCAACTTTTGTAAGCGATGGCAAATGGTTTTGTTGTTTTAATACAATTTCTTCAGAAAAGCAGGGTACAGACAACAGTCCTGTCATTTTTCGGCATCATCATTGCAGACTGAGCAGCAGCAAAGATATCTTACCTAAGCAGGGAACTATTCTGAAGCAGCTATCTACTTTCTGGTTTGATTTCATGCAGACACACACATTCCACTGTACACCTATGCTGGTCCTGGTCTCTTTAAGGCAATGGCAAGGAATAGCCACAAAACATGTAACTGTTTCTTAACAAGTCCATGAGCAGGTGAAATTTGAGTTGGCAATGACAAAGTTAGTGTTTCCCTACTGTTCTTGATTCCATCGTATCAAGAAGCAAACTTGGCTGACCAAAGCCTTTTCTACTCTCTGCGGAGAATAATTTATTTCTATCTTTTACAGGAGGCTTTGAAAGTGCTGTTACAGAATTGTAGCCAGAGAAGACTTCTCGATTCTCAACAACATGACCATCACAGCCTCTCTCATACCCATATTTGTAGCAGAGTGTGTTTAGAACGTGCTTGAGGAACACTTCTTACAAACTGAATCTAACTTATACTGCTAACAGATTTCTTTTATGTATGACACGTTGAGCCATCCTGTGGCACAAGCTGAAACAAACTACTGCATGTACTTAATAATATGTTTATCCAGTCCCTTTTCATATATGAGACATAAATTAATTTTTAAAAAAAACCAACAAGCAAAGCAAGCAGTAAAACATCTGTTTTGTGATTATTGCAAATAGAATTGAAGGTGGTAAAATTTCTAATCATTAAGGTCAGGAGGAAGCAGGCTCTTGATATTGACTTTATAGAGAAGAGATGTAGAGGGAAAAAGAGACAAACCAACTAAACCAAACCAGAAGAAAGCAAGCCAACAACCGACCAAATAAACAAATGGAAAATCCCAAAAATTCAAAGTTTCCAATTCATTGTTTAGGCTGTGTGTCTGTCCTTACCTCTTTGCAAATGCATGCTTTTCTACATGCAGTGCTTAACATCAGATCTGTCTTTGGCCCCTGCAAATTCTTGACAGAATAGTTTAAATTACTTTATGCCAGATCACCTCACTTTTTGTGAATGCTAGAATCTTGTGACTGCAAAACAACACTTTAGTATTTGAAATAGGAAGAGATAAGTATCTATACACAGAGGCCGAGACACAACCATTGAGAGCTTAAATGAGCCAATAATTAAGTATAGTGTGGTTTTTTTGTTTTAAAAGTTTGTGAGCAAACTAAATGCTGAATTGTGGTGCTATAGCATTGGTGGGTAGAGCTTGGCTTAGCATGGGCACAGAAGAACAATCATTAACAAATAAAATAGGGAGCACCTCAGGGGACACGCCTACAGACAGTCTGTCACCCACTGGTTTTAACATTTCATTTCAAAATTTAATTAGATATCAATTTGTGAATGCCTAAATAAAATCAGCCCCTTTGCATAGCAGCAACACACTTCAGCTTTCACTGATAAATTTGAGGCTGTAACAACATTCCTCTTCCTAAATTTTGAGGGGAAAAAATAACAACAGAAGAATAGCCTAGTTACAGCAACCCAACAAACTACCTAACAAAAGTAAACAATGTTAATTCCAGTATTTAACTCATCACAGTTGCACTGGAAACAATAGCAAAGTTTTATAAAATGTATATATGAAGGAACAACATTTTGCACTAAGCCAGGAAAGGACAGGGCTGAAAGTCTCAAGCATCCTGGTTAATAAGGAAATGCTTCACTGATCACAAAAGCAAATGAAAGTCTTGTATCATTCCAGTAAAATTTCTCCAAAAGAAGATAAAGCTCTGGTTACAGAATACCTTGTCCAGCCTGAACAGGTGTTGCCTGTCTACTCATTGATACAAGGGTGCATCAAAGCACAACTGCCTTTACCCAAAATGCATCGACTTATTTGTTCTGAGGAGACATTGTTCAAGACTTCCCAAGACTTCTGCTAATTTTGATTAATGTTAGGGGTCACTTCTTCTGACTGAAATTTTTATATTATCTAGGAAACCACTATAAGCACTATATATAATTCTATAAACCTTGAACATGGGAGTCTGTAAGTACCATTGTACACCTCATGAGACTCCCTACTGATGCATTGTCAGACAGAATCCATGTATAAGCAGCTAATTTAGGATGTCATAAAGAATGCAAAGTGAAAAAGAGAAGCCAATAGTTCTGTTCTGGAGACAAACTAAGCTCTAATCAATGTTCCCCCGTCCTAGGTAAATGCAGCAAGTCAATTCAAAGCCCAGATGATGGAGCAGGTGTACTCTATGTCGCAGTGTATAGTCCTGATATGTTTTTTCTTACCAAGGCAACCAGGGTTTGGAGGAGACCAGTGGCATAGAGCCATTACATCTGAGTTTTCATCTACTGAAAAATAAACATAACTACAGCTTTTAAAATTAATTGTTAGCTACTTGGAAATATGAACTGTTATGCAAATGTGTGAGCTATCTTCATTACTGGTATCAGTGCATATTTCACTGATGGTTTATTGGACCAGCAGTTTCTGTACTTTGCAAATAGTTGTAGTAGGCTTAGCTGTGTTCTGCAGGGGTTGGGCACAACAAGACTCTAAACAATCTGTCCATTCATGTATCTTAGACACGTATCTCCCTATTTCAAAATAAATGGGGAACAAAATGAAACCTGGAGTCCTCTTTCAGGTTGGAGCTGAAGTCTATAGTGCCCATTCCTTCTGTGACAGTGCACCACTCACTGAACAATTTTACTTCATCCTCTACAGTATCTCTCCCTACCTTAGGCTCCCTACCTCCACACTCCCTTTGTGTAGAGTGTATGCAGAGTGAATGAGACTTTGTTGGCTGTCTTCATGTTAATTCAGATTATTCAGGCTATTCAGCATATATGGTATTCAGAAATACCTTAATGTCAATGGACTGATCCAGTCTCTGAGTTCCGTAACTGCACTTCACATTTAGTTATCCAATCACTACCCATAATATTGCAGTGAGATAGCATGCCGTATGCTGGGGTAATGCTCATGTGGACTGTGTCAATCTTAAGTGAAACATCAGGGGGTTTCATGTTCCTTCCAGCACTGAAAAGGACAATCTTGCAAAAGATGACTGAGTATTTGCTTGTGTCAAAGAGCAGATATTAGTGCCAGCAGTGGAAGAGGTAGCTGCACATAGGAGATTCAAGGGAGTGTAACTGTTTCCTGGAGCTGTAGCATCTGGGATCAGGGCTGATGCACCCTCTTACTACAAGGGCTAGTGGAATTGTGTTGGAGCTGCTGGTACAAACAGCCCTGAAGGCTACATAAGAACTGTGTGTTTTTTTCATATAATTCTATCACCAATGTTCCCCACATGCTTCAAAAGCAGTAAGGTCTGGGTAAAAGGAGAATCTTTTCAATCTATTCAGCTTCATGGCAAGTACCTGTATATATAAAAATTGCAAAATGTGTACATGGAGCTGCACACTTGGACAAGGACTTACTGGGAAGCCATCTTGTCTTCACACAGCTGACTATGCAATCAGAGCAGTAGCAGTCAGCTGAAAAGCTGCATCTCCTCCAATTAGTAATGCCCAATGTATCCTCTTCCCAAGTAGTGCTTATTGTGTTTCTCTCTTTCCCACAGACACTGTTGACTTTTTAAGGCAAGGAACATGGCCATCTTATGTGCTAGGAACTTTGCAGAGAAATTATTAAAATGTAGAGGACAGGCAATAGGCTCAGATCCACAACCCTTGTAATTACTTAGTCGGTATCATGTTGGACAGATTCTCTCTGCTATGGTAAGTGGCTATCTTTGCTTGGACACTTAGCCCAGTAGCAAATACAAGCTGATCAGCTTCAGATAGTCCACTGTACAGTGTCGGGAGGTTTTGAAGCCTTGAGAAAGGTTGCTTCCAAATGAACCAGAAGAAATTTTCTAAGAGTTTCTAGTGGATAGAAGGGGCTGCACTTTTCCAGATGGACAGTAGGCAGTGATAGCTCACTTAAGCTCTGTGACAGCAATTGTTAAAGCATTGAATCGATTTCTGAATTGTGAGATGCTCAATGGGTGCAAAACCTACCATAACCAGTGCCAGCACCCAATTTTAAGTCTCTGTTTTACTTAAACCGGTGCACCCTGCTAACACACAGTAAAATGTGTCTCCTGGCCCCAGACTATTGCTACTTTTCCTTAGTGTTTTCATTCATCATTCACCATCACTATATATGCAGAAGTTGAGAGAAGCTTGCACAGGGTAAAACACCTTTATTTTGGCATGAGAACAAAGAAGCTTTGCTGTTCTCAAAGCAGCATAAAAGCACCATGTTAGCAGAGATGCCAACCGAGTGATTCCTGGGCTGACAGTGCATCCAGAGCTACTGGCACTGGTGGCAGGAGCCCCTGTCCCCGGAGAGGGCAGCATGGCTTATACCACACACGCACACAACAGAAAAGGCACTTAAAAAAGCTGTGTGAAGAGGGATGGTGGACACCTCGTCCCTGCCTGCAGCCTTGCTGAGCCACTGCCCCGGTACCGTACAACAGGGCTGCAGAGGCAGTCAGAGATTCAGAGAGCCGGCAGCCTGCCTGTCTGGGGCCTGCGGGAGCCGGGTGGACTGAAATCCGCTGCTGCATTGCCTCAAACGCTTCATCCTTCTGCCGGGAGCATGCTGCTTCTGCTGTGAGGCTTGGGACTGAACCGAAATGAAATTAAACTCTCTTCCTAGTGAACAGGAACACGATACAAACTTTGCACTGGAAATTGGCTACCAGGCAAAGCCCTTGCTTGCGGATATTTTACGCACAGGCACACGTAGGCAAAGTCACACTCACCTGGGGGTCACGCAGCAGTAACATCAACACTCCATCTGCTTACCAAGAAAGCCAACACAGTGTTAAAAAGCACGCAGGATGCTCAGACCAGATTGGACTTTAGACAGGAAATTATCTTTTCAAATTTTGGTTGAACGGTAAGAAGCTTTTAAAACTAAAGAAATGAATGATGTATGCAAAGCTGTACTTGAAATGATTCTGGTGTTGCAAATTGCCATGCTCTTACTGTGGAGCTGATGAAAATAAATGAAGCTCTGCGTTGCTGGGCTTTTTCCTCCCCCTTCTAATAAATGAAATGAAAAAGCCCCATTATTGTGCCACCTGCTTCAAATTCCTAATTGTGGTAACTGAATTCTGAAATTGTTTGTTAGCTGTGTAATATCACAGGCATTAAAAATACTGAGAGGCTATTAAGTTCTTTAAAACAGCACCAGATAAAAAGGTGCAGCTATCTTCAGATTTTATTTCCATGAAATAACTTTTCCAGTGGAGAAATGTGTTAAAATCCTACAAGTGCATCCTGAAAAAAAATCCCTGTTCATTTAACAGTTAGAGAAGCTGCAAACTAAAGACCCAGGAGAGGTCCATTGGCATATTTAAATATTTTTAAAAGAGAGCAGTATGCCATACTGTTCATATTTTTCTAGCACAGAAATATAAAAATTTCATAAGACAATAGAAATCACATGAAATTCAAATGTAGTATTTCTGCTGAACAGGTAGGTATGTGCACATACGTATCTCTGGAGTGCCTATAACCGTGGAATCTTGCTGTCTGCCTGAACTACTGCTATATGTTTGTATAATGCATCTCATTTCATTCCTAAATTTCTATTTCTCATTTTAATAATGTTCCACCTCAGATACCTACATAGAAAAGAAAACAAACCAAGGAAATGGTAATTACAAAGACAAGTTAAAAAGAATTGTTCTTGTAATATTTTGTCATAACAAATAATTTTTCTGGATAGCCAAATCCCATTGTTTTATTCATTTTAATGAGAAAGGACTTAAATTGGTTAAACAGATCTTCTGGAAAAAGTTGTCCCACCCATGTTCTAGAGAGTCTTTTATTTCACAAATATATATACAGATACATATATACATACATACATATGTATAATTATCTAGACATATTGCAGTTGTTTCCCTTAAATTAACTTCTAATGTGTAAAATCCCAGCACAGAAATTAGTAAAGGGTTAAAATAACAGTCTCAGAATGCAAGTCAGCTGTGACAATATTCAGCACATTGAACTGCTGAAATCTATGTGGAATTAAACATCCCTTTGCCCATCGAACCAAATTAACCAGTCTGTTATTACCTTGGATAAGCAGCGTTTTAGAGGACAGGACGAAAAGGGACGTTTCTCGTCATGCTTACTACTAGGCAGTTCTTGCAGAAGCTCACCCACTTTCTGCCTTCCCCACTTCCCAGCTTTGGAGGCAGAAGTTACCAATCAGACTCAGAACATATCCCAGTAACAACAATTCTTTCTCAGCTTTACACTGGCACAAAAAGGTGTCCTGTTGGCAGCAAAATCTGGCTTCATCAAAGAAGAGGATATTCCAAAGAGAAGTGCAAACACTGTAATTTGAATATTTTAAAAAGAAACAACAGAACAAGACGACAGGAGTATCTGAAGGGCTTTGTTGATAAAAGAAAGAGTTTAGCAAAAAAAGTTAGCTCTAAATTGATTAAAGCAGAAAGAGAATAATTGCAAACAGAATTTAGCAGATGCTATTTAAATAACTTTTTTAAAAGGTTGCAAACGAGAAGCAAATACAGATCTTGCAGGGATTAAGAGGAAATGAAAAGTTACACATGCCCAGCTAATTTATTTGATTATTTTACCTCTGTCGTATACAGATTGACAAACTCAAAGTCGTGTTTTGATTGATATTTAAAATGATATGATGATTAATTTGCACGTACATATTTTAGCTCTTGACTTGCTTGCAAACTACTTATTAACAATTGCTGATTTGATTATGTGCTAGTTGTACTTCACAAAGAGCCTGAACCAAGGTCCTGGCAAACAATGCCTGGCTTTGAAGCCCACGCAGCTACCCTGCGTGCTTGGCCACCTAGGCCATATGCTCTTATTTCTGCCCCTCAGTTGGACAATGTCCTCAGCCACAAAGGACTTTCAAAATGGCCTCACAAAGATCTACGCACTCTGACTTGCTAGAGCTGCAGATTTCCATGTATATACCTCTAGAGGCATTGGACTATATTCATTTTTGAGCAACATTTTCAAACAAAAGTTTGGTGAGGAAGAGTTATAAAAAAATGTACATAAGAGGGCAACAATGCAAGAGATCGTAGACCGTGGTTCTTACACAAACAAATGTTTGTGACTATTTCTGCAAAACTAACCGTGTCTGGTTTGTAATACACTGCATGACATTAGAAAGAGAATATTTAAAAATACAGGCTCACATCTGCAGAAAGAGCAGCGCTAATTATGAGAAAACACAGAAAATGGACGTAAAATGCAGTAATATATGCAGAGGGTTTTTTTTAACTCCTCTAAAAGTAAAAGGAATGAAAAACTGGTAAAAGGGGAATAAACCAAGCGTTAAATATAAACATGCGTGACTATCTATCTAGAGTATCTTATTTAGATTTTTCAGCTATTTATTGTCTGTTAATTTCCTGTGTTCCTGCTTTTCTATTGAAGCATCAAACACCAAAGCACAAACCTTCAAACTGGCTCTGCATGTTTAATAAATACATACACACACACTTTCTATATGCTTATGTAGCCAGCTAGATGCTAAAGGTTTGCATGTGTTTATAAGGGTGAGGTATGTACTTAGATATCCCGAAATACCTAAGTTTTGTGCACTCAGTAACACAAATCAGTAGTCTGCTTAATTTGCCGCATGCAAAAGACAAACTTTTCCTAACATGATTCCTTCTCAGTCCTTTGTAATGAACTTCACCAGGAAGCTGTAGGTAGGAAGTTTCATCTGTATATCTAAGGCTCAATATGATTTTTTTGTATTAAAAATACAGGGAAAAAGCAGGGGAAATATTTTGAAAGTCAATTAAAATTTTGTGTACGTTTTCATTTTTTAATGATAAATTAAGTTACTAATTTTGTCCGTGCTCTTTGTAGACACTGCAGGTTTAATTGCTAATTGTTAACTGCGAATGAATACATTTGCATATTAATTAGCTCCCAATTTACATTTTTAATTTGCTTCCTTCAAAAGGTGCAAGATAAAAGGTCGTGTTATTTTAAATAATTTATGCTTTATTGCATGAAATACGCTAATATGAAATGTGCCTACTAATTTTAACCCCTTTTCTAAGAAGCAAAGTGAGGAACATTAAAAAGAAAGACAAATCTGGGGGTGTTTTGAAAAACAACATTATGCTGTGTTGTTCTTCAGCATTAGAACTTGCTTTTTTCCTGAAGCCCGATCTGGTTGAAAATTAATGCATTCTCTCCTTCACCAGCAGTTTAAAAAGTGATAGTATATTTGAAGAACAAAACAGCTGCTGAAGGGGGATTGATTGTTGTTGTTTCCTGCAGAGGATTAACAAAAAAGGTTTTCTCTCTCCCTCCTTCCTGCCTTTCCCCCCATCCCTCACCCCAATATATATTTTTTTACAAGGAAATGAAAACCATGTACAGTAAAAGGACAATTTGCCCAAAGCACAGCATGTTGCTTACGAGGACACATCCCCATGCTTTTAAATGTTCATGTGTACTTACATATCAGGCTTTTGATTTTAATAGTCAACAAGGATAATCAAACAGGAAAAGCATGCCCCACCTTCCACGATCATAACAAGATCAGCTTAAGGAAGGAAAGTCTGTCTGTTTGTTTGTTTTATGTGACCTCAAGGATCTTCGTAGAGGAGAGTTTCAACATGCTGTTCTATACATATCAATACAAATATGGCTAGGCAAAGATGTTATTACAAGCAATCCTACTGTTCCATAAGAAAGTGTCAAATATAAGCTTTAAAAACGCAGAGGCACAGATCTGATCGCATATTACCACTGATTACATAAATATCCTCTTTTATTTTGATTTCCTTTTGTTTGCTACAGCAAATTCACTCTGAAGAGGGTTGTGCTTAGTAAGGCTTTTGTTGCCATAATTGTTGTACAAGTACAAAAGAATACTATTACTTGTATAATGTCACATAAATTATATATATACTTAGCATGAGAAATAATCTTTCTAGTTGGTAAAAAATTAAGGTAGGTAGTCTGAACACTGTAAGGTTTCCAACATGAGGACCAGTCCTGAAAAGGAGTTGTGCCACATCCTTTCTCCTGTATCATTAATAAAAAAGACTGATAGCTGTGAGCAATATTTATGTGAGAGGTAGTTGTTTCCTATACAGCATTAGGAAACAAGAAATTTTAGGAACAAAATTCACAGCGTAACGAAAAATCCCTGTTTCCCTCAGCATCCTAACCTGAATCCCTTTTCCTTTCTAGATTAAAAAGTCTTCCAACCATATTCTGCAAAATAGCTTTGATTAGATTTCCAGTAGCATATCGACTGCATTAGAGAATTTGAAACGGAACTTGTAGTTTTGGTTGCTTGACAAGGATAAAAAAATCTCCTTAGTTCTGCCACGCACTAAACGCTGGTAGAAATAACAGCAATGAAGTATTATTCCCTCTAGATATGTCAGCTGCATAATCAGATCTTCAACTGTATTAGTACAATTCTCGAATTTGTGGATCTCTGTTTCCTTATATCTACACTAGCATAAGAAAAGCACTGCCAATTTGTCCATTTAGAGCAATCAAGATAACTATAAAGCAGTCTCAATATTTTTCATTTCAAACGACACTGACATTACATAAAAACAACCAAGACCATCAAAAAACATCAGCTTCTAGCAATCTACTAAAGAAGGTAAGATTCTAATAACAAATTAGAGAAGGCTGGAAAGAAATTGCCTTTGATGAGGAGGAAGGGAAAAGGAAGAAAAGAAAGGAAAAACAAAGACAATGAGAGAGCTGGGTTAACACATATCAGTTACTTGGATACAGCTGATACTGAGTTTTTGTAATGTACATGGAGCACGCAGTGAAGTTAGGAGCACTATGATCTAAGAAAATCTCAGAGAACATAGTCCTTTTATACGTCCTGTTTTCATTATATCAGTATGATTGATGCCTCAGGGCTTCTACGTAACACAATGCTTCCAAAAATCAGGGATCAATTGTAATTATTTAGATATGTTCTTTATAATTGATGACAGGTGCAAAAAAAATCTGAAATGCATAAAAATGCACAAAAATATAACTGCAGAAAAAATAGCTCAGTGCTCTTTACCACTATTTACTTTTGAAGTTTTCCTAAATAAGCACTGAAATGTAGCAGTTGACTTTAGTTATTAAGACTACTTAAAACCAGCATAAATCATGCAGCTATAGATTTGTGTATGCAAGGATAATCTATGACATCCATCCTGCTTTTGCTTAGAGTAGTAGTCAAAACAGTTTTGGTTCTTGCAGGTCACACTAATCGGTACTATAATTTGAATTCTCAAGCTGTTATCCATACATCATTCCCAACAACTTCCCAAAATAGAAAGGAATTTCCACTTCTTTAATTAAAAGAGGGAGCTACAGTCAATCTGGGTCCTGACTTACTGTCAGGGAGAAACCTGAGCTTGGGGGTCAGATCCTCAGCTGAGGTAAAGTGATGAAGCCTAGTTAGAATTAATTAAGCTATCGTGGTTTACCCAAACGAGGATATAGTCCTTTTGTTTGTCTAGCATCAAGCACTGCCAACTGTTTTCAAATATACCTGAAGTGCCTGAATGTCATTATTACTAATTGATGGCTATACAGCACCTTTAATGCAGATGAGTATAATGTGCTTTACAGATTTTTGTGCCAGATTCCACCCACAGGAACACTAGACTAAATCAGGAGGAATGCCACCGAAATAAAGCATGGTGGAGAGAAGGAACAGCACATCTTGAAACAGAAAGTGCATCTGGCTGTTAGCTGAGTGATTGTTTGCACATCACTGAATGCAAATGCAACCAGTTCTGGGGTGGAACAAGGCAGCAGTTCAACAGTACCCGCGTACCACTAAACAAGTTGTGCATGGTAATAATTCCTTGATTTTAGTTATGACAAACAGTAATTAGCTCATGGTTATGTAAATATATTCCTATCCAGGTAACATTTTTCATTGCTTGTATCGCAGACAGGAGCTCTGCAGCTAAGAAACATGCACAATTAGAAAAAAAGAAGTTTATAAATTATGATAAAGAGCTTCTTAGATTTACTGTGTCACAAATAACAAGGCAGCATTTCTCCCAGTTTCCAGCTACCTATATAGTTAATCAAGCAATAATTGCTCTGTAACAAAGCTGCAAAGGGGTTGCAGTATGATCAGGGAGACATTCCGCTGAGGAAGACTCTTCTCTTGTGGGATAGAGTTTCTTCATTTTAACCAAGAGCACTTATGTCCATTTTCCATGCAAGTCATCCAGAGCACACTAAGCTGTGTGTTCGAAGAGGTACGTAGCTGTCACCCCTGAAGAAGTACTTCTTCATATAAAGGAACGTTAATCAATTGAGGGATTTAGAGAGCAAAGACAGGGCCTGAGCTGTTGCTGACAGTGGTCTTGGAGAGTGGTAGTACAGAGCTCTGCTATATACCCCACACCCCACAACTGTATGGGTGAAGAGCTGGGCCACTGTATTCTGGAGAACCATAATCTCTACATGGCTACTAAAGCTGAAGCTTTACATGAATGATTCACAGTAATGTGCTCAAGATGTGACAAAAATTAATTTCAATTACTCTCTCCTCATCCATGGTGAAAGAGGTGCAGCCTTCTGGGAAGCTCTGGATGGAAGACAACGTTCGGGGTGCACCTGTGTGGCACGTGTGGTATGAATAAATTGACTGTGGACACCAGCAGTGTGTTCCTGCATATGAGCTAACAAAGTCCAGCAAAGTATGAAGTATAGTAGTCCAGGAATAGCTCTGAGCTGTAATCTGCAGAGGACTCCACATGAGCATCTGGACTTTTCAGTCCTGACCTCTGCATGAAGAGACTGGCTAACCCCCACAGCACTCTCCCACCCTAGCTAGCTGCATAATCAGGTCAGCAACACTTTGTGGCCAGCTTGTCAGAAGCTGCAGAGACAGAGCAATGTGAGGATTGAGATTTGTCGTTTGTACTATGACTAGGAGACATAGATTAAGGGGTGACAAACATGCAAGAGTTGAGAAGAGCTTGAGACAGGAGCAGAGCAGAGAAGGAGTTAGCTGCAAGAGACATCCTGAAGTTATTTCAAAGCTGATTATTTATATTTCTGTTTTATTTTTTTGTGAGATAGTCAATGAAATGGAGCCTGACACCTTAGAATGTGCTCCTCACACTGTGACAGTAATACCTGTCAGGGTACGCAGCTAACTACTTTCAATCTATTGGTCCTCAGCAGCATCTGAGGCTAGTTTAAGAGTCCCATCGTAGTGTGCACGTGTGAGACACTAAGTGTTATGTATGTGTGTCACTTCTGAAATGGTGGAGTAGCCCTGAGAAATTGATAACAGCGGCTTGTGCCAAAGAATCACTGATCAGTGAAGGATGGTTTTCCTCTGATGAACTATCACTTCACAGCACATTTCTGTAGCACCTAGGCAAGTTTACCTCCTTATGAAATGGACTTCTACTACTTCCCAGGAACCATAAACAGCATTACTTCAAATAAAATGCTCAGTGCTATTGCAAGTAGGAAGCCTGAATCTCCTTATGCTGGGTTGAGCCTCAAGACTAAAGCAGCAACACAAAACAATTTGTCTGGTTTGTAAACTGAGAACATTTTCCATGTGACTGAATAGAACAGGAAGCACATGTTGAGAGCCCCCAAGTACCGTTTCCGCAGAAGGATTCTGTTCACTGCAAGGAGACCTTTAAAAATATCCAAGATGTGAAAAGATATTTGAGAATTTTTCATGAAGAATTTTTAGTACCCTCTGCTGTAATAAGCAGAAGGTGTTTAATAAACATGATATGCAGCAGTTGCTAAGCAGAATCTGATTTATGTACAGTAGCAGTTAGAAGCAACTACACATCAGGGTTGTACACTTTATTTGACTGTGAATTCTGATTTTCTGATGGAAGCAATTCTGCTGAACTTTATTTATAATCAGCTTACAACATGGGTAGCGGTATTATAAATGCCTCTCAAATTACATAGCAAATCTTGTTGTCTTCTTGGGCAAATAGGAAACCTACATCATGAGCTTTAATTGTAATACAGGTCATTGTCAAGGGTAAAAGACTTTCCAAACCCTTCTGATAGTTAAAATCATGCAGAATTTAGAAAGAGATCACAGGCTAACTAAGTGTACCTGAGACAGTATTGCATCTGCTCAGTACATATCTTTCTAAACAAATAGTTCCAAATTCCCTGTCATCATCATCCCCCCCTTAAATTAATTATTAAAACTCAATGGATTCTTTTATGGATTACATTGGAGTTTGTGTAAGTGAATAAGAGGGAGCCAGAAGCTCTGGCCTTTGTTCCACCAGTGTAAACGGAGCACAATTCCCACCCTAACTTGAACCTGTGAGCTATGCATCAGGTAACAGAGATCAGAGCCTGACCCAGAAACAGGGCAAGGCAGGGCAGCGTGGTTTCTTTTGGCAGTGTTCACGAATCAAACACATGTTCCGTACGTCTACTAACCAAAATGAGGATGTAAACTGTGCCTCATATAGCATTAATCGATTACAGTTGTCTATCCTTATCTCATTATAAGTCACTAAAATCAATGGAATAATGTTGACTGACATCAGATGAGTCTGATCTTGCAGATGAGCTTCATCTTGCCAAAGAGAAAGCAGGTCTATAATGAAGGATCCAATATTCTTCCTCTTCTCTTTCCTCCTTCACTTCCCTTTCCTCTTTCTTTTTTCTTTATCAGTACATTAGAAATTTAAGAATAAAAAATTATTAGGCTTCATAGAGCCCCAAAATGGATTCATATTGCCAGCAAACAAATAATGACATTCGCAGCACTGAAGTCAAACAAAGAGATCCTGTTTCAGCATGGTCCCTCAATGCCGCAAAAACATTTTTGGGCACAGATCTGTCTGCCATATTGGAAGTGAAGCAGCAACAGAACCCTGTCAAGGAATAATCTTGATTTTTATCTGAATTAATCTGATGCTATCAGATGGCTATCATAATTATATGAAATATATATATGACGTTTTACCTATCTAGACAGACTGATGAATTTCTTTAATTTCTTCCCCTTCGTGCAAATCCCCTGGGTTTTCTAACTAGGCCAGTCCTGTAAGCCATGTGACACACCGACGCTAACGTACCAAACCCTCCCATGGACAGACTGATTAGGGAGCAAGGGCACATGCTACCATAGGGTCATGGCACCATGTGCACAGAAATAAAAATGAAGGTGTTTCAGCAGGCAGAACAAGAGTGAGTGGGAAGAATCGTTAGCTGAAGCGAGGGAGGGTTGGATTTTAGGTCCTTGGCCCACAGCCCAAATTTAGGTACATCTCTCATAGTACGGTGAGGTGGATAAACATATCCATGGCCATAAAGAGGACCATACAGGTTTAAACCCAGCCAGACCAGATACTGGCACATACAAAGGTACCACGCAGCCCTCTGTGCCCTCAGGCTACCTGAGCCATATCAGTACTGCTGCAGTGTACAGGAGTTAGCAGAAAAGAGCCTGACCGCTTATTTTCACTAGGTCAGAGGATGTTTATTCCTAGAGCAAATTTCTCCCCCTGCCCAAATCTGTGGGGTAACTGTGGATGAAGATGCCTCCTCCATACACAATGTGCTGCCATTACACCTATAGAAAGTGCAGTCTTCCCAGCTGGTGTCCCACACCAGGGCAGACCCTGCACTGCAAGACATAGCGGTCATGCATTATAACCTTCAAAGCCCACTTTGTTTACGGTGTTAATGTGTTATGTCAAGCTAAGTTCTCACCCTTTTTCCTGCCGGCCTGGTCTATGAGGTTTGTGTTTCCCTCTCTCAATCAATAATGGCTTAAGTAGCAAATAGAGTTCCCATCCCCCAGCACTAATAGACCCTCATGCAGTCAGGAAGCATCAAGATGAACCCTCAGTTACCACTGTGCACCCTGTTTAATGTATGCATTTTTATGGCCTCTGATGTATATGGTTCCATTACTGTCTATGAATACAGAGTACTGGAGCTAGTTAATGTATTATTTATTTTATTACCTCTTTGTATAAGCTGGTATTTGTAATTTGGAATTTTATATACTTTGGTTCTGTAATGGTTTCATAATGTGTACACAGCTCAATAATTAAAAAAATATATCTTACCACCTCACCTCCAGAGCCAAGTTTGTTTACACTGCTAACTGCATGCCCTGGCCAGCACACATCCCCAGTCGTCTGCTAGCCCCTCTGCTCCCAGGCCCAAAAGCCTTGCTAGTCCTGCTGCTGGGACGTGGCCCCCACCAGCACCCTGAGAAATCCAGCTCAGTTTTGTGTGTTCTCTCTGGGACAAGAGACAAGTTTTTAGACATTTTGAATTTTTATTATCTTAGACCTAACATATGGCTGGCTGACATGTCCCCTTTGTTTCTGAGGATGGAGTTCTGTCAGCACAAGGGCTGCTGTCTGCCTAGTGGTCAGCCCCACATGGGCTCTCATCTGTGCAATATCATTTTTTCTTTCACCAACAAAGCATGCTTCTGCCAGTATGACCTGTCATGAAGCACACTTGGCATTAGGAGGGACCAAAGGGAAGAAGGAGTTTCTCTCTGTCCTACATCCAGCTCCGGTTGGCTTCCCAGTCCCTACTCGGGTGCCCACAGCACTGCCAATCCTTCTGGTGGCTCAGGAAGAGGAGCTTGTTGCTCCTCCGAATGGCCTACAAGCTCACTGGCAAAAATCACAATCATACCCTTTCTAGTATCACTGTCTACATGTCTTTTAAATACCCCCAGGGATGGCGACTCAACCACTTCCCTGGGCAGGCCGTTCTAATGCTCAATAACTCTTCAAGTGAAGAAAATTTTCCTGATATTCAATCTAAACCTCTCTAGGTGCAACTTTGAGGACATTTCCTCTTGTTGTATCACTTGTTACTTGGGAACCAAAAGATTGACACCATCCTGGCTACAATCTCCCTTCAGGTAGTTGTAGAGAGCAATAAGGTCTCCCCTCAGCCTACTTTTCTGTAAACTAAACAACCCCAATTCCTTCAGCTACTCCTCATAAGACTTGTACTGGAGACCTTTCACCAGCTTAGTTGCCGTTCTCTGGACACACTCCAGAACCTCAATGTCCTTCTTGTAGTGAAGGACCCAAAAACTGAACACAGCAGTTGAGGTGTTGTCTCACCTGTGCTGAGTACAGGGGGATGATCACTTCCCCAGTCCTGCTGGCCACACCATTTCTGTCACATCGTAAGTACTACTACTTTCTGTCTTCCTTCTCACGCAGGCCAGGCAAACCACATAGCACCTGCACAGACACCCTTTGGTTTCAGTACCAGGACTGTGAAATTCTTCTGCCAACACAAAAGGTCTCTACTAGATCTTCAGCTGAAGGAGATCTTGGCCCTAAACCAACTTGTCCACTGGCCAGGAAGGCAACAGTGAGGGTTGTTTCTGGTTCTCTGCAGCAGCACAAGCATTTGCAGGTTTTGGCTGAAGAGGCACCAGTAATTCAAAATCCACAGAGGACAGTGTCTTAGTACTGCCTGGAGTGATATGAAGGTATTAACTGCCAGAAGCAGCTTTATCTTCCCAGCTCCATGGCTGGAGGCAGAACCAGGAGAGCACACAGGTGGGTGTCAGAGGAAGGGGAGCAAGATACTGAAGGAGAAAATAGAGAAAACCTTTGCTTGGTTTATGCCAGTAGCAAACAGTGGAGTCAGCAAACCCACACCAGAGTTTGCTCTGTTTGCTTTATCCCATGCAGGCTGAAACAATTTGGTGCAAGTCTCAAAACACCAAACCAAAGTGTTAATTAACAGACTTGCTGACAGCATCATAACCAGGCAGTCTGACACAGGTCCTTACACGCAGCCAAGTTGCTGGAAGCCACCTTACCTCAATGAAGGCGTCTAGTACTGACCCTGTGCATGCAGCCACAGAGAGCATGGGGCGGAGGAGGGATCTGAGGTGTGCAGAGCATAGTACAGGCCAGAGGAAGAACTGTGGGTAAGTGTTGTGACCTAAGGAAGACTGAAATGGACAAGCATTATCTGTGTCAGTGTTCAGTGCACAGAAGAGCGCGAAACCCCCCACTTTTTTGCTTTCCATTGGGCAAAATAGCAAAGTTAACAAAATTTATACTGAAGGAGAAAAACCTTTGAAAACAGCTATGCAAATTTTTGAGAGAAAGAAAGAAAGAAGATGGCATGAGGAGAGCTTCAGGTTATGTGGCATCAGGGAAAGACAAATGAATCAAATCCTCCAAACCCAGTAACTGACTGCTGTTACTGAGCCTGGTAGAGAGGGCTTAATACCAGAAAGGATAATACCCTGCCTTCACTATCAGTATTTGTATCCACAACATTGGTGTTGGAGTATTAGTCAGCTGGAAAGAGTGCTGGATGATTTTGTGATAAAAACGCTGGGTAGGAGGTGTGGGTTCAGTTTCTGCCTCCCCAGTAACCTTCCTGTGTGACGCTTGCCAAGTCCTCTCTGGCTCACCTCCCTGCCCACCAAGATGTCCGGTACCCGAGAGCAGAGATCACCTTGATGCCTGTGTTTACGGTCTGCCTGGAGAGCCAACTCCACAATCAGGTGGGGCCAGTGGACACAACAACTTGAAGAACCATTGCCCATCATTTATTGTATTAAACCCTCTTCTACCTCCCCCAACTGAGTTGATAGAAATAACCAGTGCTAGTAACAGGTGACAGTGAGCAGCAGACTACTGCAGAAAGAGAGAAGCTTCCCCTGTTTAATTTAAACAAGTACACACACACACACACATGCAAACTAGACAGTTTTTCAAAAATGAGGATGCAGATGAGAGATTCAAGGACAGTTCTAACTTGCCCTCTGTCAATTTACAAGAGAATTTATTCCAGACTATTCATACATGAATATTTAGCATGGCAACAATTACATCCAATGACACCCATGAGATACATAGTACTGAAGACCCTCTCCAAGGAACATGCACAATGCTTGATGTCAATTTTTAAACTGGACTGAACATTTGAAATGTGAAAATTATATTTCTTTAGATCTTGCAATAATATTTCCTTTAATTATTACATTAATTTCTTATATATTGCTGCCATGTTTTATAAATGAGTGGTATGATTGATTCACACGAGCAGAAATGGATACGTGACAGGAAGTAAAGGGGAGAGACAGTGGCTGCTGAGGCATGTTAAAATAGCCTGTGGTCAATCTTATTCTTAATGCAGAGACCTTGTTTTTGTTGTATAAAGGAAAAAAGGGGGGGAAGGGAGAGAGACTGTTAGGGGGAATCACTCAGGGCTTAAATAGCACAGACTTAAGGACATATAAAAAGAAGGTAGCTTCAAGTCCGCAAATAAGATTTAACCCCAAAACCACCAAATAGTGAACATAAAATCTATATATGTCTAGGTAGGATGCTTTTCTGTATGGATAATTTATTAGTTTTCAGTATGAAGCTCTCTGGTTTCATGCCCTATTATGAGCCCTTACTATGGAGTACATTATTTGTTGGGGAGAAAAAAAAATAAGGAGAAAAAAGTGTCAATTAATATTCATACTTTACATTCCAGATACAAACTTCTGACAAATCCAGTAAAATGGGAACCAGGAAATACTGAGGTCACAGCATCTGCAACTATAGTTGTGATGACATGCCTTGCAAGCCGTCTTAATTCAGGGTCTACATTAAACTGGACACCATTCCAAAGAGCACATTTACCAAGGACTGAGACAATAAAAATACATCGTTTGCTCTTCTTCAGAACCATGGGATGTTCTTTCGTGAGCAGGCAGTGCAGTGTATATGGTCTTTAATTTGCATGGATGCTGGCTCTGCTGCAGGAGTGAAAGCAACAGGCAAAACCCACAAATAACACCTGGAATCAGTTCTCTGGTTAAAGTAGGACATATCTCACTTCCAGCAGCTTTCTAGTAATCACTGAAAAAGAGCCTTTCAGAGCCTGGATGACCTCGTCTCTCCTGCATTGTGCCAAGTACAATTTCTTTTGCCAGGAGCAGAGTAGATTTTAGCAGCTATGTTAAGTCTACTGACAGTGAAAGAGAGAACTTAGCAGGTTAGTCTATGCTGGCACGTATTATTCAGTAAAAGACAGTTATGATAGTCTACTAAATATTTTCCCCAAAACAGAGAAATCCATATAAAAATAATCCTTTTTTTTTTTTTGACAAGTAAATTTGATTAAACTTTCTAATGAGGCTTTGGAGCCTTCTGAAAATGTGTTCTTGATGGGAATGACAAGTTGTTTTACCTAAAACAGTGGCTCTGGAACTCATTCACAAGGCATGGGTGCATATCTGTGTCTTTTCCCCGTAATACAATTTCTGGAGAAATCCACTCAAAACTCCACCTGCCGGCTGCATGGCTGGACTTGATATTATAAACCTCAGACACCATGGGACTGTCTTCTAGGCAAAAACTATTAAGTTGCAGCACATTATTCACTGAGTTAGAAAAGAACAAACATTTAATAATTGCAAATTTAAAAGCAAAATTCTGTAGGACTGGGATAAGGAGATAAATCATTAAGGGATTAGATACTACTGAACAGAGTAATGCAACGAGGTCAAGAAATGAAACTAAGCCTTTGGCTCATCAGTATTCCCCTAAAACTCAATGATACTGCCTCTCTGAAATTAATTTAGTCTCTCTCCCTGCCACCCCTTAGACATTGTTGGAGAAGTCAGATATTTGCCGATTTCTAAGTCAACTTGCTTGGTAGAAACTCTGCATCAGTCTCCTGTTCATCTGAGAACTATGAGATTGATGGCACCCATTACTGAACATATTCAGTAAAAATTACTTCATGCATTTGAACCAGTTCCTTGGTTTCTCACTGTATCCAGTTCTGGGCTCCCTGGTACAAATAAGACTGGGATCTCCTGGAAAGAGTCCAGTGGAGGGCCACAAAGATGATTAAGGGCCTGGAGCATCTCCCCTACCAGGAAAGGCTGAATGAACTGAGGCTGCTCAGCCTTGAGAAAAGAAGATTAGAGGAGATATGATTAGAGTTTATAAATATCTGAAGTGTAGGAGGCAGAGGGAAATGGCAGCCTCTTTTCAGTTGTCTGACAGGACAAGGGACGATGGCCTCAAATTGGAGCACAGGAAGTTCCGCAGCAACATGTGGAAGAACTTTTTCACAGTAAGGGTGACAGAGCACTGGAACAGGCTGCCCAGGGAGGTGGTGGAGTCTCCATCTCTGGAGATATTCAAGACCCATCTGGATGCCTGTCTGTGCAACCTGTTCTAGGGAACCTGCTTTGACAGGGGGGTTGGACCGGATGATCTCTTGAGGTCCCTTCCAACCCTTCCAATTCTGTGATTCTTACTAATAGTCCAGACTTCTCACAAGAGGATTATCTCTTAGTTTTTTGCAAGCAAAGATTCCATCTGTAGTGGATGTCTGAATTTGTCAATATGCCTTCAGAAGACCGTTTACAATTTATAGAATTTAGCCTAGGTAAGAGAGATAGGCATGAATATTTTGGGATTATACTTGTCTCCTGTCTCTGGTATAGGCCTCCCTCAAAACCTTGCAACCTGTCCTACAGTATGTAAACGTTAAAACCTTCAAAAACAACACGACAATAATCAGGACCACATGCAGTCCCAGTTCTTATTGGGAGCAAGTCATACCACAGGACAAAGGAGTGGCTGATGATGATTTGGACTCCTCATAAGCACCACCCTTTCTCAATCAGGCTAATGACACTGTGATGATAAGATCATAATGTAGGCACAGAAAGGGATATAAAGTTTATATAGCTGCTGCCTGAATGGGAATTTTACATTTCTGACCATTGGCCAAGGTCCATCTAAAATAGTTAATTTTAAAAGGGTAAAAATACAAGATGCAGTTTCATTTAAATACATAGATTTTTCTGTCAGATGAGACCCTGTTAAGACTTGTAGCTCTTTTTGAGGTGATCTGCAGACCAGCCAGGTGCATTATGTCTGGTGATGCCCTGAAGGGGAGATTCCAGAGAAGAGGAGGCACTCTGAGCCGCATTGAAGCCACCTAACTTTAGCAGAGGGGTCTAAGCTAATGCTGATACTCCTGACTCACTCCAAGTAGTCACTGGAGGGGGAGAGACCATCCCAGAAGGTAATTCATCCCTTGAGATGTCATCCATCCCCTAGAAGCCTGCCTCCACTTGGTTACTTAGGGTGCCTTTGGCAATTAGACTCTTTATGTATATATCTGGTAGAGACCTGTAGTTTTAAGGACCAGCTCAAGGCTTTCTGCCTTAGGGAGGGAGGTTAATGTTTGCAAATGAGATTTACTTGAGCTGTTTTGTCACTGTGCTGGCAGAATTTTCATCTGGGCAGTCTTAAATCTAACTAAACTAAGGTTTCACTGGGCACTTGAGTTACAATTCCAAGTTTAACACTGCCTGAATATACAGAAATATATATACGTGTTATTATGGCATACAGAAGCTTTCTGATTTTGTTGCATAACCCTGACCCGGTGACACCATTTTCAGGTTTTATCTCTCTACTCAGCATTTCCTCCCCTCGTGGAGCGTTATCATTCTTGATTCACTGCCCTCAGTGACAGCTCACTCTGTTCAGTACAATTCCTGATCTTGTACACTTTCTATTGCTTTTTCTTTCTTACCAAAACTTTTCTGTTTATTTCCAACCCTGAGTAAATGTGAAATACAATGAGCTATTCTGCATAGATAGATAAATAAATATTGAAGAATGTAGTCTTTTAAAAATCTAATAAAACCTCCTTAATCTCTTCATATATTATTGTAAGTAAATGGAGATTATTTTACTTTAATTTTTGGAGCTGGAGTCTGAGAAGAAAATCATTTTGTGTTGTGCTGACAATCATCTTTCTCAATCATGCTTGAAATACTGATTTCCTTGACTATAAGCTGTAAGCCACAGATTTAGATCCTATTGAATTCAAGTAGAATGTAGAGGATGGCTGAGGGAACCACTTGGTACAGTGTCTTTAGTGACTTATCCCAGGTCACCCTCTTTCCAAGCAGCAACCATGATCTCACAACCACTTAAGCAGGCTCCTTAATCTACATGAAGGCTCACTAAAGACCTGATTTCGATTGGAGAATTTTCCCTGTGCAATACTGTTTGTCAGACTGGGGCCATTGTGAAGCCCAGGAACTTGTATTCCCTCTCTGTGCTTCAAAATTTCCTGTATTTATGTTAGATAGATAACAGCTTCTCAAGTATAGATGTTACATGTTGAAATCCCCACTCCCACCTTCCTCCCCATCCCTCATATAAAAAATTCACATTGAGAAAATTATGATTTTTTTTAAAATCCTCTTCTATTACATAGTCTTGAAAGTATTTTGGACACTCAGTCAAATAACAACACTATTGGGAGAAGAAAGGTTATAAACCAGTGCAGGGATTCAAGGAAAGAGTCGAAAAGTAAGACATGATATAGTTAAATTCAGAGGTTTGCAGGTGTCCCAGAGAATGCCAAAATTTACATCCAAATGTTTTTTTTAAATCTAGCATATTGACAGGAACAGCTATTTCAAAGAGCACATCTGACTTTTTCGTTTCTTAAGAAACCTTTCAATTCAGGAGCAAAAGTTCTTAATCGTGAAAATAATCTAGGCACATCCAAAGAGCTGATATGGAATGAGAAAGGTAGAAGGGTCGTTTGTCTTTGTCTCACCTCTGTCTGAAGGTCCTTTCATTCCCACAAAAGGCCCTTTATCTTCCATCTCACTTCCTAGCAATTCAAATCACCAGTTACTCCAGTGCATCACTGTCCTGACTTCATCCCTAGCAGGAAGGTCCTAGGCAGTCACCATAACCTTCCAAAAACACACCCTCTGCTTTCTTTAGGTCAGGTGGACATATGGAGGTTTGAGGATTATTTTTCCAGCATTTTCCCACCTACTGTGAAAACACAATTGCAAATGAACAAGAGGTACCAACCAGTTCATAGTGAAACCTGTGATTCATGCAAATAATGTCCTTCCAGAAGTCTGTGGGCTTTAAAAGCACACATGCAGTGATTAAATAGAGCCATGCTGTGAGTGGCTGGCATTGTAAATAGAGAATTTATGGCCCTTCTAGCTATGATTTTTCTATCAAGCCTTCAGCAATGGTTACTCATTCTTTCTTTGCATATTTCAGTCTGGATTTATCTCAATGGCTGAAAAAGGCTAGGGAAATTTAAAAACTGGGAAACTGTTAGACAGCCTTTCAGAAGCCCACAGGTTAGAAAGTAAGGTGTAAAGGCTGTGGGTGGAAGCATTTGCTGTGTGAGAGAGCGCTGGATAAAGTAGCTCAGGGTGTCAGAGACGGGGATGTGTCCACTGCCATGAGTGGCAATCTAACAGCAAACAGTGAGGCAGAGATACGAGCAGAGTGCTACTAATTGATTTCCTTCCCTTGTCCTTTGTGTCAGTCAGGTAGAAAAATTAATTCTTGCATGTATATTTGATGTTGAATCTGCTTATCTATAGGGGTTTGTGCAGGCAGGAGCCCTGGCAGTCATCAGCAAGAGGAGTCCCTTTGGCTTGGAGGGACGCTGAGGGCTGTCGAGGTTGACACATGCTGCTCTGACAGGCACAGAAGTTGAAGTTCTGTACTTCTTCAGAGGCTCCTTGGCCCAGAGATCATCTGTGTTCCCACTCCTGGGAGGCAGATAACCCAGAGAGGCAGGAAGAACGCAGCAGTGGTGCTCCAGCTGCTATGTCATCCTGCAGTCGGATTTTAACTTCTGTAGTCAGAGAAGTCACCGAATTATCTGGTGCGCATTTAGAGTCGGTTGGAGCCTTGAGTAGCTAGAGAAGTCCCAGAGCATTGTGAGACCTCTGAAAACCTATTTTGGCTTTCAGATGTCATGACAGATGCTGACCCTTCATGCCACTGGGGTTGCAGACAAGGGGAGCATTAAAAAACAGTGCTTTCAAAACCCTGCTCAGTTCCTATCTGATTACTATCAGCAGGTGTCTGGGCAAAGATTGCAAAATATTACCCCAATTGTTCAGAGCCTTTGCTCAAACAAGAAAGATTCCTGAGCCCCTCAAAGATCTGTGCTGGATGGTGCAGAAACCATAGTAAAAACAAAACATAAAATGTGTGTTGCACATCCATTCCAAATATTGTCCAGCACTAGATCAATGTAAGTATATTTTTTTCCTATTAAAGTTAGTGGGACAAATTCATCCTTTTAATGGAGCTATAACGATTTACATCAACCAATGTCCTATCCCTTTATGCTGTTCTTTTCTTATTTTCAGAACAGCAGGGAAAATTTCACTATTATAAAAAAAACACACAGATGCTGTTATTAATTTCCTGTAAGTTTTGGAGGCTAGCAGTTGTGTTTGCTTCTCTTTTGCTCTCTCACTCTCTCTCCCAAGAACAATCAGAATAATAGAAAAATATACAATGTTGTTATGATTACATCTTTTTTTCATGCCTTGGTCTAATTTTTCTACTTTTGTTTATACCTTTCTGGAAGTAGGAATTCTTTGAGCAAGAACCCTTACAAAGAGAAATTATAGTCATCTTACACCTAATGCATCACTGAAGAAGAAAGAGGATTTATTATCCTTCAAGTATCTTTTCACGAAGAATTTATCCCAGCAGGTGGACTCAATCTATGTGGGGTAGGTAAGCATAAAATTTGATCCACAGATTTTAGAGCTACTGTAAAATAGCCATTTATGTTGGTACCTTTACTAATAAGCGTTTCGATTTATACTGAAAGAGATTAAATTGAAGTTCCTCTACTTCTTGATGAAGCATACTTCGGCAAATGAGGGTTAAAATTATTCTGTGGCTGAAAGGGCTTATTTCCTTACACAAAGCTGTAATAAATTTTAAAATGTTTGTCTTTATTGTAGTTCCCTTTCTTCCTCCATCCCCTCATCCTTCCTTTCCTTCCTCTTAAATTCTCCCCTGCCCTGTTTTGCACACACACTCTATTAGCCTCACATATTTTAGATTATTATCTATGACGAGAAATAGCATAAATCTTTGCAATATTGGTCAAGGATAACATTCATACTCTTGACAAGAGACTCTTCCATCTCTAAATCTACTTCAGTTCTAATTGCTGAATTATTAAAGCCAGAGACCCTCTTTGTGCTCTGTCAGTACCTACCTTGCTGCTGAAATAGCAACAGTGCCAGCGGAGCTGCTGGCAGTTTTGAGCTTCCACCATGCCTACCTTAGATTTCTTTGGGAAGGGTCAGCAGTTTTAGATTAGCAACTCCCTTTGCATATTTGAATCAAGGGGAAAATTCTGTCTTTAAAGCAGTGTGTCCAGCATGGAGGGACAGCACTCGCAGAACATTGGGTGCTCTTCAACTACCAAAGGAAAAAAAAAAAAAGAAAAAAAAAAAGTTATAAGGAAAGTTGAACTATCTACTTACCTGAGCTCTTAAATAGCCTCCTCGTTGATCTGAAAGTTCCTGATTGCAGCTGTGACCACCTGAGGGTAGTTACTGACTTTTTCATATCCTGACAATACTTAGGTGGGCCCAGAGTTGCAGCACCTGAGACTGAGTCAAACCTGTTCCTGTAACCAGGAGAGTCATTCCTTGTTCTGCCCTTGTGTGTGCACTGGAGTAAAGCATAACCGGAAAGAAAGGCAAAGGGCTGAAGTGGGGCAATGCTCCTGTGTGCCACTCTTGGCTACCTTCTCAAAAAGACCATTACAAGAGCTCAGACTGTACAGCATGCTCTGTCTTCATAGTTTGCAACAGATATAAAACAACAGAGACCACACAGTGTAATCTTTTTGCCTGATGCCTGACTTTCAGTCCCTTCTGGACCCATTTGTGATAGCTAGAACAGCAGGGGAAGTTGTGATACCACATTACGTGTAGTCATGGAAATGAGCTTGTGCGATGGTGCTGTGACAGAAACCACAATAACAGTCATGCCACCCTACTGACCAAGTGTGAACCAAAGCTACTTTAGTTCTAGCAAAGCCAATGTTTTATTTGCAAAGGCTGCCTCAAGCTGATTATTATATATTTATTTGCTTTTGAATTAAAAAAAAAACAAACCACAAAAGCTAAACCCCAACATTTCTGCTGGCCTTAGCACCAGAAAACAGTTGTGGGTTTTTTTATGGAACCTATAATTTGAGTCTAATTTGACCTGACAGAGTCAACTGACCATGCAGTTACTTGGCACCTGCTGAATGCCTTCCCATTAAGCCAAATTTACACTAATAAACAGCAGTCATTACCATTCACTGTCATTAGATTAAATCAGTTACCTGAGACACCTCCCAGTAAACATAAATCTTGATGAGATGCATTCCACTTAAGAGCCAAGTTCATCTTTCTCACTTGTTTTCACTGCTCATGCCTTTAAGGTCCAGCAACCAGCCAGGCATGTTGCATATCACCTGTTTTCTTGTGGATCTTCCAGAGAAGGAGTGACACAACTGTTTGCTGCTGACATATGCAAACCATGGTGGCTTTTTGGCCACTTCATCTGTGCTGCCCTGCATATTAGGAAGCAGACCTCAAGCTTTTTTTCCCACTCCCACCATGTGTAGGAGAAAAGTGGAATCAGTTGCAGAGCTATTTGAAGCCTTCATTTTCTATTTCTTGTGGTTTTAATTTGTTCTTATTTTATAACATATTTTGGATATATTTATGTTTCCAAAAACTCTGAAACGCACCTTCTTAGACTATTGCAGTATTTCTTTTCATTTTTAGATTATTTTTATATTACTTTAGGACATGTCAAAAGTAGAAATGCATCATATGATTTATACAGTTCAAAGCTGTGTTATGCTGTGTTCTGACATGACGTGATACAATTGTTAAAATATTAACATAATTTATTTTATGGTTTATTGGTTTTAGCTTACTGTAAAAATAATTAAATCTAACCACTACATAGTAGAGTTGGAAATACTGTCTTTTCCAGTTGAATATGTGCCTTCGTTGGGTGATAATGACACTGCCTGACAATCTGCTTATATTTTGTTTTGAATGTGTCTCCTGTTTGCATTGAAATGAAACAATTTGGCACTTTCAGCAAGAGAATAAGTTAATGTCAAACTTTTGTTTCAACACAAAGTGGAGGCATTTTGATATAGAAAACAAATATTTAAATATGTATTATGTACCAGCTGCCTTAAATGATTTCAAATAAAATGGTGCAAAACATAATATAAAGTAAAGCAATAGAATGTTTCGGCTATTATTAACTTAATATTGTAGCAGAAGTAACAAGGAATAACTATGGCTCAACAAAGTGACAATAAATTATATTTTTTTACCCAACACTAAGTCCTATAAGAGGGAAAAAAAAAAAAAAGAAAACATTAGTTTAGATGCAAAACTTTGTCCAAAGTGACACCACAAAAGCCCCATAATGTTTCCAAAATATTTTTTCTTCCAATTAAATATTTCCATGAACCCCAAAAACATTTTTCATCTGATCTGGATAGTTCACACAGAGATGAAAGGAGGCTTTTTATTCTTTTGTATTATTCTCATGTTTCAAATCAGACAGCCAGTGGTACAACTCCACAGCTCTTTTTTCTGACATAATTCCAGTTTTGGAGTTGGCACTGTCTTTCACCTTCAGCTACTCAATGAACTGATTTGAGTTGAAAACACTCATTTTTCAATCAACATACAGCTGAAGAGATGGTTCACAAGGGTGGGAGCAAGCATCTGGAATCAAACACCTGTAATTTGGTCATGCCAGTGCAGACGGGGTTTGCTGAGCCATGGTCACACTGTGACAAGCATGTGGGCTCTTTCCTAGGGAAACTTTTCACAGAGTCATAGAATGGTTTGGATTGGAAGGGACTTCCAAAGATCATCTAATGACCAAGGACATCTTCAGTTAGATCATGCAGCTCAAAGTCCTATCCAATCTGAACTTGAACACTTCTAATAATGGGACATCCACAACTTCTCTGACTATCATGTTCCAGTGTCTTACCATCCTTATCATAAAAGTCTTCCTTATATTCAGTCTTAATCCTTGCTCTTATAGTTTAAAACTACTGGCCCTTGTCCCCTACAGGCAATGGGTAAAACTTTTTTCCCCATCTCTCTTGTAAGCTCTCTTTAAGTATTGAAAGGTTGCAATAAGTTCTTCTATTCTCCAGGCTGAACAAGCCCAACTCTGTCTGCCTGTCTTCACAGGAAGAGGTGCTTGAGCACTCTGACAAATTTTGTGGCCCTCCTCAGGACTCGCTCCAACAACTCCATGTCCTTCTTTTATTGGGGACCCCAGAGCTGGATGCTGTACTCTAGATAGGATCTCCCAAGTGTAGAATAGTCAGGAAGACGCACCTCCCTCATCTTACTGGGCACATTTCTTTTGGTTGGCCTTCTGGGCTGCAAATATACAATGCTGGCTCATGTCCAATTTTTTCATCTATTGTTCAGGGTTCCTTGGACACGCTTACTAGGTTTGGGGATTTTTTTTCCATTTATCCAAGGATTCCCATGGGCTGGTCAGAGATACACTGCTCAGACATGCACTAAAGAAGTACAGCACCTCTCCTAGACCTGTGGCATGTTTTTCTCCCCAAGCAAACTTTGAAATGAATATGGAGGCTTCAGCACATACATGTTCCTAGAGATAGTCGTTGTGCTTTTTCCATGTAACTGAGAAGTACAAAATTGCATGCTAAGCTTCTCCCCTGTGCCCCAGTTAGCACACAGGACCACAGTAATCCTATAACTAAATACTGGCACCACTTGTATACACAAGTTTTAATCCGTTCAAAATTAGGAATAATAATACCTGGCTCCTAAACAGCAGATTTAATCAGAATTCTGAATGCTTTGCAAAGGATCAGTATCCATCTCACAGCTTTATAGATGGAGAAACAGAAGCACCACAGGGCAAGATGACTTGCCCCAATTCACCCTCAAGGCCAGCAGCAGAGCTGGGAACAACAATTCAAGTATTTATGATGCTAAATTTCCCACCTTCTCAAATAAGCCAAATGACCTCATTGTAATTTGTGATGAATAACCTATTGATTATAAACAATGAATGAAGCATTACAACAACACAAATCTGTCATTTTCACCTGTAGTGGATTCCTCTTAGGCTGTCATGAAGTATCCCTTGAAAATGTCCTTTTTTTACCCAAATATGTACCCAGGGTTAAAATTCATTGTATGCAGATGTTTATTTTTAGATATCATCTCTATTGGTTGTTAGTGAATGCTTAACTTTCACAGAGGGTCAGAAAAGGTCATCACTATAGAAAAGCTTTGTATAAACTAACAACTCTTCCTGGGTCTCTTATTTAAAGGGAATAATATATTGCATGAAAAAAAAAAGTGCCGAAAGTGTTCTATTGAAAAAAGAGATGACAAATCTATTTTTATTCAAGCCTGCAGCATGCCATAAAATTTTTATTTTTTGAATATGCTGAATGACATACACCCATAGACATATCAGATAATTTACACAGTATGTAATAGGAGTGATAATGATCATGCATCCTCAGAAAAAAAAGCTTTGTTAAAGCAAAGTTAAGCTCATACATATATCACAATTAAACTAAAACAACCCACCACTGTGGTTCTCAAAAGAAGACATTGGCATGCATGGAAATGTCCTGTTAATGCTGAATTCAAATTTTTAAAATATGAAGGTCAGGAAGTTCATTCTTCAGGTTCTGCAAACAACAACAATTCTTTCTTCCCAGCATCTCTCTCCACCAGCCATTTAGTTCACAGTAGACAAAGGCAATAACGTGACTTTGCAAGTCTAGGCTATCACAGTCATGCATGAACTTGATTTCTAGTAATTGCCTGCTTGTTTTGTGTTATCTGAGATTCCTAGAATCCCACCAACTGGGTATGTTGAACTGCTGGGGGCATAGGAACCCATTTCCTTAATGCATCCTTTCCCAGCATGCGTGGAGAACAACTTTCCAACTACCTTCAGCAAAGAAGGAAATGCCTTTTGTGAATCAAGTTCATTTGGGACCCACAGGTCCTGGAACTCTTCTAGATATACCCTTCAAGATCCTGAACTGATCTGGAGCCTCCTACTCTCTTCACTTCTATATCTGTATGTTGGGTTTTCTAGATCATTTTGGATCATGAGTTCAAAGGCTTCTTTTAAATTTCTAGATTTCCTGGTGAGCTATTTGTGTGTACTGTGACCACATACACTCACATTCTGAAGGTTAAAAGATGAATTACTAGTAGCAGTTTCTGTCAAGACAGCAACTAAAATCTGAATACACTTTTGTTGCCCTTGTATGAGGTGAAGCAAGAGAGAATCTGGTTCTGTGATATGGCTGATTATTTGGACTAAGTGAAAAAAAATATCATGCTGGTTCAGGATTAGGCAGTCCCAGGAGTTCAGAGTCTTTATATCTGCAAGTTTAGTACTGTTGCTCGTTCAGGGCATTGCTTGAATGATTAACAAGTCCAGCTTATGAGACATTTGGTGGAGCAGCACTATGTCAGCTTGCAAGGATCAGGGGTAGAAGCACCAAAAGTCAAATCAAGGACAGTATTTTGTATAGAGTGTCATTTGCATTAGTTACTTGGATAGGGGGTGAAAGGGTTAAACAGAAAATCCCAAACTAAGGCCCTACTGTGATGCATAAAAGCTTTACTACGATTCCTAATGTGTTATTAGCTCTCCTAGAAAACCTGCTTCAGAAGATTAAGACACTTAGTTGGGAAAAGTTTGGGGTTTTTTTAATTTATGGATAGATTACTAACCTGTTGCAAACATTATTAGTTATTATCATTTGTGTTATTGTTATCAGTTGTGTTTAAAAGAATTATGGCAAAATCTCCTAGTTAAGGGTTAATACCTGGCTCTACTAAAGTACACGATGCCCATGTATCAGCCAGTGAGAACATGTAAGTGGTTGAATTGTGACTCAGGTCTCAGGATGGAATGTGAGGATCAACCCTGTTCATAAACAGGGTTCTGTAATATGTAGTGCATCAGGCAACTCATGGGAGGTTATAAAGTGACTCAGTTTTGGATTGCCTTAAGGCCCTTAATCTGCTGAGACAACCCTGGGGAGCTGTACAGACACCTCAAACTTGAGTTGTCCTGCAAGCTGAGACTGAACAGGGCAGTGCTGCATAATTCAAACAGCCGAAACCGGGGTTGAACCTTGAATTCCTTCAACAGATAATATGACCTGAGTCCAAACCAAACCACATTTCAGCGGACTAAAAGTCAAGACAGAGGGTTTCCATTTGGCATCAATCATGTTAGAAATTACAAAAGGTCCTAAAAACAAGGACTCAAGGTAGATAAGTTAGTGAAGCAGTAATTTATTATAGGTTCTTGCAAGAGCTGGTGACCCAAAAAGTAGGCACACTTTTGTCAGAGCCTGCAGCCTTTTTATATCATATCCCTGTCCAAAATCATTAGGTTTCCACATTCATCTATACATATTCATCACCTGTCCCGCTTCGTATTAAGATGAGTTCTAAGAGACGATTTCCATAAACTCCTCCCAATCGTGTCTGCACATTGTCCCATGGTAGTGGTCATCAGGGGTCTTGGTGATGAAGGCTTGAAGTCTTCCTCAGGTTGAACTTTTTCACCTCCTTCCCCTGTTTAACTATGGATTTTACAGGCTCAACAAAGGCGCCTTATTCACAATGGTACATAATATAACACTCATTGCATGTCTGGCAGATTCCTGTTTGGTGAAGAAAATTAAAATGTACGGGACCTTTTGCCTGGGACAACTGTTTACTGGCAAGTACTGGTTGTTGTCTTAACTTTTCCCAGCAACTGACATGGGCCTAGGGCTGAAGAAAGTCAAAGCTCAAATACAGGTTTCATATTGTGCATGTTAATTTTGTAGCCTCTGCTTAAATGGTATCAAGACCCCACATCGTCTTGCCTGTTTGCCTTGATGTGGCAATTTGTGTCCCAGTATGAATCAGTACTGTCGAAGCCTGTTGGTTGAGCTTTATTTCCTTCAGTCACATTTTAACCCTTATTTGAGAGAGGGATTTTGCCATAACACAACCAACAGCAAAACTATATTAACAGTACTCCCTCTTAATTTATGTGCTATCCTAAATTCTCTACAAAGGATTTCTGATGAGACAGCCTGAGTCCTCCACTTCACAAGTCAGCATACAAAATACAAAAACCCATTTCAGTTTGCAAAAACATTTCCCAGAATTTTTCACAATCAGACAAAGATATGCAAAAAGATAGGGCATACAGGAGTGAACCTCACCCCTGAATAAATAAAGATACAGGGTAACACTGCTAAAGACAAACAACCCAAGTGGTATTATCCACTTAGACACAGTCTTTCCTGCTGTCCCATAGAGCAAGGAACCTTGAGCTGAACAGTGGCCATGACTATATATGGACAAATGAAGCCCAAAGTTCAACTAGTGGACAGTGTGAGGAAGACTATGGACAACCACTGGAAGATGAAAAGACCCTAACCCTAATTTTACTGCACATGTTTGGACTATGCAAATTAATTCCAAGAACTCATTACCATAATACTGCCCTTTCCAGGAAATCTGATGAGTATGCATGACATTTCTGTATATGAACTGGTGTGCTTTGCTAACCTGTTGGAGCACTCATGGTGGAACAATTCCCAGCGCTGCCCAACACTGTGTTAAAGAATGCCTGCTTAGTAACAAACTAGTTGTTATTGAGTTATTAATCTCAGAAAACTATCCTGAACATGAATTTGGTACCAACTTTGTTTTTTCAGTGGAATTTCTGGAATCATATGTTGTCCTACCCCAGTCCCTCAGGTTCCCACACTCGAAAGGGTCTCATACTGCTGCAGGTGTCTGTTTTTGAGAATAACCAGACAAATTTGGATGTGGTTGGACCAAATAATTTGCTATTGTTTGTGTTTCTGAACTAGAGTGTATGAAATATATATGGCTTTGAAGAAAGCCTGTTGTTCAGAGTTCCCTTTAAGGCAGGGGGAGGGAGAAAAGAAGAAAAGAAAAACAAACAAACCTTGTCAGTGCTGAGGTTTTTAAAACACTTAGATTTAATTGACAAAAAAGAAGTTATTTTTAAATGTTGCCTTTTGTGAAATCTCTAGTTTTCCTTCAAGCTGTGTCAAGTGGCATAATAAAGTTGCTACAGACATGAGAGGTTGTAGCAATTTCCCCCAGCTTTTCTTTTCCTTTGTATCGCAGCCCCGGGCGCTGTTAGTTGTGTTCATTTTGTAGCAAAGCTTCTTGCAGTGGGAGGGAAATGGTGGGAGAGCACTTGTGGAAGGAGAAAATTAAAATAACAATGGAGTCGTGTTGTGAGGTGCAACCTTCTGCCACTGACTCAGCATGTTCGTGTACATGTGGGCGATGGGCCCTATGACTTGTGCTGACCTAGTTGACTCAGTCAACTTTGAAATAAAATGTTACTACTGACTTTAGGACTTCAAGGGGCATTAGAAGTCTCTACCAAGATCTTGTGCATATTGAACTGGAAAAGGAAGGAAATAAATACAGAATAGGAATGTGAAAGAGGGATTGGAGAGAAAGCTGTGGAATAATCAGGTTTACCATTTAGTATTTTTCATTTAATAAATAGACATGTTTGTCCTAAATAAAACTGGTTAAAACTCATAATTTTATCGTGGCTCAATATGTAAATTTTTTCACCAAAAAGTAGGTTATTCAGTTGCCTTAAACTTTAGCAGAAAATATGGGGCAATGCATACCTCTTCTCCATACCAATTAGCAGAAGAAGAAAGTGAGGCAGGGCATCCAGGATGCTGAGGCAGTCAAGAGAGGACATGGTATTAGCAAAAAGCAATGAGAAGAGCACATGGTATCAGAAAAATCCCCTGACAGTTTGAAAACATGTTAAAGGAAAGCACCAGGAGGCTAGGGCTTTTTGAACAGTCTTCTTATCCTTCCTCCCGTAGCATCCTGGATTTGTCCCTTTCATATCCTGTCTCACTCTTCCTGTCTCTCTCTGTTCTTCCTCCATCAGAGTGCTATGTTGGTCTGACCTTAGCAGGAGGCACAGAGAGAGGCGAGGAAGGGAGTTTGTCCTGTTCTCTGTCACCAGACTTCCATCTGTCTCCTGCAGTCTAGGGAAAAACCACAGTCCAACACACTGGAACAAACCTAGACTGGATAGGGAAAAAAAAATTGATGGAAATAATGCTGTCCCAAGTGTCCTAAAATAAGTGTGGGTTGTCATGGCCATGCCTCATAGTGCTGGCAGGGTGATGCTCAACCACTCTCCTACATGGGCATATTTGGGGGAGCAGGAAAGAGAGAAGAAGTAAGGAGGAGGTGGCATGGCAATTACTGCAAGATTTCCATCAGCTTTTGCTCCTATGCAACATACCTGAGGTGGATAGGAAGGCTGGGCCATAGCTGGAAGCACACAGATAACTAGGCATTTCAGCTCTACATGCTGCCAAATCGAGACCTGTCCCCCATACGACTTTGTTAGCATCCCACTCCCTCACCTCCATGAGCAGCAGGCCAGCCAAGTCCCGCTGTGCGCTTGCACATCAGTGTGTGAGGATTGAAATCTCTCAGCATTGTGTAGGACAGCAGTTATCCAGAAAAAAAATTTCTTTATTCCAGATCTCTTCCTAAACTTCCTAGGTTAGCTTGAAAAAATTATCTATAGAAGCATACACAGTATGTACATGCTTGTCTTCTTCTGAGGTGTGTAAGGGGAGACATGGCATGTGTGGGAAAGGGAAAGAAAAAGAAAAAAAATCAGTGTGACTTTATCAGCATGAGTTTAAAGGGAATGAATTTGGATTAAATGCAAAAGTGATTTGGGCAAGAGAGAAATTAACCTTTCATCAAACTTTGATTCTTTTTAGATACCCTTAGACTCAGTTCTGAGCTTTGGCTTGGACACCTGAAAGCATAGAGAGATAGGTTTGTACTGAGTTATGTTTTTAAGGTTTTTATTGCAGCAACCAGGATTAGACATTACCTTACCAAAAAAAAAAAAAAAAGGAAAAGAGAAACATTGTGGAAATTACCAGGCTTCTAAGGAAGTGCAGCTAGTGAAATACAGTTATCAGCAGATTGCATGCTTTGATTTGCTCTAAGTTAGGTGTATGAAAAAAAATTACGATTTACAGATTTCTCTGCAGTTTGCCTGTTTTGTAAGGTTGACTCATGAGCAGCAGATTAGATTCGTTTGGAATAATCACCCTGGAAAGAACATGTTGCATGTTTAAATAGTCTCCCTTTGAAGCCACACTGTACAATGCACAAGTTGGAACTGAACTAACTGTTCATTCCAAGTATGTCTTGATTAAACGTATCCTTTCATTCTGTTGATGAATGTCCTAAAGCAGGCTATTTCTCTTCAAACTAATTATTGTTAAGTTTCCCTTCTTTGCCAGGATATTCCAGTCTTGATTTTGCTTCACTGAGGTGACTGCTGTGAAGGAGCATTTGCTATCTACAAATCTGAATTGGGCTATCAAAGGCTCAGGCTATTGTTTTTGTTCTCTGAATGGAAAACATACAAAAATCTGCCCTAGTATTCCATACCAGTAATACCCTTTCCTCTGCTGCTTTTTCATATAAAGTAGATTATTATTACATACGTGTACTTCAGACTTTCATATACCCTTAGGCCCTTCCAGCCATTCCTTGGCTTCCATACTCACCTACATTCTCCCCCTCCATGTTGGGTGGTCAAACAATTACATTTATTTTACTTTTTTTCTGTTGCAATGACCAGATTCCTGGGCAGAAACTCCAGAGACTATGAACAGGGGCCCCAGGACTAAATGAACTGGTTTAGCATATGGTTGAGAGCTCAAGCTTTGTCAATTACTATCCCCTACATAACTCAATTGGGCTTTTAAGTCACCAGTGAGTTCCATTCTCTCTCATCCCATTTTTAATATTGTCATTCTGGGATGTATCTTCATTGGCACTACATGTGGTCTGTTTCTGTTAGCAGGAGCTTGCCACCAGGTCTCCTCTTGTGTATTTGTCATGGCAGAAATGTAATGAGGCATTTGAGTTTGATTCTGAATTTCACAGACTAGTTGAAGAGGTTTTCCCTCTCTACTCCACATTGTAAATCATCATAGAAATTAAAATACATCCCGTTTACAGCTGCTTACACACTGGCTTTCCATTAAAATCAGAGCCACTCTAACTTGAGAAGACCGGGGAATTTAGAGAAGAGCAGTTGTGTAGAGACAGCCTTGGAAGAGTTATCCCATATTGGACCCCAAAACAGTCAGTGAAGTTGGAGCCTGGAGGTTGAAGCAGTATACTGTTTGCAGCCAAAACCACCAGGCATGACAGAGTAATTGTGGCAAATTCAAGTACTACATTCAAGGAGTTTCTCATAAAGCAAGGTGGACTAGCCTGAAGTGGATGAGATTTGTCCCCTACACCACAGTGACTTTTAATCTAAATATTCAAGGAGACCCACAGTAATGCCAGCCGAAAAGCTTCATGTCCTGATTGTCTCTTAAAGGAAAGAAACTCGTAAGACATTTTTCTAAGACAAGACTCACCCTTTGTGCCAGAAGGTGAGAGCTGACCTCTGGGTGCTAGAAACTTCGCCCACAGATAACATGCATATTGTATTTGCCCACGCACAGGTTTTCCCTATTTGGAAAAAAAAAATCTTTTATATCTCAGTATTTTCTGCATTTATAAAGTTCTTTTGTTAATGAAAAAGCTTCAGCAGGGGTTCACATACTCTTAGAGTAAACACTCAGTGCAAGTGAGGACCAGAGGTGTACGCTTCTATGAAGCTGCCCTCTTCAGTTTTCACTTTATCAAATAAATTAAAGGCGCTTCATCTATACTTATAAGTACATCATTACTTCTAAGTGCTATATTATTATTATCGAAGTGTTCTTACACTGTCACAGAAAGACCTTGACATGCTGTAAATAACTTTGCCTCTCGCTTTGATACTACATAGACTCCTGCAATTGTGTTTATTGTCTGCAGGCATTATGGATGCCTAATATGAAAGAAGTGGAGAGCTCACACTCAAAATGAATGGATATACATTCTCTTTCTATTCAAGCTGATTCTCTACCTCAGGGAATGTTTGATACATCATCTTGGGCTTTGAGACTAAAAAGGCTGAAAGGAAAAGAAAAAAAAAAGTATACTGATTCTTTCAGTGCTTTTTCTTCACCACCCTTCAGTAAATCAAGGAGAGGTAAAGCATTATGGAAGTAGCAGTGACTGAACTTCAACAGCTTCTTAGGTACAGGGCAGATGCTTAATTATCAGCTCACGTGAAACTTTCTGATCACTAATCTTGTACTCATAAGACTCCTGGTAGCTGCTGTCTTGATATGGCCAAGACAGCCTGCAAAAAGAACATGAAATTTCATAATAATTTAGAATTTCAATATCCAGACCAGAGGAAGCAAATATACACACAAACAAACACACAAACAAAAATCATAAATAGAATCCACGTCAGTAAATGACACAACACTGGGTCAAACTGCCAAGATACATTAGGGACCAAATCTTAATCTATGAATTGAATCTATAACTCTAGCAGGACAAAATCTGTGACAGATGAAGAGAGAATGATCATAGACATGAGAATCTGGCTAGGGAACAAAATAAAGAACAGGTAAAACCATAACCTCATCACCTTTCAGGGAGACTTGAAAATTTTACATGGCCAAAGAAACTTTCAGTAATACATGGACCTGCAGCCAGAGACTGGACAGACCCTGTAAGAGCCTTTATTGTGTTGCACGTTGTTTGCAAATCACTCAGATAAGAGGGAAAATAATGACAATATAAAAATCTAGGAAGAGTGTTTCCTTCATTTCCATCAAAAATAATTTTTTTACAAGCTATTCTGTAATAATCTATAAATTATAATGGAACTACTTTACAGCTATTGACCAATCAGACATATCTACAAGGTGACACAAAATCCTTGCACCTGTTTCTTTCACCAACCTATGTGTCTATCTCTTCTTAGTAATGGCTGATTTTCTATAACCATCACCATATCTTTAGCTTTAATATAAGTCAGCCAGCCATTGACATAGAAAAAGACTGAAAATATCCCTAGACATAAGAGAAATACCCATTCTGACTATATATATAGAGAGCCATCCTCCTCACTACATGAAGATATACAACTGGTAACAATAAAAACCACAGAAAATGTATATGTAGAGAATATGAAATTGCTTGGAGTGACTTCTAGCTATCAGCTCTAGAATAACTTTCCAGTATTAGAATCATGGGCAAAACCTCCAGGCAATTAGTTTTCTAATGAAGCTTGATACACTCAAGAAGGGGATTGTACAGCTTCACTGCCTGTAACTGGGGGCTTGCTGATGACCCACAGGGTCCCTTCCAGTGCTGTATCCTAATTTGCAACTAGGTTTGTTTCTGTTCAGATAGCAGATCCAACCAAGGGCTCAAAAAAATTGGCTGGTTCAGTTCTGCAACAACAGTTGCACAATCTTTGTTCTTACTGAGATGCGAACCAAAAAGAAATTCCCTTAGGAAGAAGAAAAAGGCCACTCTGCTTTCACTTCTATTTCACTTACTGTCTCTGTGGGTCAAAGCTGCTCCGAGAATCCCCTCTATTGAAATGTATTGATTTATTACACTATGTGTTGGGTTGAAATTTAACTAACATACCTAGTTTCATCCCCACATATCCAGCTTTAAATGCTGTGCCCATCACAAGGGTATCTGCACACTTTGGTAACTGAGTTGCAAGCTAGAAATCATCATCAAAAATGATGACTTTCAACTGCTGATAGAAAAGGTACCAGCAGTTTATTAGGATGTTTGCCTGAGGAAATTCTGAGTGATGTCATTAGAATTCACTGGTTCTTGTAGCAATTAATGTAGAGAACAAAACTGTATTTTTATGCGAATAGAGGATCATTTGCTTTCAAAAGTAAATATGCCTGAGCTGCACTGAAAGTAGCTGGAGTTTATGGTTATACCAAACAGAAATAAATTATGCTGCTCAGAAGTATATTGGTCACACAAAATAAATATAAAAAATACTACCTCTTTTAGAGCCAAAAGTTTAATTCCATACATTAATGAGATACAAATTCATGTTCTAAAAGATTGTGATAACTTCCTCTGTAACACCTACTAGGGCTGTGGTGGGTTTTTTTCGGGGGATTGAATGGGGTGGAGTGCAACACTCCACATGGCCTTCATAGGTCTATGGAAAATAATTTTAAATTTCAATGGCAATGCACATTATATGATCACAACCACCTAGGCAATGACATTAGTTGCCATAGTAACCTCAGGTTGCATCATTAAGAATTTTAAATGTTGACAGTTGGGAAGCATGGCTTGAAACACTGGGAGAAGAGCAGGAAAGAAGCAGGCTTGAGAGAAGTGTACAAAGCCATCAGAGGGTTAAGTGCTTTCTGTTGTGCCAAGGCGGGCTGGGAGAACAATAGAGGAAACCGATGGCATGGATATATCAAGTGGCTTTTCTGCTTTCCTCCTGGACCTTTGAAACAGAGGGGGAAAAACTGTTCTCCAGCATTCTTATTCCTCCCTTGTTCTAGTCAAAAGGAAGGGGAACATGCCCATTTGAAAATGGTTACTGATGATCTCCTTTCATGTTTTAGACAAGCTAAAGTGCCAGTGGCCATCTAGGGAATGATGTGTGGCTTCTTTGCAAACCATGGTGCTTCTAGGAACATGGTTATTCTGAGTCCTGGTTTGCTTGCACTGGTGTTGCTGTGCTGATTCTGACTACTACCACCTCATGCTCTCTGTTAACCAGGGAGTTTACACCAGTGCCTTTGCCACAGTATAAGGTGACCTTGACATTGTAAGTTTCACGAATATCCATCATTTAAAACATATCTTTTCTCCATCAAATCCCTCTTCAGCCAGTAAATTCAATATTCACATGGGAAACAGCTTTTAGAAGTACTTTATAATTAAATTAAAAGTGAGTAAACCCACATTTTGTCCCAAGAATGAGTGATTTTTATTTAGTAAGACATGTTCTTGTGTGATCCCTCCTTCTGTAACCCTACTTTTCCCCATGGAGTCGTGGTGAAAATATTGGAATGCCAAGCGGAGGGCCAGAGGGAGCTGAATTAGGACCTCTTGTTGCAGTGTTCAGACCTTTATGCCACCCTGTCTCTCCTGGATTTTTGCCTCATAGCTTAGCAGCTTTTGCTAACTGACTGGCTTTGGGAAATGATACTGGAATTTGAGTATTTGTCCAGGGAAGTATTCTGAAATCCCCTGAAGGAAGTCAAGTGCATCAGAAAAGTACTATTTTTTCATTCTTTAGTTATTTTACAAACATGAATAAAATTATATTTGAATGAGGTATAAACACATGAATTGTTTATAATATTCAAGTTCCAAACACAATTTGTGGATGAAGTATAAACAGCTCTCAGAGTTTCCCAGGGCATGTGATGCAGAAGCTACTTTCATTCTTCCATCTTCTTTTGGTGTTTTTGCATCGTTCTCTGTACGTTCCAAATATCTGGCTAGAGTTTATCCTGGTGGGGAACCTCTCACCTAACATAGAAGGAAGGGACAGCAACATCAACAGGTTAAAAATCCTGCACTGGCTGTAAGGAAATATCTAGTACTCAAAATATATCAATGAAATGTCTTCCATAAAGGTCCCTGATGCAGCCTTGTCTTCTGTATCAGAGGATGAAGTGAGCCCTATTTTCTGAAGAGCTGGCTGGGGTGCAGATGTCAGACTCCCATGCCCTGTTCCCAGCTCACGGCAGAGGCAGAGCTGCCTAATTGCATCAGTGTGTGTGTGTCTTCAGGAAGGTTTTGATGTTATTCCAGCTTTGCTCAGAGCTGGGTCTAGAACATTAATTTAGAACCAGTGTTAAGCTTTCTTTGGTATTGGCTTGAGTTAAACAGTACTCACGTTCTTTCACCAATTCACATGAAAACTGGACATTTCTGCTACAGGTTTTTGGCAAAAGACATCTCTCTCCTGAGATGCCTGCACAAAGGTTTCTTGTAACCAGCACTAGTTTTTTCTAGTCCTACACAGCTCAAGTCACACTTTATTTTGATGCTTTAGGAATATAAAATACAAATTTCCACCCATGATTTATCACTAATTTGGGATATAAGAATCTAAATGGGACATTAGACAAGCATATTAGTGCAAAAGCTAGCTGCTATGAAATGGCTATTAGAGATTACCTTTAAAAATATATTTTACAGCAGATATGCTCATCTTGTTGTTGAATAATCAATGGCTGCACCTCTGTGTTAAATTTATTAGCATATCTACAAGATGCAAGTGCATTTTCATTATAGAAAAATGTACTGGATGGATATTTTCAAATTACGAATAATCACATGGTGAGATATATTAAGCAAAACGGAATTGATAGTATCACTGATGTGTCACATACTCTGATATTGGGTTTTGCATTAGAAAGTATATTTCTTTGCTGTTGTCTTTTTTTTCTTAAACACACTAAATTGGCTCAAAAGCATACGCATTTCTGAGTCCTAACAGAAGAAAATATCTGCCCTGATCTGAAGTAATTATTGACTTTGGGGTGTTTGTAAACAAACTATACACAATTCATGAAGTTGCAGACTTGTTTGGGTTGAAGTGACCTTAAAAATCATCTCATTCTACCCCCACCCCCACCTCGTGATGGGCAGGGACACTCTCCCATAAACCAGGTTGCCTAAAGCCCCATCCAAACTGGACTTGAACACTGCCAGGGAGGCATTATCCATAACTTCTCTTATCCATAACTTTTCTCTTATCCATAACTTTTTGTCTTTATATGTCATATAAAGGCACCCTCCTTCAGTTTAAACCCATTACCCCTCATCCTATCACTCTATTCCGTTGTAGAGTCCCTCTCAATAGAATCATAGAATCACAGAATGTGTTAGGTTGGGAGAGACCTTTAAAGATCATCTAGTTCAACCCCCCTGCAGTAAGCAGAGACATCTTCACTAGATCAGGTTGCTCAGAGCCCCATCAAGAGTGACCTTGATTATCTCCAGGGATGGGGCCTCCACTACCTCCCTTGCGCAACCTGTTCCAGTGATCCACCACCCTCATTTTGAAGAACTTTTTCCTAATACCCAAGTTAAATCTCCTTTTTTCTATCCCTCTTCCTGTTGCTACATGCCCTCATGAACATTTCTTCCACAACTAATCTGTAGGCACCCTCTAGGTACTGGAAGGCTGCTATGTGGTCTCCTAAATACATTTTTATATTAATAGGCTGGAGGCTTAGTAAGCAAGGTCTTTTTTATATGTGTCAGACCTGTCTAGAATGAGGAGATGCAAGTAACAGTGGATGGTTTACACATTAGTGTTTTCACTTTTTTCAGTGTTGTTGTAAGGCAGTGGGTTTTCTGAGGATATATGGACTAGACTTCAGGATTCGCTCCTTGACAGCAAACTCTCTCTCTTGTTCTTTGCAAGAAAACAGAAAAGCAGCAGCAAAGAAATAGGTCATGGGGTGGTTTTGGTTTGGGTTTTTTTTTTTTTGGGAGGGGGGATATATTACAACATGTGTATTTCAGGCTATTCATAGGAACTCTAAGACACCTAAGAACAGTCTCTTGGCATTACTGCATCCCTTCCAGCACTCTTTATTCTACTTGAGAATGAGAGCTCACCTACATGCACTCGGTCTATGGACACGTAACTCATTGATCTTTGAGTTGAGGTTCATGCACAGCAATATCACCTGCACCATTTCCATTACATGAACAATGCCCAGACTGGCTGAAGACACTTCAGCTGGCAGGACTCTCGGCATCTCAGGACCATGATATCTTCTACAGTGGTGTCAAGCTGATCCTCTGGGTATCAGGAAAAATCCTTGAACCAACTGACACTATTTAAAGGACATCATGAAGGAGCTGAGAATGCAACTAAGTCCTTGTGAGCAGTAACCCCGTGGTTACTGAGATAATGCTGGATACAGGATATCAGCAGGCAGTAAACTCTACTGGCAATGATACGTGTAGTTTATCCAAACCATGGATGCCAGTGTCACTCATGGGGAGGAGGGTATCTACATATCTCAAGTAACAGACTTACTGCAGAAAACAGGTCTCTTGGACATACATCTACCATGGCTGACATAAGTGCCAAGCTCATGGAGAAGTGACAAGTGAGAGGGAGAAATCTGAATGGTGGCCCATGCAGCTAAGCTGAAAACAAGGAAGCTCTTGTGGGGGACCATCATATGAAGCTGCGCCCCATCAGTGTTGTTACACAGCAAGCATAAATGGGCATGACATTCTTCTGAAATCTGAGATGACATCTGGGATAATGTGAATGATGCAGGAGAATTATGGCCCCCCCAGATCTGTTTTGCCAATGCCAAACAGTATTGCAAGAGGAGGTCATTAGGAGCAATCTAACACAGAAGTGTAGAGATAGTAGTAGCAAATGAGTCCTCTGAACAGACTCAGTGTTGGGCCCTGACACAGGAACTGGAGAACTGGTGCAGCACTGGTATTGCAGAGGAACAGAGAAATAAATGCAGTGGTGGGAGAATAGATGCTACTGATGTGTAGGGCTGACCCTGTTAGACACGGGCATTCCTGAAACCATCTCAAGCTGTTCCAGGCAGGAGAGCTCTTGTACTTGGTTCTGCCTTGGGAAGACAGATCAGTTCTGACACTATTTTTTTTTTTTAGTCTGTTAATGAAAGTGCTTTCCTAGGGTGCAAAAAGTACAAGGCAACAGGACATAATAACATGTATTAGCAGTCTCTGATATTAATAGTACAGATTGTCACATGATATGACAGTGATTAAAGTGGGCATGGATGGAGGTCTCCCTTTCTTCTGGGAGGCACTGTTCCCCTTTGCAAACAGAAAATAAACACAGCCCTTCCAGAGCATAAATGCCAATAACTGTGAAATTTTGATTAAATAATAGATATGTGTTCAGAAGCACTTTTTATAGTATGTGATTAAGAAAGATAACTAGACATCCTTACAGCTATAATGATAATAATTACCACAACACATAAAGTGTAGAATATGACACTGGAAAGGCCACTATTAACCTTTCCAAGGGTTATTTTTTGGTGCGTTTTTGACACTATGGACAGCAGTGTTCAGAGAACTAAATAAAACTATTGCTGTGACAGTTCTTCCCAGCCGTTCTCTGGGATGTTAAGGAGGAGGTGCAGAGGGGAGTGAAATATCCTCTATTCAAAACAGATGTTTGTTTAATATCAAACATCTGGGTAGACTTAGAAAGACTGTTTTGCTAAGATTTCTGCAACTCTTGGTGACTCAGAAAACTGACAACAGTGCTTCCGTGCTTCCCTGTTTAAAATTAGGCTATAAATAGCAAGTCCATGCCCTGGACCAAAGGCTTTTTTACTCCTAGCAAGCAAATTTCATGTCTGTAAAGTGTGATGCCACGTTGTCCAGCAGATCACATACATTATCAGATAACGCTAATCTGTGAATTCCACATTATGACATCTCTGTGCCTTGCAGCTCTAGTAGAGAATTACAGACCATACATGATTGATCATAAAAACTGAACCATTGTTTTTGATCTTACCAGAAATACTTGATGTGGAAGAGCTGGGTGAATAGGTTGAGGAAGGCAGAAAATTTTGGCTCAGATGGCATCAGGTTTTCCAATAACAGAAGCAAGATTGGGCCAATTCCAGGATTTTAAACATGAGACGAAGAAGAACATGTGAATACAGTGAAGAGGTAATGCTGGTACAAATCACATTAAAGATTCTGGTGAGTGGAAAAGGGGAAAGGTGGCTCTGTAATCCACCTGTAACAGAGCCTGGCTTCTGTAAATCATTTAAGCTTGCAAACATGCCACCAATGCTCAGTTCTGCTTTTTATATGATAAAAAAGTCGCTATTAGTCAGTGGCTTCACAGCTGCAAAAATAATTCTGTATGAAGGCGAGAAGATGCCATTATTTTAAATGATGGCATTGCAATGTGATAGATGGTGTGAAAGAAGGCAGTAAATTCTGGGTCAGTCCCCTCTGCGGTGTCCTGCAAATAATACAAGCAATCCAGTAGTCCAAGCTGCTCAGGATTATGTTTTTAAACACATTAATTAAATCAAATCGAAGTAAATTCAGCTAAGACAAAATTTCTTCAACAATTTATTATTGAAAACACAAGTAGCTGGAGGCATTTGGAGGAGTTTTGTGAAATCAAAGGCTGCACTGCAACTGAGAGTAAGTTTTCAAGCCATCAACTCATTAATAGCAGAAAATGGATGCGCTGCTGCAAGGCACCTAGTCAGAAGTAAAAATATGGAACTTGTTATTGTGACTTCAAGAACAAATTCTAAATGTTAGAATATTTCCAAGCTGCTGTCACCGATGCCCTAATTTCATTCTCAAAGTAGAAACTCAAACCACTTATACTCAAAACTGTTGGTCTTTGGGGCATATGAAGCAGCTAATGGGTACAGCTATCGGGTTTAAATCTCTTTTGGTAACAGAGTTATCAAGATTTTTCAGGATCATTTTCCTGACTCTCATTTCCTTCAATTATTTCTCCAGTTACTCACTTTCTGCATTGTGCTGGATGCATCAAAATAACTCATTACTGGAGTAAAGGCATGTTAGCCAAACTCAGGCTGTAAGAAAGAAATCTGCTGCTCCTATCCATGCCACCCTGGGAACCACATACTCTGGCATCACGACTTCTCTGTGAAAGGAGCTGAGAGTTCAGTCCACAATAGCTGCTGAAAGCAGCAAACAACAGAGGCAGCAATATGTTCTTTAACCAGCTGAGCAGGGCCTGACACTCTCTGCAGGAGAGAGTAGCTGGATAGACATAAAGGAAAGGCAAGTTTGCATTGAACATCTGTGGGTAGAAAGGATTTCCATGTTCAGTCTGTAAGAATTTCCCAAACATCCATGGTCCCATGCAACTTTTGTCTTAAAAGAAATAAAAAAGTAAACACAACCGACTCGTTAGTATCTCAGCCTCACTGTGCAGTATCATAGAAGGAGTCCATCCCTGTCCACCCTAGGTTTTATATTAATGTACATCATCAGTTTTACTGCCTTAATGCCAAAACCCATTTGAAGTCAATGCTGTCACAAGTTCGAAGAAGACTCCATCTGGATGTTGAAACAGCCTTAAGGGTAAAGAATCATCTTCCTCCTGCTCACATGCAGTCCCTGTTGATGTGGACTGTTTGCAAACTGGAAGTAAAAATTATCTCTCTGCTCCGTCTTCAGAAAAAGCCAGCTTTCTGTTATATTTTGGTTCATACATCTGAGTTTGTTTGAAAAGAGGACTTGGGACTCTCTGATTCAGCTAGAAGCATGTCGATGACTAGATTTCATCCCAGCCAGTCCAAGTTGTCAAATACAAGTCAAAGTCCACATTGGCCATGTAGTGTGTGACACAGCATCCAGACTAATAAAATCACCTGAGCATTAACTGAGAGGAACAGCATATTTTCCCTTGAACATGCTGACTTAGCAAGAAAGCTATGTGATTTCTGAAACACAAGGCTTTTTCATCCATGCAGCTGGGAATGTAAAGCAAAGCTCATCTGTGTAGATGGATCCTACTTCATTTAAGGTTACGAATTGTCATCTGTGCTGCTTCCTCTTCTATATAACATTAAAAGCAGAGGTAACAGCATTAAGGAATTTTTTCTTCCCACCCTTAGATGCATTTAAATGAATCAACCCAAAAAAAAGTAGATGTTCAGTACTTTATTTTTAATCTCTACTGTCTTTCACTGTTCTTTGATTTCAGAATAGATTTAGAAATGCTAATGTAATTCAAGGAAATCATATGACTATGTCCAATGGATTTGAATAGGAAGTACTAAAAATCTCAGACAGGCCCTGCTAAGGCTACATTTATTTCATTATTTTGTTGATCTGTTATTGATATGATGATAACAATTGATCTAAGTTCTCCTATTAAACTCCAACTTAGCTCCAGCTCTGGTCATGGCATTACAGGTTTTATCTTAGTCTGGTTTGCCAATTAAATTAGCATTAAGGTGTTCTCCAAATTTGTGACATGACTACATCCATATTGATTAGACACCTCTCAACTGTCCTTGATGGATCAGCTTCAATTGGTGCTCATATCTCATTAGCTTGGGACAACCCAAGTTGACAACATGGGGCCAGGACAGCAGCATTCAGCTTCTGCTGCTCCCAGAGCTGCTTGACATTTATCAAACGGAAGTTTCTAGGCTTCTTGAGTTTAGAGGAAAATTTTCAAAATTATAAAGAGTCACCAGAGATGATTGGCAACTGGTGATGTTGGTCACACTCTGCCTGTAAAACCCCACTGCCATACAAAGAAATTGTGTGATTTTTCAGGACTTCCTCTTTTTTCCTGATTTAAGTTAAAGATACAGATACTTCAGGTGACAAAAGGAAACTAAGTAAAAATAGCATCTTGACTTCTCTTGAGAACTGGACTACATTCTACCTTTAAAAAAAAACAAGAAACAAACTGAGGAAAGCATTGAGAAAACAGAAAGAAAAGTCATTTGTCAACCTGCTTCTGTGATTAAAAGGTAAGGAAACTGACCTTGCTTAGATAGTGGAAGGTAGATGGAAGAGGGATTTCTAGACATGGGGACAATAACAGGCAAATGATTCATTGTTTTGAACACAGTACAGTCATATGTTGCACAGATCACAGAATCACAGAATTGTAGGGGTCCCTCCCTTTGTGTCATGCTTCACTTACAACTTTGAAAACAACAACAAAACCCCCAGGTTATTGTTAATATTTCTCTGTCCTAGCCTCTTGCACACCCATCCAACTGTCACAGTCCCAGCCTATATATATCCCCACAGGATATGAGAGGATACTCATCCCACCAAATTACAGATACCCTCTACTCCCATGTAGGTATGGGTTCCCCTTGCTGGTTGAGTTACTCCATGGTGTGATATGGGAATCTCACACACTCGATTCTCAGATTAGGTGGGATAATCTCATTAAAGGCAGCCACCTGCTACTGGCCAGAGTCTTAGATACTTCCCTGCAATTTATACATAGAATGAGGATTGAAGCAGGTAAAAACAGCAAGATGTGAATGTACAGATAAGACTATAGACTGGAACAGTTATTTGGACGAGTGGATTAGTAAATCATTAAATTAATCCTATCACAATGCAGGGAAGAGAACTGTATTAACCTTTAAAGGTCCCACAGGTGTTGTATAGAATGCATCAGAGTTGAGGAAAATGATGAGTTATATGGTTTATTGAATATACATACATACATATAATTTACTTTTCAAATATACAACTATGATGATAATTATATTATGTACTTCTGAAATGCCCCTCACCAAATCAGTGCCTATTTACAGAGGTGCCTCACAGACAGTTTTCATACAATACAAATTACATTCAGGAGCCAAGTGAAGTAAGCTGAACAAACTGGATATATGGCAAGGATTAATTATGGCGCTTTTCTGAATTTCACTGCTCATGCACACATGAGATGTCTGACAAAGTATTTTTATTCATATTTCACAACACATCACTTTTCACTAATATCACAAGCACACAGAAGCTGCTCTGATCTCCCAGAGTGAAATATCCCGGTTAAGAAACTTCTAAGAGCGTATATACAAACTTTAGGGAGCCCCATAAAAAGCAAAGCCTGAGTAATAATGAGTAAAAATTAGCCTGGAATTATTTTCATGTTCTCACTGGTCTCAATTCCGACCCCCTGGAAGCTGCTAGAAATATTGTCACTGCCAGTACTGAAACACAAGAAGACCTCAAGCTGCTCTTGAAATATTACCACAGATTTCCTGATGTGAACTCGTTGACTTCACAGACATGAATGGAATTTGGCCATGTGTCTTCCATCTCCCTTTAAGCTGCTTTTTGAAATTTCTAGATCTGAGACATGCTTGAAAAACATATATGTCTGTGTGTGTGTGTGTATGTGTGTGTATACACATTTATTTATAGGCACATATCTCAATTGTTAGTAGAAAAAATTTTGCTCTTTTTTAGCAGAAGTTCAGCATGGTGAGACTGTTATGCCTCCTTCATCAAATGTTAAAAAGTCCACATAAAACGTATCCGTATATGTCAGGATGTGGCATTTCCAAGAAACTGTCAGGTGTTTCCCCTGGACAGGAAGGGGAATGGAACCACAGCCCACCCTATTCTTTGGTACTCCTCAGGTCCAATTTCAACCTCTGAAAGCATGTTGTTGTTGGAAAGACAGCTGTAATGTAGGATTTCCAGGCTTAGTAGAAAGTTTTGTGCTGACTAATTCCAGAAGTTTAATAGACAGAGACCCAAATAACCAGATGGCTATGTCTGAGTAATGTAAATGAAATATAAAAGAATTTGGGCAATATTTTCTTGCTAGAAGAGAAAACCTAATTTTCACAACTTCCTTTTGTGAACTCCTATTTTTAATTTATTTTTTTTAAAGCCTGTATAATTGTTCATGACTGGTGAGTTTGCCAACCTTTGGTCAGAAGTCATTGAGAAGGCACCTGACATCCTGCGAAGTAGAAATCACAAACTTATTCTGATGCCCATTACTTTCTTTCATGCCCAACATGCTCCTAACAGGTGCAACACCTTGACCATGTGTTCAGCAGCTAGGTGTTGTGATATTAGACAGGATCTTGATAATGTATATAGGATATACATTTACTAATATGTAGATGAACGTATAGTTTCTAATAACAGACTGTAAGTACTGCCTGGGTCAACTGAGGTAGATTTCTTACAAAACTAAAACTGAAAGCCTTCTGACCTGAACCACAGTTTTTGAGAAACCCTGAGGTTAGTCTGGATACAGGCAGATCCCTAAGGGAATTGGGTATTTGCTAAAAACTGATCTGGATACTTCACTGTGTGAAATTCCAAAAATATCACATAGCATCAAACTGTCTTAAAATTTCCATTGGGGACCTACTGCTCCCTTGTCTAAGATATTTGTAACAAAACAACAACATCAACAACAACAACAAAACCCTACCCGAAAAAAGTCCTGCAGGGATGACTAAGTTGCATCAGTTCTCCCAGAGGTATAATGTATACAAATCAAATCAAAATATAAATCATTCCACCCTGTTGTGGGGTTTATGCACAGTTTCTTTTAATAAAATATGCAAATATTTTGCAGTAAATTGATTTCCCAGTTTCAGTTCTCTTATCTCCATATTTATTATTCATGATTCTTCTACTCCCCCACTTGAGCAGATGAAAAAAAAGAAAAAAAAGGAAAAAAGCTGTGTAGAGTTCACTTGCTTTTAGGAACTAGCTTTATTATTGTTATTATTAGCACAATTTTATACTCCTAGGAGTGAAAGATAAATGTAGATATTACTTCTAATCTCAACGAAAGCTAAGAGGTAATACAATGACACCCTCTTTAATGCAAATCACTGCAATAAATGACTACATAGCCCAAGTGCTCTACTGCATTACAAATTGTAATGAAAGTTTGAATTGCTGAGCAAAATTACTGTTGTTTAACCTGTGACCAAGTTGGATGGTATTAGTTCTCTTGTTAAAGGTGTACACACTATGACTACATGGGAAATAAACCTAAATATTTCAGATATCTAAACTTGCTGGTAAACAGGGTTTCTGCTTTAAAAAAGAAATAATGAAATAAAATAAAATAAAATAAAAAAAGAGGATGACTACATTTTCTTCCTACAGGAAAGCAAGGAGCTAAAATTGCTGTTCAATTTTATATTGCATGAACCGATGCATATCATTCCTGTTTTCTATCACTATGTAGCTAAAAAGTTCTCCAGCAGAGAATCAGGACTGACCAAACCTGGGTGCACTGTTGTGGTTGCTGTTGGAATAAAAGACAGAAGGATGAGTGAGCTACTAAACGTCAGGGTGGTGGAGCAGGCGCAGCTCCACACGTGCCAGGAGAAGGTCAAATGGAAAGGAAAGAGAAAATAAGGCTCCAAAAAGAATGAAGTATTAGGTTTCAGTCCTACATGGAGAGGACCCTATTGCACTAAAGTTTAAATATAACTTACTACAAACCTATGTTTCAGGTAAGCTCCATTTTTGCCAGCTTGATACAAATGGAGCAACTTTCAATTTAATTAGGCATAATGATTTCTTCCCATTAAGAACCTCAGTGAATAACAGGTCTCATTTTTAAAAATGTGTCTGTGATTTAACAATCCAATTGCTTTTTGAAGGATTTCAAAGTTTTATTCCTTTACAAACAAAGAGTCGGGCCTGCAAACAGTCTGATAGGAATTAGGGTTGGGTAATAAACCCTTGAGGAAAAGAAAGATTTTTATAGATATTCTAGGTATGTTGGACTGGCTCAAGGATTAAAATACATTTTCTTCTGATAGTGCACTGCCTTATAGGAGTTTAGGTGGCTGTAACCATGAATTTTGATCTTCGCAGAAACAACATTTTCATCTAAAAATTCCTCAGAAGAAAAATTCCCTACAAGACCCTAAGGTGGGCTATGTGTGAGAAGAGGGCTCTGTGAGGTTTGGCCCAAAGCGCTGAAGATCAAATTCTCTCTCAAGTCAAAGAAATTGTGTCAGCACAGAATCTGGCCTTAGGTAGCAGCTGTGAAAAGAGACTACACTGCAACTGCATTGGCATTGCAAATCAGCTAGGGAAAGAAGGAAAACTTCACAGAAAAACCTTAGATTTCTTTCTAATCATTCCATTTCTGCCAAAAAATTGATGGGGTTTGTTTCCACACTTCAGTATCAGTTTTCACCTGGCATAAATCCTCTGTTTTAAATGGAATGACATCATTAAACTGACATGATGACATGGGAAGTCACGTTCTGGTCTCTGGAAAAGACTTGCAAGTATATTCAATGGTTGAATAATCCTCTTTGTAGCTTGACAAGAAGTTATTTACTGTAGGCAGGTTCTGTGCTGTTTACTTTTTTGACAGGCAGATAAGATGGTTTTTCATCAGAGAACCTGACATGCTACTAGAAGATAGGACTGGTCATCTGCTTTTTCTGTACAGTCTTACTCAAAGAGCTTCTAAGGTTCATCTTCTCTGCAGTGGTGCACACCAGGTCCTAAAGCAGAGGTCAGGCATGGCAATGGGCCAGGGAGGAATAGGCTCCAGTCTGCTGGATTTCTTACTACGGTCAGCTATAGCTCACTGCTGCTTGGCTATATCTAGTGCAGAACTTCTTTTTTATTATTATTATTTTATTAAGATGTAAATTAAATTTAAAAAACTCTGTAAAAGAAAAGTCTGCTCAAAAAAGTTTGTTCATGTTGCAGAGTATTATCTGTAAGTCCTCCAGCTAGGCTAAAAGCCTATCCCACTGCTCCTTGGGATTTCTAGTGAATTAATAATGTCACTGATGAATATTCAAAAGTAGGCAGCTATTGTGCCTCCAAGCACATAATTAATTATTCATTACACATTTTTATTCACTGAATTAAAAAACACAGGGTGCTCTGGGAAATGAAGTGTACTTCACTGCAGGGGCATGAAATTCTACACTGCCCCTTTAAGGATTATTACTCTGTATTTATAGTTGCCAGGGCAACATAAATGCCGGGCAATTAGATCATGGGTTGTCCCTGAAGACTGATGGGATAATAAGCAGTAGTCAAGTATTAAGTTGACCCAGTAAATGTCCCACATGAATAAACCTGGGCTAGGACCACAGCTGGCATCTTTCAAATAAAACTTTTACATTAATATAGTTTAAAAGGTGCATTTATCCGGGAATTGAGCATGCATCCACAGTGGGAAGGCTATGGAAAGGGCTAATACCACTTCCCGGTGGTGGTCCACAGGCTTTGTTCCTTGGGCTGGGCTTTGTGCAAAGTTAGGAGCATATTGAGCTTCTAAAAGCTCAAAAGAAGTGGGGGGAGGCCCACGTTTACCTCCTAAGAGCCAGTGCTATGTTTTGGAGGAAGGGTTTGGTTTTTTTCCCCTTAATTATTCTGCAACACTCACCAGTGGGGGAGAAAATCAGTTTTGTTCTGGGCTTTAAAAAAACAGGTATTAAAATTCAAAAAAAAAGAGGTACCTATTTAACTGACTATGCTTTTGCTTTAAAATTAGTTTAACAGAAAAATAGCACCAAGAGAACCCCTGTAAGTTATTACCTGTGAAAAAGTCATGTTACTGAGAACATTTTTTCCAGACAGTAAATAGTGATCTAAAAATATCAAATGAAAAGGACCAGAGAGATTCCCCCAAACTACTTTTTTTTTTCCAGTTTTGTTGCAAATATCAACTTCAAATTGTTGTTGGCTACCAGCCAGCCCTTTTTTCACTGAATTAATTTTCTGCAAGTCCTTCCATGTAATTTCATAAATTTATCTTTCTCTCAAAACTATTTTCAGGTTAAAAACAACAACAGACTGTGGAGGAACCCACACACACAGACACACATTATTCATTTTTTCCCCATTAATACCTGTTATATTATTATTTTTTTAACTATGCTCTCCACTATCCCCACTGGTGACAAAAGGTGATGGTTTTATTGTGCTTTTAGATCACTAATTTTGTAAAGGAAAATGGGAAATCATAGCTTATCTCTGCCTGCAGACACTTGGCTACGCTAGAGCATGAAATAGTTCTCAGTTAAAGATACAGTAATGCTTTCTACAGTTTTGTAATATAGGAAAAAAATACAATTCCCAGGAAGTACTATATATCCCTCAGTGTAAAAGAAAAGACACATTTTATCAGCGAGTGTGTGTGTGTGTGCATAGATTTATCCAAACATATAGATAAACATCACATTGCCCCAGACAGTTGAATGCATTTGCTCATTCATTAAAATTATGTTTATATATAATGAAATTACTAGCTTTGTAGTGAAAATATTTTAAGGAAGAAAGCAAGTGCTCCAACACAATTTTTCTACGATAGCATTATTTGCCAAAATGTCCCTAGCTTTCAACAGACTACACTTTTAATTATTGGGGTCATCATACTAGCCAGCAAGCAGGGGGGTCTACCTTCTTTCTCCTCAAGCAGAAAAGGAGGGGCACTGTGAATTGCTGAGGGGGCAAGATTGCCCAGACTGCTTGGTCAGACACTGGGCAATGTGGCTTTGAGACAATAAATCTTATGTGCTTAAAATTTAGCCTGAACTCTGAGTCAAGTTGTGGGTATGGGTCACCTTTGTCACATAGAATGGGAACAGCATCCTCATGTGCTCAGGCAGGAATTTGTTTGGGAGAGGGAGCCTGACCACACGTTAGGATAGCCAAAAAAAACCCTGAGCCGCAATACTGAAGGACATTCACCCTGTCTGGGCTCTCTCCCACCACATAATGAACCTGTGGGGTTAGCAAAGCCTAGGATATCACCTCTGCTGTTTTTATTACTTACTGTTGAGTCCTGTGTGTATTTCCCAATGACAAGTCAAGAGGTACATGGGAATATTTCCAGGTACAAAATATATTCATTTTCATACTTATAAATATGGATGTGGTTATATTTTATATATGTGTATACAGACACTAAAATGGAAAATGTCTAGAGCAAATTAATTCGGTTGCATTTGTGCATTTGAAATATCAGCAAAATATCATTTCTAGCAATTATTTTTAGCTACAGGTAAATGATAGAGGACTGGCTGCTTCAGCAGCTTGTATCTGTTTATTAATTACAAGAATGCAAAAATTTGACAAAAACAATTGAGATTTCTTTCATGGTGTTGCGAATCTCAGGACAATCTCCTGCAGAATTGGCTATTAATTCTCAACTTGGACATAGTCCACAAGAAACCTGACAAAAATCAGCCACAGTGGATGCATCTGCAGCATTCTGGTCTGGTCTGTTGTTTCAGGAATAACAAGCTGATGGAGAATCTCTGTCTTGCTTAATGGTTAGAAAATTTAGGAACTGTCCTAGTCTGCAGGACTGAGCAAGAAAAACAGTGTGATCAAATAGAAATGTTGATAAGCTCATGGGGAGATAATCAATCACTATACTAACAGCAATACTAAAGAGATGGGATTTAAAAGGCTACAGCTTCAGCCAGAGAAGTTATACCCAGTGATATCCCCAAAGTTACATCTTAGCCTTGTGACCTGGCATCTCTCTCCACAAAGTCCCAACAACTTCAGCCAAAGGCAAGGAGACATTTTCACCAGTATTTCTAGGTGTCCTTGAAGAAAAGACAGGCTTTGGTGATAAATCTCTACCCCTGCACTGCAGGGATGGGCGCTGGTAACATTCAGCTCAAGACAGACAAGAGTTTATAAAGCATGTGACAGGCCTTCAGGGTCTCTGGGGGTATCAGAATACCTCTGTGTGTAAGTGAATGTAAACTAAAGGGTTGCCCAAACATGGCACCCGCAGGGTCTATTTAGCCAGTTTCCCAGGCAAGATAACAAAATCTCATGCTATTTTGCAAGTTTAAAATTAAGAGAAAGACACACACAGACCTTACGGTGCATGCGTCATACTGGGTCCATGGTAGGGAGTTTTTTTGTTTGGGTTTTGGGGCATTTTTTATCTTGATTTAACTATTATTGAACATGCAAAATTGAAGCTTTGCTTTTGTAGGAACAGGAAGACCTCCAGTCTTCCATAAGAGCTGAAGTAGCTGCCTTTATCAAGTAATTCCTAGAGTTCAACCAAAATAATTATCTTTGTTGGGAAAGTAACTGAAAGAAAGCATGAATGGTTTTGCTTTCATTAGAAATGTGGGACTGGACCCCACAATAGGAAACTCTGCTGCAAGGCTCCAGATCACAGTGACAAAGACATATGGACAACCCCAGTGTTGTTATAATTCCTTTTACAATTAATTACACTGCATTCATCCCTCTGTAGAAAAGGCAGAAAGTGGAGGGTGATGGGAGTGCAAAGTGCACAGACTGTCTGAAGGAAATTTTCTGCTGCAGGATGGCAAGTCATGGTACCAGGCATGATAGAACATGATCTATGATTTCACCTCTCTCTGACAAGTAATGATGATGTCAGGCACCCTGCTTCCTGGCCAAAGAGTTGTTTAAATACATAACAAACTATTTTCCCAGGACCCATATCAGGGTATTTTTAAGTGCTTGGGACAGAAAGCCCCCACATCACAAGCTCTCACTGCCTGGGCATTACTGCAGTGACTCTGTAACAGCTCCACAGAAGCACTGCTGATATATTTACCCAGCCCATCTCCTGCAAACTCATTTCTGCTGCTTCTTCATCTGCCTTTCATGCCTATTCCTTGACACTTTTTGTATCAGAAAGAAAATCCTTTTCCAATGCTGATATATCCTCTCTGCTGTTTCTTGATGGCCACCTCCCACAACACTGTGCTTGTATTTATGACAAAGTAAATGTTAGTAACCCTAAAAATGTGACAGACTCATTGAGGAAACAAGATACCCTGTTTTGTTTTAAGTCCCTTGCTTGCCTGGTGTCTTGTCACTTAAGGTTTGTCAGTTGTGTGACATCTAGAGTAAAAGCTCCTTGGGAGACCCATACTGTGTCTCGTCTCTTTAGGAAGTGCTGGGCACACTTGAAGACTTCTGTATCAGGGCTAAAGGGACAGGAAGAAAACTATCAAGCAAACACAGTATTAAAATTTCTAGCACTCTTTTTTCCTAGGATGGCCAAATTGTTGATATATATTTATTTACTGAAAGGCCACACTAAGTGGAAGTGTCTGTACACTAAGGCATTGGGTGTTAAAACCAATGGAAGCAACTGGCCTTTTAGCCACAAAAAGCACAGAGAAGCCAATAGCACGTTTACACTGGCAGTGGTGACACTGAAGAGATGCCTACACCAGTTGTGATTCTTTCTCACTCGGTGATCAGAAGCTCCACATCAATGGCACCAGCACCTGAACTAAGTAGCTATCAATGGCACAGTGCTAATAGAGTTGGTACTTTTGCAAGGTGCTGCACTTTGTTACATGGATATAAGAACATGCCTGAAGATGCCAGCAGTATGTGTCATTGCACAGCATTGACATGACTCAAAGGAGTAATCTAAGGTCATGGAGGGGAAAAATGACAGAACAGGCTGGGAGGCACAGATTTCCTAAATTCTCATCCTGTGTTTAATTCCTCTGTCAAGAAGTTCAAGAATATAACTGAGAGGTTAATGTACAGTGAAGTGAGGGCAGATTTGCTCCATTGAAGGCATTCTTTATTTAGAAAGAAGGAGCTAACACTGGGAAGATCACATCCCACAGTCATTGCATTATATGGGTTAAAGTAAAGGAGTTTTTACAGAGGCACTTTTGCCTTCTAGGGCATCCACAGTCAGCAGCAGGGAGGAGAGGATGGAAAGAACAGGAGGAAAGACTGAGGTTAGCGAAGAAGGGTAAATTGTGCTCTATTAAAACAGCATTACAAAAATTATCATGAAGGAATATCTACATTCCAGACAACCTAATTCTTATAGCTGTTCAGGAGCACTTGATGAAATCATCTTTTGAAGAAGGCTGTTACATGACTTAACAGATCCAGTTATGCACAATCTTATGGTTAAGTATATAAAGAGATCTATGTGCATGTAACTTTCTATATACATTGGGAGAACAAAACAAAAACCAAAAAAAAGACATTTTTAATCATCTTTCCCAGCAAAATGAAGGGTGAGAGAGGAAAAGAATAGGAAAAGGAGCTTGTCTCTCCCTCAACTCCCAATCCTTAATTACAATACACAGATAAATAAGGAGACAGGCAGACAGGTAGGCAGAAGGGCACAGATAAAAGGGCATGTATGTTCAAAGGAAACATAATTACCTGCTATTCCCTTGCTCTATGGAAAAAAGTTCAGAGTTTCAATACTGACAGAAGCTAAAAATTGATCCATAGAAAAATGTTCACTTCACTAGAGGCTGCAAAAGAGCTTCAGCAACTGACACAGAGGAAAGTTGTTCTGAATTCCTTCAGGCGGGTTGGAAGGCAGCTCTGACTTGAATAACGCAAGAGGCCTTTGAGGCATACAGATGCCCTCCTTTCTGAAAAGTTTTTCTTGGAAAGCAAACTTCCTCCTCTCAACTTGCACTTGGCAGAGAGGTTTGCAGTCCAGGCTTGCTGTGCATTTCATTCCAGTATCAGTGGACACAGCTCAACAAAAGTTAATAGCCTCTTTCCTGCTCACAGCTTTTTATATCTAACACAAGTAATCAATCCAATCTGCCCAGCCCCTCTTTCAGTTCTTCTTAATCTCTCCTTCCTACCCACCCTAACTAAATTCTCCTTCTCTCCTCAGCCACTGGACAAACCCAGCCTTGGAAAATGCAATATTTATTCCTTTCCAAGTCCTGTCCCCTTGTATCACAAAGATTCAAGCACGTCTGGAGGTAAACGGATTACAGACTTTGATGTCTACAGTGTACCATGTGGCTTTATTTTCCCCACCACCCTCTACCCCCCAATCTTTCTGTGGGGCAAGGAACAGCTCTTTCTCCACATTTCAACAACACCCAGCAAGATGAAATCCTGACTGAGCATTTGGGCATATGCATACTTAGCAGTAATATTAAGGTGATTTTGAAAGCTCCATTGGCTGGGCCAGAGGATCCTAGGTTGGGACAGAGTGTGCAGTTGGCAGGGCTCTGCTGGCCCTACATGTGCTCCTGCTGCTCCTCCTCTGCTCCAGCTTAGCACCAAGCTTCTCCTACTGGTTTTCTATGAACAGGGACAACTGTATTAGAGGTTCTTCTCTGTCTTAATCTTCAGCCATGTCCATATTTTCTTTAGAGCAATAATTAAAACAACATATTCACCAGCTGGGTTATTTTTTTCCCTAGATTTAATCTGTTCAGTCTCTGATTTACATATTAAAAGCACTAATTAGCCCCTCAGAGTGTCTGAGCACGGATAGTGCAATAACTGGTCATGTAGTCACTAGAGACCACTCCCTAGTGCTTTTGGTAAGATCTCATGTATACAGCCTCAGTCTCTGGATGGCAGGAATGGCCATGTGTAGAGGGTTGTCTGCTTTGTTTCATAGCATTGAGGGACTGTAGTGCCGGATTGCTTCATTCTTGCATTTTTTCTTCTCTTTGAAGTGTCGTGTTTGATCTGTCTGCTTGTCTGTCAGGTTTCCCCCTCCCCCACTCCCAATTGCATCAGGTGGGAGAGCCTTCGAGAGGATGGACTGCCTTTGGCCAATGCTGGTGCAGAAAATTCCAATCCAATCAAAGCCACAATGGTCTTTTCTCTCAGTTTTGATGCATCATTCAAATAAACAAGAACTGTGCAGTCAAAAAAAAAAAATCAATAACCCTCTGAGCTGCTCTTCTGGCGAAGGATATTCGGAAGAATCATTTAATTTTCCTTGCATGTTTAGAAGTCACCTACAAAATGGCTCGTTGGTCTGGAAGCAGTGTTGTGTAGCCCCAGGTGAGAGGCCTGAGTCTGAATCCTGAATGAGCTTGTTTCCAAAGCTGCCAGGAGCTGTGAAGCCTGCAGGGTGGGAGGAAAGGCTCTCTAACAGGGTTTCGATACTCAGCTTCTTCCTGGAAACATATAAAACAAGACAAGCCTCCCTTCCTCAGCAATCTTTGTGTATACTCACTGGTTTTAGAAGATGCAAAAGGACCTTACTCTGGAAAAGGTACAAGGCTTGTTTCCTTCCATGCAGTGCTACCACATGAACATGACACTTTTTGTTTTAGGTGACAGGAGCTGGTATCACCACATGACATTGCTTCATTACACCAGACCCCATGGAGGGTTATTTGCGCAATATTTCATTAGAAAGTCCCTTTGGGAAACACAGCAGAGCAATTGGGCACCAGGCAGGGGCATTTGTCCCTCTCCTGAAGAAGCTGTGCCATGGAACAAAGGAGATTTCTGGTTTCTTTAAGCTAAGGAAGCAAGAATAAATTATCTAAATCAGTGCCAAGGGCCTTAAGAGGTAATAAAGTTCTCTCCATAGCTATAGCCACGCATCTTAAATAATCTTGCATGAATATCCTAACTCCATCACCTTCCAGCTGAGTAGTTTTCGGAGTGGGAACTTGTCTTGAACACAAGTTTGAGTAAGCCTTAACACTAGGAAAATGATTACTGAACAGGACTGTCCTTGCTCTGGTTGTTAGCTGGTGAAGGAGCACTAGCATTAATGTTGTAGTTAATCCCTAAAAGAGTTAAGTCTATGACTGTTACTCATGGACACTAGGTTAATGTGAGTACTCAGAAAAGCAATATTACAACCCAGGGAAAGGTGGCATTTAGGCAGATAAAAACAAGCCTGGGTAGAAGAGAGCAGGAAAAATGAGTACTGCTCCAAGTTCTTGTCCTGAGTGAAACTTAGCGTTGTGATTCAAATAATGATTTTTGGTGCAGTTAAGTTTCTTTGCCTAGAGGAACCCTAGAGCCTACAAGGACTTGCAGAACCATAGAGGAAAGAGGCAGATGTAATCCATGTAAGCACCAGAGGGTTTGGCCAAAAACCGAGGGGAAATTGTCTTGGCTGTGCCACCATCTTTGCTCACGATTTTCTTCATAACAACACTATAGGTTTCCAAGAGTCCCATTTCAGAATAGGTTTTTTTAAAAGCTTGGATTCCAGTGTTACCAGGACCCAAAGATGCAAGAGACCACATGAGATTTAAAAACTGGACGTCACCAGTTTTGGAAGCTACAGTTAAAGTGAAGAAATCAGACAGTGTAATGTAGGTACAGTGACGCAACTGTGTAAACCACCCTCTGCTTCCAACAGAGGCAGATAGATCTAACATATTTTAATACTTCATGCAAAGAAAATAAGTCAACAAAATCCATTTGATTTAAACCATAGGCTCTCTGAGGCTATCAGAACAGACCCTCTGTCTACCAAGGAAGCTGTTTGACTAATGCCAGCTCTTCTAAGATGACTCTCCAACCTTTAAATGGGTTGGAAATGCTCAGCAGACATACTGTTCTGATTAGTAGCTTTGAAATTACAACTGAGGCTTGGCTATGCAAACAACATCATCCGCAGTGTGTATATCAGTGATTTAGTAAAAAAGTCCCAGTCACAGGTGACCAAATCCCATAAAGATGAAAAGAATAACTGTTTAGTAACTACTCCTTTAATACAAGGAAAATCTTCTCTTGAATAGGTGAGAGCTGATGAAAGTTTTCCAAAGAAATCCTAGTTTTGCTGTCAAATCTTTGTTGAGCAGTATCTCAGAGACCTCCAGTCCTCAAATGGGGGGCATAATTTCTTGCACAAATTTCCTTTTAAACAGTGTGTCTCAAGACTTGCTTTTTAGCCTCTGTGATGATCCAGGCAGCTAATTTTTCCCAAGCTTCCTAATAACTGAAGACATATGTTTTGCTTTGATACAGGTTCGATAGAGTGAAAAGACTGGCAGGAAATAAAGCTCATATTTACCAACTAGACAATAACAAAGTTAGAAGCTTTTAGTATATGCATTCAGTTTGGAATGATCTGCTAGTTTGGAGAGCTCCTTATAGCCAATGTTATTAGCTGGTGCAAAACTTTAGGAAATAAACCACCTTTGTGCTTCCCTGTTGCACTTGCCTTAGAAGCACATGGTCTCATGCTTCTTCCTTCCCATTCCTCTTGTGCCTTTTTCACCTGCAGCTGTCAAATGAAGTATCTCCTCCGTTCCTATCCCACTCCAGTAACTTTTCCACTTCTCTTCCTGCTCTTTAAACCTGTATTGGGTCTGGCTGAGATGGAGTTAATTTTCCCCATCGCAGCCCCCACAGTGCGGTGCTGTGTGTTGGTAGCTAGGAAGGTGTTGATAACACACCAGTGTTTTGGCTACTGCTGAGCAGTACTGGCACAGCACCAAGGCTGTCTCTCCAACATTCCCCCCCTTGCCAGTAGGCCGAGGGTAGGCAAGATACTGGGAGGGGACATAGACAGGACAGCTGATCCAAACTGACCAAAGGAATATTCCAAACCACATGACATTTGCTCAGCAATAAAAGCTATGAGAGAGGAGGAGGGTTGGGGGAGACATTCATTATTTACGTTTGTCTTCCAGAGCAGCCACTAAGCATACCAAATCCCTGCTTCCCAGGAATTGGCTGTATTTCTCCTGCTGATGGGAAGTACAGAATAAGTCTTTTGTTTTTCCTTTGCTTCTGGGCACGTGGCCTTTTGCTTTTGCTCTATTAAACTGCCTTTATCTTGAACCGCGTTTTTTATCCCTCTTATTTTTCTCCCCTCCCTATCCTGCTGAGGAGGGGAGCGATAGAGCTTGGTAGGCACCTGGCACCCAGCCAAGGTCAAACCACCACAAAACCCTTCTGCTGTCACTCTACCAATGTCTTCTTCCTTCTGTTTTCCTAGAGACAATATAACTGGATTTGATCTCATCCCTGGCTTTCTAGTCCCTGCAATCATAGTGCCATTTTCAGCATCCAGTCACCTTGGTGAGACTCAGCCTTTATGCCCAACCTTTTCTCACAATCATTCCTACTATAGGAAGCAATAGACTAACAGCTCGAGAAGCATGTTCTATTTCCCCTTGCCAGTGTGTCACAGCTATCTCTCCTTGTATACAAGTCATCATGCTGAGGGTACTGTTGTCTGTAAGCACATTGGAGGTGTGTAACTTTGAGAGGTGTAGGGGACAAGGGCTCATTATAACTGCTTCTGTGATACAGAAGTAGCAACCTTCAAGTTTCATTTTATAGCCATCCTTTCAGTCTCCCTAAAATGGCAGAGCAAAACTTAGTTGCTGCCATTAAAGCCACACAATTTCTTGCCTTAAAGCCACACAGTAATGCAAATTCTCAGCTTCATCAGACTCACTGCACTGCAAAGTATTTACATTAGCCTTCACTGTCTTGGTGGAGCTAACCTGACGGTGAAGCCTGTGATCAAATAAGATCAGGTGAGCAGATTGTGACATGAACTGTGCTGGAAATATTTCCTTAACAAATTAGCTCTAGCATCTCACATCCTGGTCTAGACCTGTTTCTTTCTCAAGTTTTCTCTTTGTCTGATAGATGTAAGCCCATGTACATCCACAGTTGAGGTAACTAAGACCTTAACTCACATCACCTGTTTGCATTCTCATTGCTGAAGAATGCAAGGCTTCCCTTCAAGTGCTTGCTGCACTGTAACACACAGTATATGTGTAATTACCCTAAAATAAAACTCAGACTTTACCGCTACTACTGCTAATTGTTGGTTAAGACAAAGCCTTGCACTGATCACCAGAATATCCTTTTCTCTGTGCTGTGCAGCTCATTCCAAGGTCTGCAGTCTGGATTGTGATCATCAGTGAGCTAGCAGAGTAGTTCTTACTAAGCAGGCCAAAGTCCACAGTGCCACATTTTGGTAGCAGAAAGATGTTGCTGAAAATAATTGGGCCTGGCAGCATTCAATTGGTTTCCAAAACCTAGTCCATTAGTTCCAAGGCTCACTGAGTGTTCGGTTGCTCTGTAAACTAGCCACATGCCTAGATATTGTGCCCAATTAATCTGGAATGAGTTTGATTTAACAATGTATATTTGCAACAAGCTGCTTCTGTTAAATAAATAAATAAAAATCCTTTGTTTTATCCCAGTTATACCTCTTTCCCTTTCTCTCATCAGCTGTGTGGCTGCCAGTGCCCACAGGTATTCCTCAGGGATGTGGTAGGAGACAACAGTACAACTGGCTTCTTGACAAGGAAGAGGTGGCCTGCCAACTGCTACCCATTGACTGGAGTGTGTGCTTGGCTCTGGGAGGCAAACGCTGCTGCAATATGCTCTCCCTGGAGAAATCCCTCCTCAGAAATCATGACTAGTGCTGAAATGCTCCCAGATCTCACTGCACTTCTAAAGCATGGACATTGAGCATCAGGGGACCAGTTAAAAAGTATGCATTTAAGTTGTTTGAAGCAGCAATACTGTGCTTTATCCCAACACTGTTTCTGCATTTTTTTAGCTGTTTTTCTCTGCATTGAACCCCCATTACCAGTAAGCACAAAGACAAGGCAGAGCCAGGCTCCAGATGAAGGCTGTCGTCTGTCTGTCTGGTTTTAAGACGTACTATCTTTGGAGAAATGAAGATTGTCCTCAAACAATTTTTCAGACAGGCAGCAATGGAACAATTTTACATTTGCTTTGCTGGACTCTTCCTTCCCATAAGCTTATAGTCATGTGTAAACCAGTTCTGTTAACATTACACCTTAACACAGACTCACAATATGCAAAAAGGTACCTCCTCTCTAACTTGCAGAAGTAGAGTATATTGTTAGAGTTGTCTGATTAGGCTGGTGACCACAGTCATTATAATGTGAGTAACACAGTTACTATGATGTAACTTAATTCTCATTCCACTGTAAGGAGAGAAATCAAGGCAGCTACTAGTATCAATGATATCTCTAAGAGCACTGTATGGTTATAATGATTCCTAAAACTTACAACATTGGAAAAGCCATTGGAACATTGGGATTTACCTACATGAATGGGTTTGGAGAACACCTGAATACAAATACTGGGAAGCATCCTTGCATCTCAAGTATACTATGTTTCAGCAGCAGGAATGCTCAAGTTTCACCGATGGCCTCAATGACCTTGAAAACAAAATAGAAGAAACTAGATCTAGTTTCTTACTCAAGAGGACCCTAAACTCAGTCTCTATTTATCCCCAGCCTACTTCACCTTGCACTGTTAGGTACAAGTACTGGTGAGAAAATGCAAAAATATCACATTAGTGATAGACCCTAAAAGAATTAAATGACTCATGGGATACCAGCAACTTTTAATCAGTATGTGAAATACTTCTTCCCACTAGCTAAGTAGTTTGAGAGGAAGGAAGCTGATTTTAATACGATTGTCCCAGTTCAGCCTCAACTTATGAGCAGTGTTAGACACTGCAATTCAACAACAGAAGTTTAGCTATATTGTCTACTTCCAAATCCTACGTCCTCTGAGCAGCCCCCCACTTTCCTTCCAGCAGACAAAGTCTGGAGTGGGGAGTTTCCTTCCATCTTTTGTTGACACCATAGCCAAAAGAGACAGTATGAAGAACAGACCACCTCCGGGCACCAAAAGTCCCCATCTCTGTGCAACATAGGACTTGAGTGGAAAGGGGCTGGTTTTTGCATGATTTCCAGACCGATTTTCCTTGTGAGGGAGGGGAATGACAGTGCTGGCACAGAGTTATCCTCTTGGAGCATTTTACCCTTTCACAAAGCCTTCCCCAAGCTGTGCACGATCCAGCCCTCCAGGACAGCTCACATTTCTGACCAGATTGTGCACAAGGTTCCAGCAGCCGCCTGGAAAGTCACTCCAGCAATTAAGTGTTGGTAGATTTTTTTTATTATTATTTTTTTTTTAAATACGAAGGATATGGCCCACTGTGCGGGGTATTGCAGCCACCCTCCCTGTCAGGCCATTTCACAGTAGTATTGTGGCGCCATGGAGAGGAGCTAATTGGATTTGTTGTCACCTCCCGAAGCTGCCAGGAGCTCACGTCTGCTCTGGTTACAGATGAAGACATCACGGTGACAGGCTTAGAGATGGCTCAGCTGGCATCCTAGGGCCACTAATAGAGCCATGTTGATTTAATGTCCGAGTGGAGAGGTGCAGACAAGCTGTTCAAGTTTTCTATTCCAAACAAAGCAGAGATCTGTTATCAGTTGTCTGCGGATCAGTAAATAAACTTCCATGTGGCTCTCACAGCACCTAACTATCGCTACAGAAGAATGACAAAGTATTTTAACATTGAGACGGTACTTTTAAATGAGAGCACTGTCTCTATGGTTTATATTGCCCTCAGGGAAATCAGTTAATTCCTTCATACATAAATTTTACTTAACTATGTAATTATGGATGAATCCTATTAGTCTTTAAATTGCTCACTAGTTAAAAGGTGTGCGTGTGTTTTCTACATCTCTTTTTTGTGGAATGTACAGATCATCTGCACTTATGAAGATTAAAAGCCTATTTGGGGATTTTTGTTTGTTTGTTTGTTTTTCCACTTTTCTTTTAAGTGAAAGCATGGAATTTATTCGAAGGGTAGATCGTGATTATTTTTGCTTCTTCTGTACGGTACTATCTACTCGGAGCACAGAGCTGGGCTTAGGCAGTGTTTCCTTTATCCTCAGCACGCTCAACATCTCTGTCAGCACTCACCCTGGCCCCTGGCTGTGTTCACGTGGTATCACTCACCTCTCCCTTGCACTCCACGTTAAGTGATCATTCATGCCAGCCTGATGAGCGTGAGAAAGACAGCTCAGACAGGACAATGTTCTTTAATATCCATTTTCACAGCTTTGAGTCAAGGCTGAAGTATAGCTCTGAGTCACATTTTTGAGATCTCAGCACCCAATAACACATCAAACTCAGCACCTCCCATCCCAGTGCCAAAATGAGACCTTTCCCTTGATGACTCAAGGCAAGTAGAGCACTTTGAATAATCCAATCATGCCTAAATCTACAGGCATTTATGAAACAGACACATGGTTGCTAGGAGAGAAAGGTGCTTCCACAGTGCCACCAAGGAGAAGTACTGAGGCCCTCCCAGATGCCACCACCATCATCTCCAGCTAAGAAAAGAAGTGACTCACCTGTTTGTCTCATGGCTTTGGGTCAGAGGTCAACTCAGGCTGGCAGGGACCTCAGGAGGGCTCTATCCCAAGCTGGTGCTCAAAGCAAGGTCAGACTTGATCCCAGACCAGGTTATTCAGGGCTTTCATAGAATCACGGAATCACAGACCATTAGGAGTTGGAAGGGACCTCAAAAGATCATCTCATCCAACCTCCCTGCCAGTGCAGGATCACCTAGACTAAATCACACAGGAACACACTCACCTGGGTCCTCCTTCCTGACTTTTTTGAAGGCTAGAGTAACATTTGCTTTCCTCCAGTCCTCAGGCACCTCTTCTGTTTCCCAGGATTTAGTAAGGATGATGAATAGTGGCCTAGCAATGACTTCCGCCAGCTCCCTCAGCACCTGTGGGCGCATTCCATCAGGACCCATGTATTTATGAATGTCCAGACAGCTTAATTCATCCCTGACCCAATCCTCATCAACCGAGGCAGACTCATCATTTATCCTGACTTCCTACAGGGCTTCAGCCATCTGGGGCTCTTGCAAACAGTCTCCAGCAGTGTAGACAGAGGCAAAGAAGGCATTTAGTAACTCCGCCTTCTTACTATCCTCAGTCACCAGGGCACCCACCTCATTCAACAGAGGGCCTACATTGCCTCTGGCGTTAGTTTTGACTGCAATGTATTTGAAGAATACATTTCTATTTGTATTCTGTTGTTCTTGATCTCCCTTGCAAGGCATAATTCCAAAAAGGGCTTAGCTTTTCTAGTCTACATGCCCTGACAACAGTCTTATGGTGAAGGGAAGAAAGATGGCACCTATAGAGGAAAGGTGCTTTAGATATGAAAATGGTCTTTCTCCAGTCCCTGACCTACTGCCACAGGTATCCAAGGTCATATAAGGCCTGAACAGGCAAAGAGCAATGTTTAAGAGTCTGAATGCTGGGCAATTGTATCCTCTCTGCTCTGCCAATGCTTGATGTAAGCCAGATGGACAGCTGAAGATCCCATCACACAACTAACAGGAAGCAAGCTTGTGAATAGAAACAGATCAGGAGAGGAACAAGGACCCCTCCATTAATACTTGAGTATAGCATTTCTCTGAGGGATTTTCTAAATGATGCTGTTGTTACGCTCATTCTTCATGCAGAGTAGAAATGTGTTGTAGCTTGCTCCAAGTCTTTCATTAGCCCAGCAGCAGTCAGGAGTGTTGTTCCCAAACTGCTGAAATCCCCTTCTCAAACAGTTAATTCCTAGTTGTCCTTATTTGAAGAGTGGGCAAGACCTCTCTGTTCCACAGAGCACTGCAAAAAAGCCTCAAAAAAGCAGACAAAGCCAGAAAAATTGAACACACTAAACATGCCCTCTCTCCTCTTCCTCTGAGGGCTCTGCTGGGCCTCTGCTGTGCCTGGGGCACCTGACCTTAATGACAGGCAGAACTGCCAGTCCTTACTCATTGCTTTCAACAGAAGTCATGCCCAGCTGTGCATGACCATCCAGAGGGATATCAAGGAGCCTCTCAGCTAACAAGGCTCCACCAATCAACTGGTGTCACTGCCCAGCAGCACAGCAGAGGTGTAGTGCCTGCAATGCTGCACACCATCGAGGAGGACATCCCAGATCCAAACCAAGTGCTAGCTGCCCTAACAGCAGGGATGACACTCCTGTAGGCAAGGGTGGGAGGTAGGAGCACCCATGTACCATCAATAATGATGAAAATGCAGCTGTCTAATTTGGTGCTGCTCAGACCATGCTTCACAGACCCTAGGCAGATTGCAGAGCCTGCAGTTGGTGGAGGGACTGGATCAGCTCTGAGAAGCAAACACTGGGGAGCTAAATGGTCACCAGAGGAGGACAAGTCCCTCCTAGCAGCCTGGATCTGCCTCTTTGGAGAGACAGCTGGGCAATTACTTCTCTGATAGTCATGTGGAGATAATGAAGAGGCCCACTGGAAGGCCATTCTGAAAATTTGCAGCTGACCTTGAAACATGGTTCTCCTCTGCATATTGTTCTCTGGGGCATGGATGAAGCCTCCACATAGAGTGAAGAAAAGCCTTTGACAAACTGCCTGCTAGTCCAAGCCATAAGCCATCCCTAAAATGATCCAAGGACATGAGAAATGGTGGATTTTGATGGCTTCCAAAACTCAGCTGTTGTCCCTTTCTCAGGAATGCAGATAGAGATTTTCTGTGGTACAGCACACTAAATGATTGGATGATGAGGACAGGACAAGCTTAGGCTGAATCCTCCTCAACCAGTGGTGCAACTGCTGTCTGAAAACCTGTGGAAAGGCACAGTCTCCCACAAGCTGACCTCTCACACCTCCAAACTCCCTTTTTTAAAGTGCCATCTTTTCTTGTCAGGCAGTAAGTTTTCATCTTTAAGACATTTTCATTTTGCTGGCACAGCAGGAACTGTACTTGGAGGAATGGTCCAAAGCAGGGACACCACTTCTCAACCTTTTTTTTTCTAAAGGGAAGCCTTCTATCTGGTTACTAATGTCAGTAATCTCTACTGACAGTTACAGTCTGGAGAACTTGGACAGATTTTTCCTCTCTTCTCTCTAGGCTCCAGTTCTAGCTCCTTTTGATAATCTTCCCCAAAGCTGTTAGGACAAATCATTCCAGCTTCATCTACATTCCCTCATATTAAACGAGCTAATTTGTGTGTTGTAGAGTCACTGAGTAGATTAAACAAAGCCACCCGGCTGGAGATGCAGTGCTGTACTCCAGATTTTTCAGGCTAACCATTTCTTCTGAAAAATAATTCAAAAGGATTTGGAGTGAGATCTGGATTAAGTGAATTAAGATAATTCTGGCTCCCAAAGGCTGGCTGGGATTTACTTTTCACTTCAGGTATAAGAAAAAGAGAGTGTTAGAAAGAAAATGTAAGAAAATTATGACTGTAGATATAGTAAACAGAGGGAAAGGCAGGAGATAGGGAAGGTAAAATTACTATTACAGCTTTTACTTGCAGGTCTCTACAGCAGCTTTTGACTTAGCTGGAAGAAGAATTAGGAGCATAAACCTTGACTAAGAGGAGAATAGCAGACTTCAAATTCCCACATTTCTTACAGCCAAGAACAGTGTCAAAAAAAGCCCCACAAGCAGTCTCTGGAGCAGCAGGTCCCCTACTACCCCTGTGTGGTACCTACAGCCACCCTTTCCAGGTCCATACAACTATTTGCTATAGCTTTTTCTTGGGACTAACCCCATACTTCCAGTGTCACCTTACTAATTCACCAGGCTATGTCAAATCAGTCTCTGTCTGAGACCAGGATCACCTAGACTAAATCACACAGGAACACATACATCTGGGTCCTCCTTCCTGCCCTTTTTGAAGGACAGTCCCTCAATACAGACCTACACTTTGATCTACTTTTGCTCACATCCACAGAACCCCACAAATGTTAATGGGGAGGAATTAATATCTAATCAGTGGCTGTTTGTGTGTGTGCCAGCATAGACTGTCCCAGCTATGTCCAGAATTTGGTTTAAAGATGAGTAACCAGAAGCCAATTTCATCAATGAGAAGGCAGGACAGGAGGAACAGCATCTGAACAAACAAAATTATCCAGTATCTTTCCCTGTGCTACAGGATAACACTTCTAGATAACACTAAGGAAGATGAACCCAGCTCATTTTCAGCTTCTCACCTTTATTCCATTAATAAAGCAGTGAAACAAAAGACCATGTGGCCTTCTTTCTCAGCCACACTGAGTATTTCATGCTTTTCTAGAAGACTTTGTTTTATAGTGATTTATTTTGATTTTATTTCCCAGAATCACTAGGTTGGAACCACCTATGGCTGGTTCGAGAGCTCTGCTGCATAACTCCTGGCTCTCCCTCTCACCTGTGACCTTACTGCTCAGGGCTCCTAAGACCAGATATCTCTTTCCTACTACCACAAAGGGCAGAAATCCTTCACCAAGACTAGGACAATTCTGAGAAGAGACACAGGTAGTTCAAACAAGTGGGTGAAGATTTAATCACATCAATAGCCAATAAACTTCTGGAAGTTTACTCTAGAGGCAGAAGAAACAAAGAAACTGCTTCTCATCAATAAAACTTAATTCACTTTCACCTCACCCAAATGGTTTCTTCTCAGATTTAGCAATAAATCCAGTGTTGACATAGACAAGGTCTCAGTCAACCCAGTAGCCACTGGTTCATCACTATCAAGCTGCTTCTCCAGACAAATCAACCTATCTGCAAATAGACATAAATGTAGTAACCCAAACCTTACTATAGCAGTCAGCATTCATGGTGTGCAAGAAGCAGACTAGGGCAGCTGATCGAAGTGGATCACTAAGCGTAAGTCTTGAATGACAACAACTTGTAATACAAGTATCATCGGAAAGGAATCCAAGCAGGATCTAAAAGCAGTGTCAGAGCACAACATTGCGTTACTTGCCCCTTTATGTTGGGTTGGGTTTTTTTTTACAATAACAGGTGATGTAAAAATGGCACCTTTAGCTGAGGATGATGTTTGGTAAAATGATGTGTAATTTTAAATACCTATGATTCATTCATCACTGAAGTCATTAATGCTGTTGAAGATCTGCAACATTCAAACAAGGCAAATGAAGATGATATAACAACATACCACAGAAGACAAGGAATATTACCTGCAGTTAGGAAAATGGGAAAGTTTTAGATATGCTGAACATAATTACCTAAATTAGTGGCTAGTAAGAGGACACAGCAAATGCCCTCAATCTTACAAGTACTTTCATGTCAGTGCTAAAGACACTGTGCCTCACACAGAAGCCAACCATAAAGTCCTTTCTGTGATGGGGGAGAATTAGCAGCTTCTGGATGGAAAGAATGCCCCTGTTGAGCACCAAAACCAGTGTGTATTTTCCCTGGGAGCCTCCTCCTTCCTGGCTACAGGGATGTGACCAGGTTGCAGCCTGTGGCAGTGTCATGGCACTAGTCAATTCCAGCTCAGATTTTCTGTTTTACAAACACCAAACCTTGCTGTTGTGGATTATAATATTTCTATCATTGAAAAAATATGCATACATTCTTCATATTTGGAGATATTAATTCTAAAATGAGTCATCAAATAGCTTATGGGCAAAATGATAGTGTTCAGAGCCAGTAACCTGGAAGGTGCAAAAGAAACCCATGTGCTACTCTTGCTGTTCTTTATTTTTAGCGACCACTTTTGAGCAAAGCTCATTCATGACATTTCATAGGCAGGTCATCTGTGCCAGCATTCGCGCTCTCGCCTCCCAGCCAGAAGGTCCTAGATTCATCTTGCATCAGATGTCAGCTCACACCCAGCACTGACACTGCAATGAAATATTAGAGAAATGCTGTATTTACCTTCACAGGGACAACATAAGGGCACACTAACCCTCCTCCAAACATCAGAAATATTGACTTTTTCTCTGCAGAAAAGGACACCCACTCCAAGTCCTGCTCCTCTGAGTATACCTTGATAACTTTGGGTGGAGGGACACAGCAAGGATCTCTGTGGCTAAGAGAGATCCAGGTATAGCAGCTCCAGCTAAGTTTTATTGCTGCGCTAACTTAGTGCAAGAGTGCAAAGCTGGGAAAGGTCAAGGATAAATCTGGCTTCCTCACCCTGCTCACATGAGGACCAGCATTTTAAGTCCAGCTCCTGGTGAAGCCAAGCAGCATTTGGGGCCTTTAGGCTCTCAAGCTTCATGCTGGTCAGCACTGCCCTGGGCCCTGGTGCCTCCCACCCAGCCTGCACACTGCCAGGAGTAGCAGGACAGGTACCCATATTCTTTTGGCTGTGCCAAAGAGAAGGATGTCCCTACCAGACCTCAGCAGACTTCCTCTGCTTCCCCCTTTGGTTAAGCTTGCAGAGCCTTGAAAGATATCACACCTAAACTTTGTTTCCCAGTCAAAAAAGTAAATTTCATCTCCTGGTCTCACAGCCTCCCTTTAACCCAACTATCCTGCACCTCCAGAGTGGGTAACTAATACCCCCTAACATGAGCAAAGTTAAGTTGACAGGGAGGCCCTAAAGGAAGCCCTAAGGAACTGCTCAGATGGGTCCTGGCCAGATTGAGAGGCTGTTCTTGACATGCAGGCTTTAACTTGAAATCCTTTTACCCAATACGGGCTCTAAGTCTCCACTTGAACATGACCATGATAGTATTATTTCAATGATGTCAGTGCCCTGAGCATTCTGGTAGTTATTTTGCAGAAAGGTGGTCTCTTATATATGTACAGATATATATATGTGTGTGTATGTATATAATACATCCATTTTGTCCCAATGTTAAACAAAAACTTTTCAAATGCAGCTCTAATGTCAAGGCTCTGCAAGGCACAAAAAACCCAGACCCCCAACTTCATATGCTAATATTTGTATCTATACATTTAGAAGTAACAACCCACCCGCCCAGTACAGTACTGCTCTTTCAAGTCAGTAAAGACTCACACTAACCTCATTTTCCTAGACTTCTACCACTTCTCTCAGCCCTCCTTAGTATCCACATGGGGCCTTGCATCATGCTATTCAGATGCACCCATTTCCCCTCTGTGACACTGCAGTGTCTAGAGCAGTCACTAGAAACCTTTAAGTTGCTGTGTAAATAAAGCCAACCGAAGTCCTTCGCAAAAGGTTTTCTTGTGCCTTTACTCTGCAGTGGGTTTCCCTTAGCTCAAGGAAGCGAGTTTGCTTTCAGTAGTACATCTATTCCTGGCAAAGCTCTGTTTTCTGTGCCTTGCTGAACTCCTGAACACAGATGTCCCATTTGTGTTTCATTAGTACATCAGCCTCTCTGAGGCTTTCGACCTCTGCACTAGGCAATAATTACCTGGCGCAGACCCATTCCCTCGCCAGCTGGCCTGGGAGCTGCTCTGCTCAGACCAGGGCTCTCTCTGCTGTCAGCCCTTTCCAGTCAACTGGACAGCTCAATCAGCAGAAAATATCAAATATGGTTGTTGTTTAAGCTCAGCCAGCATTATTTCTGCTTGATCTGACAACGCCTCTCCAAAGAAGGATTATGCTTCCAAGGTTTAGACATCAGACAGAAGAGTTAAGATGTCTGACAGGGTTTGTTGAGTTTAGAAGCTCTTTTGCAAGCTATTTGGGCTGGTCATGTTCTTCCTTTACTGCAAGCAGTGTTGTAGACACCTCCCTTTCTCAGGCCCAATGATTATTTAATTATTTGTACAAAGTGGAACAGCCCCGAGGAGAGGAAGAGAGGGATGAGACTCAGCTGAGACTGACTATAGTCCTTGGCCGAGGGCATTTGCCCAGGATGTAAATAGACAGGTTGTCCCTGATTGTCCCAGATTTGTGTCCCCTCCTACATGTATGTCCGTGGAGTGGTGGGAGTGATTTCACTTTTACAAATTTCAAGAGAAATGCAGATTTTCCTCACCACAGAAATTAACATCTTGGAGTCATTCCCAAGCAATCCTTGCCTGCTGTGCCAGAAACCACACACCACAGCAGAGGGAAGCCCTGTGCCCAAACCGGAACATCTCTGGCCTGCCTGCTACCTTTACAGCATGACAGCCCTCACTTTAAGTGTTCTGCTCTCTGTACCAAGGGAACTTGTACAGAAGTTAAGGTTTAGGATCATTTTTTATGTAACAGTCATCGTGTTTCTTGAACAGGGTGGTGCAGATTAAATAGAGACAGGAACAGGTGAAACGATGGACTAAGTGACCTGGACAGCATCCCAGGCAAATCTACATGCACAACTCATCACATTTTAGAGAATATGAGACTGAACAGCATCCAAAGACAGAATGTGAATCATGGGTGAAAGGGGAAAAGATAAATAAGACTGATAACTCGGCTGCAAAGAGTACATTCAGGCAGTCTCTAATTTGGTTAAAGGAAACAAAACAGGAAGGGTATTTCCTAACTTTCCTGATAGCAATACCACAACAAGAGTTTCTGCATGAGCTGAAGAGTTCTGGGGAATTCCTACTTCGTTTCACTTAGAAGATCCACTGTAATCCATAGGAGCAAAGGAGGATTTTGTGGACTCAAAGATAACTCTGATAACTGTTAAAAGAAGGCAAAAAACATAGCTTGTGATGATCAAAGAATTGTTTAGGTTGGAAAAGACCTTCAAGATCATCAAGTCTGACCATAAATCTAACACTGCCAAGTCCACCACATCTGCATGTCTCCTAAATACTCCCAGGGCTGGTGACTCAACCACTTCCCTGACGTTTTCCAATATATAACGAACCTTTTGGTGAATAAATTTTTCTAATATCCAATCTAAACCTTCCCTGGTTAACTCTGAGGCCATTTCCTCTTGTTATATTGCTTGTTACTTGTGAACCAAGAGATCAGCATCCACTTGGCTACAACCTCCTGTCAGGTAGTTGTAGAGAGCAGTAAGGTCTCCCCTCAGCCTCCTTTTCTCCGGGCTAAAGAATTCATTCCCTCAGCTGCTTCTCATAGCATTTGTGCTCTAGACCCTTCATCAGCTTCATTTGCCTTCTTTGGACACGCTCCAGCACCTCAGTGTCTGTCTTGTAGTGAGGTGCCCAAAACTGAACACAGTTTGTGAGTTGTGGCCTCACCAATGCCATATACAGTGTGATGATCACTTCCCTGGTTCTTCTGGCAGCACTACTTCTGATACACGCCAGGATGCTATTGGCAGTTTTGGCAACCTGGGCCCACTGCTGGATCATGTTCAGCCAGCTGTCAACCAGCACTCCCAGGTCCCTTTTCCACCAGGCAGCTCTTCCCCAAGCCTGTAGCATTGCATGGGGTTGTGAATCATGTGAACCAGACGCAGGACCAGACACTTGGCCTTGGCCCATTGATCCAGCGTGTCCAGATCCCTCTGTAGTTTTTTACCCAGCAAAGGTTATGCCCATTCAAACCATAAGCATCCAGTTTCTCCAGGAGAATGCAATGAGAAATGGTGTCAAAGGCTTTACAAAATATAAGTAGACAACATCCACAGCCTTTCCCTCATCTACTGAGTCACCTTGTCATGATGATCCAACAGGAGAGATATCAGAGACTAGTTGGTTATGTGACGTCCAACAAACCTGCTGTGTATACTGTTTTCAGTAGGCAATGCCATAGATTTGAAAGGAGATTTTACTTCAGGTAAAGGGCAGGAACTATCACTTCGCTCAGAATCCTCTGTGGACTCTGATTTTTAATATTAAAAGAGATGGGAGTAGTCTCAAACAAAAGGTGAATACTTCATTTACAGGAACATATGGTCATTATGTGTCTATTCTCAAAAGCAAAAAGTAAGTAAGGCAGAGGAACCAGAAGGTAGAGCGAGTGATGGATAATGTGATCTAGTGGGCCTAATTGAAAAATGTTTGGGTGAGATTTATAATTGAAATACTGATATTGATGAGTTCAATCTATACAGGATAAGAATAACAATAATATTTAGCAATGATGCAGCACTTTTCATCTTTGGAGCTCATTAACTAATTAATCTTCAAAACACCCCTGAGAGGCAGGTAAGTATTATTATTATTATTAGCCCATGAGAAAGATAAATCCACAGTAGAAGCAGAGGAAGGTGGAATTAAGAGCCAGAAGTGACTGTAATAGGGAGGAGGGTGGAAATAACTCCCTTATTCACAGTAAGGAGCCATTCCATTACCAGAGGAAGACTGCCTGGCATAGGAAATAGTCACACAGAAGTGCCATCCCTTCTTCCACACCAGAGTAAAAGGTACAAAAGATGAGACAGGAACTCAAACAGTGAAGTAAAATTTATCAAAGGAAAATAAGGTGAGTCAAAAGAAAGAGTTAATGCAAGCCAAGAATGGCAAAGGGCAACAAGACACTGAAACTTTCAAACCCAACGCCAAAGCAGTGCTTTTTTTGTAGTAGTGAACTGAACTATTGGACTGGTTTTCAATAGGAAAAATAATAATAAAGGCTGTGTTTGTAGATGGTGAAGAATTAGCAAAGGCCTTGTTGATAAAGCTAGCGATAAAACACAGGAACTTGGCTGTGCTGAACGGTAGGCTGGCAGGAGGCTCAGATCACAGAAATCCCACATATTAAAATGAGATAATTCTTGACATTTAATTCTCTTCCTCTCTCCTCTTATGTGCAAGAGAAAACAGAAATATTGAAGGCAAAAATAGAAAGCAGGCATAACAGTAATCTTCCAAAGAAGATAGGACCTCATGTGGGCAAGACTGGGAGGAAGAGCTGTACATAGATCAAACTATCTGAAAGTTGCCTTGACTTTTGTGTCTCCCACAAAGGGCCTTGTAACTACAATATTACTGTATGTCTGCAAATTACCAGTAACATTCATTTTTTTATACACAGTTTCTCGGACTTAAAAATGAGTATTTGCTCAGGCCAGAATCTCTATTAAGAATAACAAACCAGAGGGCTTAAAGATTGACAGGTGACTATAAAGATAAGAGGAAATCTGAAGAGATAATAACTGCCCTTTCCAAATCTTGGCAGTGTTTAGTCTGTAAATCAAAATAAATTATCATATTCCTGAAGTTTTTCTACCAAAGCAGGAAACAAGGCTGACCACGGTGAGGAAGGCCAGTGGTTCAATTCACTATGGAGACAGTGGAGGAGTGACCTGGGAGACTTCAGCTTCTCCTTCACGTAGATATTAGGACTTGACTTTTTCACATCCTCTTGATGTTCATTTTACATTTTAAACCCAGCTAAAGCCTTTACATTTTTGTTTTCTTATAATTTAATTAAAAAACCAAACCAACCAAACAAAAAACCCAAAACCAGTCTTTTACTCTTGAAAGAAAATCTTCTGCTTATTTAACATACAAAAATTATTTCTCACCACCCTTCTTCCTGCGCATTCAGGAGAAAGCAAGACTTTCCCTGGGATACAACCAAAAACAGAAGGCCAAAAGGTTTTGGAGCAAAGACACGTTCGATTTTCCATTAATAATTATATATCTTAATTATAATAAGACTCATCTACAATTGTAGATCTCCTCATCTACAATTAGAGGTTTATCATGAAGCCTCTAGCTTCTTGCACCCTACGGATGTGCCACCAAGATGCACACACAGGGTGTTTTCTCCATTCCACATATATTTCATGGCTGTATCAGAGATGCTACAAACTTTGACACGTGCCTTATGCAGCGACACCTCAACTTCACACTCAGTCCGGTGATCCAGGGTGAGAAGCAGCACTCCTGCTGTAGAAAGTGTACTGCTTTAAAGGTTCATGAAGGACTCACCACTGTCTGCTTCCCCTGGGGTGGGTGATAGTTCTGCCCTTGTTTCTTTGAAAAAGAAAATAGTTTAAAAGAACTTTGCTATTGTTCCTTGCAAGAGCTGAACTCAGGAAATAAACTCTGAGTAGCACTTCGGCACCGTTGCTCCTGCTCTGATCCCAGGAGCGTCCATAGTTGCCTGTTCAGTCTCATGCTGTACCATGGCACCTGCATAGCATCTGGAATGGGTTACTGAAAGTAGCCATACAGTCATCATAGTGCATGCAGAATGTATAATTTTAAAGGGGGAGGAGAAAACAAGGCAAAATATGCTATCCTATGTCCATTGGTGTGTTCATTCCTGCACCAAGGAGAGGAAAGAAATCTTCCTGCCTTATCCTAGAATAATTTCCATGCTTCTTACTCATTATGAGAAGGACTTTTGATTTAATAAACTGCTTCACCTCTGCAAAAGAACTCACTCTTTCTCCTAAAGGAGGAGGAGTGGAGGGAGGCATTTACTGTGCTTTTTATTGAGTGAGCCACATGTAGGAAGATCTGAATAATCTTTGGGGAAAAAAAAAAAAAGAACAGGACATGAATTTCAGAGCATGTGCTTTTGTGTTATTCAATATGACTGATAGGGAAGGATAAGGTTGAAGTTCAAGGCAAGCATGGAAGTGTAATTTCTCTCTGCACAGTCACAAATAAAATGAGTCTCAGCTCTACAGGATTAAATTAATTAAAGATGGATCTTGTGCTTGATGCTAGTTTGATAGAACTAGAGTTTGTAGTGGTTGTATCATGAACATAAGTGGATATCTCTAGTGGCTAGCTAGTATTTTCTTTATACTCATGAGTGTTTACTATGGCACAGAAATGCTAACCGGTTTTATCACACAGTCATTATCATATCTTCTTCCCTTTCTCTCTACTATTCAGGTGTTGCTGCTACAAAATGATTTCATATCAATTAGGAATTCCATTTCCTTCAAGGGGCTACTGAAAGAACAGCCACCTGTAATGCATGCTATTAAACTTCAGCTACTCTGTATCTTCACAACAGAATCCGGTTTTTTTAAGCTCCGTGTCCAAAACTGTAAATGTTGCATAGGTATTTTTCCTATTAAAGAGAGAGAGAAAAAGAGAAATATACACTGTACCTGGCTGTGTGTCTGGAAAACTTAGTTCTTATGACACACAGTGGTATATGCTACAAGAAAAATCTTCAAAAGGTGACTTTAGGATTAAACAGAAGTTGAAAATATATCAGATTTTTCATCTAGCATAAAAGTCAAACAATAGCAAACAAATACTACAGGGTTTCTGTGCTGCTGTTGAAAGCAAAGACATTTCATTAAGCACACTCTACAAATGACAGCTTCTTATCTAAGGGACAGCAATAAGAAACTAAACCAAAACAAACAAGTTTAAACCTTTCTTTAGGGGGGAGCTTTAGTTTCTGCGTAATTTTATAGAAGAAAAGATTATTTTTTTCCCCTCGTGTACATGAAATAAACCATTTCAGAACAGGAGTACCTTCACACCAGTTCCTAAGTAACATTAAGGGGATCTGGCATTTGGAAGGTTAATTTTCTTATCAAAACTATACAAAATCCTAATTTTGCAGAGTAGCAATTTGGAAAAAAAATCAGCAATGGGAAAATGTTGGTTATGCAGCACTAGACATTCAGTACTCAGGGGATCAATTATAAAAACACTCATTCAGCTATTTCTATTCAAATGAACACCTGAAGAGGAGGTCTCAATGGTTTTAAAAGTGTGTGGATATTACTGGATAAATGTTAGTCCAATAAAAGAGATCATCATCTGCTATTTGTGTGCATTTAAGTTGACACTAAAAAGATCTTTGTGGAATATTGCTGCTTCTTTTTCTTTTTGTGTGTGTGCATCTTTTATCTCATATTCCCTTAACACTTTGTGAACTGAAGAAAATAGACCAAATGAGCTGTTCTTTAAGATTAAAGGGGCAGCATTTAGTTGAACACACCTGAATGTGGAAGGAGTCTATTTTCCTCACACTTATGAATATGTAATGATGTGCTTGGAGGCACAGTCACGAACCCCTAATAAGAATTCACTAGTCTGTGTTTGAAAACAGACATTTGCATTTGCCCTCCGGTCACAGTACACGGGTCATTCTTATTCAAAAATTTATTTGCTTTATTTTTCTATTCCACCTCCCTTTCCTTCCCACCTCAAAATATTTTCTCATTTCTAGTTTTTGTTTTGAGAAAAATTAAAAAGGGCAGGCTAATTCCCTCCAGAACGGTCAGGATTCAATTAGAGTGAGCTTATGCAGGGGTATATACATTTATTTGTGCAAGTGAAAAACTCGATTTTCTCATTTGAGGAAAGAGTATTTTTCAGCCTCACAAACACATTTGCTTTACCAAAAGCATTTGGAGCAGAAACAAAAAAAAATCCTTCATAGATGCGTAACACAACATTTTAAAAAGTGAAAACTGGGAATAAAGTAATAGAAATAAAGTGATCTAGGTTAGGGATATACTTCATAAAATTATATTAACACTTAGGAAAAGCTACCACAAAATAAAAAATACCCCAAAGCATCATAGACGCTAATACAGTGAGCTAATCAGTGTCATAGTCCGAACTACCAGCTTTGAAGGCATGGTATGCAGGTGGGTAAGAACAGGCTGTGGAGATTGGTACTTAATGACAATATTGCATTTTTCTCAAAATTTCTTTTATAAAAACCTGTTGGGGAGCTACTCTGAAGCACACTCCGAATCATCTGTTTTGTTCACTTTCTAAACAGTATGCTGTAGTTTCAAACTAGTCACCAGTGAAGATTTTGCTAAGATTTTTTTATACCCCCTTTGTTCACTTCTTTCTCATTCACTGATGTTTTTCTTAAAAAAAAAAAAAAAGGAAAAAAACCCCAACCAAAACCAAAAAACAGAAAGAGAAAAAAAGTGAGGGGAAAAAACCCAACCTTGCAGCACTTCACTTGTTATCTGAATAACAAGCGTGGAAGAATCAGGCCTGTTTGCCTGAAAAAAACCCAGAGACTATTTAAAACAAACAAACAAAAAACCCACAAATAAAACCGAGCAAATTCATTTGCAGAGAATGGAATTACTGAGCTATTGCAAATCACTGTAAACAATTTCAGATGCTCACTACCAAATCCCCATGTTAACGGTTATACATTCTGCAGCCGTATTAAAGATTTCATCATCACTTTGCTAAGGGTCAGTGGAAGTTAAATACCCATCCCAAAGCATAGGAGGATTTCAAAACATTCTGACTAAAAGTTGTGACTCTGATTTGTTTGAGCTTGCTGTACAGATGCCAAAATAGTTCTTGGTGGGGCAAATGCATGCGCAGATACACACCTAAATTATAGATACACCCTCGGTACATCTACAAGCACATGTGCACACGCAGCCACACTCACACAGAGCTTGAATTGATTACAGTTTACTACACATTTTCTACACTTCGCATTACTATCACAAGCATGACTTTGGTAGGGGAAAAAAAAGAGAGTCTATTGTGACAGCGGTACTCGAAGAGCTAACCATTATTCCAGATCTAACAGTGACACCTGCAGTTGAGCCCCACACACTAACACGCAAACATCTCATTTAGAAAAATACATCCCTCTCTTTGGATTGTTCGTATCTCCTGCTTAATTATCCTTGCGTACCTCAAATTTTGCCTCTCCCTTTGGCAGCACAATCAGTTTCCACACCAGCATGAATCAGCTTTTCCTCTTATAAAGCAAACAGCCTGCCATAAAGTATATAAATAGCCCAGAAAAATCTTCCTTGAGCTGTTTGGTGGGAGTAGAGCTGCCGGTGAATATACATACTCACAGATCTCTCCTCCGCAAACAGGCATTTCAGACGAACCACCTGCATGTCTGAAAGGCTCATCTCCACATTTGAAAGATTTAATCACTTTTCTGTTAATTGCAACATAAAGCCTTCCATTCGGCATGAATAAGGACTGGATAACCCGATGCTTTTGATGATTCCCCTTGGTTTCTACCGCTCCCTCCTTGTTTCTAGTTACCAGCTGGTGACTGTCGGTGATGTGGTCACTCTGTTCCCCTTCTCTCCCAGCCACTCTGGGAATTTCACTGTTTCACCATTATTTAAAGCACTTTGAGGTTGGGTTGCGGTTCTGTTTGGTCCTTATTTCAAGAAAAACAGTGCTGTGCTTTGATTACTACTCTGAAGGATACTTTTAGAGGCCTAACTCTCCAGCTAAATGATATATGAAAGCCTATATTTAATTTTTCCTTTTCACTGTTCTCACAATTTACAGTTTATTCAATGTCCTCCTATACACTAGAAAGCAAACTCTTTTTTCTCACTTCAAATCAGAAACTACAGCTAGAATGTAAATCTTACTCTTCTGTAAGATACTGGTTTTTAATCACCAATTTTCCTGACCAGCTACACATTTCTAACCAAAATCGCTATCTCACCTAAGCGCAGTATGAATCTGGATTTAATTTACAGCTCTTGGGGCTGCTACTTTTGTCATGTAAGCATCTAGAACACCACATATAAACGTGTGTTCACACAAACAAAAAGATTTCTTTGTAACTTTTGTCAATATTCTGCTGACTGCCAGTTCAGTAGCAGATGTGCTATGCTTAATGGTGCATATACAAGAAGCATTCCCTAATCCCTAAATGAACTTCTTATCTCTAAATATATACAGGATAAGCTATCTAAACTCAATTTAGAAACTATGCTATTAAATCTACCAGAACCAAACAGTGAAAGAATATTGTTAAAGCCAAGCACCTGTTAGCAAAAAACAAAGAATCTGACTGAAACGAAACATCGCTAACCTTAGATCAAAATAAATCAGCTATAGTTCTACACAGATTAATTTCTATTATCAGAGCATCGTGAACCCCCACGTCTTCATTTCACAAGTGCATACACGCAGTTTTAAACTCCTCTGGCTTTGTTAGCGCCACACTCTGTCAGTCACAATTCACAGCAGAGAAATGACTTGTTATCAGATCAGACTTTTTAACTGCATCTGAATGCAGATGGATCCATTATGGGATTTAAGAGAAGTGCACACAAAAAAAAAGAAGGTAGTGTCATCTGCTGGTTGGAATACAGAACCTGGAAGCATAGCTCGCAGTGCAGAGGTTCCTGCGGCACCACCAATGCCCTTCGTGGCCCCCACTCGTAGCTTAATGCAGCACCTGAACATCTTCGTTTATGAAATGAGAGTGTTTTCACCTTCATTCACACCCACACTCTCTAGCCTGGTCCATCAGCTGCTCAGCAAGGATCGCTCTTGTCTCTGGATGGTGAGGAGGAGAAGGTGGGGGTGCTCTAGGACAACCCAGGTTTACTCCTCAGTGGTCCCTGGCACGGTACCTGTGAGAGGCTCAGTGGCAGGCTGCTGCCTTCCCATTCACCCCTAGGGCTGGAGCAGCCTTTCAGGAGAATCCTTAGAGCCACATGCAAGTTTTTGCAGCCCTGAAACTATGGGTCCCAGAGCAAGGGCTGGGCAACAGAGACCCGCATTAGCTATACAAATGACCTCTTCCCAGAGAGAATTTCCTTCCCTATACTCCTCCTTTCACCCTCCTTTTATTTGCACTGGAGCAGGGTATTACAGCACCACAGCGGTAAGAAGTCAGTTTCTTTTTCTTTTGGAAAAATACTGAAACTTGATGCAAGGAGAAGCCCGTAATATGTCACAACCACACATCACCTGTAACTACTGGAAAACAGGCATTGCCATCAGTGCAGCCACCAAAAGCATCTTGCATTTAATTTTTTACCTGATTAAAAAAAAACCAAAACCAAAACACTGAAGTGTTTTGTGCAGACACACAAGTGTTTCTTAAAATAGTTGACTGAGGAGACAATAAAAGCAATTAAGTGTATGGGGATCAAGGAGGAGCCATTACACTCAGGCCCACAAAACAGATGACTCCCAATAGTAACAGCTTGGTAGATGATACTTGCTATGGTGATTAACTCCACTGTAGCCCAGAGGATTCTTGTCTACCTTCCCTGTACTTCCTTCTCCCTCTTATTTCTCTTCTTTTCAACATGAAGTTCACCCGCTACCAGATGCTTACTGTGGACACCAAAAATCCTTTTTTTTTTTTTCTACATCTAGGATCAAAAATTATCATCACTGAACTGTTAGCTTTCCAGAGTTTGGTCTAAAGTATAACAAAATCCCAAGAAAAATTGCTGATGGCCTTCTCAGAAACAGTCGCATGTAGAAGAAAACTGAGGATCAACACAAGAAGAGGGCCAAGTTTGGGACCAGATGAGAGGACGGAAAGTCGCCACAGAGGTGTTTTTCAAGACGTATTTTGTAGCATCTGCCTATGTTTTTCTCAGCTTGTGCTCATGTTATTGTCTTACTACCTTGGGAAAAGTGTTACAAAATCACATTTAAAAAAAAAAAAAAAAAAGGAGAAAAAAAAACCAAGGAAAAATATAATTTTAAAAGAAAAGGCTATGCATATGCAAAGTTGATTCAAATGCTTTCAGATTGCACCATAGAAAAGCTGTGGCCTAGTTTTTGAAATACATATTTCACTTTATTTTGCACACAGCTGGGTTTATATTGGCACTCAGACTAATATGCAAAATGCAGTATCTTGTATTCATGAATGACTCTTTATAAAATGCCAGGAGGGCACCTGCTTTCTTTTCTTTAAGTCTATATCATGACAAAGAAGAAGCCTGTATTAATGGCCAACTTCCAGCTCTGACCACAGCCTGGAGGGATTTATGCCAGCTGTACACAGGTTTGGAAGTAAACAACATGCCCCGGTCAAAAGGAGTTTCTCACTCCACAGAAAGAGACTGCTAATGAGATGCAACGTGCTGACGGAGGGAGGGCATGTCAACACTAACTGTGCACGGAGCTGCTACAACGACACACACATAGTGTGCCCAGATGCGCTGCGGGCAGCTGGGTCCTGGGCAGTATATAAGTCTAGTATATTATATACATCATCCAGTCCTCGCAGCTCTGCTGTAGACACACTAGCAAAACCTAATCCTTTTCCTGGTGGTTCTCAGGCTGCCAGGGTGCCAAGCAAAGTCGGTGGTGGGATTTCTTTAAAAAAAAAGTAAAATAAAAATTTTTAAAAAGCACCACGTGTCAGTGATTTAGAAGGCAGGCTATTGAAACAAGTCCTCATCTTAAGAAGTTGCTTTGACTACTGTCCAAATCTGACAGGATATGTGTGTGCACTGAACTCTAGATTGTGATGCAAAACTCATCTCTCTCAGGATTTCTCCCCAGCCAGGGCTAAACCACCACAACATTCATGAGACAGCTTGATAGAAAAAGATTTTTCTTTAGTGTAGAGTTGATAAAACACATACTTCAGGAAAAAAAATGTTTCTAAATGAGATGTGGACAATTAACATTAGATGTATATATGCAGATAGAACTTCAAATGGGAATTTTCAAAATCAGACTGATGTATATTCATTATGTGGACATGTTAAAAAACCTTAAAAATTCAGCTCCAGCCTATACAAACTGGAGTTGAACAAAAATGTTTTTCAATCTTCCCACATTAAACTTTTCTACACTCAACAAGACTGTTCTTGCAACATACTTTCTAGTTATGATTTGGATTAATTCTTTTTCCTGACTAAACAAGGGCACCACAATCATCTCAGTGTGCACATCTGAGGTAAGCAAGGTATTGTAAGGTCAAATCAGCCCCAGTTTGATCAGGATGTTATTGAGCTAATAGCTTTCCATCATTACTGTGCTGCATTCCATGAACCATTTGATTGCCAGGCTATAAGTGGCTGAATTGCACTGGGTAGCAATCTACATACTTTGCAAATGTAAAAGAAACTGGAAAGTAACACATATATAATAGAACTAGCATGTGTACAATATTACATCAAATCCCCTAATGAAGCTTTCAAGAAAATTAAAATACTTGAAGACAGAACTGCATTTGTGATCAGTAATAGTCTTCCTTGCCTTTCCCAACTCCAGTCTTAAGCTTTGTCCTTATCCCTGCATGAGGAATAGGCAGAACCAAACAGCAAGAGAATCAGCAACTGGAAAACAAAACACTCAAACTAAGCTGTGTTAACACATTTACCCTTCTCTCCCAACTCCCTGCACCAAGCTTACCAAGGACAGCTTCCCCACTTCCATCAAGTATCAGAACAGCTAGAGGTGTTCATTCCCGGACCAGTACGCGGCAGAGAAAGCATAGGTCTTCCTGAAGAAGTTACAAATTAACCTCTTGGAGATCTCCCTCTGAAAGATGCAGTTTTCACTGCAAGATCTGAGTTCAACGACACAGCACCTGCAGCGTTCTGCTCAGAAACCCAGCAAGGTAGAAGGAGATTGTGAACTAGTTCTTCATCTCATAAAGATATTTGATGCAGAAAGCAAAATTTTTTTGTTCAATTAGGCTATCATTAACTAACGAGCTGCATTATATATTTTGCTAGCAGCAAAAACACAAGACGAGACTGACACTGACACTTCCTAGAAGGACTCCAAAACATTCCACACACTCAAAGAAACATGAGAAATGAAGTCATCCTCCTCTTCTTAAGGTCAGACCAGAGTTCTCCATGAAGAAGGCAATGCTCTCATGTGTACCATTTTATACATACACACTCTTTACACACTCTAAACACCACGCCAGGTTTTGCCGAAGCAGGTATGTGCCTTCTGCGCTCAGGTGACAAGGGAGATTCAACAAAGTTCTGAGAAAAAAAGTCCTGTCAGAAATACTAAGCTTAAGGTGCTCTGAGGTATATCTACCTTTTTCCTTATTTCCTCATGCCTACTCCATATTCCTGCTTACCCCAGTCCCCATGTGGAATATTGCATCCCTTCTTCTTGGATGCAGGTATGTAGACCATGAAGAGACATTTGGTAAAGCCTGGAAATATTAAAGAAATGGAACTACAGTTTTGAGTCATGCCTTTTTTTTTGCTTTTAATTCATTCTTTCACTGGGTGGGTTGCATGAAGCAGGCAATTCCCTTTGCCAAGACTAGTACCAATTCAGACTTACATAAGAGCTCTGGGTATTGTCAGAATATGAACTGTAGTTATTTGCTGTATCTGTTTTTCCCAATGAGAACGTTTGGCTATCATCTGCAGCTATCCAGGAGATTCTGACTTAGCCATTAGAAAGGGGAGTCAGGCCACAAGTTTTCTAACTTTTCACTCCACTGCTGAATTACTAGGCGACCTTGGGCAAGACAACTACTCTCTATCTTCATTTACCCATCTAAACTGCAACTATTGTATTTATTTAGTTCACAAGGGCCTCAGGAGGCTTAATGAGTGTTTGCAAAAAGCTTTGAGACCATCAGATGAAAAGTGCTTATATAAAAGTCCGAAATATTATAAAGTCAATGAGGAAAAAAAAATGGAGAGGTGCCAAGAGAGTCAATTGGACAAACGGCTTCTCCTATCAGCATCGTCCATATTTCAGTTTCTAGTTTATCAGTGGAAATAAAGACGGCTGTTTAAATAAAGTCTTGTGCATGATACACTGTGTACAGAACAGTCACTACAGTTTGTAGATCTGAAAACAGAAAGCTGTAAAAGAACTCTTGGGAAGACGTACATGGTGCTTCAACTCCAACACAAAAGAAGTCCTTCCTCCAGAGTGGTTCTACACTCCATAGAAAAATTCCCAGTGGCAGTCGGCAGCACATGGATAGAGTTTAACGTTGTTACGTACAGCAATTTTTGATCAATGGACACTGAGAAGCATCTTCTCTTGACTTTTTAATGAGGAAGAGCTTGAATTTAATATCTGCTATCACATAACCAGTGCCTAGATAAGTAAGAAACTTCCCTCTCCCCATGGATACTAAAGCTATAGCATCTAGATCACTGCTATTAACCTTTTCACCAGGGAATTAGAACTAAATCCAGGATCCTGAGTAAAGTCTATTCCTTGGCCAACCAGATCCCCCATCAGAAGACACAGTTCTCATTATTTTCCTCCCAACCTGATGAGAAGTAGTCTTGCTTTACAATTGCTCAAAGAAATGATCCAAGATACTGCAACACAACTTCACTTTTCAGGTCCTGTTGTACTTCAGTGCTTTACTGGAAGTAAACTAGAAAAACTTGGAAGCTGTTGAGAAAATTTGAGGGAAAATGGGATCACCATAGGGCTCATCCAATTCACTGGCATAGGAGTACAAGCCACTTGTTTTCGGACAAAGGCAGCCAGCCTAGAAGTAGTTGTCAAAATGACAGTTACAGAGGGCCTTGTTACATCCAGTTTTTATTTGGCAGCGTTGCACAGGCTGCCCCTCAAGAGGTGGTAATCTTGAACTTCCTCTACTTGCTTGGACTAGCTTTCTGGAAACCACAGTAGTGCTTCTGTGCAGTGCTACACGCACTGGAGTGGCAATGCACTGCCTTCTGCTGCTTTGTAACATTACCATGCCTTTCTTTCACCAAGAGTTGCCAGATATACTACATTAAAAACAACTTTTAAAAATCAAAATCAATAGCAAAATAGAAAGGGTAGGTTATTTTTCCATTTGCTGTGTAAATTTCACTTTAAAATAAAGTATTCCTTAAGACAAATTAAAACCCTTTACGCTTACCATTGTGAAGAACCTAAACTGTGAACAGAGCCATACAGTAATGTCTTCCCTGATTTTCAGACATGCTTCCGTATGAAAGCAACTAGAAAAACTCCTAAGTTGGAAACAAAAGAGAAGCCAGTCTTCCAGTGACATCCTCACCACCTTCAGGGTCTTTGTTTACAGGATGAGAGAGACCACAGACCAACGTCATTAGTTTGTGCCATCAGAAGTTGAAAAGTGGTGTAGCCCAAATCTATTTTCAGATACACAGTACTTCATACGGATGCTACTGAGGCACCTGTGGGCTACCAAGCTTGCAGACCACACATAAGTGAATGGGAAGAGCAGATTAAATAGCTGATAATCAGAATAGCAAACAGGTATACCATTTTTAGGATTTAAATCTCACTGTATTTTTCCTGGGGAAAATCCACCACATGGGGGTCTGTGTGTTTATATATGGTTTTTTTTTATTTTTATTTTAAAAATGTAAAATAGGACACACTTTGTCTCCAAATAAAACCAGAATCAAGTTGCCCTGTTTTGTTGTCTTACTCTACTGGCAGGCTGTTCTAATAGTAAGCATAGGAACCTTTCCTCTTTCATATGATGCTGTTAGAACTAATTTACACCAGGACATAAAGACGATGTATCTGACAGAAAACAGAGATTGGAAAACTAGTATGAGTTTCAAGTGATGTGTGATTCATGGAAAAAGTTTAAAGCATCTTGTGTGCAAAAATTCCAAGACATCCTCAAACATTAACAGCCAGTGTTTGTGAGATGCCTGATAATCACTAACCTCATTTCTTATACAAGAAGGTTGAAGCCAACAGCCAATATCAAGGTCACGTATGCACAAGTCAGGATTAGAATTCAGGTTTGGCTTTGCTGTGAGCCAATCCTTCCATCAAACTGCTTCATATCACAGTGACAAGTTAGAGTTGGGGGTTGGTTGTTCGCTTACACGTTACATATTATTTCTCCTCACATAGCCACATTAAAGTATCTTTGAAATAATATGACTATGATCCCTTTCACTGAAGCAACTAAAACACTAAGGCTATTTTATAATAGGAAACATCCCATAGCACCAAAACAAGTGTTGAAGCTAAAGGTGGAACAGGTGACATGTGATGGTGGAAGAACATGTAAGGGAATGGACAATTCATTCCCACAGGAATGCATGGGAATGGACACAATTCTCACAGATCTTTGATATTTTTGTCTGTTGACAGGTAAGGCATCCTAGTTCAGTTGGACACATGACAGTGGGTGCTGTAAATAAAAATAAGCAATTTGAAGTAATCTAAAAATTTAACATCCTAGAAGAATAAATAGTAACAAATCATAAAGATATCTTTGCTTTAAACAAAACTAGAATCCTATTTTTATAATGAATGGTCAGATCACCTTTGGAAAACTAACAGGCCAGAAAGAAAAATCAACTCTGTGGTGACTGCAGCAACTCCAAGCATGACTTCCATGTATTTCTAAAAATACAGCCTATACCAAATCAAATGTTAAAGTAATCTTTCATTTAAAAAAACAAAATGCTAAAGCTACTAGATCAAACTTGCCATTTTCACTTCATCTGCAAAAAGCACACCTGGTGTACTTCTGGCTAGAGAGGACCTGGACAGAGCAACACTGCTGAGAGTATGAACCAATTCCTACACCTTCAAAACAAATGGATGCCTGAGTTATCTTACATCCCCCAGTAAAAACAAAAAGCCTCTTTGGGTGCTATAATCACAACCAGTTAATTGACAGACTTGAAAGTCTCCAGAATTAAACCACCATTTTCATAAAATGAACTTTTTTTTTTTTAAAGTAGTCTCAGTTAAGATGCAAAATTAAAAGTTTGGGAAGAAATTCCTTATTCCTGTATCAACTACTGGAAAAAATGTAACTACATGAATTCTACTTTTTTTTTCTTAATTTATTCACAGCAACTGCTACAAAACAAGGCCCCCTCCCTACCTAGGCTCATAGAACAGAAGCTCTTTTGTTAGCGTTCTGTTGTTTTCAGAATAAGAAAGAATACATATATAAAGCGTGAATTCATTAATAAACTACTACAAATTTCAAAAGAATTAGGAAACAACATCCTGTGGGAAATATCCCTGGGAAAAGCCCATACTAGTATTTGTACAATTTGTCCACCGCCACTTAAAATGCAATCAGGCCAAAAGGCTTGATCTTCTTCCTGTAAATACACTCAAAAGCAAAACCCTGAAGTATGGACCACTGAAACTGCTTTTTAAGTCCTTGTTCTTCATTAGGGTAGCGAGGATCTTTTTATCCCACTACCTACAAGGACTTGATGCTACAAAGAACAATAATAAATTAAAAAAGAAGTACTCCTAAATGAGATTTCATTTAGTGGCCAGAGTGATCGCTGGCGCAAAGAAAATCCACACGCTGCTCTGCATGGAGAAATAGTGGGAACAATCACCAGTAATTCCAGTATTCCGTGTGAGCAGATGGCCTGAGCTATCAACTGCTTTATCAGTCGTACTGTTTCTTACATTTTGACGGATAAAAAAATATACATGATAAACTGTGGCTGAGACAATGAATGCTTCCATCCATCATTCCAGGCTTCTCTTATTCCAGCCACGTGACCGAGTTGAATCAAGTTTATGACATCTTGGCAGGACAATTCCTACAGAAGCTAATATCTAGACTGAGTACATGAATAATGTATTTATTCCCCATAAAAGAAAAAAAAAAAAAATTGTTAATTTTAAGAACAAGAGATCTCTCTTTCACGTCATTCAACCAGACCACAATGAAATATTTTACAGGTCGTTGCAATCATTCACAAAACTGCCAGAACTTACCTAACGCCAGCCTTCACACCGCCACTGATACGGTGCTTGTCCTCGAGATGCTGTAAAGTTTAAAAATCGTGTGATGATCCTAACTTAAGGAAATCTCACTTTAAGAACACAAGCTCAAAAACTGATCAAAATCCTTCCTATAAGCTGCAGACTCCCCTCCCCATGCACTGAACATGCTTGGCACAGCGTCCAGGCACGGCCAGCTCTCTGCTGGGGGCAACGTTCTTGGCTGTGAAGGCAGAGCATGCCCTCTGTCACTCATGGCGAGCAGTCCTGTCCAACTGTCTCTTTTCGACAACTTTATCATCAATCTCTTTATTAACAGCTCCGCTGCAGACCGAGAACGCAAACAAGGACAGTGTGCATGCCAGGTTTCTGGAAGGCACGCAAGCATCAGGCACCATTCAGGGCAAGGTTTTGCTGAAGCAGAAGCTGTAGTGAAAAACACTTACATGCTGCTTTACGAACTTTCATGGTTGTTATATTTACTTAGAAACAAACCTCTAACTGGGGAAAGGCAGTGGGATGGGAGGGGCACGGAGAGGGGGAAGTAAGTTATTCCTCAAGTGTCAAGGAGCTGTTGGGAGTGAATCCAGAGGTGGACCATGAAGATGATCAAGGGGCTGGACCACCTCCTGTATTAAAACAAGGTGTGAACGTTGGACTTATTGAATCAGAAGAGAAGACTCCAGGAGTCTTAAAGGGATCCTACAGGGATTTAAGGCCAGGTTGGATGGGGCTTTGGGCAACCTGGTCTAGTGAGACTGTCCCTGCTCACAGAAGTGAGATTGGAACTAGATGATCTTTGAGGTCCCTTCCAACCCAAAGCAATCTATGATTCTATGATTTTGCCCCTCTCCACATTGTTTTATATCAACGCCACTTGAAATGCCCAATCCCGAAAGGGTACACGACCTAACACACCATTCGACTTGAATAATTTTATCTGCTTTAGGTTAGCATATTACCCGAACTGAAGTGAGCTTCGTAGATATAATTTTAGGTGAACTGAAGAGCTCTGAACTGATGTGTAAATTTAAGCATGTAAAACATTTCCTTAAGTAGCCATACTGAAGAAATTTACTTCTAAGAATACAAAATGAATTCATGAAGGAGATGTGCTAGCTTGCAAGTTAAGACAGACCAAAAGATATTTGCACTGCTAAAATGTCCGGTATCTGGGTGGGCCATGGTTATTATGGGGCAGTTTAAATGCATTGGCTATTTTCTTAAGTTTAATAAATAAATACAGCTTTCCTTACCCAACAAGTGGAGTTTTTCTCACCTCACATCAATAGCGATTTTCCTCTTCATCCTTTCCTATTACTTGCCTTGATTCTGGCTCTTATTTAAAGACAGTAATTGACTGCAAAACCCAAGCCTGATAATAGCTGCATATACCATTAAAGAGGGTTTTTTTCCAGCCATTAGTATGCTGTTAAGTTTGACTTTTTCTAAATTCTGTATCGTTAAAGTTTGAGCAATAAAGTGTGTACAACATTGCCATTCTTCATTTATTTTAAACACTCCACTAGAATACATGTATCATAAAAATACAGAGGTCATGAGAAAAAAAGAAACACCAGCAGACATGCTGAACAGGAACTACGATCTGGCTGATTCATTAAGTGTGGGAAGAAGAAAAAAAGTTACCTAAAGATGGCATTCCAAAATTTAGTCAGAACAGTAGTAGTATACCTAAACTTCATTAAAAAAAAAAAAAAAAACAAACAGTAAACTTTAAACACCTAAAAGCAGATGGGACATAGAGCCAGTGGTTCATCGTGTTATCTTTTTCTTAATAAAGCATCTTCACTGAAGTTTGATATCAAAGTTTGCATTCTTTTGGTGATGACAGCAGCAGACGTTTGATGCCTGTACATTTTTCAGATTATTAGTTTGAACTTTGTACATGTATCAACTGCATCTGCCTCTACTAACAAATCCAAAATGCTTTGTTTCTATTTAACACGTCCTTAATTCTAAAATTATTAAAGGAAACTAACTCAACACACTTTATTACTGAAATTTCCCCAATAAGAACACCATGATTTTTAAAAAAGCAAACTTAAGTACTCAGCACTACCTGTATCAGACATTTGTGAGCACTCTATGAAGACTTATGCATTTTCAAATGACAAAATTTTTACTAAGTATTGTTCAGCCTCAATGATGGCAGAGAGAGGTTAAGCACAGCAAAGCTGACTTGTGCATTCAGAAAGCTACACAAAGCATCCCAGGATCACTCCAACGTGCAAAATACCTTTTGCACAAACACATACAACTTAAAAAAACCATGTGTTATGAGAGAATAAACATCTGCTTTCTCAGTAACCACCACAGTATTTCCTTGCATTAACATATACATTCTGCCTCAGTAATACCTAGCATGTTCTTGCTATGCTGTATTTTGGTTATTCTAGAAGCTGAAGAACTTAGCTTTTAACTTTTATTGATTAAATTGGGTTTTCTCATTAAGGCACATCTACTCTCAATTGATACTCATCACTACTCAGCTATAAACTTGTAGCAACAAGTTTATGGATTTTACAGTTTAAAAAAACCAAAGAAATGCAGTAAGAAACGGCATGCAGACATACTACCTACAGCAAGGAAGCACAACTTTAAGCTAGAACTCATCAACTCAAATGTCTGATTCAAATCAGTATGTCTAAAGCCATCTGTTAGAACCATGGCTTATTAATGTTAATTATTTTGGCTACAACAGTAATTTTCAGCTTCTTGTTTGCAGATGCTTATGAGCCCATGAACTTACTTCTAGAGGCTCGTGGAAGGTAAACTCAAAACCAAGCCTGTCAAAGCCTATTGCCAGTAGATTTAGAAACACTGGACAGAAATTTGTATATCTAGTACCAGATTTTATTGGTCAGAGAAAATAAAAGAGGAATTAAAGCCATAAATAATATCAGCTGTGATGAAAGGGAGATGGGGTGGGCAGATATAAAGATGATGAATCTGTTCTAAACAAGACAAGCAATTGCATGCTGTGAAAAATATATGCCACACAAAGGTTTATTGTTTTATGCTGGGTAATTATAATATGAAGAACCATAATCATCAGTGGTTTTAGCAGTTAAAGAAATTTTAGTCAAAAGGAGGCTACTTAAAGTTACTCACATCAAGCATTTGGAGGATTGGGCTCATGCTGATACAAAGATCAATCAAGTGATGCACAGCTACTTGTAATTTTCACTTTATTTCAGGGCAAGCTCTATTTGACAAGAAGATAAATAGTGCCATCTGCTGACATAAGAAAGTCACTTGCAAGAAAAGCAACTGCAAGACACCAAAACTGCTGCAGCTAACTTTTTTAAAAATAGAGTTCAAACTTTTGAAAAAGCATATAGCCCCAGTGTTTTTATGCACGCATTTCTTCTGTTTTTTTCAGCTTTTAAGAATTCAAGATTCTGAGATGGACTCCTAGTCAGGTGACAAGGAACTGGATGCTCTTAAAGTGTTTGCAGTTTTGGGTGTTTATTTTGGTTTGGATTTGGTGGTGTGGTGATGGTTTGCGTAAGGGGGGTGGCAATAAACTCTGCCCCCAGCAAGTCACTGTGCAATCCACCTTTCCCTTTAACAGACTAGAACTCAACATCCTGTGGAGTGTCATTTACATTTCCTCTACCTTAACACCATGCTCATTTAGAAACCATTTATGTACTCTTTCTTTTAGGATGTACTGTATTTTGTCTTCGCAGAAAACTTAAGAGCTAAGTATAAATTAAGAGTAAAATCAATTTTGCAAATCCAGGGAAAAAAATCAGACAACTATGGGATTGTGCTGTTTTTTATTGTGTTTTCAATGGAGAAATACATCATCTGTTTACAAAATAGCTCTTGAAAAATACAAGGAGTACAGATACTATAAAACAAAGCAAACTCCAGTCATGAGACACTACGTACATCATGCGAAAGCAACAGTCTGATCTCCAGGTTATGAAAACTAGAATTAAAAAGTCACTATACAGAAAAGTTCCAAGTTTCCAGCTTGGCAAAACTTGGGTGCAGTTACATGAAACGTTTAATAAAATGAAAAAGATTTTCCAATGTGTAAACAAAATGACAAGACTAAATTTGTGCCTGGCAATTTCGATCTAAACTCCATAGCTACACAAAATACACAGACACCTTGTACACTTCAACTGTTAATATAACCTTCTTTGGGGGTGGACGACAGCAGGCTGCACAGGGCAAGGAAAAGAGAAATATTGTATACTAGACATCTTAGACAAATGGCAAAAAAAACCCTTCAGTTACTGCACAGCCTAAGTAAAAGATAAGCTACACTCTGACTTTGGAGAATTAATTTAGAAGGAAAAGGGGAAGAGTGTAAGTAATTTAATTTTAACATGAAAGATGCACGTGTAATAGGATGGAGCACAACGGGAGAAGAGAGTTCATAAAACATGCTAATCAAAGTATGGGAAGTATGATTTGAAACCCCATGTATTTCAGACTTAAGTAATAGTAACATGAAGTTTGTTATCTACATCTGGTATTACTGTTGGCATCCCTCATGTTCCTCAAATACTGCTGTTCTTTGCCATGAGAGACTCAGTTCTTTCAAAAGAAAAAGTTACTTATCTTTTTTTGATAGGACTACAAGAACAAAAAAATAGGAGTAAGAGAGCTTACTAGATGTCAAGTGCTTACTAGAAATATGAATTTTAAAAATTCAATGTTGTTCAGTATGTAAAACTATTTCTGATGAGCCATCTAAAAATAAAAAGGTTAAAATTCTTAGGGAAAAATCTTTTGCTTTTATTTAAAATTTGAAGCTTTTTAATGCATACAGGACTTTTACGGAGTGTACAAAAATCATCTTATATTTAGTGATTCAAAGGCCATCAAGACAGGTGTTGTATTTCACAGGCACATTTTAGTCATGGGACAGAATTCTGAATTTGTGCCTTCAGGCCGCAAGATATGATTAGGTGAGGGGCAGGGAGGTGCCCACACAAGGGTCTGGCTTGTTTTTTATTTTGTATAAGTAAGTATTGTCCTATACGGTGCATAGAAGCTGCAAACCCCACCCCACCCCACCCCACCCCCATTATATGCAAAAGCTTTTCCCACAAAATAAAGGGATCAAAAAGGGAATAAGGAGAGTCTGATTAGCTCAAAGGAAAGTTTATTTGCTGCTTGACTGCTGATCTGTATGCACCTTAAAACAATCCTATAAATAAAAAGTAGACCACATCTTAATCATGTCCCACCAATACCAAAACTTCCCAATTACTTCCACAACACAAGTCTTATAACCTCAAGATTTGACATTTTCATTTTAAAGGCTTACTGCTGCTTGATGGCAGTTGAACTAGATATACTAAACACTTTGTTTTCAATGTATAGTATACCATAGAACATCATCCAATTTGCAGATTACTACTATTGAAGAGATTCTTCAATAAAACAAAACTGTATCAGCTGAAGATCTAAAATTAGTCATAGTCCAATAAAAAAAAGTACATAAAAGTGCATTTAAGGGATTCTTATGCCAGCTTTATCTCAATTTTGAAACAATGCAAACAAATTCAATCAGAATGTCAAATATGGCTACAAATAGTGTTCATGTTTTTAAAGGCAGTAATCCTTCGAAATATTTAATGCAACTGTTGCTAACACATTAATTGTACTCCTGGCTTCACATACTAACCTGGACTTCCAATCAAGTGGTGATTTTAGCCCAGAAAGGGAAGTGCACAAAATATACCTAAATCCATTTGCAATCATGTTCTAGTCTTGCACCCTCCGTTCTCCTTTTTTCTAGCATTAGAAGACAACAGGTTGAGTTGGCAGATACTGTTTATGGACCCCTGAGGTTGTTTTTACCGATTCAATCTCAATTTAATTGAATTCTTGATAACAGGAATAGGATTTGCAGGGAGAGCAGGGATATCTGAAAGGTCTGTACTGGGTGTTTTCTGGAAAAAAAAAGTTTGAATGTATTTTAACTTCATAAGTTTCAAAAGAAAATTATCGTAGAACTGGCAATAACTTTCAAAACCAAAATCTTTAGAAGAGCTTTTAGGAATATACAAAACCAAAATAAGGGTAATAATAAATTATAAACATAGAAGCAGTTATTTTCTTTGCCTACACAGTCATTATTAAGGAAAATTTGTACACAAGTCTCTTTCACAGTGTGCATTTCTGTTTTCAACAACTATAAGAAATTAGGAGGTACAGTAGATAAATTTGAGGCTACGACCACCTGTATTATAACAAAACATAACCTCCCCAGAATAAGTGTGCTTGATTGGTGACACCAATTATGTGACCAACATGTCCAGTATATAAAGCCTCCTTTAAGCAATTCACTGTTCAGTCTCTACCCCTTGCAGTTGAATGATGAAAGCCTGTCCCCAACATAATATGTGCATCTTCTCACATTCACATTTGAGATTGCCAGAAGTTCTTTGCAGCCAAATTTCCAACTTTTCAAACTGGATTAGATTTACATGGAAAAGGTATAAAGAATTCTAAAAACAGTGCTGTATGACCGAGTTAAGAATTTCACCTTAAGACTTACATCCCTTTCAGCAAAACAATACCTAAAGCCAAACAGAGGAAGCAACAGAAAATGAACACTCTCCAGAATCAGGGTGATTAATTTATCACATGCTTAACAAGTCTCTATTCTTGGGTTTATGTTTTTTTCATATTTTTTCTTTGCTTGTTTTTTTGTTTGGTGTTTTTTGGTTTTAATTTAGAAGTATTTCTCCTCTAACTTCATCAGACTGGCATGCCAATAACCCACTTGTTAGGCATTGCTTCCCATGACATCATGTTCTCTTATGTTATAAATGTTAAAAATTAATGTAAGGTACATTTGATACATGGCAAAAACTGCATTACAATGACAGCTCTTGTCATTTTTTTTATAAAAATAACTTGCTAGCTCTTACTGGTAACAGCAGCAAAGCACAATGCAACAAGGACTCAGGGTGAAATAGCCATGACCTCCTGCCTCTCTCCTGCCCCCAGAAGCCCACTCTGGTAGGCACTGGCCTGTAGTTTAACTTTCTGCAACATGAGTGAGGTTCTAGGCAAATGAGAGTATTGAAAAATGACAGAAGAGGCCCACCACACTTCTGCAGTTTCTAGATTAGTGTTGGTTTCTAGATTAGTTCCGCTCAAGTAACAACCACTCAATTTGTAAAAGCTACAGAGTTTTAAATAATCATCAATGGGCAAAACAAGCTTGGTGCACTAAAGGATCCAAAAGTTTCCCTGAAGTAGTTTAGAGTATCCATGTAACAGAGTTTATCCAAACGATTTTAGTGCTTTTATTCATTACTGCTCACCTGGCTCAAAAATGTTTGATAATACCATTAATATTACTGCAATATCTCTTTTTAATCAATAAATTTACTAAAAACCATTATATAGGGTGTGCATAAAATGCTAGTAAAGACAAAGATGTTTTCTCTGAAAGTTGTTACAATATTAAAAAAGCTTCAAGTGAATGTCACAGAATGCTTAACTTCACATCTATTTTTCCATTGCTTCTTACACTTGTGATACCTGCAGTGAAGCAACACAGCTGGCTAATGTATTACAAGAATACAATTTTCTCTCTTGTACCAAATATTAGAATCTGAAGGTACATGTTTCAGACATTCTCAACCTCTACTGGGATATCTTTGAGCAGCAGCTATTTAAAGCATGTTTCCTTGTTAGAAAGGATTATTCTGTGATGTGCAAAGCACAAAGGAATAAACTGAGCCCCTTACTTTGAAGGCACAATTCAGAAGAGCGAATCCAGCTTCGGTCAGTTTGTATGGCAAGCCATACATGTTTAGCTACAATGCACATTCAATAAGATCAATGATCATCTAAAACACAAAAATTGTGACAGTAACAACAAGCATCTTTCCATACAACGGATATATATTAAAGAATTATACATTTATTTTTAACATCTGGATGCATTTTAATGTTAATGTTTTCACCACAGATGAGCACACACACACACACATACACACAGGTGCTGATTTTAAAAACAGTACCTGAGGAGCTTGCAGAGAAGTTGTCTGAAGAGTTTCTGTTTGAGAATTAACATTCACTTCTGTCTCATGTTGCTCCTAAAAGAAACATCAACACGGTTACAGCACTTACAATTATAAAAGCTGTTTTCATAGAACTCCGTTAACGCCCTAAATTGTGCATATACACCAAAAGAAAAAAGCCAAAGATTGGTACTTGCTGCACTGACACTCATGGTTTTATAATACAGAAACCATCATAGGAGAGAATATTTTGATGACCAGAAGGAATCTGACATCAACACAAGCTATATCACTTTTCAGTTGTTGCTTAACCACTTAATGCCTTTTATACAGAATCTTATAGGAAAACATTACATGCTATTCAACTCACTACAGACAAAATGTGTAGTATCAAGGAAGGCCATTTGAAAAGCTAAAGTATTTGTCACTTTTCCACTTCTGCTGTTTTGCCAGAAAAGCTTTCCTCCTATTTTAATGGGTTGAATCAGCTTTCTGGATGAACAGATGAATGTTAGAGACAGCTCTTCAGGTACAAAAGCAGGACAGTGGCACATCCTCTTTTTAATCAAAACAGCCTGCTAGTTAAAACTGTACCATTTAGTAAACCATACCCTAAAGAAAAATGCATGCATTTCAACAGAGAGAAACCTATACTTATGTTAAAGAAGTTAATTTCTCCATTTCCTCCTATGCCTATTAGGGACATTAAGGTTTAGAAGAGACCAACAATAAAAGCTAACAGGATTACCTACGTCTTTTTATAATGATCTGTATCCAGAGGATCTATTTTCAACATTAGGATTAAATGCTTACGTGCATTTTGGCCTTCATCAGTCTTGAGTTCAAAGAGATTTCAAGGTGACTAGATAACAAGCTATAATTCCTCACTTAAGGGCGTGGAAACCATAAACCAAAGCACTTAACTTAATAGATATTTTAATTTCTTGGCTTACTTTCCAGAGTATTCCAAAGACAACAGAATGTGCCCTGTAAAAACTGTATACACCCAAGTAGAGAGCTGCCATCATAAGGCTAAAGACAGAATGTTGCTCTTTCTGTTCACCAGTAGGCAGAAAAATTGTCTGCCGTATTACAAGACACTGGAGGGGCACACTTGAAAATCTGCAAGTCCCTAGAAGGTACGCTGTAACTTCATGTGATAATTTCCCTATCAGGAAACATGTATTTACCATCGTTTGACACTTTTTTTAATCTCAAAAATGAACAAGGTAGCACCTGGCTGAGGAATTCTCATCCCAACATACAAAAATCCCAATGGAATACAGTTTGTGATGGAGGCATGGCAAGGAATACAGACACATCCCTGATGTAACAAATTTAAATACAAGTATCTCTTTTTCATTTTCCCCCCGCTCTGCATAATACTGTGTGAATGACCAAGCAAAGGAATCACTGTCCTATGCAGTCAGGCTCAGTGGGTAATGTACCACAATTCATTAATACTGGCACACACACTGAAAAATAACATAACATTTTGGTATCTAAACTGGAGACTGCCAACTGTATCTACAAACACTCTTAGTTGTTCCTGGAGGGAAACAGAGTAATTTTCACATGGAAGAGTCCCAATTAATACACAAAAAATTGCATGGTCTAGGCATAAATACCTTAGTATCCATTTTTTCATTCTCATTCAAATCTGTACAGCTAGTATCTTCACTTACTTCATCCTGCTGAAATGCAAACACAGAAAATATTAAAAAACTTAAAAGCAGATTTTAAAAAAAAAAAAAAAAAAAATCAAGAAAATAAAGTGTTTCTAAAGACATAATAAAGTGTTTCTAAAGACATAATTAGTTGTAAGGCTTAACAAACATGTTATACTCTTAAGAAATGCTTTTAAGAGTATAATTTAGAATATAAGTATTTGTGCCTATGTATTACGTGTATCACATGATGAGTATCAGCATAATTAAAAAAAAACAGAAACAACAAAGCAAGCTGAACACAAAGCAGCAATGCAGAGCAGGAAATGTACACCTCATTTTAAAAGTATTTGACATTTGGAATACCAGAGCTAGCACTATGCAGCTGAAAAACATTCAAAACTTTGGACACTGCTATGGTATGATCTCAAAATCTCAAATACCTCTTCAATTTTCAATTTCTTGGGAGAATCTTCTTTATGCGGAGAAGACGTCCTTTTCACTGCCGTAACAGGGCTAGGCATTTTTGTTGCAACATTTCCTGAAGTTCTTGGTGATGGGTTTAATAGATACGCTGAGGAAACAATTCTAGAGATGGTAGGCTTTGGTGGTGGAGAAATGGCTGGTTGTGTGGCAGTTTGAGGAATGCTTTCATTTGAAGTACCTATGGACAAATCATTTTAAAAAGCTTTAACAAAATGTGTTTCAACGCAACCATTTCAGTTCAATCACTGGTATTTTTGGCCTCTACTCAAAACCACCATTATCAAGGAGGCATCAAAGAAGTCGTACCGTTAGTGGTATAAGCAACATGTTTGAACAGGTGTTTATTTTCAAGCTCATTCTGAGAGAGAATTCCTGTACCAGACACAGGGAAGCCACATCAGCAACCCACTGCTTGGTCTACCTAATTAACCCTGCTTAACAGCAGGGTATACTAGCTCCAACAGAGCTCTCTGCTAATATAGCTGTACTATTCTTGGTATCCAAAGTTGTTTTACTGTCTCTGAAGTCAGCAATACATACGCAAGAGCAAAGACAGCCTTAAACCAAACCAAAGGGCAATCTGACGCACCCTTTGTCACTTAAACACAAGGTTTATAATTTCTGAGGCTCAGGGTGTGCAATTACAGATATGAAGTCATCACAGAGCATCAGATAAAGAGCATCAGATAAAGACATAACATTCCACAGATCCTTTTAAAAAATACTGCCTATGACAAAGCTTTACCTCATCAATTGTTGACCTCATATCAAAAATCACACATGGAAGATGCTCCAGAATGACAAAAATTACATTGAGGAATGTAGGCTGGTTTTGATTAACCGAAATACAGGAATTAACTTCAGGTATGCTTCCACATCAAAAAGAAAAAACAGTCATGCCACCTAAGCTCCATTTAGTGCCCATGGACAAACTTACTCAACATTGATACACTTGTGACTTAACAACAAAATTTTTTTGAAGTCCTACATGTGAAATCAGATAGATCCCATCCTGAAAGGCTAGCCAGTTAGTTCCCTTTTCCATCAGTTACTGATTTGCTCCTTGTAACCAACTTAAGTCACACAAAAAGAGGAATAACTGTCTACTGAGTTAACTTTTTCACCAGATGCCTTTGTTCCTTCATAAAAATAACTTTTTTGTTTTTAAAAAAAAAAAAACGTAGTGCACTTTTTCATGTGGAAAACATGAAAGATGAAGTCAGCACACACAGTGGGACATATCTGAAAAGATGTTAATTAAGAGTGTGTTTTCTGCTTACTTTTAAGTCTTTCATTCCTAGAATCAGTTTCATGAAGCATGAACATGGGAGCACAAATTACATACAGTACAGAACCACCTATTAGGCTTAACTACAAAATGGATTACAAATAAATACAGAAATTGCACTACTAGCTCAAGATTAACTGAACTACAGACCTGCAACAGGTCATCAGAAAACTATCACTGTTGGAAATGGCAAATATAAACCCCTAAGAATAAAAGAAAAAACCAAGCATCACAGCACCGAATACTCTGCTAAGATTTCCCGAGTCCAAAACAAATTAGTCAGACATGTTATCAAGGAGAACATGTTACAGCATGTGTTAAGTAGAGACCTCAAACTGAAAGAAAAACTGCTTTTAAAATGTTATAATAATCAATATAAACAATATACTATGCCATTTTCCTTACCCCCTGAGCTTTCACTGGAATTTATTTGTGGCACAGTGACTTCAGAAGCCTGTATGTTGGTCACAGATGCTGCCGTTACAGCTGGCACAGGACTGCTTCTGCTAAAAGGAGAAAAAACCCAACAAAATTATTAACATTAGTAAAGCTGTGGTGCTATATGATCCACCTCTCATCACATCACATGCATGGCCCGTAACCATACCCAATAGGATTTTGCCTACATTACAGAGCAGAACTTATTAATACTGTGTCACAGTACAAACACAGAAACAAGCACTGACAATCTACTATCAAACCTAAGCAATGAAAGCTATTTCAAATATTTAATCTGAATCACTTCAAAGAAAGAATTTTATACCAGTAAGAAGTTTCTTACTAAAAGGCAAAAATTAAGGAAAAACATAGGAATTATTTTTCCAAAGGATGGAATAAAACCCATGTAGAAGAACTAGAACACAAAGTTTGTTTTGAATCTACACACACCATTACAACTAGGATTTCAAGTTTGGATTTCCTGAGGAAGAGTCTGGGATGTCATGTGACAAAAACTTAGTGGTTTTTCCACTTTCCAGAAACAGGGAAGCAGTAGGTACCTAAAAACAACATGGGGCTTCAACTGTGACATTACAGACATGCTTTAATTGCATGGTCAGTGTTATTAATTTGGAAATAATTTACCAAGGAAGACTAACTAAAACTTAATCCTTTTGACAACTTAATTTCACTGAAGTATTTTATCCTACTCATCTTCCTATCATCTACTACATCTAGTACCACACACTTGGAGATAGATGTTAATCTCTTTGTTACGCAAGACTCTTGGAAAGAGGAAAGAATAGAATCCTAGTTACTTGGGCAAACCAAATTTTAGATAGGAAACTTTAATTAAGACAGACATGAATATATACCCTTTGAAAATACAACGAAAATTACATTCCGAATATGCATAGATATCGTCACTAATAGCTGTAGCACTACTGATTTCCCAGACAGAAAGCCTAAACTTCTCTATTGTCTCATATTCTGATCCAGAACTCACATATAAACTTTCTGGCTCTCACACCTCAATTTCCTGCTCATTACCTCTCGCAACATCCTAGTGCAGTGCACTCAAGTTTTTACATCACCTTGCTCTTCTAAGCTTCTTTACCCAGCCTTATTAACTCCCCATCTCAAGTCCAACGCCATGCTCCCTTATACTTGAACTTTGAACTTTAGCTCTGCTCCAGCCCTCAAACTGGAAATAAGAGCATCTGCAAATGCCAATTTGGAATGTTCACACCCTGATAACTAATCTCCCATAAGTGCAGTACTTGTTAAGCTTTTAACACAGGTAATTCAGGAAACAAAAGCAGCAACAGAACTGAAAGTCTTCATTACCCCTGAGAGCTTCCAGAACTGTTCAATGGACTCGTCTTCATAGCACTAGTAGGCGAAGGCACAGACGTGCTGTTATCACTGTCCATAGACAAGTCTAGGCTGCTGTCATTCAGAGCTGTCAACCTGATCCCTTCTGTCGAATGCTACAATCCACAAAAGAAAATAATATTAGTCTTATTAAGGGCTTAAAAATCAACAGAGGTTTAAATTATGCACTATTTCAGTTATACAAAATGTTAGCTGCTACACCTCTGAAGACAAAAGAAACAAGACGCAATTTAACAGTGATGAGCTTCCACCACATACTAAAGATGTCATAAGTCTTACATGCAGTAAAATTTAAGTATGTTTTTAGGAAAAAAACCCTGAAAGTAGGAGCATTTAAAACATGCAAAATACATGTACAACTCTTGAAATCCTTTCACATTTAAGTAATCCAATATCCTGTCACTACAAACATTTACATTTTCACATTCACAGCTAATGTATGGATTTTTCTGTAAGATGAACTGTTACTGTCTTTTGTGATTCTATCTTCAGCTTTATTTCAAGTTTCTTTATTTTTGTGGGTTTACAGATAGTGCTTTCATTAACTTCAAAGGTATACAGAAGCACATAGACCAAAACCACAACTAATATGAAGAACTTACAGACTAACTTGCACTTACTGTAGAGTAAAAGCCTTCCTATGCCATAGCACTACTTGAAGATATATTTACATTGTCCTCCAGAATGCATTCCAAACACGTTTACACTTTGTTTCAGTACAAGATTTCTTATTCTTTAAAAAAGCAGTTAATATAAACCAGCTATAACACCATGTTATTCAGATATACCTAAAACACAGTATATAACAGTGCTTTAGCTATCCATAAAAACAAGCAAACCTGTACTGCGCTATGATTAAGCCAATACAAAGGGATAGGGATTTCTCAAATACTGACTAAATTGTTAAATGCAATATTCCACTCCCTTCCTCCTGCCTCCAGTGAAAGCAGATCATGTGAAACAACAGCTTGCTTAATTTTGGTACCATTCTCATGTATGGTCACTAAGTAAACTAGATACTGAGGGACAAAATAACTCTGGCTAAGCAACGGGCAATTTCTCGATATCAAGACTTAACATCATTTAAATCTTTCACTCTTAATTAAAAGAAGATGCAATACCAAAAGCTGCCAAGTTCAAAATTGAAGAATACTTTCCTTCAAATTATCCTCAGAGTATTCAACTTCAGTTACAGCAACAGACTGCTTAGATACAAAAGGCAGCAATAAATTCAACATTCTACTGTTCTTCTACTGAAGACTTGTATTTTAGATTTTCATGTAAGTAGTTACTTAGGAGGAAAGAGCTGGAGATAGTAAAAACTGCTTGACTGATCATTCTATTGGTATTGTTACAGATGCTTCCCTTAAGTGACTAACATATTAGAACAGCAGAATAGTTTCAAAACATTATTACACTGTTTTAAATCTGTTCTGCTTAGGAAGGCTAACAAAGTATGATATTTCATACTTCAGATCTGAAGATACTATCCATACTGTTGATGTTATGGGAAACATTTAGTGCATCCAGTAATACTGATGCAGACAAATGAGATCACATTTCTTATACACGTAAAACCAAGGTTTCAAAAGTGTGATTTTAGTTCTATGATTAGTAAACATAAAAACCTGAGGAATTAATTTTTCAATGGCATTTTTGTTGCTTTCAAATATTAGTCACTTACCTTTTTCTTTTTCTGAAGCACGTGATTAGGTAGCAGTTGGTGAAGTTGCTTACGTTTCACATGCCTTGCAGCAATCTTCATGTCCATTTCAAACATCTTGCTGTTTATTGCTTGCCTATAAACTACACAATTAGAATAACATTAAGACATATTGAAGCTTTCTGCAAAGTCCACTTACATGCCCAGGCAGAAACAACGCATTTCAGATCGTTTATTACCTCCAAGACCAAGAATGGTGTTTCCTTGTTCTGAAGGGGGGAAAAGTGAACAACTGCCAGTACTGACACAGTAGACAAACACATTTAAAACATGACTCTGGAAACAATTTGCCTGTTTACCAAGAAGAGTATCTTGCAAGCACAGTTTTCTAAACTGTACTGTTAATGTTTTAACAATAAAAGCTCTCAAGTGAATTCTTCATTTCACCTCAAATGACTAAAGATAGAAGTAAGATCTCCTTGTAAAAAAACACTGTATTTACATAAAACTATTTTCTTCACAGTTGATTCAGCTTTTATTTATGCAGCTCCTACAACAAACAGGTTATAAGTGAGAATTTGAATGCCTGTGTCCAAGCTAATACATCACAAATGACTAGGTCAACTGAGATACCACCAGTTTTATATAGAGATTAATGTCTGGGGTTTTTTTAATGCTGCTTTTCGGGGGTGGGGGGGTGTTGTTGGTTTGTTTTTATTTCTTTTAAAAATTATATCTATTGTAATGAGCTATTTCTCTTAAGCTCATGACATTTACTTCTGGTGAGTCAACATGGTTAGTAAAGGAGATACACTGTAGCCCAGCATCTTTGGTTCACACAAAGCCAGGTAAAGCTGCAAAATCTATTGCTCTGTCACACCAACTTTCTGTAATATCTTCAACGAAGCTGTAGTAGATTGATATATATAAGAAATTGTTCTGTAGATTTGAAATAGAAAGCTTGATAGGTATCTCCCTTACTCGCCATCTATTCTACAAAGGTTAAGAAATCTTATTAAGTAGGCTGTGAACATGTAACTAAAAAACTGTGAAGAGAGAAATACGTAGAGCCTATACTACACTAAGCTCATAAAGCCTCTGTATAATGATTATACAAGTTAAGGTACTGGCATGCTCAGGAAAGCCAGATGTGGTTTTTAGGTATTTCATATTCCTGACACTAGGTCTTGCCAAATTTTCAATACAAGGAAAATCTACCCACTCCTCGTGACTCACTTTCTCCCCTGCTCCCACTATACCTTAATTCCATTCTTAAAAATGCTTTGGTAGTTTTGATAAAATCTTTGAATCCATTCCAAAAAGACAGGGCAAACAGAAGGTTTTGGGATGGATAAAAACAATGAAGACAGGCCCACATTAATTGGAGATGACAAAGAATCCCAGCCCACAAAACCAGAAGTTACTCGCTAGTTGGTTACCGTTGGAAGTGTATTTACAAATTGAGCAGAAAATTGTGTCACAGTTGAGAATTATTTTGATAAAATGCTGCTTCATTTAAAATTGTGTACTTTAGACAAATTTCAGACTTTAACATAGCGCAACTAAATTGGATTAAAAAAACCTAACAAGCACACTATTACTTTATCTGTTTACAATCAAAGATGTGAGACTAATTCATAGATTCCTTCAAAGCAGCAGCCAAGCTATTATGCCTTTTCCGAAGTCTCTAAAGTCAGAATGCATCCATAGTTTCACCTTCAGTACTTATAATCAAAAGGAATATCCCACCTCTTAAAATAAAAATCCCTTTGACTGAAAAAGGCAGATACATGCACATAGACGCTGTTCCACAGCAGCTATATATAGCAATACTTTCAAACCTTGGTACTATTTACTTATAAATATATGTAAATATATTTTTATTATATTCACTCATAGTGCTCACAGTGGTGTACAATTTCCACACTTCCAGTCCTATGGCATCTTAGAAATCCAGAGACCAGGATTGCACTGGGTAACACATGAATTTATTCTTTTTAATACTTGAGCATTAGCTGTCATTTATTTTAAAAAAGCAAACAAACAAAAAGACATTGCAAATTTATTAGATAAACCTATCAAAGGCACAGTTCTGTTCGTAATCCTAAGAGTCCAGACTGAGTCACAGGCGTTTTAAGCTTTTACCAACTCTTTCTTTACAAATTTCTTGTGTATCTTCCAAATTATTTTTGTGAATAAAAAAGTAAACACAGGAAAATGTCACAATTATTTCTTACACTGAAGAGTTGGATGTGAGAGTAAAAACAACAGAATCAACTACCTAGTATGAAATACCATGGAAGAGACATTTTGTTATAGAGCCTACTAGATAACTCAGCATTAATACACTGATAAATTCGGTTTCACCAAGTAATAAAAATATTTAAGCTATACATCTTGTCAAAATGAGGTCAGGCTAGGAAGCTAACATACAATAACCAATTTGTCTACTTAATGAAGATCAGAATAAAATGTACTGGTTTTAGGGAGATCTGAAATATCTGCATGCAACATTTTAATCAGGTTTAATGAAAACAAAGTGAAAACTATATAGTCTGAAGTGTCTAAAAGCATTAAAACTCATTAAAACTGTATTTCATTACATAATACCCTAACTCTTCAGATGGATCTTATGTCTAGACAAAACTCTATTACTGAAACAGAGAATATTATGAAGACAGTAACTTCAAGTTTATTAGCATCAAAACATGTAGAAAACAACTCACCTGTGTCTGTAAAAGACTGAATGTCATAGGTAAGATCAACACTTAAATTCTCAGAATTTTCGGTTTTCTTAAACACCAACCCAATCACCCACATTGTACGGTATTCTTCCCTGGAAAAATGTATATAAAACAGTCATATAATACTGACAAAAGAACTGAATCGTCTAATAGGTTAGCTATGAACAACAGTGGTACATTTTAGTTCCACTAGTAATGCAGACAAAAACCAAAGATAAATTAAAGACATTCCCCTTTCATTCGCAATACAAAATCAATGATGAAACACTGACATATCTATCTCCAACAATCGTTACGAGCTAAGCTAATCAGTAGAGTACATCATTTAACTGCACCTTCATACAGATTCCCTCATTTTTAGGAGTTACAACTAGCCCAACTGTCAAGAAAAAGATTTGGACATAACAGATTTTTCAGCACCTGACCCTGAAAGTAGTTAGATTTATTCCATGACTAAATAAGTACCCTTTTGCCACCTTAATTTGTCTTCAACTCTAATTTCTTTGCTGTAGCTGACCACAAATTGCAGTTTTCAGGTAAGCAGAGCCTCCTTTTAACAGATCACCTTCACACAGTATACATGGAAGATGAACACTATATAATACAGAATAACACTTACATAGCTCAATATATTCGTTTTAATTTAAATGTCTTTTCCCTGTAAGACTGTTCCGGAACAGTTTTCCAATCAATCAATGAACAAATTTAGGGAGGCAGGTGAAAGAACATACATTGTTCACAGTAAAAAAACCCCACCTTTCCTAAAAACATTGCCCTCATCAAGTCCTCTGAAACAAAAGCTAATTAGAGCCTGAGATTACACAGGCAGCTGCAGCTGTATTTACCCACTGAAATAGTGCTGAAGAGGTACTACTGCCTGCTTTTGTCCAATTTCACTTGGAATGTGCATGTAATTTATGTATATGACTTGAAAAAAGTTATCACCATACTGTCACTTGAAACAGTTGAAAACTCATGAAGGCTGTGTGGAAGACTAACAACACTTTTCACATATTTCCAGTGTGGACAAAAATTTTTTCCCCAGTCTCACACTTCACACAAAAATATGATACAAGTTAATTACAACACTATCTAGAAATAAAAGTCCTAAAATAGTTTTGAGCCTACACACCTGCAATCATTGTTTTGAATTTTTGGGAGAAGAAGGTGGCAGAGGAGGGAAGGAGTAGAAAAATGTATACAATCCTAAACAATTTTAAGTGCTTGGTATCCTCTTCAGTATTTCCACATCCTGAGGAATTCTAACATAAACCATTACCAAGTTGGAATGATACACATCTCAACTTCTAAATTTAGTAACATTACATGTACTTAGTTACTCAAGGTTTTAGTTCCACTGTGCCCAATGCTCTAATTCTCAGTGCTGCATAATTAAAAGCATCTTACAGACTGATACTGAATGCTCAAACAGTAGCAGCTATGTAGCAGATTAGCAGCAATTATGCAATTAATAGCAAAAAGATATTATTTCCTTATTTTCTGGTTTAGAAACATTTTTCAAATCATGAATATCCAGTTTTACAAGTAGTACTTGAAAAAGCCTTAAAACTGTTTGCCTTTAGATGCTGTCATTTAAATTTAATCCATTTACGATTCTGTAAGAACACGTTAGTTTATTAATGAATTTTGCTGGTTTTGCTAAGTTAGTTCCTTGCTACTACATGAAAATAACAGTTTTGCTTACTTGTCAGGATTCTCCTTGGGTGCTGGGAATGACTGTGGATTCACATGAGCCAGTGTAATGAATTCATTCTTCTCCAGGTTTCCAACTAGAATACGGATTTTTGATTCCACCAAGCCCACCCTGCATAAATGTCATTTATTAGCAAGTTCTCATTAATATGAAATAACAGAAATATCTAACGTCACATGTCAGGATAGAATCCTCAATATTCTCCTTACACGAATATTTGAGATCACAAATTAACTTGTGGACTATATACGACAGATTAATTCTGATCAATAGATGTGACAAAAACGAATGCAAGGGAAGCCTAAGAATGCCCTAAAGCCCTCATTATGATCTGATTTTACAAATCAAATTAAGTAGCGAGACATTACACATCTGTAAAAGGCAGTCAGCAAGAAACTCCTGCATTTCTACAACATTCTTTTGGCTTCAGATAATGAATTTTAAAGATTAAGGAACTCCCAATACCTTACAGTCTTAAAACAGTCTTAAAACTTAACTATCAGTGAGCAAAAATATTTTTTTTGAGAAACAGTATTTTGAGATTGAAACATACCTCTATGCCACGTATTTAAAAAAGTGCTTAAGGCTTAAAAACAGAAGATTTGCAACATGAACCTGACCACTGTAAAGAAGCAAAATTCAAGCACCTTCACTCCCTAGTTCTTAATTTTTACTGTTTTTCAGGAGCATCTTCATCCATTTAGTTTTGAAACAGTGCAGATCCACTCCATTTCATTAAAAAGTCCACTAGACATTCCCTTGCAGCCCAAGTTGGTAGGTTTTTAGTTGTTTGATATTGTTGGGTTTTTTTGCTTTTCTTTTAAATAGCAAGCATTATACTCACCATTCTAGTCGCTGTTTTTCTGTCGGTGCGCTTGCTAGAAGTACAATATAATGCCTTTGGAGATAAAGACAATATGCTATTCTATTTATACTTCTAAAACTACACATTCAAACCTTAATATTAAAACTTTGCAGTAAATTCTACATTGCAAACTACAGACCATTCATTTAATTATATACCCTATAATAAAATTAAGACTCTTTAAGTAGACAAAGTGACTATGCCCCCCAAGTGAGAGACTAATGGGCTCTTCAAAACATTTTGTATTTTAGGGGCATTTGCAGCTACTCTTTAATATCAGTAACCTTAACAAAAGGCTAAGAACACAGCACTTCTTGAAAAACAGAAATTTCAATACTAACTGGATCAGGTTTTCAACTGACTATGAGGAATTCCATAAAATCAATTGTACACAACTATCTATGTATGTCAGTAGTCTTAGTTGCAAAATCATTTCTAAATAGTTAGAAGAGCAGTTAGCATAATTTCTTTTGTTCAAAGTAACATCAAGTGTGGTTTAAATGTTTTTATATTTTTTTTTTCAGAATTGTCTGAAGACACTTATCTGAAACTTCACAAGGAATGTTTCCTCTGATGATAATTCTTAAACTGTCAATTATATCCCAGGATAATCAGTGTATACTCACTGTAAGTAAATTTCAAAGAAACAATATACAAAGCAAGACTGGAATTTTAAACAAAGAAGCTCAAGGATGGTGAAACAGATTACTTTCAACTTGAGTTCCTAATGAGGGAGACATTACATGACTACAGTTAAGTTTTTTTTCAGAAGGTTAGCTGGGAAGTCTATTTTAACACCTTAAGTCACCCAACTTGGCATGACTGTATACTGATATGGTGTATTTAGGTATCTTCAGCGTAGGATTTCAAGGAGAAGAATAACATGAGGGATTAGATCCTAGTACGTATTACTGGAAACGGACAAGGTAAATGATAGTGGAAAAAGTATGGTGCAAAAGAATCTTCTGATGCTATCAAGCTATCATACTAGTAAGTCAAAGTAAATACATGTTTCTGCACTTATTAGGGACCAGAAGGAAAAAAAAAACCCCTGATAAATGCTACTTTGAATTCAAATCAGAGAAATGTCAAGGAAATAAAGAGAACTGGAAAGAGCTGTTTGGAGAAACTTCTTCCCCCTTCTGCACAGGATATGGGTCTTTTTGTTTTACATTTTTGCAATATTAACTGCTTCATACAGAAGCATTAAGGAACTTTTCCTGTTATGTTACTGAAATCCTCATTTTAGATACTTGTAGGATACCATGACTTCATCATTTCTATTTCTAAAACTATCTGACTTATTGATTGGGGAGGGGGAAAAACAAACAAACAAACAAAAAACCAGCCAAACAACACCCTAAAACTGTAATAGATTTTTCCTGAAAGTTAATCTGTCTGGGAACACATACTGTGCCAGTTCACGTGGAATTAAACAATGATGCAGGAACCTTAATTAAAAAAAACCCAACACCTCAAATTCTGCACTAGAACTTAATAACTTCTTCAAATGAGCACTAGATACCCAGCTACCATCCATAAGATTCCATCACACATACCACACACACTTAGAGAATGATTAATTTACTAGGATAGACACAATTTAAGCTTTTTGTTGGTTTTAACCATGTATGAACCAAAAGAGACCAATCTCAAATCTGCAAGTACTTGAAGAAACTAATTTTTGAGTGAGAGCTCTTTAAACAGACTTCCAAAGGAATTAAGAAAAAAAAAATTGGCTGTGTTGAAGCCACAGCTAGCTGATGAACACCTAGAAAAAACCCTAAGCTTTATTTATGAAAATAAGTGTAACAATTAGCTACTTTTGCTCAGGTGGTGCTACCTGAGAAAGAAATTATGCAATTTCTTCCTCCCCTCCTCCTGCAACTGTTAAATAGTGGTAAGGGGGAAATCAATCACTGGAAAGCTGCTATTGCCTTTTTCAGTAGAACATAAATAGTAACACCACAAGCTGTTAAAAATTAAGGCATACTTAAGAGTGTCAAGGTCTCACTGCTAAATTTTACAAAAACAAAATTTATCAGTTCATTCATAATTTCATCACAAATATGTCTAATTTGGAAGCATGCATTACATCATAATAAAGAGAAACTTCTCATCTTACATTCTAACTCTCAATGGTGGTTTTTAGATGCACAGCATTACCCTGAAGTATGAGTTTGGCCTTTGGTGGGGGTTTTTTGTTTGGTTGGCTTTATTTTTTAAAAGAATCTGTTCTCTCTATTTCCTACTGCCTCCCTACCAGCATTATATTTTCATAAAAATAGTCTCATGTAGATACAGAATTTTCTTACATCATTAACACCTGTACCTACAAAAAAATGAAGTATTGTTAAAAGCAATACTAGTTTCTGAAAAAAATACCCTGAGAACACCTGAACATGTTAACTTCAATTTTTCTTTATTAAGCTACCCAGGATTTACACTAACTATCTTGTGCCTTAAATAAAGTCCTATCAGCACAATTGTTCAAAAAACCATTCTGAAAGGTATTTTATTGTATTTATTTAGCAGGATATCTGTCTTTGTAACAGAGAAACAATATACTAGAGCTCATTAAATGTGTAATATCTTTTATCACCATACTTTCTTTCCTCTTGGCTTTAAGCTCTAATCTAACACTTCATACTCATGTTATACTCATTTGGCCATTTCCCTGCAAAACACCATATCCAGCACATGTGTATTCTTTGTTGCTGTTTCCCCCCGCTCATCTGAACAATCCATAGCTACATGAAGGGCAGATAACATGCTGTAACTCCCTAACTCCAAGCAACTGCTGACATTTTAAAAATAAGGAAAATAACATAAGTTTTCCTGATTTTTCATCTGCTCCAGTCATGCAGGTATGCAGTACCCTCCAGACTTCTTAAGTCACACATCACTGACACTTATTTTAAACAGGCCTAATAAGTCTAAACATTTATCATAAGCAAGTTGTTTAACAACGAATTGCCACTGAGAGTGATACAGATTATTAAAGCTATGCTTTCAGGGAAGAAAGTTTTAAGAAAATGCCCCAGACCAAGAATCAGATCTTCTCTTAACTGGCAGAGTACTACATACTGCTTTGAATTTCAGAAGGAAAGAGTCAAGGCATCTATACAATTTAAACAGGAGGAGAGTGTGAAGAGGGGGTGGCAGTAATCTGAAACATCTGGTTTTCAGATGGTGCTATGACCCATAAAGCTACATTCAGTGCATACTGAGGACTGCATATAATGATTTTGTTTCATAAAGTTTACTAATCAGAGCTAACTAAGGTAAAAAAGAAAAAAAAATTAGGTAATTTAATTTAAAGCAGGTTCCATAAAACATTCCACAGTTAAAAAACAAAGAAAAGATATTTTTGGCAAAACATAAAGTGTGGATATTTAATGTTGCCAAGAGGTCTTTTTTCTTGCTAAAGCTGATAAAACAGCTAAAACCAGTACACAAAAAAACCCCCACCCTAGATTAAAATGTTAGGGTTTTTTCAATGGTTTTTCCTAGTTTTGAAAGAAACAAAGAAAATGTACTAGGGAAATCATTAGCAACCTCCTGAGCAGAAATTTATTTGCTTTCAGATGATTTTTAACATGTTAAAAGAATAACTTATCTTTACAGTGCTCTTACAAATGCTTTCAAACAAACTCCAAGATATAACATAAAAACCATCCAAATGTTTTAAAGCTTTTACCATGCAGAAGGTATAGAAACAAAACACAGACACATTATGAAGGTCATCAGTCTCTTTTAATAGGGGAACTGGGTATTTCAATCTTGTTTAGATTAGTACATAACCAACCAATCACCCAACACAGAAACAAGTGTAAAATGTATTTGATCTTGATTCAAGAAAAAAGGGTCTCCAATTTCGACTGAGGGCAAAGAAGATGTAGTCCGTATTTTAATAATTCACATTTATTATGAAAAATACAACTTTCAGCAAGTCCATGTACATTTAACAAGCTTCTGCCCCACAAGAATATTACTAGAAACCCTAAAGTGTGAAGTGTCAACTTCAACATTTCCCCTTAGAGACATTACAAAATTAGAGAAGCTAGGTGTGAAAGAATATCAAAAAGCTAAAAGCCTAAAGTTTTAATGAAAATTAATTAAAAAACCAAACCCCTAATAATAATTACTACACCTGGCAGTTAGTCAACACAATTGCAAAAATACCTTTTATTAGTGTGAACTGTTGACTATATTGACAGAAGAAAACACACAGTTTCAAGTACTGCTCATCTTAAATATTCTTGTTTTCTGGGAAGCAAGACCCATTTTTAGAATGCTTACTGACAGCACTAAAGAAAACTTCTGTTCAGTCATACCAGCTGATGTCTCTTCAATTTTATTAGTAGTGTATCAATTGCATAGTTAACTGGTGACATTCTAAAGATCTGGCCAGAGACTAAGAGGTTTCAGAACACATGGTAAAGAAAACAATTATCATTTTCTAAGAGAACGGACAATACTGCATTCACACCCCCTCTATAGAAAAATCCTAACACTTTGGAAGTCTATTATATGAATATTTAAGTTCCTATGCTACAGAGCATCATTAGATATTTTAACTGATAAAACTTAAAATATTCTGCCATGCCATAAAATACATACTTGTACTTTTGAAAGAAGTTTGGAGCTTCAAAAAGTTTGGACCACTCTGCCTTACTCAGCAAAATTTCATCTGTGATAGCAAGACCTAGATTATAAGAAAAAATTTAAACTTTTTTTAAAATAATACAGTTTAATACTCAGAGTAAAAACATTAACTTCGTGAGTTACTATGAATTATGTCCTCCCCTAAAAGTCAACGGAATTTATCAACAAGCTTTATATTTCATTAATTCAGTCATACCTTAAAGGATCATTATTTATACATATTATTAAAAGAACTCCAGAAAATCTGTTTAGAAATGTATGCTAATGAATTCAGGTATTTTTGCTTTGAGGTATAACCCAACTCAATTTAATCTTTCATGTATGCCAGGGTAACTACTCAGTCCAGAGTTTCTTTACAGTATTTGAATCATCTCTTGTGCAAGAAACAGTGAGACAATTAATTACCACATTTCCTGAGCACACTACTAGTAGCTGATCTCTGCATCACAGCTACTCCTTGCTTTGACAACATTTATCTAATATAATCCAAATAGATCACTAGAATGAATCTAGAGGACTCCTCTCAGCAAGCAACTTGTCTTATATTAGGCTTGAAAATGGCCAGCAAGTGAAACTGCTACACTGATTTTTCAGTGGCAAGATACAATCTAAAGCCACTAAAATAAATAAGGTGTCACGCTGCTAATTATCATTTTCAGAGCAGAAGGCATTCTAATTAATAACCCTCACCTTCCAAGAGTGAAGGAGAGATTTGCACAAGTGTCTACTAAATTTGGAACTTTAAGGCACATAAATATAACAGATCAAGATCTACCTCCCTTGAAAGAGTCTTATGTCAAGAAGTTATTTAACATCCTCTCAGCTCCCCCCTTCCAAAGCATACCACAATGGAACTATTTTAAGTCTGTTTGAATACATTTATATAGACAGCATAAAATAATACTTACCTTGTTTAAATTCCTCAACCATGACCATCCGTGTGGAAACGGACACATTGTAGGTAGAGTTCTGCTGTGGGTATGCTGGTGTAATTATAGGCATAAGATGGTACCTATCACTGGGGTTTACCTATATATAACAACAGCCAATCAGTTTTCTTCAAGCATACACATGAGTTAACAAATTTGGAATTTTCCCTTTACTACAACTGAATCTTAAGTTCTAAGAGAACTTGGCTTGCAGACCAAGAAAATTTACCAGTAATTCAGAGAAAGTTTAGAAAAGAAGGGTAATGCTTTCACAAAGGATGTTATTCTGAACAACAGTGATGTGGGAGGGCTATTAACCTGTCAGCACATCAGGATAAGTTGCAGGCATTTCTAAGTCCAGAAAAATCAACTCAACAGAAGAATTCAACTTTTTAATAGATATTAGCTTGTGATCACATCAAAGCAAGGATCTTATCACCACATGAGCACTTTCAGAAGAATGACTGTCTTCAGGCCTTGTGAAAAATATTTTATATTTTATTTTTATAACACTACTGAAAACAAAGAGCCAGCTTAAGAACAGAGGCTCTAGGCAACCTGACACAAGCATCACTTGTGATATCTTTTATTTAACAGCAGACAGAGAAACAAAAAAGAAGGGACAACACACATACACATGCAAAATACACTTAAAAATAGCAGTACCAATCTTGTAGTGGTAACGATAAACCCCTCTCATTAACTTACCCCACCTGGTTTATCTGCTACAAGATAGAAAGCTCCCATCCCACACTGACTTGACTTGAGACTCAAGAACACTTTTTCAACTCTCTCACATTATTTAAACATGGACATTTCTCAACCAGAAAAACAGATATGTAGTACAAAAGGGCATACAACTCAACCTCTGGTGTTTACACCAAAAAGCTTAGTAATCACTAACTACTCTAAAACTGACAAAACAGCACAGAACACATTCACACTATGCCTTACTAAAATCTCAGAGTGTGAGCTGTGCATCTGCTGCAAGTTGTTTTATTGAGTGCTTGAAGAACATTAATGTCCAACGCCCTTAATATATGTGCTACAAGGACAAATATCAAATATTATAAATAATATAGAAGATAACTTAAGACTTCAAGTTACCATCTTCTTTGGTCCAAGATGAAAAGACACATTACTACGATTATATGAACTGAACCTATCCATCTGTGACTCTTGCACTGAAATGAATGCACAAGTAACAGGTTTCAAGACAGAAGCAAAGTTTTGAGATAAACTATTTTTCAATAGTGCATTGCTTTAAGGCAGGTATCTAACTGCACTGGGCATTTATTAAGATCGCTTACTTCAAAAGCTGGGAGGAAAAAGTACATTCTTCATCAAGTGTGCTGCAAGCGGTCAGTTTTAATTAAGCTAACTTAGTTTCACGCTCAGGAGAACTAGAGGTTACTTATAAAGACATACCAAAACATTAAGCTTAATAAACCCAAAATAAAGTTCACCTACGATTCTTCAAGCAACTGAATTTATTTTACAGTGTCACTTAGAGGGGAAAAAATAATACACTAACCCTTGGGTCCCATACAGGCAAATTAAGATTGCATTCTTCTGGCTGTTTCAATAGCACTGGATTTGGCCATTCCCTGTTCAAAAAGATTGTAGCACTGAATAAGACTGTTGGATATAACCATGTATGTTCAACAAACAATACTTTTGAATGTGATCCTTCTTAACTCTGCTCTCAAGCTAAAGCATAGTTTCCTCGAGTCTGAGCTGTTCTAATTAGAGTTTAAATAAGCTGTATTGCTGAACCACACTACAGCTGTAATTAGCTTCTCCAGGGCAGCAGAGCAATGAATTTCCTGCAGTCTTGAAGCTTTAGAAAGACTGGTTTAGGTAACTAAACTCTCCTAAGTTCTTCTTGATGTATACCTATTGAAGAGGAATTCCTCTATGAAGATTGACATTGGGCTCATCTTCAAGCTAGCTGTTTCTTGGACAAACTACATAGAAAAACAGCCAGCATGATTACAGCATTACAGTATCATTACGGAGCGTACGTACTTTCAAAAAATCCAGACAAAAAGAAACCATGCTGAGAGAAACACTAAAAAAGAAGTTATACTTGAAGAACACAAGTTTTCTCTACCTCCATGAGTAAAGTTATCTTCTTATAAAGAAGTCATTTATCTGTTGGTATTTGTACTTTAATGATCCTATGCTATGCACATATAAAATGGACAGCAGTAGAAGGAACACATTAAACAGAGTTAAGTAGTTTAGCCTAAGATATTATTAAACACTAGGTACCTCAGGCTACAAAGCCTGTGGATTCAAAACAGTGAACCTATGCAAAGTATCTTCACGTTAAGACAGACAGATGCTAAATGTGAAGCAAAGCAACAACTTGGTACAATATTCTTAAAATCTGTCAATGTCTCATGAAGAATATAGGTATCCCAACATGCTCTTTCAGGAAAAACTGTATTCCTATGTAATCCTCAAAGTACACTTCATCCCATTCATACTAAATTTACTTGGAAAGTTCACATTACTTCGAGTTATTCACACCTTCTTACTGCAATAACTAGCTCAGGAGTATGAAAGCATACCTAATTCCAGAACAAGCCACAGTTTTGCCACTGGTTCTCCTGAATTGTATTTAAGCAATGTGCCTAAACCAGATGATGTACCTCCTTTTCCCATTAGCCCAGTATCTGAATGCTAAGTGGCTTTAAGTTTTGGGGTGTCTGCTCTTAACTTTCCACTATATAAGTACTATACCTGAAGAGTAGTGTTGAGTTACAACAAACACTTAAGAAAATTTTAACTAAAAATCAAGTGGTTTTGTTTTGGATACTTTTAGAGACCAAGACTTTGTATGACATTGAAAACATCAAGCTAATGACTTTCTGGCATCAAGAACAATGCTTATAACTACGATCTTAAACTGGTAACAACTGCAAATGATACCATAAAAACAGGACTAAAATTTAGTGTCTACAAACAATTTTATTTTAGTGTAATCTAAACTTTAAAAATAAACAACATACCATTTAGAAAAAACCAAGAAAAATTTATGTACAAGAGTTGATGCTATTGCATTGGGATAAAGCTGGCAAGTTCTTGCTACTAGCATAGCCCAGGAAACACCGCCAAGGAAACCTAGTATATTGGAATAGATGTTGTGGCCTGTGAATTGAGAAGGAAAGAGAGAGAGTTATCAGTACCCATAACAGTAATTGAAAACTTCAGAAATTTTGGAAAACTGCTTACGTTTTGCCCACAGTTTGATAGCTCTCAGTGTTAACCTGAAGTTGTCAATGTTTGGTACTAGATGCAGAATTTCATCGGTTACCCGGCAACCTGTCAAAAGAAAGAATCCAATGCAGATGCTGCCTCCAATGCTGTCTGTTGGTTTATCCTCCCTCACCTCCAAAGCTATCAAAAATTTTACATTATGCTAGAAATTCATTCCATATTTTGATCATGATTTGCTTTGAATTAGAAAAGCTTTTTTCTTTTCTTCTTTTTTTACTGTTTTACAGCATCTCTTAGGAAAACAATTCATGCACACATACAATTTTGGACAGCTATTTGATTTTCTGTTATTAATTAGCTGCACAAGCTGCTTAAGAAAAACAAATTTCAAGTTGTGCTGTTATAGGATTACATGCAGTGTATCATAGACCATGCAGACAAGATTAAAGCGAGCATGAGTCTTCACAGACCTATTGAAAACCTGGAAGTCACAGGTAAAGCTTTGCTTGGCTTTATGAAAACAGGCTAAAAAGTTTACACATAGCAGTTGTATCATTACTTTGGTGTGATATTTTCAGGCTTAAGAATAACAATTGAGGTGACAATGTTAACTGCTTTATTTTTTTTAAATCAAGAATAAGCCGTTTATATTTACTAAATAGCTGCAGAGTGCTGGTTACAAGAAAACAGTATTATCTAAGACTAGGAGTTGTTTCAAAGGAAGAGGCCAGTATGAATTCCAGATACTACACAAATCTAAATTTCACAAAACAGTGCAAGTTGCTGCGGTAACTTCAAATTATCAAGTCTTCAGCTCGTAACAGAAGTCAGTGATGTAACACATGCTCCTCTTTCCCACCAAGCCGCATACAGGCTGCAGCCCCTACCATCCCATACATAAATAGCAATTTAAGCTGAGGTACAGATAAACTAAGGGTTACATAAGCTGGTAAGCCTGACCTCAAACGGACAGTATTTTGATATCCCAAACTTACCACCGAAGAAATTTCATGTATGTTTATGCATACTAAAACATATACAGATTAGAAAGCATCCACACACATTCATTTATAGCGACAGGCAGTGCTCTGCACAAAGCCTTGCAAGTCTCATTATTTTGTCGGTGGCAGCATTATAAGTTTATAAAAATCTGGCCAAGAAGAAATAGCTCTTCTCTCTGGCTATGACTTCATTTCCAGATATGGAGTTGCTTTATTTTCAGTCAAGTCCACTACTAAACCACTGTATCAAACAAGCTAGGATACTTAGTAAAAGGTTAAATGAGGAGTTTATATGTACAACCATATACACATACATACCATTAAGACTTCGTATGCATCTAATGTCTAAATTTTTAAGTAGGCTATCATCTCGTAGGTCTAAGTCCTCAGGAATAGTTTGCAGTGCTAATCTTGCAAACAAAATATCAATCTTAAAAAAAAGAAAAAGAAGGCATTAGAAAATTCTTTCATTTTAGAATTCCGTAACCCACATTCATTGAGTTTATTACTAACATCAACAGTAGTCTTCCTAGTACAAAAGGTATTTTTAAATAATATATACTAATACCTTTCACAGACATGAAAAGAAACACTTTCAAGCACATATACAACTAGCTGCCTCTATGTACAACGAGTATCTATGAAAGGCTACATATCTGATTACAGAAAACAGGAAGTTCTGAAAATCCAGCAAGCTACTGAGCAAGTGTGTAAATCTATATAAATTTTGAAACTATGGCTCAGCTATTACTTCCAAAATAACTTGCCATCATAGTTTTTCTAGGTCAAGAACACCTACAGTGCTGTTCAGCACTGAACTGGAGTTTTACCATGTCCCATACATAGCAAGGCCATTGTTACAAAACAGCACATTGTTACAAGTGTTTCAAATAAAATGAAGCTGAAGATATATTAAAATTAGAACTTATTGTAGGTGCTTAAAACTTTGCATCTGTCTCAAATTATGAAGAACTTCTCCAAAGGAAAGTAATTTCTTAAGTGTCCATTCCACTTTTGATTTTCAAGTCTTTAAAATCTGATCTTAGCAACATTCTGTACTAGAAGAAAAACAAGATCAAAATCAATTTCAGCTTTAAGTTTTATTCTGATCCCTGGAAGGTGCAGCACCTCTGAAGGTTCAAAATTCATTGACAATTAAAGGATTTTTCAAATCAAGAATCCTAAGTCTTTTTTTTTTTTTGGGGGGGGGGTCAAGTTTTCTGTAGGAAGAATAAAAAAAGTCATGGAGATTCTTATTTTAAGCAAGAATATAAAATGCCCAAGACAAAACTGCTACTGGCAGAAAACGACTGAAGCTTTAAGTGAGAGGATCATCACAAAACTAGTTGTTTTCCTCATTTGTAAAATTTTCTTCACAGAGAGATTAGCTTCTGACATCTTTTGCCTGCATTAGGAAAACTCAACTGAAGTTTTCTGATACTGACACACTGGGCATAAACACAACCATCAGAAACGCTAATCTAACAATACTTCCACATATAATCTTGTAGACAATCACAGAATCATAGGGGTTGGAAGGGACCTCAAGAGATCATCGGGTCCAACCCCCCTGCCAAAGCAGGCTCCCTATCTCATATTACATAGATAGGCGTCCAGACGAGACTTGAATATCTCCAGAGAAGGAGACTCCACCACCTCCCTGGGCAGCCTATTCCACTGCTCCGTCACCCTCACTGTGAAAAAGTCCCTCCGCATGTTGGCGCGGAACTTCCTGTGCTCCAGCTTACAGCCATTGCCCCTAGTCCTGTCCCCACAGACCACTGAAAAGGGGCTGGCCTGCAACCCATGCCTAAGATACTTATAAACACTAATTAGGTCCCCCCTAAGTCTTCTTTTTTCCAGGCTGAACAGACCCAGCGCACTCAGCCTTTCCTCATACGGGAGATGTTCCAGACTCCTAATCAACTTTGTCGCCCTTCTCTGGACTCTCTCCAGAAGGTCCCTGTCTTTTTTATACTAGGGAGCCCAGAACTGGACACAGTATTCCAGGTGGGGCCTGACCAATGCAGAGTAGAGGGGGAGGATCACTTCCTTCAACCTGCTGGACACACTCTTCCTGATGCATCCCAGGATCCCATTGGCTCTCTTGGCCGCCAGGGCACACTGCTGGCTCATAGCCAACCTGTCATCAACCAGGACCCCCAGGTCCTTCTCCACAGAGCTCTCTTCCAACAGGTCATCCCCCAGCCTGTACTGATACAGTTGGTTATTCCTCCCCAGGTGTAAGACTTTACACTTGCACTTGTTGAATTTCATTAGGTTTCTCCCTGCCCAGCTCTCCAGCCTGTGCAGGTCTCGCTGAATGGCAGCGCAGTGTTCCTGCGTGTCAGCCACTCCTCCCAGCTTTGTATCATCGGCATACTTGCCGAGGGTGGATGCTATTCCCTCATCAAGGTCGTCAGTGAAGATATTAAACAGGACTGGACCCAACACCGAGCCCTGGGGAACACCACTAGTCACATCATTTTTATCTCTCTACTTAGACTTGCATTATGGATTTCATTTTTTGCTGAAGAAAAGACAACACTAGCTTGAACATAAATAATTAAAAAACATACCATAAAACAAGATTAACCTGAGGATGCCTATGGCAAGCTTAAATATTTATAATGAATCTCTAAGCTATATAAACAGAAAAGTTTCCTCCAAAAAATGTTCCTAATACCCAACTGTGTATCACAGAATCACAAGGTTGGAAAATACCTTTAACATCATTGAGTCCACCTGTTCCCATCCTATGCTAAACCATATCCCTGGGTACCTCACCTACCCTTCTTTTAAAACATATCCAGGCATAGGGACTCAACCACCTCTCTGGGCAGCCTGTTCCATGTCCTGACAACTCCTTCAGTGAAATATTTTTTCCTAACATCTAAACTGAACCTGCCATGGCACAGTTTGATGCCATTTCCCCATGTCCTATATGAACAGTAATAAAGTGTCTGATAGAAAAAAAGTCACACATTAGCTTAACTGCATGGGATCACACCTCTCACTCGAAGAAATACCTCTCTCTACCCAAGCCATCAATTGACCAAAATGTCAGTGAAAATACAAATAAGTAAATCTGGATGGATGTTAGCAAAAGGGGTGGTTCATCTTCCTGAGACTCAAAAATTGCCAGTATCCTAACTAATGCTCATTATAATTGCTTTATAAGTAACTATCTAGTCTCAAGTACAATGTCACAGCTCTTGAAGGTATGTCACATGTCAGATTAGCGTGGGAATTCTTTACCCGCCAGTTACTGGTTGACATAATCCAGCTACAAGTCTGATGCACTGTGCACAAAAGTTGATTTTGTCCTGACAGGTAAACTGTAAAACAATCTGAGAAAGATTAACAGAGTATCATGTCTGGGGAGATAGAACAAAGGGAATACTCAGTTTGCCTTCAGCAGTACATTTCTGAGAACTGATCAAAGGTCACACAGCTTCCTATACTGTAAGATATTGAAGCAAAACAGCATTTAAAGGTTTGATCAGTTAATTAGCAAAAAATTACTTATGAATATAATTTCTATTAAACATTAAGTCTTAATAATGCAAACACTGATATTCTACAGGTCAGTAAAACTAATCCCAAGAGTAGGCAGCAGTGCCTAAGAAAAAAAACAACAGAGAGACTGGTATTGTACATACAGCTTTAAGTAAATCAAGAAAGACTTGTGCCAATCTTAAAGCCCCATTTCAAATTACACAGCTGAGAACTGCTGTCAAGGACTTGGGTATGAACTTAAGAGTCACTCCAATACCATCCATATTCATGAATACTAAATGAGATCCTGAAAACTTTGTTTCGAACATACTCTACTAAAACAACAACAAAGAAATTTATCATCTTTACCTCTATTCCATCAAAACAAAGTTTAATAACTGGAACAAAAGCTTCTTCAACAGCCTGTGGGGGAAAGTTACATTTTATTTTTCGTTATAGAGAAGAACATTTACAAGCAATAGCTAGCAGGTCTAGATAATCACAATAAATGCTATCTGCACAAATATTTTTCTGTTTTCAGGTCATTTTTTGTTAGGGTTGTCTTTCACCACCACTGAAGATTTATGCAGTAAGCACTGAACTACTATGTGCTACAGCTGTCTAGGTGTCAATTATAACCCAAATCCATGCCAGCCAGCTCTGGCAATGTTACCTCAAGGCCCAACTCTCTTCCATTGGATATGTTCAAACATCTTTACTCTCCCCATCGCATCTCTAACTATTCTAACTACTGGGGATTCATGGAAAAAGAGGCCTCTTACTTATAGTGTTCCTACAGTCAGTATTTTATGAGAAATGACGAGGTGTCAACTGTGTAACATGCAATTCAACTTCACCTAAACCAGTTGCAAGTCACCAGCATCCAGACCATGAGTATCTCTTCTAAATGCGGTCATGAAACAAGGTACTCTGACAAACATTTTCCATAATGAAACCATGGAACTTTATGTCTATTCTGCAATCAGCTACAAACACCACCTTCCTGAACTGAGCATCTGAACTAAACACAGATCTGCAGAGCCCTGCTTTCATAAAAGCAAGGAACACTGCACGTCTCCAAGTAAGAAATGTTAGAAAAATGCCAAAGGCTAAACATAGTTATGAGTGTTCCAGTTCTTAAATACAGGGAGAGACAAGACTATTCTATGCACTGACATAGTTGAGGTTACTTTAACATTACTGGATAGGAGCACGAATCCTACACAAAATAGGAAGTTTGTAAGTCTCTGACTCACTCACTAGAGCAACCATCAAGAAAGTCTAGGTACCTTAAAGATGGAAGTACAAACTTCCTTAGACCCAGATGGAATATGAAAGTGTTATGAAGGTTATTCGCAACACTGCCCAGCTACACTGAACAGCTTCACCTTTACATACTAAAAATCTTGCACAAGCATATAATGAGACACACCAAGAAACGTAACTTCCATTTTCAAATGCACAAAATGTTCAGGTCGTATCAACCACTGGAATTGTTTATACAGGTATGAAATTACAGAAACAGCAGCATAACAGTATACTTTAAAACCTTCATTAAAAACACACAAGTTTGCTCCTGATCCTTTTAAATCTAATGCATTTGCATCTGCCTGCTGCTAGACAGCAAACAAATTTTGCTGTGCTAACATGCATGCTAGGGGATCATCCTGCCATCCATTTTTAAAACAAGTGTCACTTAAATGGGAGGAGAGAAAACTTGGAAAAAATCTCCATTAATCAAAAAACCACTGCCAACTTTAACAATAAAAGTTATATTATTTAATGCATCATTTTTCACTATTAACTCCACAGCATCAAAGGTACAGCTAGCTGTATTAAGCAGTTCACATACCCTCAAATCTTTTACTTCTTCTTGTTGTTTCAGTTTTTCGTAAAAGGATGTGAAAAAATCACTTCTTTCAACATGTCTTGGTGCAACACACAGGGCATCAATATCAGCACCTGAAAGTGTTTATTAGCACAAGTAAGTTACAGTTCACACAGGAAATGCCAGCAACAGCCAGAATTTTTTTAAACCAAAGAGGAAAATTTATTTCATCTTCCTGTAGAATACCCTTTCTTGAGGAATACTAAGTCAAACCAATTTTTTTAAAAAGTTAATGGCAATTAAGCATACTGAATTCATACATACATTTCTCTCTCAATTGTACAACATATTTGTAGTCATTTTCAAAGAACAAGCCATGATAAGCCAAGTATACAACCCGACTGTTAAATAATTTCAGCTTGCCTGTTTTGCAACTGATGAGCCATAACGTAGGAACATATTTACTGCTTTTGTTTAAAATGAAAATTGGAGATGGCTGACAAAAAAAATAACCTAATGCCACCTCAAAAAAGTATACCGATATATTGTTAGCTCAAACACACAAGTTTTTATAATAAAAGTAAATGTTACCTTTCGTATGAACCCCTAATCTATAGGATCCAAATGTAAAAATTTTTCCTCCAACGTTTTCTATTACAGACTGTGGAAGATTCTAAATGGAGCAAATAAAATTGGTTATTTTACTGTACAGGTTATAACACCACAAACAACTTATTTTTGAACAAAAGGTAAAATATTCAGCGAAATTGATTGTTAAAGTGTATGTGTAAACAGTTATTACTGAAATAATAATCTTCGTATTCACAGAAAAGATTGAGGTATGTTTGCCACTGAGGAACTATTTTTAACATTCTAACTGCATTACACATTACTGCCTTAAACTTCGTAATTGTTCCAGCAGTTCTATGTTTCAGGTGCAACGGCTTTAAAAGAGTTATGAACATTAAGCACATTTTATTTAATACTCAGGCCTTCTAGAATTATTTAAAAATTAATGATGAAATTCCAATTTAGAGCAACAGAAAATACTATTTACAGTATCAAAGTACATTAAACTACTTTCAGACACACTCATGCTCCATTCTTTAGATAAAAGTCTGGTTTGGGGAGAGATACTTGTTGTGTTAAATTTGTTCAGATGCATCTACTAAATTTCCATGATGAAATCTAGAACAACTCTTGAATACACAGGACTGTAGCCAATGAGAAGTTACCCTTTCACAACAGGATGCAATGTTACAATCTGAGGCCCTAAACTGACTGTTACACAGTAAAAGATATAACCAAATTGAAAATTAATTATTTTACAATCTACACTGTATTAGCTTTAGTCTCCAATCTTACACCATTTTGTTTTCCAGGATAAACACATATATATAGCAGGGTTTCTCCCAACCCATAATCTTGTTCACATATAAATTCCCATTTCATGAAAGAAGTGTACAGAAGAAATTCAATCCTAAATATACTCAAAACAAAATAGCTTTTTAAATTTAGGGGTTTACCCCTAAAAACAGCCACTTCCATCTTTATGTTTTTGCAAGTCTATAATTATTTAAAAAATAAAAAACAAACCAGTGTGTGTAAGGGTTGTGGGGACTATAACCTGGCAAAAAGACTACCACCATTATTATTATCCATTATAGGACTAACATCAAAGAAAAAGACCCCAGGTCATAAAGCTGCAAGAAGCTCATTTTAAGATCTAGCACTGGTTCACAATGCCAAAAAATCTAAGCATATAATTAATATAACACTATAGAGGTGTATTTTAACAAAAAGTCAAGATATATTTCTACCCGAGAAGAAGGAACTGTTGAAAATTACTACGATGACTTCTTCCAATATTTGTCAGTTTGTTTCTTTAACAAGATTCTACTTCTAAGAGATGATGCCACTTGGAGTAAAAGAAACTATAACGAAGTGGTATTTGGTTTTCCATTTTTACGAAATTTGATCCCCAAATCTAAGATTCATCCCGTTTGGACTGGTAACATATTTGAAAATTAACTTCCTACAGCAGTCTGAGTATAAGCAGTTCCATACCTTGCTTTCACTGATTTCCCGTATCCATTCCTTTACAAGGTTATTTAGTTTTCCCAAAATTAGAATCCTATTAATAAAACAAGAGAAACACAAGTCATGAATCAAACTGGTAGTAGTTTAAGACCCTGATCATTAATATACATTAAGTACAGTAATAATGTAGATCTAACTACAGATCTTGTTTTTTAATATATACATACATACGGAAACAGTCATTCTTACAACATGCCCACTGTTTTTCTCCTTTAAAGATGTTCAAGTGATTTAAGCACTGAAAAGCAGGCCTAAGCATATTTTAAATGTGAATGCTACTCACATTCAAGGTAAAACCTTAATTCATAAAACACATGCACCTAAAAGACAGTGAGCGGCAGTACTGAGAATAAAAAAAACCCTCTAGAAAATTTAATAAAGGTGGGGGGGGGGGAAATTAGAGGGGCCACTAAAATAAAACAGTTCTGAAGGGGACAAAACGCAAGCCAGGCAATTTTAATTCCTTCATGTGTTCTCAGGTATTCCTCAGTGTAAGAGAAAACAAGCTTAATATTACAATAGGTTTCTAAGAAAGCATTTCAAATATGCTTAGGGTTCAGTAGTCAACTACATGAACATGAGAAAAACATTGCTATAGTGAGTGCTTACTCACCTGCGTTGCAGTTCTTCTTCTTCTTCAAATACACCATAAGGTTTTAGGGTTTCAATTAATTTCTGGGTAAGCATGCAGTCAAACTCCTTGGGGGCAGCTAAACTGATAGGTGAGGTAATGCCATAATGCTTCTGCAGTTGCTGTGTTTGTGATCCCTGGGTTGTAACGGGACTAGCAAAGGCAATTAGATAAAGTTACTAACAAACACAAACCAAACCAATATTTTTATTTAATTTTTTTTTTCAGAGAGTAACAAGACACACACTAAGGAAACAAAGTTAATCCTACTGTTAGCATTTACATCACAATTAGCATTCACATCCCAGATCAATCTCTGTTAAGTCTTTGTTGTTAAGGACAATAGAATTATCGTTCTCCAATTCTGAATACTGACTACAGGCTTACCAGTTGCTGTAAGACATGATCTTTTATATCAGCTAACTTCACATACTCAAAACATTCACATAATTATGTAGGCTTTAGCATACTTCGACCCCATCAGCACCATACAGTTTGCTTTAAGCTGACTTCTCTGCTGGCTAGCATAACAGGATGGTTTGATGAACAATGTCTGTTCATTCTACACTGGCATGACTATGTTTCATTAGGGGGGTGAGGGGAGAGACAATATCAGATTTGTGCTAGACTGCCTAGCCCAAGTACCATCGATGCATGCAGTACTATCTCTACATCTTTCATGTTTCTTTAACATGACATTTTATGTCATATGTGTATTTCTTTAAGTAGGAAAGTAGGCTTAAAGCTAACTTAAGCTATCACAACTGGTTAAATATGCAGGGCCCTACAAGCCCTCAGCGCATCCTCGTCCTGCATTTTTCAAGCTGTACAGCCAAACCTCAAGTCCAAGGCCGATAGTCAACAATGAAGTTGGGGGATTGACATGAGAAGGAACGTAGAGGAGACTACGCAATTGAATTTCAGCAGAAACAAAAGCAAAGTTATTGTACTGCGAGAACTAACAGCTTTTAAAATAAGCATCCTGGATAAAAACAGTCATGTAGTTTTTCATATTGGGCATATATTTGTTGGTGACATTCAAATACAGCCTTAATTTCAGTTTGAGCTTTAAGACTAGTAATTCTAAACATTTCACAACTAAACTTGGTCCCATGTAACAAATGGGTAGCTGGATCCAGTGGTTACTGAATGCTATACCCACACAGTTAAAACTTTTTTGAACTAACAATCACAGGTAGCTATTAATGAAAAAAAATTTAAAACATTCAGTACTATAGATTATTTAATGACATTTAAGATAGCAAGGCTAAGTAAAAATCTGTCTCGTTATATACTTCCCAGGTCTAAACGCTACTACCTAAACGCATACTAAAAAAAGCTCTAAAGGTTACTTGCAAAATTACTCATTTGATACATAACTTTCATCTAAATTATGATTATTCCCCCACCTTTGATTTTTCAAAATGACAAATCAGATCTCAGCATTAAAACCTTCTTTTCTGAAAGCGACTTGCTACTTAACCTTTCAGTGACCAAAGCAACCACAATCACTCATCAAAATACACATTTGAGAAAACATGGCTATTAAATACAAAAAGCCTTACCAACAGTTACATTGAGTACTCCTTGAAAGCTATGGCAATGCTTACATAAAAGTGTTATTTGCATTGTTATATTCTCACTCCGTAAGATTTCTTCCTTTCAAAGCCACAAAGCAACATTTTAATACCAAACACACAATGAATATGTTTAATTTAGACCATGCATTAGTATTTTTTCCCAAATTTAATTACTCGTTCTACTAAGGCAAAAGCTTTCAATAAGCTTGGTCTCCTTCAACTGTCATGAATACCAAGGAAAAAATAATCCTCCAATCTCAAAAATTCAAGCTGACTGCTTATGGGGAAGTCCCATTCTTAACAAGCATGATATTCCCCTGTATTCTGCTGTTATTATCATTCCTTCATGTTTATACCTGTTAGATACGATTTCAATCACACAAAACGACAAAGTATTTTTCATGCTGACTACTTACTATGTGGGGAAAAACCACAGTATAACTTCACGTTTATTTCCGTAATCTGTCATCATCACCTCAGGATTTCATTCCTCATTTCCAGAGTCACAAAAATCACATGAGTTGGAAGAGACCCTTCTAGATCACTGAGGCCAACCACAGCCTAACCCTGACTAGACCACCTCTAGATCATGTCCTTAAGGACTTGATCTACATGTCATTTAAATACCTGCACCACCTCCCTGGGCAGCCAAGTATTGGAATACCAATGCTTGACAACCCCTTCAGTAAAGAAATTCTTCCTGATAAACTAACCTAAATCTCCCCTGGTGTGGTTTTAAGCCATTAAAAGTATTTTAAAATATCATCTTAATATTAACAAGAATCGACAAAACCTTATAATAGTTCTCCATTAGATAAACCCATTTTTAAACTATTCCAAGTACTGTAATTTATCTGAAATCAAGAATTTAGGCACAGTGCAAGTTTCCCAAAAAACAAGTTCTAGCACATTTGTCCTTCTGCTTGTTAGCTAAAGTGGGAGAAAAGCAAAACAGGAAAAAATACTAAAAAATAGCAATTTAATAAAAAAAATTAAAACGATCCCCAAGTAATAACGTATAGGAACATTATTTGACATTGCTACCTTTTGCCAAGGTGTTTCACTACCAAATGAAGAATTTGGCAGCAGATGAAAAAAACCATATAGACCTTAGGACTTCGTATGTGAACAAAATAATTTTTAAAAGCGTCCAGTTGATTTATATAAAACAGTAATTCAAATTAAAGACAAAAGGAAGCCACTATAGCATTTCTTTAAGATTTTAAAAAAAGAAAACCCAACACCGAAAACCCCTCAGAATGTCAACACAAGTAGTAGCTTCAGCCACTTAGATGCTACTCAGAAAATAAAGAGTCTCAATACATAAACATTGCTTGGGTATTATATCTTTACAGTGCCACAAAGCAAGCAGTTAAATCTGAAGTAATTTTTTCCCTTTTTTGCCAACTGTCAATTTGAAAAAATAGATGTGTTTAAATTTAATTTTGCGGTTTATTTTTACAGTTTTTTTGAGCAGTAACCCAAAGTACCCAATATTTCAGTTTTGTGTAGCATTTCCCTAATGGTCTGACCACAATTTTCACCCATCCATAACTAGAAACTGTATCCGATTCAACAGATATTAAACTAAAGGGCTGGCAGAACATAGCCTGGGAGATGCTGCTACTGGATTAAAAAAAATCATTATCACTCAGACCCAAATTCTGTGAAGCTCACTCCTGAAGTTGTTAACACTGACAGAGCCCTCCATTTTCCACCTGCTTGTAAGGACCATGTGTCACCAATTTGAGAACTAATAACTTAAAAATAACCTTGGCCTCAAAATACATAAGCAATCTGATGTTTGGTTGGCTTTTCTGTGATCCTGTTTACAGCACAACACTGGCAGTGGTAGTGTGCACCATGTTGACATTGCTGAAACTAGTACTATGTCCAACCTCTACAGGACCATCGCTGCAGTCTTCAGGCACAAAATGATATTTGAAACTGTACACTGAAATGACAGCCTTAAACAACCTATTAAATCAATCACCTGTTATAAATCTTTGGGAACTGTTACACAAAACCAGTTAGTTTTTAGGGTTACTGATTTTATATTCATGTGTTTTAGAAGAAGATTTCTGTAGCACACCAAAAGATACATTACAAAGGTACTTTTCTGATAACAGAAAAAGTGCAAGTTTGTGAAATTTATTTAAGGATGCAATAAACTAGTGTTGGCAACCCATGTTCAATCATTTAAATGACAGCAAGTCATGAAAGATACTACAAAACAAGTAAAGATATATGTCCGGGTTTCGGCTAGGATAGAGTTAATTTCTTTTCTAGCAGTGGATGGAATGCTGTGTTTGGGAGTTAGGATGAGAGCAGTGCTGATAACACATTGATGTTTCTAGTTGTTGCCAAGCAATCAAGGACTTGCAAGTTGTTCATACTTCCCTGATAATGAGAAGGGAAGAGACACAGCCAGGACAGGTGACTCGACCTTGCCAAAGGGGGTATCCCATGCCAATTACATCATGCTCTGCCTAAAAGGGGGGCTGGTGGAGGAAGGAGCAGGCAGCTCCACAATGTGCAGTTTTGAGGACAGTCCGGTTTCGGGATGGTTGAGCGGTACAGCCTGAGTTTGTGCAGTTTGGTGAGAAACTGCATAAAGTATCACTAATTTCACATATTTTGCTACAGTCCTGTGACTATTATTATATCTGTCTCTCTGCCATCCCAGTAAACTATCATTATTCCAGCCTGTGAGGTTTTGGTTCCTTGGGTTTTCTTCTCCCTCCCTTTCCCCCTCCCTGAACTCCAGGCCCCTCATCCCACTGTCTCTTAAGAACAAGCAGCTGCATGGTGCTCAGCTCTCAGCTGGGGCAAAACCAGGACAATATATCCCTTTCCTGTCCCCACCTCCCCATAAAACTAAGAAACTTGAAATAAAGAGTTTGCTGGCATCGTTTTAAAAGTGAATTATCACCGAGAAATACACTTTAAGTGCTCATTTTTCGATCTTTACTATATGCTTACATTACATTTTAGCTATAAAATGCTTATAATACTCCTAGATGTATCTGCTACTCTGCCCTAAATCCATCACCCTCTACTCCAGTATCTTCCCTCTTGAAAAATGTATATATATGTTCTAGTTTGTACCTGTGGCATGTCATGACATGACAGCACTTCTGGAATCCCTTCGTTTAAGCTACCAAATTTATTCAATGAGAATGGACAGGTTAAGTATCAATGCTAACCTTCTACCCAATAGAACTAGGGAAGTTAAGGACTTGGGGTGGATTATCAATACCTTTACAGTATGTCAAATTTGCTGGTCACTGAAGTTTAGCATTAAGAAATATCAGAGAGTATTAAGCAGCAACAGAAAATCCCATCCCTGCTACTGAGTCTTGGTAACAGCAGAAGCTGACACTCAACTCAAAGCATGTTATGGGCTTGCTTTAAAGAAAACCCCAAAAACCAAAAAAATATCCACGAAGCTTCCCCCCCCCCCCCGCCAACAGGTAAAATTATGTTAGTTTGGTAGTATTTTTCTCTATTTTTTTTAGTTAATCGCACACACACATATGTAGAGCTCTTTCTCACTCCAGTATGAATATGAGCTACTTGTCAACAGCACAGATACAAAGTAAAGTTGCAGGTGTTAGCCTGCTACATTGTTGCTCTAGTTTGACCTGAATTTAAGAGCATAAGCAGACTGTTCAAAACATCCGCAAATTGGGCAACAGGTACAGTGGTTTATCTAAAGTGCTATGATCCAGTATTTCATATTCAGATATGAATTAATGTGATTAATGCACATGTACTTCCCCCCCTCCCCCCCAAATAAAAACACAATCAGACACGAAATTCTAGCCTGTACAAAGCTGGCAGCAGTACAGCTAGATGACTTTTTCTTCAGAAACCAAAGTTTTAGTAAGCAACATCTTCTTTTATTATAAACAATATGTACCAAATTAAAGAGAGCAGACCCTCATAATCTGTCCACTGCTGAAACTTTTTTACATCAGAGTACAGAGGACCAAAAAAAAAATTAAATAAAAAAAATCCAAGCTGGTCACAGGGTTTACAGTTTCCAGAGCTGTACAACTTTAAACACAAAGTGGAATTGACTACTCCGTTTTCTACAGTGCAAGGGGGAAGACTGCGAGATAAGGGAACAACTTTCCAATGCATCTTTTAAAGATCAGGCTACACCCTCAAAGCATTTCCACATTAACTGAAAATAAACGTAGGTGTATGTGTAACACGGTCCCTTACAGTACTAAGGGTTAGATATAAATTCAAAGTGCTGTACTATTGTTTCTTTTTACAACACTGGAACCTTTCTCCACCAGAAGAAAGGGGAATCCTATCACGAATTATTTTTACAATATATTTGTATTTAAACCCTCTTGCTACCCCCAACTTGAAAACCTTTGCTGTTCCAAACATTTTTCCCTCTTCACTCCCAGTACTCTACCTCAGTTCTCTCACCAGTATTTTTATTAGTGAAGATTTTACATTTCTTACCACAAAATACAGTTGCAATCAGCATCACGTTATCTAAACATCATACTCCTGAAAGTTGAGATGCCTCACAGAAATAAAAGACAGCACAAACAACCGAAATCTTAAAAACATATGCCATAATATTTAAGAAACTGTAACAATTTGAATCCTGCATAAGTCTAAAACTCATGTTGTATCCACCTCGAAACAGATCTTAACCATCTATAAGAATACACATAAATCATCTAAATGTATGCAAAAAAAAGCCCCTTTCGGTTTCTGGCCATCAAGCCTTGCTAGAAGTCATATAACGCCTTTCACACTATCACTAACCTCAGCTGAGGATTAAGTTTGTCCAGATAGACATGCACAGTAAGGCCAGCAGTGGTATAACAAGAGAAACCATGAGCTTTCAAGGATCTTAAAATAGTGCCAATAACCTACTTTAAACTCTTATCTTCAGTCAAGAGCTTTGGTGCATTCAGTCTTGCTTCCAGACACCAAGACAGAACACACAACTTCAGGAATCTCAATGGCTCTCCCCTCTTCTCATTTTGCCTCAGTAAAATTCAGTCTTTCTTATTTACTGACCTAAGACACCCAAGTCAGACTCCTGAAGCAATACTGGTCATCACACCATGTGGTCAATCACTTGCAGCTAAATTCATAAAGCTGAAGCTCAGTTTTCAGAGGAAGTGCTTTGAGGGGTTTTGTTTGCTTGTTTGAAGGTCTCCTCCCATAAGGACTGACCAGCAATTTCAGCTTAAAGTTTCCAGCTTAATGGTAATGCCATCACTCTGCACAAAATTTCAGAAACCCAGGCAGGAAAGCTTCATGAGGCCTGTGCACACCAGTTACTGGGGAACATACAATTTTAATGGTTAAGACAATCCAGCTGTCCTTCCTGAACATAAGTTTTAATATTTAGCAGAGAAATGCCAGGTCATTTGGACCATTAATTAAGTTTTTAGTAGTTAGTATGAGGTGTTCAAGGTGCCTGACTTTGCTCCAATACTTATGTTCAAATCTGGTTTGGGTAACAGACCTATGAAAAAAGTGGCTCTCTACAGCAAAAGAAACATTTATACACTTTCTGCTAACTTTCGACTGAAACTTGAGTTCTCTCACTCTTCTGTATGTACAGAACAGTGAAGGCAGTGTGCCTAAAGACAACCATCTACGACATTCCTAACAGTTCCAGAAGTTTCTCAAGCCTAAACAAAATAAATTTCTACTGAAAACAGCAGTCAGCATTTGAACCAAAAATTAGGCTTATTGTTATTCTAGAGACAAAAAATAATTAAGAAATTTGGTAAGGTTGAGTCAGAAGATATCAAATATCAAACCAGAACTAGGAATCCCCTGAAGCATTTCAGTCTAAGAGATTAGTTTGTCTCAATGTTGAAATCTGCTCAGCCCAAAATAACTGAGTTTCCAAGTTCTGTACAGTACCTCCACGTTAACTGGTATAAATCAGGTCTTTTTTTGAGTGACATTAAGTCCTGGTTTCAGTTGGGATATAATTAATTTTCTTTGTAGTAGATGGTATAACACTGTCTTGGATTTAGTACGAGAATAATGTTGATAAAACACTGATGTTTTTAGTTGTTGCTAGGTAGTTGTGGGGTCTACACTAAGTCAAGGACTTTCCAGCTCTCACACCCTGCCAAATGCACAAGGAGCTGGGAAAGCACAGCCAGGACAGCTGGGCTAGACTGGTCAGAGGTATTCCCTGTCACACAACATCATGCTCCAGATATAACTGGGGAAACTAGCTGGGAGGTGGGATGAGAGACTGGTCATCAGAGCTTTTCTTCACAGGTGGTGAGCAGCTACATTTGTGCATTACTTATTTATATTACCATTCTCTTATTAATGTTATCTTCCTTTTCTTTATATGATTAAACTGTCTTAATCTCAACCCATGAGTTTGTATTGTTTGTTTTGGGTTTTTTTTTTCATTCTCTCCACATTCCACTGCGGGGGTGGGGGGATAAGCAAGCAGCTGTGTGGTACTTCGTTATCTGCTGGGGTTAAACCACAGCACATTAGAAGACTGAGAGGTATTACAAAAATCATATATACTTGCCATCTAGTTCCTCTGTATTCCATCTAATATGTTAATCCTCAATATACATCTTTACATTAATTTCTTTTTAATAGAGTTGTTGCTTTAAGGCAACTGCTCTTCTAAAGTAGGTCCTGTGCTTTACAAAGTTAGGAATAATTTAATTCCTTTCACAGCAGTCTACCAAAACCTGAGCCTCCTCTGTTCAGAAAAATACTATTTACCCACCCCCAATCTGTACAAGCAATTTTAAATACAGTGTTGTACACAGTCACTAATTAATAGTCAAGAAAACAATTACTTTGTATATGTCTATAGCAAAGTTCAGTGAAGGAAAACATATAAGAAATCTTACTTCAGAAGTCAGACTATGCATGACAGTCTACAATAAATGCCTGGAAAAAAACAATTCATGACATTCCAAAGCTCCAATATAATAGTTAGCTATCAATACAAAAAATATTTAAAATGTATAGCACCTATGGCACTTGAAAGTGTTCAGATATGTGACTTAACACACTTTTCCACTTCTGGTTTAAGGAAGAAAAAAAAAAAGCCTTCTGCAATGATTCCAGCAGTTACAGAAGTTCAGAAAAGAAGCTGTAAGTGCAATAAGGGGGTCAGAAAGGCCCAGGTTATGTTGGAAGACTACATCATCAACTCAAATAAACAAAGCTGCTGCTTCACTAAGTCAGTAGCCTTTCTGGTAAAACCTAGCCTCAATTTAAACATATGAGCAGCTTACGGCTCTCCGTTTCTCCCTAGCATCCTAAATTTCAGATAATCCACAGGAACAAGTATTCTGTACCCAACATTTCACTAAAATGCATCTTTGTACTAGGGGAAATAACTTTGTCTCTAACCTGCTTTTTTGTACAACTGAAAACTGAAGAGTCATCTCTTCACACAAGATGATAATGGCAATTGTAACACAAACAGATAGACTCCTAGGATGAATTTAGTAATTTTTCAAAACATTAAAAGGCTTTTACAAATGCCAGCTATCAGCATCACCAGAACCCGAGCTTGCTTCCTAAGTACTTACTAGTATAATGTTCTCTTTGAAGTCTTGACTGAATAATATACTCAATCATTCCAAACATACAAGTGACAGAATACAGAATCTGGGAAAAAAATTGCTCTTCCTCACTAAAACAAGCCTCCTATATTAGTGAAGCTGCCAAGTGATGTTTATACTGAAAATAGCAGGATATTAGTGCAAATATAACTATGTAGTGTTGAGTCTCTAGTTAAAATATCATAAACACCTACATTAACAAGTTCCGAATGACCTGATAATTCTTAAAGCTGAAGACTTCTATTATTAAAATTCATAAAAGTAGTCCATACTTTAAAAAGTTTTTTATTAAGCACTTGGAATTTATGTAGTCACAACAAAATAAACTAAGAATGAAAGCAGGCAGAATAAACACCCTCCCATTTTCCTAAGGCCAAAAAAGCCTAGTCAACTTCAAAGCTGGTTTCTGGTAATTTTTAACTGCCATAATGAACACGTACAAAATTTATCTATACAGACATTGCAACCTCATTATACAAGCATTAGAAACTACTTGGCACCACGATTTTCCTTTTTGCATTCACCGCCTGTGTTTTTCCTGCCATAAACACTTTCAGGTAAGTTTGTCACCTGTTATCCACCCCACAACTAATTTAGCAGCATTTCAGATTAAGACAAGCACGGCTACTCCTCACATACTTAAAACACCGAGTAATCTTGAATAATAACAGTGAAACAACATTGAATAATCTAAAATTCTTTACACTTTTACTTCAACAGCAAAAACCGAAACAAACAAAAACTTAAACCCATAATAAAACCCCACAAATCTAGTATATAAGTATGTATTATTCCTAAAAGCCACTTGAGCACCGACCCACCTTTATTATAAGTCGCTCGACTTATAATAAAACACTAATTTTATGGTCTGAGGAACCGAGGACCAGGAAGTTTTGTCGACTCAACTCAGCCATCAAGACGTCAGCAAGGGAAAAGAAAGAGGGGGATAAGAAAACCCCAGGGGGTGAAGGAAATCAGCTAAGAAACTGGGTTGAAATCACGTCCCATCTTGTATCGATGACTACCCAGCAGGGTTACAGCACAAGGCCCACTTTTGCAGTGGGAAAGCCCCCCCGGCCTCCCGGCGGCGGCATGGCGGGAGGGGGGGCGAGAGGCCGCCCCCGCTACTGCCGGCCAGGGGGCGCTGCCTGCCCGGGCCGGCAGCGCGCTCCGCTCAGCCACCGAGGATCGGGTGGATTTTGCAAGGACGGCGGGCTCGGCTCCGATCGCGTGTTAGAACCAGCGCCTGTGCCTCGTTTCTCTTCTCCCACCTCCTTCCCCGAACCCCACCGGAACAAGGGAAAACCATTCCGCCGGCCACGGGGGAAAAGGCTTTAACGGGACTCTTGAGAAAAAAAGAGCTTCACCTCCCGCAGCCGGGGCAAGAAAAGGATAAATACGTTGCACTTGGCCACTTCGTATGGCCCGGCTCAACGGCGGGTCGAAGAGGCCGACGGCGGACATCCGCCCCACGGCCGCCCGGCCCCTCACGCCTGCCGCTAGGAGATCGCGAAGGAGAAGGCGGCAACAACAACGTAAAAGCCAGATCAGCATCTCCTTCAGGGCTCAGAGCTATGGGGGGGGAGACAAAAATAAAGCAGGCAGCTCCTCCGCGGGCTGGGCGGAGAGCAGCGGACCCACAGCTCCTCACACTGCGGCACCGGAAGAGCCCAGGACCGGAGCGGGGACAGCCGAGAGGGGGAAGGGCGAGAGACAGCAGAAAGGGCCCAAGCGGGAAAGGAGCACGGGGCGCTGCGCGGAGAGCGCTGAGTAAGGGCCGGCAAAACACAGGCCTTAAAGACACTTTCCAACTTACAACGGCATCGTCTCTCCGGCCCCTCCTCCTCCTCCTCCTCCGCCGCCGCCGCCACCACCACCGCGTCGTCCCCTTCTCCCTCCTCCTCTTCGCCTCCTTCGTCCTCCCCCACCACTGCCGCCTCCGGACCGGTCACTCGTCCCGACAGGAGCCGGGAATCGTGACCATGGTACAGGCCGGGGTCAGGCCTCAGAGGGAGTAGAAAGCTGCTCAGTAGACCCGGCCGCCGCCGCTTCACTTTCCTCTTCCCCTCCGGCCTTCTAACATGGCGCCCAGACGCTACCACAGCAACGTTCTACACCGGGGGGGGCCTGACGCAGCGGCGCAACAACCCCCGCACGCCGCGCACGCTAAGTCGTCCACGCATGCTCAGGCGGTCGCGAAGCCGAAGTGCATCCTGGGAGCTGTAGTTCCGGCGGGAGACGAGCCGGAGTTTGAAAACAAAGCGCTAACGGCTGCGGGGCGGTGCCTGGCCCTGGCGTGTCCCGGTACGGGTGGCGGAGTGGGGCCGGCCGTCGGCAAGGGCTCGGCCCAACAGACGGTGCGCCTGGGCACCGGGGGATTCCGAGCTGGGGAAAGCGAGGGTTTTAATTACGATGGAACCACACGCGGCAAGGCCGCTCTCGCGTTGCCCCAAAGGGCTGCCGCCGGTCGGCGTGCCAGGAGTCACCGTGGGGCGCGGAGGGCACCCTGCCCTCGGCAGCCCCGGGGAAGGCGCGGCGGCGTTTCTAACCGTCCCACGCGGGCCCGGCTAAATCTGCCGGAGTCCCGCTTGCTACGGAAGTCCGAAGCCAACCGTGTGCCCACCTTTTGTCTCCGGCAGCGGGCTGATGGCGGGTTTTGCGCCCCGCACAAAGCAAGGAGATCCTTTCCTAACAGCCGGGTCTGAGAGCTCTGCCTGCAGCAGGCTGCATCAACTTTAGAAGATGTTAAACAGGAAAAACAAGAATCACACTTTTTACAGGTCGGCTTAAAACTGTTCTCAGAAAAGCAGATGTATTGCAGGAACTCTACCAAAAAAAACCCCAACCAAAAACCCACACAAAAATCCCAAACTGCTGCTTTTTTTCTTTTTCTTTTAGTGTCCTATCTTCATCTTTACTCTGAAACTTAAAGTGACCCACTGCTTCATCTTCAGTTGCTTCACACAATGAATGGTAACGTGGACTGGCAGCATATAGGAAACTTAGATCCCAAAGAACCTGTTTCTTTAGCGTTGGATAAGATGGGTCACAACTCTGTTCCTGGCTCTCATTACTGACTTGGCTGTGTGAAAACAGATTAAATAAAAACTTTTTGCAAAACAAATAAAAAAAATCTGAATAAGCACGTTGTGGATGAATACATCTAAAATTATAATACAAAAAGCAATAGATAAGTGTAAAATGTTTCTGTTAATGCCATTCTTCCAGCTCTTTCCCTTTTTTCCCCCTTGTCCCAAGTAGTTCTTGCTTTCTGTTTGGACAAAATCCCCTAATTGTTTTATACCAAGTGTTACCAGTTTCGGCTCAGACAGCGTAGATATCAACAATTTCTGTGAAAGGTGTATGAAGTTGGTAAAAAAAAGGGAATGGCAGTCACATGCTGTAAAGTCTAGATGCTTCAAGAATCTATAAAAAACATCTTTATCTTCATCATTAAATATTTGATAAGAGCCACACCCATTTGATTCCAAAGAAAAACCCAGGTTTTATGACACACTCTATGGCAGGTAACTGTTTACCAGCCAGTCTTCAGGGCATCACAAGACAATTAGATTGTGTAACTTTGTGCTCCTTGGTAGCTGGGAGGGGAAATAAGAGAGCTTGCTGCTTCCATATTTCCATCTTGAGTGGAAACAGTTTTGTAAAGAAAAGTTTTGGTTGCTGCCTACCTATGTTCATTATGGACCAGGATAAGAATATGATGCCATGAAAAGCTGAAATCAAAACTTAATAGTCTTGGTGACTATTAAGGAGGAATTCTGTACTGCCGCACTGGGCGCACAGGGAATGCTCCTCCTATGTGCCCGAATGAGCCAGCTGCACCGCTTGCGGGCAGGTCACACACACATACTCACGACCTTTCCGAGAAAGGATTAACATATTCATTCTTTTCCCAGAATCCATTATCATAGGTTTCCACCCTTTCCCCCATGTTTCCTACAGTCTTTAGGTGGTATTCAAGGACCCTGGTGCTCATTAACTTCATCCACTCATCTTCATCACTGTGCTGAGAACTATTGCCCTTATCTTCCTTTTCTTGTTTACCTGAGCCACATGACTGATCTTGGGTCCTTGAGTTTTGTTCTCCATTAGATTCAGCCCACTTTTCAATATATCAAATAGAATGTGCAACTGAGAACAATTTTGGAGAGAGAACAGATTCTTAGGGTTTGCAGTTTCAAATAAAACGAATTAAATACACATGTGTAAATTAACTGATATGTGTAGTAAAAGGTACTTCTGTAGAAAGAATAGTAAAAACCCAATACAATATAGTAATAAAGTATGAGAAATAACAATGGAGAATACATAATAAGCTTAAACAAAAAAAATCAGAATTTTTTTTTATTAGTATTAGGAATGTTCTTCTACTTCACAATTTTGAAAGCTGTTAGGATTTTATATTTTTATTTATCTCATTCCATATCAGGACTGTTCTTGAAGAGATATTCAGCCTATAAATAGAAGAGTTTCAAAGTTACATTTATTTCCAAGTCCCCAGTTTTAAACCATATACCAAATAACAAAAATATAGTGGATAACATAGCTTTAAACTAAATTGCAGAAAGTATAAAATGGCTCTAAAATGTGATTTCTGGCAGATATGTCAGAAAAACCTCTTCCCCACAAATAATATCCAAAATACCTCATTCTCTCTTTTGGTAGCAGTCACCCCATCTCTGTCATAGGCAAGAGAAGGAAGTGAGCTATTTATATCAGGTTTGTTGTGCCATGGAAAATCCTAGGATCTAATTTCTGGACCCAGAAGAGTAGATAACACACATCTTTAAAAGTTACGCAGGAAGCAGGGCAGACCTCATGTTCCTGGTAGTTGTCACTCATCAGTAAAGAAAAAGGTTAAAACAAACTTTCCTTAGAGTCTGGAGTGGCACACATCACAAATTCTTTCATTTTAAGTTTTTGCTCTGTTAATACAATGTTTCTTTTCATTAAACAGTGATAGCTTGTTAATAACCTTCTTAGGAAGTGCAGGAAGAAGTGTAGCACAGCAATAACTTTACAACATCTGAATTCTTGTCTGAATGCAATGTAGACCCTGCGTTCAACTGAAGGTTGAACTAGGTAGCTTCTTGAAGTGCTTTGCAGCTGGGATTACTCTCTGAACCTTTCACAGCATTTACTCATTAATTTATCTGTGGATTGTGAAGGGAATTACTGAAGAGCTTTCCTAATTCTATTGTGCCTAGAGGGGTATAAACCAGATGTAAAGTGATGTCCCCATTTCTGCAGGCCTCTGTCACAGCCGAATTGGAAGCGTACCTAATACATGCAGAGAGCCCGCACGAGGAACAGATTCTGTCAGTGATTCTTGTCCTGTTACTCTTTAGCAAAGCTGGAGCTTACCTGATACAGAGTATCCATTGATCCTATTAAAAAGTAGGTGCTGGGGAGGTTAGTTTTCACAGTAATTGCTACTGCTCCCCAGAATTGCAGACATTATCACAGAATCAGAGAATGTTAGGGCTTGGAAGGGAGCTCTAAAGATCATTTAGTCTAACTCTCCCCTCCCCCCCAGCAGGATCCCCTAGATTAGGTCACACAAGAACATTAACAATCCATTAATTAATTGCTATCATGGCAGCAGGAAAAGAGGGGGGAGGAATTTAAGTCTTTGCGTTAACAGAGATTCTTTGTGTCTGCGTGAATATTTTCATGACAATTTTTCAAACAAGTTTAAGAAAACAAATGTGATCACCTTACCAGAAAATCAACTGGATCATCTGGCCTGATCCTACAGCATTCGCTTATCCCTCGCATAAGTGTGGGCATGACATTCTTCATTAAATAGTTTCTTAGTGGAAGAGATTGGGCCTCCAACAACTCTTGTTCTTGTCTTTTCACTTCCTCCAGATGTTTATTCTATAAATAATTAACAAGATCATAAAGAAGAAGGTTATAATATCTACAAAATAGCACTTGACTAAATAATAAGGGCAACCTAGAGAAAAAATAGTGCTAGAATCTGTAGAAAGAACTTTAAAACTCACAACTTGGCAGAAAAAACTTATGAGCTGCTTATTAAATTTATAGCACACTAAGGACAGAGAATTGAACATGATGAACACAGAAATAATGTCCTTAGAAAAACTATTTTATTTTTACTTTTTTTCTCTCTTTAACACCTAAAAGGAGGTTAATTCTGAAGTCTTCCAGTGCTCCTGTTTCCTTATATGGCAAAATGGTTGGAATACACTTAGGAGAACTGGAAGGAGAATTTTTTACTCAGTAGAGAACCCTGACTCTAAATTGTGTTGTAAATTGTGTTGAGGCTTTGCTTGGTTGGTTTTGGTTTGGTTTCTTTGCTTTGTTTTGTTTTATTTGATATATGTCAGTTTTCAGGGGAGAGTTAAATAAATTAAAACCAAAGTGCATTACATCTTTCTACAGCAGCTAAATTTATTCTTGAATTCAGGTTAAATCAAATACAATGACTACACTCAAAAAGTAAGAGGGGTGGGGAAATAAAACTGCTGAGAGTTTTTCTTTCTTTGTTTCATTTGGTAGCTCTTAATAACATGCATACTTGCAGTAGCTTTAGCCATATGATTGATTACTCAAAACCAGTTTTATTGTCCCCTCTTCTCTGATTTTATTCATCAGTAGCCTGAATCATATCTAGAAACAGCAAGCAGATGATACTGTGAAGGCTGCTTTTCTATACTCAAGGCATAACACTAAAGCAATGTTCAGATAAAACTGATACACGGGTATCTGGAAAAGATATTTACCTTATTTAATCAATCCAGGAGGGCTACTGAATAAATCCTGTAAATAGTCTTCAGCCACTACTCAAGGAAGAGCAGCTAATCTACAGTTTCAAGGGCAAATGAATAGTTGCTTAGAAATCCTGAGCATCTGCCCATTTACAAGGATAAACTTAAGCACTCATTTAATTTAAACACTAGCTTTGAATAAAGCAGTGTGTTCTCTTGAAAGATAGATGGCTTTGGATTGAATATAACTAAAAATGTATTAACTACCTGCACTAATTTTTTTGACAGTTTTATAGAGAGCACAAAATTATATTTAATGTTGAAGTTGTAAATAAGGATAGAGATAACAAGGAAACTTATTTACAGACCAACACCAGAGCAATGTAAATGCTTCTTTAAAGTGAGTATTTTCAGCTTATTATTTCCCCATAGACATGTATGGACATCCAATGTAAGAAAAGGATTTATCTGCAGAATGATCAGTTCCTTTTTAAATAGCTCTAGAAGTAGACAACAGAAGAACTGTCTTCCCGTGAAACAACTTGACTTTGGGTGTGAACCAGAACATTCTTATAGTATGCATTTTAGATTAAGTACCTAATATGTCCTTAGGCGTTACAAAGTCAATAAGGAAGAAGCATAGTGGAAATCATGTGAGGTCAGGTAGCCCAAATACCAATTACTTATAAAAGTTTTAGCAAACAAATAGAATTCTTCAGAGTGTATCAAGTAGTTCTCACTGTGCTGAGGACTCAGCTACCAAAGGGGTTTCTCTTGCAGGCTCTTGCAGTACAGAGTGGAATATTGATCACTATTGAGTTAAAAATCGTTTGAAAGGCATTATAATCCAGATTTGGTCAGCTGTTTCAAAGTGAGGTAAATACAAAAGTCCTGGGAGTCTGGTTATGGAAAATCACTATTGGTTATAGTAGTATTGATAAATGGTAAAAGAGCTACAGGACAGCAACACCAAGAAGAGTATCATAAAAGTATTTTAAAGACATGCTGATACCAACTTGCAAAAACATGTGCTGCCTGTAATCAAAAAGAACCTTTATTCTTCAGGTTGGGCCTCAAAATGCACTGTGAAGACAGTCTAATACAGATCTAAAATATAAGGAACTAGAGAATTTATGCCACACTTTCCAAGTGTATTTACATAACGGATTGCTGGAAGCCATCAAATCCCACATAAATAATAATGATTTCTGAAAAAAAAACCCCATATTAACCTACCCACTCTTCCCAATTTGCCATCCTTTCATCCCTTTCCTCAGCTTCTTTACGCTCCCTTTCAGCTTTTTCTTGAGCTTCTTTGACAAGACGTTCCTCAGCTGCTTTGCGTTCCAAATTCTCCTTTTCTTCATCTGACAATCCGTAATTCCGAGGTTCCCCGATTTCTTTGATGATCTCTTTTACAATCAATCTGTTCTCTGGATCTTCTAATTTGGCTACATCTTTTTAATAATACAAGAGAGATCTTTTTAAGGATTGTGTCAATTATGATTACAAAATAACTCAAGATCAAAAAACCCATGGTGATCACATTTGAATTTTCAAGTAATAAGACCTTGTTTCCAGTAGCTTATGTCAGGTTTTTGCTACAGAGAATAAAGATTTTTACATCTTGATTTTCCTTACCATTTTCATATGAAATTGTTTTTCTTTTTAAGATGATATAAGGGAGAAGTGTATTAAAATAATTTTTACGAGTATTAGGTTTGTCAGTTGGGGCTTGCCTAAGTTTTGAAAACTGAAAATTATGTCTTCAACTATCAGAGACGTTCTTTTCACCAATCTTAGGTCAACTTAGCCAGTTGCATATAACTATCAGCTTTTTACCCATTCCCAGCAAAGGTTACTCAATAGGTTGTTAGGATTTGGCAACAAACTCCAGTTTTCACTTATCCAGGTTTACAAATACTGACACTTAATCTCTACTGGAAATCTTACTTTGTTATTTCTACAAACAAATCTGTTGCTTCATGTAGGAGTGCAGAGACTGGGCAAGACCTTCTCTTTAATTTTATTCATTTTCCCTTTTAATTGCTAAGGAGGCTAATTGCATCTGAAACTTGGGGGAAAAAAAAAAAGAGTAAAAAAAACCCACAGAAAAAGGGAGGGAGTTTCCAGGGCTTTCTGGGCCCTGTATGCATGCAGTGTGTGAGCCACCTGGCAGAAAGGGTATGGAAATGTACATTGAAAAGAGGCAAAATGGGTATTTCAGGTATCCAGAGAATCCAGAGATAAGGGGCTTGTTCAGTGGTGAGGGACTGGAGATGTAAAGACACCGAAATGGGTGTGGTGGTGTAGCACACACACCACATAGGTTCGGCCCCTTGAGCCATACAGTACTTGCTGCAATTTCTCCCTGTCCTGGGCCAGATGCCAGGGCAGCAGATCAGAGTCTTAAGGCACTACTGGACCTGCCTGGCTCTTGATTAGCTTGGCAATGGTAACATCTGTACCTGGGTCACAGTGCTCTTGCTTCCACTATTGTCTGGGAACAATAATGACATCAATCACCTGTACACCTGTACCTGGATCAAGGCCTAAAAACGGGGGTGATGTCAGAAAAGTGCTGAGTCTGTACAACTGGTGGAAAGTACAGGAATATTTTGGCATTTGAGCTGGGTCAAAGTGGAAAAGTATAAACGTATCTGTGGGCCCAAATATTTCTGTCTGTCTGCATGTACCTGCATTTTTAATGTTTTAATATATATATAAAACTACTTATACACGTTAAGTAAGCTAGTGTGAATCTTGTCATCTTCTAATCTGTAATTAAGTCATTTTTAAATCATAACATATTTTACTGTATTATTCCTAAATCTTTAAATTAGTCAATCATTGAGTGCTGTTAAAATTCAACCTTTAACTCATGCTTTTAATAAATTCTGAATTGCTACTAAATCATAACCACGTCAAACACTTTGATCCATTACAATGGGTAAGGAGAGCAAGCAGAGAGAGGAAAAAACAGATCAGCTACAGTACAGAATTTAGATGAGAATCCAGTACTCCCTACTCCACAGTCCTCTGCTGTATGAAGTTATTTTGAAACCAATTGACAAAGCGTGCTTTACATTTCTTTCCAGTCTCTAATTCACACCAAAGATAGTTGTCCAATACTAACACCATTATTCCAAGGATTTAAGTGTTTGTGATTTGGACCTGAAGTCCACATTCTGATAATGAAATGAGGAGGAGAAAACTAACATAACTCTACATGATAAAATTTCTTTTACAGTTGCATCTTTCAAAAAAAAATAATCAGGAATCATGATCCTTAAGTATTCCAAATTAAAAGAACAATACATTTTTGGTGACAAGCAATCCATTGTTCCTACAGTTTTAGCTGCACCTGGATATATAAATTACAATGCAAACCACTTTTGTAGTCAATTAAAATATTACTAAGAATTCTCTCAGCATTGAATTTTAGGTCTCAAATATTTCTTAAGACAGCTAAGCAAGATTTTGAATGCAAATATTACAGCAGTCATGGTTTGCGTTTATCCTCAAAAATAAATACCTTTTAAATAAAAAATGAAGTTAGCACTGATGCTAACTGAGATGAAAGATTGCCAGAAAAGGCATTCATAAATTAAGATTGTGAAAGAAAATTGTTGTTATGACTTTAATATGCCTTTTTGCGTATGATCTAATATGCCTGTATCACCATCCACAACATGCAGATGAGAAAAATGAGACACAGGATAACTGACTTGCAAACTTCATGCAATGAGTCACTGTAGCAAAGCAGGGTTTCCGGAATCTTGAAGCCCACTCCTTTGTTCTAATCATATTTCAGACTGAGAAGAAATAATAATCATAAAAGCAATTCATAAAGCCATATGTTATGATTTTCTAAAATTAAGGTGGAAGAAAGATTTGATTGAGTCGATATTTTAAAAAATCAAGCAAAATTTTTTAACTATTCCCTACTAAACTCCTTCAGAATATGACTAAGAAAGCAGTTGGTGCTTTGCTTGAATCTGATGCAACTTAATTCTATGGATCTGATAACCATCAGCTAGAATGGAGGAGTATTTGCAGAGTTTAAGGTTCCTCAGTGAAGTTATCTTTGGAATCTGCCCTTACCATTTTACAAGAGAAAGCTATATGCTTGCATACTTCAGTGATGTGAATAAAGAGGCAGTTCCTGAGATAAACAGGACCTAAAGACCACGCTCCTTTGAACATGAGAATCAGCACAATAAACAGAATCTAGAAAGCACTGAATGACACAATTGTGATACCTCAATAATTAAAATCAATAGGCTAGTGAATAGCCTTATTTGGAATGGGGTAGAGTTAAAAGTAATCTGGGCATAATTCTTAGCAGAGAACCCCAATACTCTATCATACAATTTACACCCCCACCAAAATAAAACATGATCTTGGACAGTGCTAATACTTGCATATCCATAAGTGTATAAGATTAGACTATCATCAATCGATGGCATCAAAAATTAATATTTACCATTTCTTATATTTATTTTTTGTAGTTGAATTACCTCAAATTTTCAATGATGATACTGACACACTGTTTTTTCCACTGATACACTTCTCAACAACACATGTATGGTCCTATTTGCAAAATAAACTCCATGACTGACATTAAATAAAAAACCCTTAGGAAATAAATTATGACTAAGGCAGTTCAACAATTAACTTCTCATAACTCATCTCTAATGGACAACCCGAGTATCAGCAGTTTGATTTTAGTTGCAGAATTTTCCTCTTTGTTCCATTTTTTCTCCCTCCCCACCTAAAGCCCCCCCATTTTTCTTAATGCTGTCACCATGATCTCACTTTTTTTGAATAATCAGATTATAGTAATCTTCTCAAGATTTCCAAGTGATCATGGTACTTTAGGTAGTGAGCAGGGAAGACAAATTTTCTCACATACATGTATACTGCAGAACAGATTGAGCCTTAGTCTCCCACCTTTAAATTCTAATCATTTTCTTTCATGCTTCATCATTTACAGATTACCCACGTATTGTCATGGCATCCGAGGATAGGTTTAAAGAAAAAAATATAAGCAACTATAATATTGAAAGTGCATGAAAATCTACTCTTAGACCTATCTGGAAAGATGTTGGTGCAGAGGTCAGTACCTTAAATTAGAAAATATTTTGATCATTTAGCCTAAAAACCCGAAAAATTAACCCCCCTATTTTTAAAAACAGGCTAACTGCAAGAAAGAATCTCAATCTTTATGAGTATACAGATATTTCTGCAGGTATATAATTAAATCTTAGTCGTATATGTATACTGGAATGTTAATTAAAATAATATTTATATGTACACACTTACTATATGATTTTTACTACATATATATATACACTTACTATATGATTTTCAATTTGTAACAACAAATTTTTATGCACATTTTAATCTACTAATTTTATTATTTCATACCAATTAGCTGAGGATGTATTTCACGTTCATCAAAGTAGTTGAGAACAGTCTTATCGTCTGTGTTTAACTCTCTGAAGAGATTAAGAGACTGCAGAAACCTGTCCTGGGTATAATGAGTTCCAGCAACAACACTCTCTGGCAGATTTATTATTCTGTTTATAAGGAATTCATCAGATGCAGTCAAAGAAATAATAAATTCTGTGAAGAAGAACACATTATCAGTACCCATATATATTATTTTTCCTCTATCTTACCTATTTTGTGTTAATAATAAATTTTAAACCTCAACTGAACAGAAATTTCTTTGAATTGTACATAATCTTTACAGAGAATATAATTATCAAATGCTTATATTCAACTTCTCCAGTTAGAGAATACTGAGATGCATCTGTAAAGATGTTACATATTCCAATTTAACTAAATTCTTTCTTAGCACTGTCAACAAGACTATTCTCGCAATATGCAGCACAAAAACCTTAAGAACAGCAACTCAGTGTAGACCAATATTTTCTCAGAAAACTATCATACAGTCAACACATGTGATAAGTATAGCAGGAAAAAAAATCTCATACATGGTGCAGTGCAAACAGCAATTAACACTGGAAAATGTTTGTCAAGTCATCAAAAGTCATCACCCTCTATTGATCTCTCAAATAAAGATGTATCTGCTGAATTAAAGTAAATTTTAATAAAATATCAAATAGTACATTAAAGATACTATGTGACTACATGCCATAAAAATTAGTGTCATTGTTATTTTAGTACTACTGGTAAACAAGAACAGCAGAAATCTCTTTCCTTCACTTCAGAACTCTCGTATTTCTAGGTTCATTAGGGTGAATTTTGTAGTATTTTATTAACTCAACAATTTATATTTATTAAATATGGCTTCATATATTTTATAACAATGTATTTTAATGTAATTGCTCAATAATACCAAAACCTGTGAAATTTGCAGAATCAAGCACAGGCACAGCCTACCCCCTCCACACACACACCCTGGCCCCAAGTGTCCCCAGAAAAACCTCAAAAAATCAAAGCCTCCCCAAAACAATAACAATTCCTAAAACACATTTTCTCTACAGCTAAGAAGATTATCTCCTTAAAACAAAAGTCCTTGTCATGGGAGATAAAGTGGTACTTCTCTAGCCCATCATAATAGTTTGTTCACATTTCCTATTTTCAAATGGTAGCTGAAAGTAGCTTTGTTTATAAATAACAGATTTTCCTTCAGAAGTCAGCAATTCATAACTGGTTAAGGACTTGGCAGAAGCATGCTTTTTAAAATCAAACCTTTGTCCCCTTCATGTAAGTACAAGAACTAAGTAATTTTTCTGAAAGTTATTAATTTTCTTCACTTCCCCTGAAGCCAGTAAATCATCATTTACTGACACACTAACCATTTGAGCTATTCAACCTTTGTACTCTCTTACACATCTCGTAATGCAAAGTAACGCAAATATATTGCTTGAAAGTAATCAAATCTTAAAAAAAAAAAGTAACCCCACCAGAATGAAGCCATTTCTGCATAGGCGAAAATCAGTCTATTTTAATTCCCATCCTAACATGCATTGAAATGAATTTGGGAATATCACACTAAAGATAAACTTGTTGGGTTTTAATCTGCCAAGTTCAGGAGCTCATGTTTATTCCATTAGTAGCTGCTGTAATCGCAACAAAGACAGCCACTACTATTGTTATCAGCCAAGAGTTGATGGCATTTTCACAAAAAGAAAAAAATGAACACCCACAAACTGAATCAAAACCTTCCTCTTGATTAGTTGTTCACTTTTGAATAAGAGGGTAGCAACATTACAAGGATTAGATATTTATTTTATGTTAAGTTAAATATGAACAGATGGAGTGATATTTTAGACTTCTCGTTGGTGGCAGCAGTATTTGAAAGCTCTTCTGTTTGTTTAAAAAGAAACCATCAAACTTACCAGGTATGATTAACTTATGACATTTAGGTATTTTGCTTTCAATTTCTTCTTCATCTTCACTTTCCACTAAAACAAAATTTAAGAATTGATTGATATTTTCATTTGAAGCAACAATATCATTATCTTTGCTAAAAGTGTGCCCAGTAAACACACAGATTTGTCTATATTCAAATTATAGTAACTGTTGTTAATTAATGTAATCTGACACCAGTTTAAAGAATTCAAAAACTAATTCATGCTGCCAGCCCATACAGAATTCTGCTTGGGACACTAATAGTTGTTTGCCTATACAGTGGTACACACACACACACACACATGGTTTTAAAATGTGTCCATGCTGCTGTCCTGTCCTCCTGCCAAGTACATTATTCTGCCAGAACCAGAGACAGGGCTCAGGACAGTGACTAGAAATGTTTTACAGGATGATTAAAATACAGTATAGTTAGTATGGTTAAAACTGTTTCTGCCTCAAAGTACCTGCTGTTCAAATAGTAAGTAGAACTGCCTGAAAATCATCAGCTGAGCATGACAGCTCAGCATATTAAACCAAACAAGACTGGTTTTTGTTTTCCTTCAAACCTCATGATGTAATTTACATATAGAGATGATTCTGGGTCTCAGTGTACGGATGGTGCTTGCTCACAATTTGAAATGTCACAGAACTCCTCTGAAGTCACATCTACTGTAGCTCATCCAATACACCCACTCTAATCTGGCTCACAAAACATACACTCGCTGGATCCCCTCTTTAGGCCACCCTTACGTATTATGAAGAAATTCCGCCTTAGAGTTTGCTTCAGTAGAATAGACCAACATAGAACCAGAAAGCATCCTCCATATTAGTGCATTTATTTATTACTTTGTCAGCAAAGTATGAAAACTACCTTGTGCTTAAATTAAATAATGTACATGACAATCCATCTAGCATTTTAAGCATCCCATAAAAACAACTTTCTGTCCTGCACTGCAGTCATTACAGTTCTCATGCACTTCAACTAATCTAGCACTGAGAACAATAATGATAAGAAAAATACTAGAAGCAGTAAAAGCAAAAGCAGCAGTACTTACACTTAAAAAGATCTTTTGCTTGGTCATAGGTTTCTGGGAACCCATCTAAAACATATCCCTGGTTCCTACATGGCATAGATTTGAGCTTATCCTTCACAAATTTAACAATATATTGATCATCTAGATGACCTAAGACACAAAAAATATGAGTATGTACCTATTTTATGGAAAAGTGATAATCTGAAATTATTTGACTAACATTTTAATTCTTTTATCAGAGAAACTTCTATTTAGATGCTAACAGTTTGTGTATTTTGATTTACTGGGTATTACATGTTGTCGACAATCTATGGACTACAACTATGTAGCAATGAAATAAAACTATAAAATGACATTTGTGTTTATAAGGATATAATTATTAGAACATTAAGGATACTAAACTTGAAATTAGTTTTTAGGATAATGTAATCAGATTTTAATAGAAGCAATGAAGAAGTATTTAAAGATTAACAATTAATAGCAACACTTAAAGGTAGTCTTGCAAAACAAACATGAGATAGGTTTTATAAGTATATAAGTGTCATTTTCAGATGAGTAGATTGAGATATGAAGTGGTTTATTAACTTGGCCTACAACACTAGAGTAAACAAGCGTGAGTAAAAAGCTTGACCTCATTTTCTGTCCTTTTGCAATCATTGAGTCCAGTTTCCTACTTTGTTTTGCTTTAGCTTTTAAACATTTTAAATATTTGTAAACCATTGTAATAATGAAGGTATGTTACCCTTTTAGAAGGCATTATTATTTTAAAAAACAAAGCAAAGCATGTGAAGAAATGCTGCCATGGATCTCATCACTGAAGATTTTGGCTGCATAACAATTTCATTGTTTGGTAGATGCACAAGATCAAAAGCAGGAAAACCTCTAGTGATAGAATGTATCAGTAAAGGGAGGGGCAGGGGGCATTTCATACTGCACAGAAAATGTCAAAAAACACATGACTTCATTCATATATAGATGGTAATTACTATTTTTCAGTAATGGCAACTTTCACGGACATTTTTCAATCTGCAGACTTTAAAAGTCTTCACAAGCTTCAGTAAATACTTTTTAGGTCTTAGACATGGCCAAAAAGAAGTATGAGATACTTAAAAAAATCCACAAGCTCCTATAACAGTGCACCAATTCTTTTTTTTTTTACTAGAATACTTTTCTCCTTTGCAACTTTGGTAAAGATGTATGTTATTAACATTCTTGCTTTTAGCAGAAATAAAAGTTCTATAGTTACTGATTTTCAATTTGCATAGGGTTGTACTAGTTACCTAAGCCTCATCTTAGTACTTTGTATTTCCTACCTGCATTCTGTTCCAAGTTTTCTTTTATTACAGCTAATAAACTTTGTGCTGCTTCTACATTTCTACCTTCCTCTTCTTCATCTTCCTCCTCTTCTCCCATTCTGTCAGAGTCCAGTTCTTTACGAGCCACAACTTGCTCCTGAAACCAATATCAGAACTATTAATAGGCTCAAAAATTCCATATCCAGCTTTATTTTATATATAGATGTAGTAAAAGGAAAACAAAATTTTAAAGTTCCTTTCATGTATGCTCCTAGACAGTGAGATAGAGTGAAACCTTCAGTCTCTAAAAAAGTTCAGCACATTCCCCAGAGGTGATTAGTATTTCAAGAGATATTTCCATTATAAAATAAAGAATTATAACTATTTTAAAAATTATTCCATATATTTTTAAATCAAAGAAATTAAAACAATAGCAATATTAGAAAACAGCAACACACCAAATTTGCTACTGTTTCAGAAATCACATCATTTATCTTAATATGATGTAGCTTGTAGAGTTTGCAGAGCTCTTCAGCAATGGTTGATTTGCCAACCCCAGGAGGACCATGAATGCAAACTTTGAGAGGCTGGGAAAAAAACCAAAAAGATATAACATGATTCAAACAATATGACTGTTTTTATGTAAAAGGAACAATCTTTTTACTATAACTAATAAGAAATAACAATTATTATAATTAAAAATGTATGAGCAACCTGATCTAGTTAAAGGTGCCCCTGCTTACTGCAGGGGAGGTTGGACTAGATGACCTTTAAAGGTCCCTTCCAACCTAACACATTCTATGATAAAAATGAAAATATATTTTAGTTTTATTAACACCAATTATCTTGGTGGGGCAAATATTCTATTATACACATGAAATAACTCTATTTCCCAGCTGAGGTAGAGATGCTGCCATTACATTTATCTTCACTTATTTTGCATCTATATCAGTCTTCCATGTGTATTTACTTAATTAAATGAAAGCTTATTTCTTATAACCATTTCTGTTGGAGAAAAGATGAAAGGAGCACTTTAAAATAGTGCACACCAAACTATTACCAGTAATCCTCGACTTTGCTTGTACTCCTTGACGATCTGTTCAATGTTCTCCACTAGTCCTGCCTGAGCAACCCACTTAATGTTGAAATTCTCTTTCAGAAACATAGATTCCATTCTCAGATTCACAAGCAACATATCCCAATGCATTTGCTGAGGGAACAAAGCCACATTCATTTACACTGTTAAGCTATGCATGTTAAAGAAATACTTAGTTTAGAACATTAGAAACTAGGATGGAGGCAGGGCAATAGAAAGAGTTAAAGCATGGGGAAAGAAGGTTTGCACACACAGCAAAACCAGACATTTTAAGCTTTTTAAAAAAATATATATAAACACTTTTTCAGGGAATATAAACATACTTGCAGGTAATAGCCTCTATCATAAGTTTATCAAGTACCACCTTAAAATTATCATGATTTTAATTAGTTTATTTCTCCTGTGAACAGTTTATCCCAGATAAATAGATGAATACAACATAATGTATGTATGCTGCATTCATATGCCTTAGCAGCATGTTGGTTTGCTTTTTTTTATCATTTTGTGTAGGTTTTGTTAGAGTGTCCCAGTAAGCTCAGTGCAGCAGTGACATCAATGTTTCACTTCTCTTCTAAATCACGCTGTAACTCCTCAAAACAGTTTGCTCTATGATGGTTAAATTTTATTTTCTAAATTTAAACTCGCTGTATATATTTTCAGGCATAGTTTAGGGTTATTTTTTCTGGTGAAAAAAGAAATAATACATTTCGTTACATTACAGTTTTAATTTTATATTCTTTACTTAAGTAATAAAAGGAGGAAAAAAGTACTAACTGTTAGTTCTTTGCTCAGGAATGCATTTTCTTTTGGAAGCTTCTCAATTTTTCCTGGTCCAACATTTTTACTGATACACTATCAAGAAAAAAAAAACAACCAAACACTTATCAAATAAGATTCTTAGAAAAAAATTAACAGTATTTCTGTGGATATAATACTTGCTTTAACTTTCATGTTACACTATACCTGAAAACTCAGTATACTGATTTGAAATAGACAGATCAAAGAACACTATATTAACTTTAATGTTAGTATTAAACAACTTTGGTTTGCTATATAATTCCTCTAGTACTTACAATAAAAAATCCCACAAACCAAAGCCAAACCAACCAATCTAAAAACACATAAAAGAGTTCAAAAGCTCTTACATCTATGTACAGCTTCCTACTGCTTAAGATCTATTGAGAGACCTGTTTTATTTTCCAGGAGTTTCACCTGAAGTATGTAATTCTGTTAACAAGTTAAAGTTAACAACGAGGAAGGGTTTCCAGATTAATGCCACCTATAATTCTCCATATAACGTTTCCATTTCATTGTAGGACAGGAATTGTTAGCTACTCCTGTAGCCCTTTGAAAGAGACTTAAATCCCTGTTAGATTCTATGAAATCATAAAAATGGATATAAAACATCAGATCAAATCTACATATATGACAGCATTCTGTCTCCAATGATGTCAACTAGTGGACACCTAAATGGAAAGTAAGTACGATAAAAGCATGTATGACACTCCTTCCAGATACTCTTCTAACCTAACTGTTTTCTGTTCAGGCAATTCCTAAAGTAGAAATAGCTGCTGCATATTTAAGCAACTCTCAAGGTATTTCTCCCCCACATACCTTTCCAGACTTCTCCTGGGCTGGCACAGCTCCCTGCCCACACAGCTCTCAGCAGCCCACTCCTGCGACATTCTTTCCACTGGGAACTTCCTCTCTCTACAAGAACTATCCTCTTACTCCTGCCCCCTATTTCACTATCCTCTTACTCCTGTGCTCTATTTCCTGTTTCTAAATAATCGTATACCTCTGAAAGGAATCAACTACTTTTCTTAGGGTGTCTAACTGCTTCTCAACAGTTTTTAGTGACATACTTCTTTGAAAGCCTTTGGGAAATTCATGCAGTGGCATCAGCTTGTTAACCCTTTATCCATAACTGTCACATTAAAGAACTTCAGAAGGTTTCCAAAACATTTTAAAGTACTTTTTGGAAAGCATTTCTTGGGAAAATATTTTACAAAAGTCACACTCACTGTTCCCAAATAGATCACATGTAGCCTTTAATAATTTCAATTTATTATTTCTAATACTGTACCTGATTTCTAGCCAATATTATTAGATATATCAACCTACAATTCCCCCAAAATTTCAGGAAATTATCTTTTTACATTGGCATCACATTTATCATCCTGCAGTCTTCAAGTGCAAGGAGAGTGCTAAACAGAAGGTTATATGCATGAATTAGCAGTTCAGAGTTATTTCATCCTTGAGGTATTTCAGACATCATCAGTGAGGACTACAAGACACGCTAATTTTCATTGTCTCTTTCCCAAACTTTTCTAAATAAATATCATGCAATGGCCTTATATGGCTAATAATGTAAGTTTCAATAGCCTCCACTCTTCTCCTCTAAGAATTTAATACTTTCAATATCTTTTCTGTTCATTTTTACATAATGCTCTTTCCTATGGTTGACCACAGCTGCAAAAGTTATTTTGACTTTCCCCTTTTCCATAGGAATGTTGACAAATTGCATTATGGTCTCTTCCACAGAATGGCTTTGCAACTACTAACTTCTCAATGAGACCCTATATATTTACCTGAACCAAAACAAAAGTTGCATCTTCCTATGAGCTCCCTAGCACACTGTTCCATGAAACACTCTTTAACCACAAAAATTGGGCTGTTACATTTGGTCCTTACGTAACATTTGCTCAATCTACATGAGCAAATTTCCTATTATGTTGTATTACCTATAGTACATATAGTTCAACAGTGTCATCCAGACTTTCTAGACTTAATTTCAAAATGCTTGGAAAACCAAGGTATCTTCCTCCAAAATGAATGGGAAAACATCTTAAAGACTTTGAGTATCTAATTACAGAACTATAAATCTCATAACAATTAATCAGAACTTTCTCAGGTAAAATTTCTACTTAAGTTAATGATAATACTGCAAAGGTTAATTCTGCCAAATCATGTCTAAATAATGTATTTTATTCAAAGGACAGAAGTCTTGGAGGATTTTACAATAATTTTCTATGTCATTTACTACACAGGAAGACTTAGGAATTTCTACTTCAGTAAAATGTATAGTTTTAAAAACCTTAAAGAGATCTGAAAAAAAAAAATTCTTACCTTTACTAATTCTTGAAGAGTGTGCATAGATTCATCTACTGCAAGTATATAGTGAAACTTTGGCCTGTGGTCTGCTACATTTTGTAACACTCTGAAATATAGCAAGTACAGTCAGGGCCAGTAGTTAGAGAAGCATTTCAGAATCATTACAAAGAATTTGTAAAATCCTGCAGAGCTTTTCAGAGCATGATATTCTCTTATACATTTTCCTTAACAAAGAATCACAGCTAGATACTTTATTTGGAAAGAAGTTCAAACGATAAAAAGTAACACCTGTAGTAGATATTAACTTAGCTTGCTGTAGAGCTCATGATCCTTTCCCAGTTCTGTGCAAGTTATCTGGATTCATACTGCAGATTAGTGTTGCTGGTAATTTCTTAAAATATAACATCAGTGCAGTAACAGTCAGATAAGTTTCCAGAAGGCCTATCTAGTACTGAGCAAACAAAAGTCTCTATGTGACTCTGTAAGAAGGGCCAAATAATGCTCTTAAGCCCACCCACCTCAATTTAAAAGCCTCAGTACAATCCAGTAGATTTGGGTTTGTTATCTTGCTGGATATCAGTTATTGTGCAGGGCAATTTTTTTTTTAACTTACGCTGCTAAATCAAGAACATGAATCGTTGGAAGAAAATTGTTTCCATCTCCAAAAACAGGTATTGCAGGAGTCTCACTAAGCCAACCTATCTGAAGATATAAACAGGGAATGAAGAGAGAAAAAGGTTGGCTCTAGTTAAAAAAAAGCATTTGTTTACTAGGCAAGCCTACATATTCATGATTTAAATTTCAGTTTCTTGAATGATTAATGGAACTGCAGTAAAGGAAACAATTCTTAATAAATACTGACTGGCAGCCTACTAAGAACAAACTTTTTATTTTAAGAATATTTGTTCATCTTGACAAATGTAGTTTTGTATCCCAAATAAAGTAAGTCCTTGGAAAAAAGAGACTATAATTTTAAGAAGAAAAGACATTTTTCCTGATTCCACTGATATAACAGACGTTCTCATTGTAAAATACATATGGAGATACTGCTCAAAAACTATGGAAAAACATAAAAAACATACAGAGCTAAAAAAGTGGAAATAATTTCCACTGTGGTCAAAACATTTCAAAGGGATCAAATAATCAGTTTTGTTCACAAAAACAATAAGTTTACTGAAAATGCATTTAATACCAGTGTGGTTTGCCCCTAGAAATAAAATGAACTTTCAAAACCAATTGGATGTCTACCTTAAAAAAGAAATGAAAGAGTCCTTCCCCAGCTCCATATTGATGTCCTGAGGCAACAACATAAGTTGAAAATTTGTGTTTGTCCTGTGAAGTAAAATCAACAAGTTTTTATAAAAATATGGTACTGCAAATGGGATACTGTTTTACCCTGAAAACTGAGTACTTGTGTACTAAATATACAAAGTGTGTAAATTATGTAACAATATTTATTTATAGATCAATTGTTGAATATCCTGTAGTTTCATAAGTCACATTGCTAAGATTTCCTTCAGAAAACCATTGCTCAATCAGAATTGACCTGTCTACATTTGAACTGAAATTCTAAATAAAATGTAAGCGTTAAAATAATTGGAAATGATATAAACAGGATAACTCATGTTATCCTGAAGTGAACAGGATAACTCATGTTTCTACTTCCTATTTCCAACAAAAATAGCACTGAAATTTATTGATGTTATTTTCTAAGTAGTAGTAGTAGTATTTGCCTAAAGAAGTGAGAAATGCTGGATTAATGTTTTAAGAATTGCTTTACTTTCATTTTGATATAGAATTTAAAAAAAAAATTATCTATGAACTATCTGTTTTCCTAACCACACATCACAAACAACCCACATCTTTTTTCTCACCATTACACAATATCATAAACTTCTCTGTTCTGGCTGCCTGTTCACATATAGGACCACGAAGATGATCAGAGGGCTGGAGCACCTGCCCTACAAAGAGAGGCTGAGGGAGCTGGGCTTGTTCAGCCTGGAGAAGAGAAGGCTGCGGGGGGACCTCATTGCAGCCTGCCAGTACCTGAAGGGAGCTTATAAGCAGGAGGGAATTCAACTTTTTAAAAGGGCAGATAATGGCAGGACAAGGGGGAATGATTTAAAGCTAAAGGAGGGAAGGTTTAGATTAGATATTAGGGGGAAGTTTTTTACAGAAAGAGTGGTGAGGTGCTGGAACAGGCTGCCCAGAGAAGTAGTGGACGCCCCGTCCCTGGGGGTGTTCAAAGGCCAGGTTGGATGGGGCCCTGGGCAACCTTGTGTAGATCCAGGCCTGAGGTTGGTGGCCCTGCCTGTGGCGGGGGGTCCCTTCAGACCCATGCCATTCTATGATTCTATATAATGTTACTGCTTGGATCGGTATTGATGATGGTTATACATAGAAAAAAAATATTTTAAAATAATCTGAAGGAGAAAAGCTTTCAAGAAAATATTTTAAATTAGGAGCAATCCCTTTGAAATTTTTAGGGCGAAAAAAAAAAAAAATTCTCATGTTGTAAAGATTTTATATATCTACATACCACTATGTAAAAGAAACTGCATTTACCAGAAGAAGGAATAAATGCCCACATTTGAGTTCTTTTTTTTTTCTAAAAAATGCATCTTTTGTTATCATTTTTATAGTATTTCACAAACATAAAATTAAGACCTCTGTTAGCCAATCTTTGATTGTATAAGTAAAGTATCATGTAAAGGGATGACAACAGTATTATATCTGTGTATGTTTTATCTGTTATAATATAAAACTTCGTAATAAAAGCTATCTCAACTTAGTTGAATGCCAGAGCTTGTTAGTAATCACAAAACCAATACAATTAGAAGAGATTACAGATAGCATAAGAGCTCCTCTGCTTAGTTTGCTTTGGTAGTACGATAATAACTGTTAAGAGCAGCAGCTCCCAGGATTGCTCAGCACAGACTACAAACATGCCCCAGGAGAAGACATCTTGTAATTGCCATCTCCCAGCAGGAAAAACCTGCCTCTTGTGCAAGCACAGGAGGTGCTATTTGTCATCTCCTCGAAGAAGAAGCATGTAACACAGGATTTTCTTCCATTTACCTTGCAGTAGTTTCTGCAGTAGCCACTTGTTGGAGATACACCACAGTTTGGCACTGAGTGCTATACTCCACTGAAATAAAACCCTCTAAAACTGGTTCAGAGAATGACAGAGCAGCCGGGGCTGGAAGGGACCTCTGGAGATTATCTAGCCCAAGCCCCCCTCTGCTACAACAGGACCACCTAGAGCAGGCTGCACAGGATTGTGTCCAGATGGGTTTTTAAAATCTCCAGAGAAGGAGACTTCACAACCTCTCTGGGCAGCTTGGCCCAACGCTCTGTCATCCTCAGAGTGAAATTGTTTTTCCTCATGTTCAGACAGAACTTCCGGAGTTCCAGTTTAAGCCCATTGCCCCTTGCCCTGTTGCTGGGCACCACTATAAAGAGTCTGGCCACATCCTCTTGACATCTACCCTGTAGATATTTATAAGCATTGATAAGGTCCCCTCTCAGTCCTTTCTCCAGGCTAAACAGCCCCATCTCTCTCAGCCTTTTTTTCATAAGAGAGATGTCCCAGTCTCCAGATCACCTTTGTAGCCCTCCACTGGACTCTCTCCAGTAGTTCCCAGTCTTTCTTGGACTAAGGAACCCAAAACTGAACACAGAACTACAGATGTGGCCTCAGCAGGGCAGAGTAGAGGGGGAGGAGAACCTCCTTCAACTTGCTGACCACACTCTTAGTGCACTCCAGGATACCATTGGCCTTCTTGACCACAGGGACGCATCGCTGGCTCATGGAGAACTTGTTTGCCAGGATTCGCAGGTCCTTCTCTGCAGAGCTGCTTCTCAGCAGGTCAAGCCCTAACCTGTACTGGTGCCTGAGGTTATTCCTCCCTATGTGCAGGACCCTACAATTGCTTTGGTTGAATTTCATTGGGTTCCTCTCTGCCCAACCTTCCAGCCTGCCCAGGTCTTGCTAAAGGGCACAGCAGCCTTGTGGTGTGTCAGCCACTCCTCCATGCTTAGTACAATCACCAGACTTGCCAAGGGTACACTCTGTCCCCTCATCCAGGTCACTGATGAACATGTTGAACAAGGCCAGCCCAAGCACTGACCCTTGGGGCACACCACTAGCTACCAGCCTCCAACTAGACTCTGCACCACTTATGACAACCCTCTGGGTTCTGCCATTCTGTCAGTTCTCAATTCACCTCACTGATCACTCATCACACTTCCCAAGCGTGCCCATGAGGATGCTGTGGGAGGCAGTGTCAAAAGCCTTGCTGAAGTCAAGGTAGATAAGTTAAAATCCTCTAAAAATATCTAGTGTCGCAAGTCACACTTACAACAAGGTACTACTTGAGATGCCTTGGATATACTTAATTTTAAAAATAAGACAATTAATATTAGGCAAGCTCTCTTTAAACAGAGCATATTTAGTCACAGGTAAAGACCTTCAAGTTCCTGTGTAATATTCATTAAAGCCACTAGATGTCAGATGCAAGCTATTATAATCAGCTCTTGACTTCGGGTCTTTTACATTTGCTAGTGTGATTCCAATAAAACGCTTGAAGTGGGAAATAGTACTGGGTTCAAGAATTGTGATGCCACTGAGAACAGAGCTGGGACATAAAGAGTTCTCCTGTCTGTGGTAGGCAGATTACTGATTCTGACCTTGGCAGGACCCCAGAGTCAGTGACTTCTGAGAAAAGCTACACAGCCCCAATTCCCTGTCACAGTGGTAAAGGTAAAAAATTGCTAGTGGTAAAAGCAAAGACCTCTAGCTTACAATATTGAATTTTAAGCAAAATATAGGTGGGAGATATACTAACTCACAGGGATAAAATCTTGCTTTAAGCAACAACAGCTATTAAATTGCACTCTAAACAGCTATCAAGGCGAAGAAACCTTCCATTCTTGGTACAGAACATTCACTACATGACTGACATGGCTGCTGAATCCTAGTCTCTCCTGCCAAGCTCTTTGCTGGGAATGGTGATACTGTCATTTCTTTTACAGATGGCACATTCCCCACAGGCCACTGAATATTTAAACGACTAAAAACTGTAAGCCAGACATCTCCAGCCATCACAGGAAGCTAATGTTTATCTGCTGGGAAGAGCAGACACTGTGGACCCTTCCTGTTTCAAAGTACTGACAAAAACTAAAGAGAGGCAATGATACCCAGTGATACTGTCTCCAAGTTTGGGAAGAAAAAGGCTCATTTTGAAAGGCCTAAAAAAGATATACATTGAAAATATTCAAGTTGCTTTATTGTTGTTCTGGTTCTGGCCAGGCCAGAGTTAACCTCCCCAAGCAGCCAGCACAGGTGAGCTGAGTTAACCCAAGCTGTTTTCCACTCCACCTGATATCACTCCCCCAATAAAATGGACTGGCCAGGGCAGTCTGAGCAGACCTGAAGTAAGTGCTTTATGTTACTGTTGGGTGGTAAGGTACTTGGCGGTATCACTGGGTGTGAGTGAAATTTGCTACGGGCTGTTATTGTTTTCATTTCATGGTGATATTGTCAGTAAGCTGTCCTTGTCCCAACCCATGGAGGCTCTGCCTGTCTTTTCTTCCAGGAGGGAGTGAGTGCCACTCCCCAACCAGCCCCTTTTATGGGGGCCTGATGTCAGATGGTGACGAAAACAGCCTGAGCTAACTCAGCTCATCTGTGCTGGCTGCTTGGGGAGGTTAACTCTGGCATGGACAGAACAAGGACAACTGTGTACTGCTACACATTGTTCCACAGTCTTCTCAGGAGACACTCAGCCTGGCAAACACTTAGAAGCTAATTATTTTAATCTTTGTTACGTAGTGACTCAGTGCTTTGGTCTAGTCAGAAAGATTGACTCAATAGTTCACCTGGGTGTTACTGGTGACATAAGTTATTGTGATGTTTGGCAGACAGTGTTTACAGTTTTTGTGTTTCTAACATCACAAGCATGAAAATTATTCCATAATCTTAGAACTCCATGTTACCAGAGTAAATGTAAGAAAACCTTCCCACAATTTTTTCAAGCTGTAAATCAAGTTTTACTGGTATTCTGTACTAATAAACACATCTTAGAAAAGAAAATAATTGCTATTGAATATATTGCTATTTTTTCAGTAGGATATAAGATGACAAGTGTATCCTCCTATCAGAATCAGGCTTTTATTTATTATTTTCTCTATAATTAGCCAGATATAATTTAATATTCATTGCAGAAATTTATTAGGGGAAACTGCTAACATACAAGGAGAATGACTGAATGGCACCATCATAGAGTATATTTCATTGTCTTCTAGTTCTCTTTCCTAACCTCTGCAGACCTCCATTTCTAATGACAATAATATCAGTCTTCCTGAGTTGTGAAGCACAATCTGAGCCACTGTTGGTATTTAATTAATAACAGCTCTTACATAGAGAGACATGCATGGTCTCTCCAGTAAGATTAACAGTCTAACAAGGTCAAAACAAACAAAAACTCAAGGAAGTAATTTTAAATCATCTACAAAGGGATAACATTCTAATTATTCTGGATCAGTTTACGGCCATGATTTTAAACTGAATTGCAGGATGGAATAAAAATTAACAAGCCCTCTGCTCCAAGAGCATGAACTATCCAGGAACTTGCTAGGTGGGGTCAGAACATCTTCTAAGCATTTAAATGAGACATAGTATTAACATAGCTTGCTAGTATTTAATGATGCTGCTTTTCTCTACATGATTTCATTAAGTTTTTCTCTACACAGATCCTAGCTTTAGTTCTCACTCACAGAACCAATGAAACAGTATCATTTTAAATGAGATAAATTATTTACTCACTACCTCAGGGAAAAAAAAAGACAGAACTGAGGATTTGTATTATGCAGACACTTATGTTACAAAAGACAAAGGTCTTCTCAATACTTGATTTTTAAAAATAATTGATGCTATTTATATTTAGCAAGAGAATAATGTTCTTAAAATTTATTCAAATTGTTGGTAACTTCCATTACTAAGATAATGCTCTAAGTAAGAAGACTAAATAACATATTTTTATTTTAAAAAGTTCTTTACATACAGTTTTCCCAAGTTTGATAATGAGTTTTTCTGCACTTATGTGATCCATAAAGTTAGGATGAGATTTTCTTCTAAGATAATCTTCATCAGTAAAAGGAATCTCAGGATCTTCCTACAAAGGAAAAATGTGACTGCTGTCACATGTCTCAAACCAGAACCATTTTAAAGGCCTAGGTGGTCAAAATAAGTTCTTAAAAACATATTTTAAAAATCTGCTTTGTTTCCATCTGAAATTCTTAAAACTTCTGACACTTGAGGTTCAAAATTTTGAAACTGTCAACAGTTCTTCTTGCTCTAAAATTTGAAATTGACTTTTAACTACTTTATTAAAAAAATAATTTGTATTATATATAACATCACACAAACTTGAAAAACTGCTACAAATAACATTAATGTGCAGAATTTCTCTAAGATGAAATTTGAGAATTGCAATAGCATACTAAAGAGCATCCCATAGGGTTCCTGACAATTCTTAACATATAAAGATCTATCTCTTTATCTGTCTATATGCTGATTTAAATATGCATTTCAATAAATATATAGTAAATATGGAATTTTTTTTTTTTAATGACTGAAAGGCAGTGCATATTGCGGTTAGCATAGATCTTACTTCTTGTCCAAGCAGTCCCTAGTGTCTGTCTGCATCATTGTAGTGCAGGGCCTAAACTTCCTTGTCCAGTGGAATAAAGTTAACCATTTTGGTAATATGTAGTAGTTTAGGGTGAAAGGATCATGAGAAAAAAATGCACTTCCCAAAAGTAACTTTATTGGCAGTTGTTGAAGTACACGAAGTACACTGAAATACTTTGTTTAATTGAATTCAATGAATATATTTCATTAAATGGAAATATTCAGTTAAAAAAGTGTTCTGTTTTCAATCTACTTACAGGGTCGGGGAATTTGCTCTTTGCCCAGCTCATTATTGTTGAAATGAGGATGAATAACTTTGGTGTTGCAAAATGCTCTATTTCCATATGTAAGGCTGTAAGTGAAAGCAAATTATTTAACTTATTGCAAACTATGTTGTTCCAACTTGTATTTTTGCTTTTATACAGTGGTCCTGTACAGACATTTATACCACAGTGACTTGTATTTTTAAGCAAATACTCTTTATTCAGGTTGGTATACAATAAATAAACCAAGAAAGAAAACAAATAGGCAATTAATAGTAAAAAATAATAAAATCATTGGGAATCAACGTAAAGCTACATATCATGTGGGGGATAAAAAAAGAAAGAATCTGTATTGGGAAATTATTCATCTTTATTGACTGTGGAGATACTGAAAGAAAATAGAAGTGTGGCTTTTTGATGATTGAAACAGAAAATTCACAGAATTCAAGTAAAGTTTCCTTATTTTAATTTAGAGCAAAGTAACTAAATCTAGGTTATGTTTTGTTGAGCCCTCTAAGACTAATGATGTTATCTGAGTGTTTATACAGTAAGGAGGGAAACATTATTTAGTTTAACTACCATGTAAAGAACAACACTGCACTGTCACCACAAAAAGATTCCAGATGCCTGTTCGAATTTGGATATAACAATCAGGAGAAAGTTTCAGAAAGACCGTTAGCAGTATTTTTATTGGGCTTTAAAGTAAAAATTTATTTTCAATAATTGTATTAAATATTGAAACATCATTTGAATGTCATAGAAGCATATTTTCTACCCACATCCCAGTGCAAATAGATGATGGTTATTTAGGGAAATAACTGCCCACACAGATATGGCATTGAAAGTGTTGGACTATGCTACAACAGCTTCTCTAGCTTATGAATACTAGAGTGTGTTCCATGATCCTTGCTAATTAATTAAACAATTAATGTAGCATTTCTCCATCAAGGAAACCAGCTTTATATTACAGCAAACTATAAATCCCAAATACTTAGTTATATATTTATGGTCAATTTTACTGGCTGTATGGCAATGAATTTTCTGTTCGTTGATAGCTATACTAACCAGAAGCAGCCCATGTTGCCTCCTCAATTTGATTTGCATCCTCAGTGATATTATATAAAACAATCTCACATTCAAGCAAGTGACTTAAGAGCTCATCTCGAGGAGAAACCTGGGGAGAAAATAGTTAGAATCTGACATCTAACAAAAAAAGAAAAACAATTCAAAAATTCCTTTTAAGTTCTCTTACTGATAGAATGTAGTTTTCTAACACTGGGGTGTTAGAATTATGTATAAGATTAATATTATATTAATGTCAGATACTAGTGCTGAAATGTAAATTAAATTCTGAAACATCTGATTTGCAGTACACATTAATAGTTAAAATATTATAATTTTAGTAGTATTTTATAATTCATATCTTCAGTGCAATTGTATACAAAAAAACCCCTCACTTTTATAGGTATTTTATACAAGAATCATCTAGAAGAATGGAGGAAAAAAGTCTACTTCTGCACTACTTGAGCAAGTCCAAGATTGAATAGTGCCAGACATAATTTTCTGATCAAACAGCTCAGCTGTGTAGACTTTAAACCAAAATTTTCAAATGTTTGAAGAGATTCTGGATAATGAGTTTGAGGCAGGCAGAGGCACTTTTAGTTTCAGAAAACTAAATCAAGCACTAAGCAATCACATTCTTAAATGCAAGCCTCCTTTAGTTAATTTACTCTGGACATATCTTTATATAAAGGTGGAGGTATTCAGAGCAATTAGCTTGTGAAATCACAGCTGGTGAAAGCTGTGATTTCAGTGAACAGTGTAGAAAGGGAACACCAAGTTTGATTTCAGCACCATTACCTTTGACATGGTGTTATAAAAGAAAGACACAGAGGAGACAAAAGATACCTGAAGTGTGTGTTTAGAGGGGGGGGGGAAAAACCAAAGCAGGCCTGTGAATTATCAGGACAGATGATATCCCATCCGTAACTATTTTGTTTAAAATCAATTTTGAGCCTCAAGTTCCTTCTTTTTACTATTTGTTGTATAGACCTAGCTAGCAGGAGACAACAGTGTGCAGAAAGCAGAAGGAATAAAATATATGTAAACAGCTTCTAGCAACAAGAAAAGAATGCTTTATTAATGTAGGTAACTTTAAATTACATGATATATTTCTAATGTTGTCTAATGGCAACCAGAAATAAAGACGCTTACTTACTGCATATGTTTCCTCTGCAAAACATGGTTTAGTACTCTCTGGCTTAGAAAGGGTACCCACTATTTGGTAGACTCCCTCCTCTGGCCTACTAGAAACTTGAGCAGCTGAGCTGTTTTCTTCTTCCTCCTCCTCTTCATCTTCTACACTTTCAAGCGATGCCCCAACAACACATCTGGATAAATACTGCAATACAGAAGACATATTTGTATGCAAATGTATATTGAATACTACATTGATTCTCAGTCTTAGGGAGAGGCCACCACTCTGTTGACTAGCCCTGATCCTGTTGGAAGTAATGAAGCTCAGAACACAGCTTTCCACCAAACAGGAAAACATTATGGACCCCTCAAACTCAGCTGTCATGTTTTGCCTTAACTCGTGTTCTGTGCATCAAAGCCAAGGTGTTTAGCGGCTCCCTGAACGCCTCCTCTCTGCCACCTGGCTCCTCTCAGGTAGGCCCTACCTCAGAGAGATGTTCTCTCTCTACATGCTTATCAGCTGCTGCCTGAGGCCTCCCGACAGGCTTTCCACAACTCCTGCTCCCAACGCTCCTTTCCTTTCTCCTCCTGTCTTAACTTCTTCTTGCCCCCAGCCCCCCCTCTCCCGCAGCCATTTTGGGTGACCCCAGCTGCCCGGGCCTCCCGCCAGGCCGAACTCCCCTGAGGCCTCTTGCTGCGCCGAGAGCCAGGCGAGCGCTCTCCGCGACGGGCTGGGGCTGTCGGGAGAGCGGCGGTGCCAGAGACAGCGCCCGCTGAGGGAGAACACACGGCCGCAAACATCTGCAGGCCGCTTCCCTTAGTCACCTCGCCGACGCTGCGGCCGCAGTAGGAGTCCAGGTGGTTGAGAAAGACCCGCCGGCTCCGCACCGGCACGTCCGCCATCGCTGCAGCCTGCCGCGGGGACGCGGCGCGTTGCTATGCGACAGCGCGGCCAGCGGCGGCGGCGCAGTGAGGGCGGCGGGGCCTGGCGGCGCTGTCTTCCTCAGGCAACCGGCCCGGGGCGGCGCAGCGGCCTGCTGAGCGCGGGCTCTCGGCCTCTGGCGTTCCAAGCGCTGGTCCGGTACAAACCGGCGCCCCGGGTGTACGCGCGCTCTTTTCTTGTATCTACTCAGCCCATCCTAGGACAAATAGGGAAAGCGGCAGTCAATACATTTGGGACTTTATTCCTGTCGCCGAACAGGAGAAAACATACGTAGTACCGCTCGTAAAAATAGCTTTAGTTACGTTAGTGGGTGCGTTTTCAGAGAGCGGGAAGGCTGTCAGGGTTTGTAGGTAACAGGTTAACAGCTACGTGAGGCCACGCAGCCTGCACACACGGGCTCAGGTAACAAAAACAACTGACTGAGGTGATCTCCTGAAATTCCCCTTTGGAAGCTCCCTCCATATAGCTGCCCAGCTGCACCCTTGTTGAGGGAGTGGGTTTTCTTTGTATTCATAAACCCAGAGAGAGTGAAGTGACATAGCTGTCCTATTTTTCAGTTAACGCTCCAGTATGGTGCCAGAAACAACAAAAGTTTCTTATGGGAGCACCTACATAACACCTCTTTCAAAAGTATTCCTGAACTTAGGCTCATAATAAGCACACACAATGACAAAGCAAAACCCTGGCATTTAGTTTGGCAATTTTCCTCCTCTCTTTTTCTCCTCACTTCATTTCCAAGTCCCTCTTTCCACTCACCAACGTTTACAGCTGATACAAGTTTGCAGCCAAACATTTTCCAATCCTTGCAAACAATCTGCTATTTAAGATTTTTTCAAGGGCAACGACTACCTCAGTTGTTCACTCCCCACTTCCCCGTAGCTCCCCACAAGAAAACAACACACCAGTACGTTTATTTAATGCTTTAGTTGTTTAAGTAAATTAGTTGCAAGGAAAAATATCCAAATATAAATTCGGTAAAGTACATTCTCCTCACAGAGGACTAACCACGTGCCACAGACCTGTGTGCAAAAAAGAGCCTATGAACAATTTTTAGAGCATCAAAGCATACCCGAGGACATAGGATTAATATCAGAAGCTTCAATCTAAAAAGATAATAAACATGAAATTAAGCTCTCGAAAACAGAAGCACTAACTGCAGTGGTCTTGTCAGTTGCAGTTGTACATCACTACCCCAAAGCTGTTACAAAAACTCTACTAGGCTTCACCAATTAGTATGACTAATCCTTAGCAGGTAGTATTCAATATAGCTCTACTGCAGTCACTGGAATCTGAGACTATGAGAACTGATGTACCCTTAAGTGTGGCTCCAAAAAAACAACTGCATGTACCTGTCACAAAAACATGGCAGAATAACAACAGGATTATTTAAATAAGGATGCACAAATACTGAATAATACCAGAATACAAAAAGTATGAATGCCACAGAATGTTAGTTTAACAGTACTGGTATTTCTAACCAACAGTAATTTTTAAAAAGTCTACCATACAGTAAATACTTGAAAAGTTACAGCAGAACAATAGATTTATAAAGAGATCTGTACCAGTTTTTAAGTAGAAAATACAAGTTATATCTTCCAGTTTGTATTAGCAAATTTCATACAGCCTTTGGTTTTGAACCAATACAATGCAATTAACATTACTTAGTACTCATTAAGAGAGTATGCTGTACAATTGAGGGAGAAAATGTGAAAAAGGGAATACCAAAGTACTGTATTATAGAAAGTAAAGGCTGAAGCAAAAATACTTTTGAGTAGATCCTGTACATCATGTAAACACACATTCAGAATAGTAAACTGGCTAAAATGTCTTCCAAGCCTCTCAGTTACAGTATAGAATACATATATATAGCATATACAACATCATTTTTAGGAAATGTAGCCCATTAATTCTGTGCTTAATTCATTTGTGGTTCAGACAATACATTCATATATTACCAGTACATCTCATTTGGAGTTTGCTGGTTGCCATAGACAAGGACAGATCAAATAATACTGAGCCTTGTTTTTAACTCAGATACTGCCAGTATGTGAGCAACGTTCAACTGTTCAAACATATTTCCTGTTGCCAAAGCTGAGAATTTTCAGATTTATGTACAGCAAATTAAGCTAAAATTCTGTTCTTTGCAAAACAGTAGTTTTCCCAATTATTTTTCATTAATTGGGTAGATTAGTTAACTTCTATATTAAAAAGCAGACATGAAAATTATCAGTAAGCGCACACACCAAATTACTACTTGTGTATGTAAACATATAAAATTCTCTCTACAGTTTGTAAACTTTTGGATAATAACACTTTGAAGATACCAAATTTTTGAATGCTGCAAGAAGCAACTTACTTGCTCACCTACAACAAAAAAGAAAACCAAATTCATTAATGTTACAATTTATCAAAGTGGCTTTTAATAACATTGTGATATATGCAAATCCACTGTAGCAAAACATATCACAACACTACCAAGAGTTAGATATTAAAGCAAGAAACGAAGCTTAAGATGTTTGTATGAAAGATCTCAGTGCTTCATACTAAGAATTCCTTCTAGCACTAAACCTTCCTCACTGCTGGGTAAATCATGACTGACTATCTTTCTTCAAAGCTTCTAGTCTTTGTAGTAATGCATTTCCAAACACCTCTCGATATGCAGGGCTGAGAGAGTCCAATAAGGAGTAGACAGTTTCATGGTATGGAGTTTGCAATCTGTCATCGGTCTGATCAAAATCATAAGCTACTACCTGCAACAAAGAAATCACTGGTTAAAATTCTGTGGTTAGGATCACTTTGCAATGGCAAAGATATCAAAACATCTAACTTTGCCAGTACAGTAATGTGAAGGTAAAAGATACTGGATTTAAATCTGTGCTTTTCACTATGGGGGTTAGTGGTAATACAGTATTAAGACATTTTAAAATACCTTTTTATCCAAAATCTATTTATTGGTAAAATCTATCATTGTGACCTTTGAAAAAAAAGTTTCTGTTTATACAGATATATAAATGGTGCAAAAAGGAGTTGTATACATGCTATATTACTGCGTACAGAAGAAACCCACATACTTTGCCTATAACAAATTGCTGCTTCAGTCTTCATCATTTTGTGTCTCAAATGAATGCCTGGCTTTTCATTAATTTCCCCTCTTGCTTTGATTGAAGTAACTAGTTAAAGTTCCATTTTCTAGGAAAATACATGTAGAACAGGCTTTCATAAAAGTACAAGAGGAATAGGTATATTCTTTTTGGGTCACCAAAGTATTTTTCTAGGCATCTTTTGAACATGATCATTGTTCAAAACAAAGAGGAAATTATAAAGAAATTCGTTTACCCTGAGGCCTGCTTCGGTGAGCTCCAGGCAGTATCTGTTCCTTTCCCTGGTCTCCACGTTGATATATGCCACATCCTCTGCACAGGGAAGGGTTTTTGAGACAAACATGTTGCTGACAGCGAACAGAACATCATTTACAACAGCTTCAGCTTCCAGTCTCATATCTTTCACATCTGTTCCTTCAAAGTCTCTATAATCAGAATCTTCTTCAAACCCCATATTATTGGGCAACTCCATAGGATTGCAATCAGTCTCCATTCTGCATGTGGAAAGATACACTTTAGATTTAGCTTGACATGACACTCAGTATGTATTAACACCATAAAACAGCAGTTGTATCTTAAGCAGACTTATTTAACATTGTCAAAAAAAAAAGGGGGGGGGAAAGTAAGAGACCCGGTGACTTCTGTAACTCATGAAATGTCAGTCAAGAGCACTCAAAAGCCAAGACGCTGAGAACTGCTTAGGAAGTTCTTATCAGGGCACAGAAGCAGACTCAGTATCACTTAAGTCGCCTTTTCCTATGCAAGTAACTCGCATTCTGTTGTATAAGCCTCTGATATGATTCAGCAGTAATTAATTCTGTGCTTTGCTGATCCAGAATGCAGTGGGAAGACAAGTCATGCCTGGAAAAACTGAAATCAAGAGGTGCAGAAAATAAAACTCTATTATTGGCGAATTTAGGGAAGACCACCTAAGCCTGTGTAGGAGATGGGTTTGTCAGAGGTTATAAAGACATACTGAGAGCAGCTTTTTGTTTGCAGTCACTAAAAACCAATTCTTTCGTTAAGCTTTTGTGCACAGCTGTCAATACGTGCCAGAGACATACATAGCTGGCCTCTGTAAGCAACTGTGACCGAAAAGCGACAGACGCTGTGCCATCTGCCTCTGAGGCGCCTTACCCCCGCAGGGAAACCTGCCCAAGCCCCTCGGGACATGCTCCGACTGCTCTGGTAGCTGTGCGCCGGGGGCTGGCAATAACCGACGCGCGACACGCAAGCCATTCCGGGCGTGAGAGTCATTCCCTCTGGTAACAGCGCGCCTCGGCCATGCAAATTCCAGAGAAACCCAAGGCAGCAGAGGACCTGGCTACCCGGCTGTGCAGCCTCCCATTCGCAGCGCATCACTCCGATTTAACGACAGCAAAACAGCCATGCGTCACGCACCCGCGCCGCTGCCCCGGCAGCGCGGACACCACCCGCCCCGGCAGCGCCGCGCCGCGCCTCGGGAGCCCACGTACCAGTCCCGGCGGCGGGTAGCCGAGGCCCCGCCGCCCGATCCCCAACGGCTCCGGACACAACGGCACCTTCCGCTCCGCCCTGTCGGCGGAGAGCGACCCACCCTGCTGCCTGCCCCGGGGCCGTTCGCGAAAGAGGGCGGCCCCCCACGGCCACCCAAGCGCTGCGGCCCGAGCGCTCCCGGCGCCGCCCGGCAGCAGAGGCCGCTCTGGCGCGACACCGCCCCCTCCCGCGCCTCCCGCGACCGCTTCCGCCCTCGCCTCCTCCGCGCGGCGACGCCACTTCCGCGCGGACGTCACGGTGCCGGTGACGGCGTTCGGTGGCGGGGGGGCGCGCGCGGGTAGGAGGGAGATAAACAGTCCGGATCGGCCCGGCCGCCCTCGCTGGGGAGCTGACTCGGGGCTGCCTGCCCGCTCGCCGGCCCCTTCCTTCGCTCCGCGCACTGTCCCGCTGCGCAGCGCGGCTGCGGCGGCCCACTCCGCGCTCGCGGGCCGCCGAGAAGATGGCGGCGACGGTGTCTGAGTGAGGATGGAGCTACCTGTCAGCACCTCTTCGCCCTGAGGGGAGGCAGTGCCGCCCCGCCGGTGGTGTGAGGGGCGGCGGGGGCGCCACCTGGCAGCGGGAAGCCCCCGCGGTTGCTGAGGAGCGAGGCTGGGCCCGGCGGATCCCGCTCGCTTCCCTCTTGTCTCCCTCTCCGCTCGCCGGAGGGGCCGACCCCGTCCCGCCGCCTGCCCCTGCGGCCCTCGGCGCGCAGCCGCCATGCCGTGGCCTTTCTCGGAGTCCATCAAGAAGAGGGCCTGCAGGTACCTGCTGCAGAGGTACCTGGGCCACTTTTTGCAGGAGAAGCTCAGCCTGGAGCAGCTCAGCCTGGATCTCTATCAGGGCACCGGCTCCTTGACGCAGGTCCCTCTGGATAAGTGGGTAAGAAATGCCGGCGCTTTGCCCCCTCGGCTCCTGCTGCGTCTGAGGGACCAGCTGATTCCCTGCCCCCGGCTGCCACCCACTTTATTTTCAGCACCCAGCCTCCTTTATGTAAAAAGTTACAGCCATACTTAGCATTTCATCCAGGGAACCCGCCTCTGGTGTGTGAGCAGTTGAAAACAAAAATAAATTCTGGGAACTTATTATGGATATATCGTCTTAGCTAAGCTTTGGTCATGCTATTTTTAATTATGAGAAAGGAAACAAAATCTAAAAGGCGGCCATAGCTACTGATATTTCAGAGAGAAGGAGCTGCTGTAGCCCAAACTACTTGAAATTGCAGCTGTACTTACTGAGGAGCATGTTTGGTGAGCGATGATAACAACATGAAGTAATCCCTGTTCTACCTGTGCTTAGTCTTCAGCTTGGAGGCATCTTAGTTCTTAGTGACGGTGTTACGCTGAGTTTAATCCATGTAGATCTGTAAAAACTGCCCCTTCGTCTTGCGATGGTGGAAGTACTTGTTGACAAATGGAAAGCTGTTTCAGCAGGAGTTTGCTGAGCAGGTGTGCTGGCACGCCTTGAACCAGCTGAAGCTTTTTCTCAGTCGTGGCATGTGTGTGGCCACATACACGCCCGTATGCATGCTGCCAGTCTGCTGTTGTAATGCAAGCGGCTGGGTCCGTGTTTGTAATATTTTGTAAAGTGTCTTGGCTTAATTGCCAAAGTTACTGAATTCTACCTGCTGGTCAAGTGACGGTCATGAGGAGCCTTAAGCACGGCTGTGCGTCAGTCCTTCCAGATAATAAACCAGGCTCACGGGCGCATGGCTTGACAAAGTTATTCCAAAACACGTTTTTTACTACGCTGTGTTTTGTCATTAAGCCACATTGGGTAGATTTTCAAGTACTTACGAATATTTGGTGTTTTCAAATAATGCTTTTCCAGTTGTTCGTTTAAAAATATGTTTGGAAGAGGCGTGAGTCAGATGTTTGCAGAAACGCTCAATATTACCAATATTTTAGTGTGGGGTTTTTTGTTGTTTGCTTGTTTGTTTGGTGGTTGTTAGTTTTGTTTTGTTTTTTCCCCCTCCCTAGCTGTGTTGGCAGCTTGTTTTCTGTGTCAGGCAGTAAGGCCGTCTCGCTTTAATTGAATTATTATGCCCTCTAGTGGGTATCACAGCAATCGTTACTGATCAAAGTGACATTATTTAAAATGTAAATACTCTGAAACAGTAGCAGTTACGGACCGGTGCTAAATGAACAGTTAATTATGTATACACAGTGATTGAACGTGTATATGTATATATAATAATGCTTAGGTTATCTTCCCCGTTTGTAGACCAACATTTTTCTTTTTGGCTTGTAAACAATGGCATGTTTGAGGTTCTCTGCACGTGACTTTCTTGTGTATGACAGATTGCAAAAGCAGATGTCGCGGAAGTACTACAGTTCTTCCTCCCCCCCCCAGTCATTGCAAGCTCATTCTCTATGAATCACCAGAACGACTGTATTTTTACACACTATCTTATGCATTTTTGGTGGATATTTCTGTTCATCTTAACATTGTAGGTGTGTTTTCCACTATTGTATGTGTTTTTATATTTTAGGGATATGTAGGAATACCTGTGGCTATTAGTGTAAAACTGTTAACTCTTGGGATCTCGATTGACTGGAAGTATCAAAATGTAACCCATGATGTATCAAATAGGACTTTCATTACTAGATTTACTTTGATTCCAGCTGGAGACTTCCAGTTAAAAAAGCATTGATGTGAATGCTGTACTTCAGTTTTAAAATTTCACTTCAAATGCTCTAATTGCTGCTTTCTAGAAACAACTAGCCTGTTTCTGAAGCACTTGAGCTATAAAAATAGTTGGGTGTTTTTTACTTTTTACATGGTATCTTATTTATTACATAGGAACAGAAAATTACTAAAATTACCTGATTTTTATTGTCTTGTACATTGGTAGCAAAAAAGACATCCGAGATCAGATTTATTCACAATAGCTTTTGGTAACTAGCTTATTTCTTGTGATAGCAAATTATTTTGTAATAGTTCAAGCAGTTTAAATGAATTTGTGGCATTTTCAAGTATGGTTTTCATGCCAAATAATTATTTTTGCGTTATGCTATTGCTGCATTTAAAATTCTTAATTAAAAATAAATTTGAATGTCAATGAATCCTAGTCGATTATTTGACTCTTAGAATTTTCTGATAGAACTGTTTCAGGTTCTTTCTTTAAAGTTGGTGTCTGTTTTCTGCTGCTTGAATGGACTTTGGAACAGAAACTAGGAAATCTGAATGTGGGAGCAAACAAATTTCTAAAGGTGAAATTATTAAGATCATAAGCAGAGCAACAAGTTAACAGGATGGGAATACTGCACCTGGAGGCATAGGAAGGAAAAATGTCATTTTTTGAAGACTTTTAAATTAATTTAATTCAAAATTATTCTATATAATTAGAACACTTCAAATATAATTAACAGAGAAGGCAACTTAAAAATCCTCATTTTAAAAAAAACAAAAACTTTTGATGTCAAATTTATATATTTTCTCAGGTAAAGTCGTTGGCCTTGTTCAACGCAGGAAGGTCAAAATCACACTTTTTTGCCAGTTGAGTATTATGTATTAAAACCACCATCTTTAGTTGCATTCACCAAACTTTGATTGAGATTGCTTTTATTTAATTAAAGCAGCCTAAATAGCTCTTGTGAACCAGTTTCAGTTCTAACTAGTTTTTTGAATTGGGGCCCAAATAGCGATTTGCATATTTTTACAATGTGAAGAATATGTATCCTTTGAAAACAGGCTCTCAGGAGTCCATGCAATGAAAGCTGTATAGTGCAACAAGTGAGTATTTGCTGAGGATTGTGGAAAACTTGTAAGCTAAGTTACTTATTTAGAGCTGATGTTGCTTTTATCATCAGCTTTACTTTGTCTCATGGAGGACTTGATGGTAGCTTTGTTTTTAATATCCCTATAAAAGACTGGATTAACACAACAGTTTCTGTAGGGTAGTAGTCTGTCTACTGAGCATCAATTGTTAAATTAGTACTGAACATGTTAAAGTGTGATTTAGGAATAGCAAGTATATTATACAGGAAGAGATTATTATTTGGTTCCAGTGTCACAGAGAAAGGTAAGATGAACATTATATTGAAATTGCATGTTGGTGAAACACTCCGGCCACAAAAACCAGGTGGTATTTGCTTTTTTAATGTGATCCTGTTTTCAGATTTCTTCAATTATTGTCAGTGTTCAGTATTTGTAACACTAAGATAGAATTATTGGTATAGTGCAAAAAGACAGGTACCATAGAGAAATCGCTGTTAGAGTCATTAATGTTTGAAACATTGTGAATCAAAATACTTGAATGTGGTCAGTTTACTGTCTAAGTATAAGTAATTTTCTGTTATTCTTCATATGTTTTATTTGTTATACTCAAAATTATGGATGTGATCATTATTATTTTTTATTTTACTGTCGTCTTCTAGTGTCTTAATGAGATCCTGGAGTCTGCAGATGCACCTCTGGAAGTCACAGATGGATTTATCCAATCAATTTCTTTATCTGTTCCATGGGGGTCATTACTACAGGATAACTGTGCGTTAGAAGTAAAAGGATTGGAGATGGTCTTCAGGCCAAGACCAAGGCTTGGTATGCTTATTTTTTGAATTTTCAAAAAGGAGATTCTTTACCTTTTTTCAGAGGCAAAATGCTACACTTGTCCTAGTCAGCTCTTAGTCTTATTTAAAGTGCCATTTAATTTACATACTTTAATGATAGAGAATGTAATAAAGAAACCATCAGGTGTTAGTCAGTTGGTTGTCAAGTGATTCTTGACCAAGTTGGTGGTTGTTCTGTTAAATAAAATGTTTATAATGTTCCATCTCTTCTATCTCAAACTGTTTCAGACATACTGAAATGAAAATAATGTGTGGAAAGGAGTTTTTGTTGGCTACTTCTGGGTCTTGTATGCCAAGTGCTGTTAGTCAGCATTAATAGCTGGCAATTGGCAGAAAGATAAAACAGTAGTGGAAAACAGAGGAGGTTCAGTGAGGTTCTGGCTTTCTTCAGGATATAAGATGTATCTTGTCTATTTGGAGAACAATAAATACATTTTAATTTCTATTACAGGCTGAAATAATGACTTTTAACTGTCCCTAAATACTTACTACCTGTTATTATATGATATGAGAGGATTGTCTGAGCTCTTCTGGCTTGTCAGTACACATATGACTTTAGTTCGGGCTGCCCTGGCTGATAGAATCATCCATAAATTCTATTATGTGTTGTTATAGTGTATGTAAAATTTTGAATGAATGTCTGAAGAATTTTAATTTGTTTTCATTTTTATTGTGTAGATGAAAGAAAGTTTCTCTTTAAATGAATCATAAAGAAAAAGGGAAAAAATGCATAAACCCCGTTTTTCCATAATTTGCAAGTTACCTTATGTAACTTACTTGTATATGCTCTGTACTTTATTCTTATTTACTTAACTGTAATTAAGTTTTGAGCTATCTTTCTGATGTAAGGTTATTGCTTTGAAATAATGGTAGTGTTAGGAAGAAACTTTATTTATTCAGTTTCATCCACAAAGTTCTCTTTGATTACAAAGTACTGAGCTTTGTAATTTTAAAAAAAAAAAAAAGAAAAAACCCATGGTGCTGGTTTTATCACACTTCTGTAGCCATATGAATATTTCCAGGCTTGAATGCTAAACTGGAATGTTTTGCCTGTTTTAACATGTTTGTATTTGTGCTAGTTTTACTTTTGTTTCTCTGTACTGGAGTGTTACAGATGAAGTCGATCAACTTTTCTAATCTAGTTTTAGAGTATTTGCTTACAATGGGCTTCACATTAGCTGGTAGGAATGTATTATCAATGCTGCTAAAAAACTTGTTCAGCTTCATAGGTTCTGTGCTCTTGGATTTTTTTATGTCAGGCTTTGTGTCAGACAATTAAAACATGTTCTAATATGGTAAGAAAATTAAACCAGCACTGAACATCGGTCAGACTAAATCCTAATTTCGTCTTGGCTATACTGAGTTTTCAAATACCAGACTCTTACCAGTGCAATCTAAATAGTGAAGTAAATTTGTAGTAGTAAAGAGTAAAAGAGAGATTGTAACTAGATTTAAGTAAGACTTTTCTAAGCTGTTTAAAGTCTTTGCTGGATGTGCCAAATGCATAGTTTAGTCTTGTTTTTTTTGTCTCAAAATGTTCAAATTTATTAAGTATTCTCTTGTTCCACAGCATCTGGGTCTGAGCCTATGTATTGGTCAAGTTTTATGACCAGTAGTATGCAGCTTGCAAAAGAGTGTCTTAGCCAGAAATTGACAGATGAACAAGGAGAAGGGTCTCAACCTTTTGAAGGACTTGAGAAATTTGCAGAAACTATTGAAACAGGTATGAATTAATAATTGAGATCTGGATGAAAATCTGAGATAAAATCAGTTTGTTGTGTCTCAGTTTTACAAAATGGCATCTCATCTGCCATGTCTCTCAAACTTTTACTTGCTGACATAACATTTAAACAGGACACGGGGACTACTAATCTTGTTTTCAGAATGGGGTGGGGGATACACACCTCACATTTACATACTAAAGCATGTGTGCACTTTCCATCAGTGGACAGAATGAACCCTACTCCAGGGCAAAGTGGTGCTTCTTTACACCAGAATGAATCCAGCTAAATCTTGTTTAAACGATTGGTGAGGTGCCTTAGTTTTGGAGGTTCCAGTTTAGTTCACACAGATTTATGATTATTACTGGTGATGCTATTGAGGAAGAAACAGAGAATGGCTTTTTGGCTGTTTTTACACAAAGCTGACCTGGTATGACACATGTGTCTTAATAATCATACCATGTTCTTAGAAATACTTTAGAAACTCAGGTATTTTTGTTTAAGTTGAAGAAATTAAGTTCTTACAGCCACATTGTGTGGTGGAGAACCTTATGCTGAAATTTCTGAGCTATGGGAAATATTTACAATCAGCTCTAGAAATAGAAGTATTAGCCAAAGTAGTGTGGTGCTCTAGCAATGTTTAGGAGTAGAGACACAGTGTGCAATGAAGCAGGTGTTTTCTTTGAGGATGATCCACACAGAGCCATGGAACAACTTTATTTAAGTTGTCACTTTCTCAGATATGTGTGCAGCAAAGGTCCATTGCTTGGTATGGGTATGCATGTTAGACACTTAGTTGGAGTTTGCATTGTTACTGGATGTCTTGTTACATTATTAAACTCAGTAGATTATGTCCACTGAAATAAATATTGAAAACCAAAATGAGAGTTTGAAGTTGGTTATGAAAGTCTTTGAGTAACTTGACTTAAATACTTACATGATATCTTCTTGTTTTCTCATTTTAAGTTCTAAGAAGAGTGAAAGTTACCTTTTTAGATACTGTTTTGCGAATAGAACATGTGCCCGAAAACTCTAAAAGTGGAACTGCACTTGAAATCAGAATCGAAAGGTAATAGGGTGCTTTTTTAAAACCTGTGATTTCTTTTTTCCTAAGACACTTATTACCATTTTCCTGTTCAATGTATTTTACCTATGCATACGCTTTGTTAGTACACTGATTTATCCTGTCCAGGACCTCCTTGTTCGTCCATGTAAGCCTCCTGGTGTTTTTGCCTGACTGTCTTTTCTGGGATGCATCGCTCCTGAGCTTGGAGGTGTTCCTTAAATACTACCCAGCTGTCTTGGGCTCCTCTTCCCTCCAGGGCTTTGTCCCATGTTACTCTACTAAGGAGATCACTGAAGAGACCCAAGTCTGCTCTCCTGAAATCCAGGGTAGTGAGCTTGCTGTGTGCCCTCCTCACTGCCCCGAGGATCTTGAACTCCACCATTTCATGGTTACTGCAACCAAGGCTTCCCTTGAGCTTCATGCATACATTCTTATGTTATAATGTGAGAAATTTTAGTTTACAGGACTGGAGCCCATTTTCTCAATTTTCAAATTTCATTTTGACACAGGATGTTACCTTCATGTAGTACTTATAAACAAATGAAAAATGTTAGAAGGCAGATTTAAAAAAAAAAAAATTTGAAAAAATACAGATATTTGAAGGAAGAATTGTGTATGTCCTAAAGGAAGTGTGTATAGAAGTGTTGGGTGGCCTCCTTCACTTTGGTCAGAGTAGATATAAGTGCTGGGGTAATACATTAGGATATATTAACTCTGGAAGCATGTCACTGTCGTCCTGTGGTGTCCTGTAGAAAATTTAAGTTTTCCACACATTGCCAGAGAGTGGTGGCTTTTCCTTTTAGGACGTTCAATGGCATTGTAAATGATATGAAGAGTGAGAGCATGTACAGTCTTAGAGGCTAAATGGCACAATAAAGGTAACAATTTTTGCATACACCTACCATATTTATTTTCTTGCTTTTGTTTTCCAGAACCATGTACTGTGATGAAACGGCAGATGAGTGCTCTGGAATTAATGTACATCAGCCCACAGCTTTTGCTCATAAGTTGCTGCAGCTCTCAGGTGTCTCTTTCTTCTGGGATGAGTTTCCTGCATCAGCAAAGTCTTCCCCAGTGTGTTCAGCTACACAGCTGGTAAAATTAAATATATTATGTAAAAATGTACGGATGGAATGTATTGTTAGATAAGCACTAGTGTGATAAGCTTATTTGAAATGCTTGTTTGTTTTTCTTTTTTATAAGAAATGGGATACATTCTTACTCCTTTCTCTATCGTTTTGAGGCAACTGAACCAAAGCTTTCACCTAGCTGGAATCCAAAAATTATTTATGAGCCACATCCACAATTAACAAGAAACTTGCCAGAAATTACTCCTTCTGACCCTGTACAGATCAGTAAGCTGATTGGTAGAATGGAGTTGAGCCTAACATTAAAGCAAAATGAAGTACTTCCTGGAGCTAAGGTTAGTCATGCTTTTCTCCTCTTTAAATTAGTTACGTTGGATTTTATTTTTTCAGCTGCATACAAAATGCTGAGATTCTCAAGGAGACAGAATCCCCTTAGATTTATTTTCATCCAAGGCCAATATCTGTGTTTAATAAGACATCTTTACAGTGGGCAGACAAGTCAATGGCATGCTGAAATCTGTTAGAGGCGTATTCCTGTCTGTTAGAAAGTCTGAATTTATTGTATTGTGCTAGCTCATGATGATGTTGTTATTTTTTTTTCATTAAGCTATTAATTTATCCTTTTTTCTTGTTGCACTGACTGACTTTGCCTATGTATGTGTGGAATGTTTCACTGGTTGATTAAAATCACGTTGTTTTTTTAAAGGGTATAATTTACTTTAACAATTAAAAGTAAACCTTAAATCATTAATTAGGTTGCAGCATTATAAAACTAACTCCTTTAGAATCTTTACATTAAAATTTCTAGTAAACCAAAATAACGCCATATTTAAATGCTTTCAGTTAAATAGTATTTTGTTTGACTCTTACATAAACATACAGGAAACAAAGCAGTTGAAAATACAGCCCTATTTACTTATATGCTCACACTTAAACTTCTGTAAATATACTCCCCTTTTTAATATGTTATCACAGAGGTGCTATGACTGTTGCTGATTGGCTCGACCTTGGTCAGCAGTGGGTCCGGCCTTGAGCCTAGCTGGTATTTACTCTGGGCATACAGAAAGCGTCCAGCTTTTCTTGCAGAAGCCACCCCTGCAGTTTCCCTCCCCAGCCCCCTGCCAACCTTGCCACACAAACCCACAACACTCCAATTTTAAAACTGGCTGTTGACCTGTTTTGGGTAGTGCACTATACCCCCCAAAAAGTTTCTACTACAGTTGAAAGGTTTATCTCCAGCAATTTCTAGTTGATCCTTTAGAACTTGTTTATTCAGTGAAGTCCTTGAAAAGTGGAACAACTTTGTTTGGTATGAAATAGAATAATGCTAGCTATTTCAGAAGTATGAGTAGCTAAAGCAGCTAATGCTTTTAAAAGTGCCGGATGTCCAAATGTTTCTAAAAATCAAAAATATTTAACATTTTTATTAGCTGTATTTTAAGGTTAGACGAAAAACATCAAGGTCAGAGTTGAGAATAATGTTTGTTTTATAGATGTCAAATATAATAGAATGCAGAACAGCAGTCTCTGCAAGTTTTGCTTGTACTCAAGCCCAGCACTTTTGGTGTGTTAAATTACAGCAACATCTGAACTAGTGAATGGATGTAACACTACATGACAAAATTAAAGGACCTGATTTTGGATTTACCACATAGCATTCACGTAGGCTGGAAAGAGCAAAGATGCAATGTATTGTTTAGTCTAGGTTAACTTTTTTTTTTTTTTGCTCTGTGGGCCAAATTATGTTAGAATACCTTTGATTAGGTGTTTCAAGCTTGTAAACTACAGCATATGCTGTATAGGCTCATGTCAAGCATGGCATATTTCAAGGACTTAATTTTCTTTCAACTCTTTCCAAAGGATAGAAAAAATAATAGGAAACCATATATACAAACATAATAGAGCATTTATTTTCTTTGCTTAGGTAAATATTCCTTTAAGGTCTTCATGAACAAAAGTATATTTTCATATAAATGCATTCCACTGCATGCCTTTATTTATTCCTCCCCTCCCTTCCGATTGTGGTAGATTGACCTTGGCTATCTGTCATCCACCGATCTGGCTGCTTTCACTTGCAATTCTCATCAGGACAGGGGGAGAGAATGTGAAGAAGGTCATGGACTGAGATAGAGATCACTTAGCAGTTATTGTTGCAGGCACAACAGGCTCAACTTGAGAACTAATTCAATTAATTGCCAATTAGAATGAAGTTGAATGATGCAAAACAAATTAAACCACTGTTCCCTCACCCATTTTTTTTTCTTCATAGGCTCAACTTCACTTATTAATTCTCAATTCCTCTTCCTCCTCACCACCTTGAGCAAGGCTGAGGGAATGGGGAATTAAGGGGCTGTCCCTGCATACTAAAGAGAAGTCCTGAAGAGAGCCTTTAGAGTTTTTAAGGTCTATCTCAGAAGGTGCTGACTGTGGTGCTTTATAATTAATGCATAATACTAAATTTATATTGTTTATTATTAAGGAAGCAAAGCAACAGGCTAATGGTATTCTTGAATTTTTCTACTAGGCGATAGTGTGTTGAATTTAAGCTAATACACTGTCAGTGACACACCTGCATTTATCTTGCTAAGCAACAGACTGGAAGCAATATACAATTAAATTTCTAGCTGTTGTATAGAAGATGAAGATACTGCTGGAGTGGCTGTATCCTTTACAGCATCAGAATCTGTTATCAAAGTAGTTGATTCAGGACTTTTAAAGAAAAGAATCATTAAGTGTTGATTTTTTTTTTTTCTTTTTTAGTTGGATGTAGATGGACAAATTGACTCTGTGCATCTATTTCTGTCACCAAGGCAGGTCCACCTCCTGTTGGACATGGTAGCAGCTATTGCTGGACCAGGCAAGTGAACATTATGCAAATGTTAAATATGGATTATGGTGGACAAAATAAACTTTGCAAGACAAACAAGTTTCCTCAGCGCAAAAAAAAATTGTGTCAGTAAATTATTAATTTCCATCTAATATTAAAGAAATTTTTGTAGCCACTTTGAGTAGCACTATGATAAATGATTGGCTTCAATTGCGAATAATACCTGCTGGTAGTGAAAACCCAGGTAACAAATCAGGCTTGACAAGTAACTATGTAATAGGGTAAGAGTTGCAGAAACCCTCAGTGGAGAAAATCGTGAGGCCAGAAGAGTTTTGGTTTTTGTAGGCTGTGTTTCATCAGTGGTTGCTAGTCTGTTTCTTTCTTTATCCTATGCTTTGGTGACAGACACAGAAAATGTAGAACAGGCAATAACTGAGTTTGTCCATATTTTCTATATAACAACTGCATTATTTAGGCTACTGCGGTAGCAGGATGATGGTCTTTAGGTTTGTTCCTTTACGCACACCCCCACCCCCATCTACCTAATGTAACAGCATTTATTATTTGGGTAGTTAGTCTTCCCTTTGAAAAGATCTGTTCTGGATAGATGCTTAGTATTCATCTAATAAGTGATATATCCATTGTACTAGACTTGTTCATTGGTTTTGGTTATCTGGAAAAGCATCCCATATGTGTCATCTTCAAACATGAAATTTTAAAGATTCCTTATACGTTATGTCCTTTGTCCTTAAAGCTGACCAAGAAGAGAAATTTACATTGATATTCTGGGCGAACATTTTTGCATACATGACCTTAATATTTCCTTCAAGCTTGAAATGAATGAATGCTACGGAGGGAGTAATCTGTTTTGGAAAAGTAAAATCTCCAGAACAATGTGTGTATATGTCTGCATCTGATACACAGCAAATGTATGCATATATATACCCAGATGAATATATATACAACTGATAAATTTTCAAATTAATTTTTTAATTTTCTTTGGGATACTGGTAAAGAAATTACAGTGGACTTTCTGCCTTTCTTTTTGTACTTCAGAGAGCCTAAGCAGGATAGAGTTGTCAAATAAAGATAGGAAGAACCGGCCAATGCAACAGGAAGATGAGTATCGGATTCAGATGGAGTTAAAACGTTATTTAAGAAAAGAGTCTTTGTCTGCTGGAGCGTCATCTGAACAAAGCTTCTATGAGACAGAGAGTGCCAGAACACCTTCTAGTCGTGGCAAGTATAAGAGATGAGGCAGGATAGCAAATAACCTGTTGTTAAGATTATGTCAATTGGCTGTTCGTTTTTTAAATCTTACTGACATGTACCAAAAGAGCTTGGACATAGAATAATTGTGTGCTATTAAGTGTATTGTTGAATAAGAAATAAGCATCTAGTTTAGGTTCCAGGCTAGACTTGATTCAATATTTCATTAAAACTGTCCAGTAATCTGTGCGTTACTGTGTGGCACTTCAAATACTTGTCCAGTGTCACACTATTTCAAATACATGGTTGAGGAACTATAGAACAGCTGCATTGCCCTGATATTTATGTTTTTATTTGAATAATTTTTTCTGATCATTTTTATGTGAAAATACAAACTTTGACAAAAACCGTGCAAGAATATGTAGAAATTATGTCAAATTGAATGTGAAAATGGACCATCTAATTATTTAGTGTTTATTAGGTGTTTTGCCTTTTAAAATATCTAGTCTCAGTGTTGAGAGAACTTGAAACTTCTTTTAATAATAAATTTAGCTGGTCATTCTGTCTAGTGGATTTCTGAACTTAAAAATACATTTCTAAGTGGGTTTGTTAGAAAATAACTCTTTATCGTCTATGTTTTTTATTAGAAGAAGAAGTTTTCTTTTCAATGGCTGACATGGACATGTCTCACAGCCTTTCCTCCCTTCCACCTCTTGGAGACCCTCCAACTATGGATCTAGACCTGTCTTTAACCAGTACATATACAACTACACCAGCAGGATCTCCACTGAGCACTACAGTGGTATAACTACATTTTAAATGTTTTTGAAGTTAATGTTTTTGTCTGAAACTGTTGCATAAATATTCTTTACAATATAAAGAACTATTGCAAAATTTCAGGACAGGCAAAAATGTTTAGGGTTCATAGTATTTCTCTTCTACTATGGAATTTCTATTGGAAAGTTTCTCATTTGTTTGGCTACCAAGTGAGGAAATGAAATGTATTAGTTTTATAATGCTTTGATGTTTATATATTTAATAGCTGCATATTGCCATCTGTTTTTTCATTTATTATGGAATACGCAGGCAATGACAAAAATACAGAAGTGGTGTATTTTGTTTATTCCTCAAAACAGAATAAAAATCTTATCTCCATCTTTCCCAAATCCATTATATGCTTTATGGAAGCCATGGAGAACAGTTGCGCTTTTTATGGAGATATAGAATATATACTTAAAAATACATGGGTATAGATGATTGTAGAATTAGAAAGTATGATCCAAAGCAATGCATTATCTACATCGTTTAGTTGAGCATTATTATGACATGGTACACGGTTGTTGTTCATGCATGTATATTCTTTTTGTTCTTTTATTTATGTTTGATCTAATGTCTAATATCTGTTTGTCAAATTTAAAATCACATATATTTTTGTTCTAGCTTCAGCCAACTTGGGGTGATTTTCTTGATCGTAACAAACAAGAACTACAACCTCCACGAGGTTCTTCACTTACAGCCAATATGGTGCACCAGACTTCCTTGAGAAGGACATGTAAGTGAGAACATTGTTTTGCCTTCTTCTCCCTAGATAACTCTGGAAATGAATTGTTATGCAGCAACCTGGTAAAAAGAAATGAAAATCAAAAGTATGATGATATTTATAAATGTGTTATTGCTGAAAAATTACGTGAACTTAATTTTGTATTTCAGCTATTCCATCCAGATCTGTTTCTGTGGATGAATCCAGACCTGAGCTTCTTTTTAGACTGGCAGTTGGAACTTTCTCAGTGTCTGTACTTCATATTGACCCTTTACCCCCACCTGAAAGTTCACTGAACCTTAACCCATTGACACCAATGGCTCGGGATTTCTTTGCCCGAATAGAAAAGATTGAGCCAGTTAAGTTTTCAACTGAAGATTTTCTGTCCTTCCGAGAAGTATTTGCAGAAGCTTGTTCTCATGATCACCTTAGGTATAACTTTGCTTATTAATAAATGTAATTAACAAAATTATATTTTAAGTAAATTTGAATAAAGTAACTTTATTTCCATAGAAGTGGTATAATTTAACACTTGAATTGCATTAGACTTCTTTAATTTCAAAACAGCCTTAAGTTTAGACATCTGGTGCCCAAGACTGTATAAGAAAGAAGGGCATAAAAATGAAAATCCAAGTAAGTCTTTTTCACAGTAGATGAATTAAGCTAGGTACAGTTTATACCAATGAAATCTAGAGAATCAATGATCATTACGTAAATTGTTTCTTTAGAAATAGCTGTGTTTTACAGGACTCTTTATTTCAGTATAGGGATTTCTACTTGAAGGTGCTTAGAGTTTTATTTATTGCGAAGTAGTACATCAGTAGTGATAAAAAGTTTCAAAAAATAGTAAAGTTACTGAACAGTCTTTTCTTCCCCAAACTTTTTACTGTTCTAGTACAGTGTATGAAGTAAAAAATTTAAGGGTATATATGTCTTGTCTTACCTTATGCATGTAATTTAGACTTCATGAGGCATTTGACTTTTTCATTGTCTATACAAGGATGTTAAATTCCCAGATTTCTATTGATTCCTCCTTAGGTTAGATGTTAAAGTGTTCTTCACAAATTTCTCCTCACTTAATGTTGTTGAACATGTAACGTAACTGGCGGTTTTGTTGCTAAAGCTAAAATCTGTTATAATTACACTTTTAATTTTTGAAGAAATTGTGATGGCTTTAATGATTTTTTAAAAGGATTGTATTGATCCTTTTTAAATATTAAAACATTGACTTTTCATAATTTTTATTGGTTTATGCCACTTTTCATAATTCATCACTTCCATAATTCAGATTTATAGGTACTGGCATCAAAGTGTCTTATGAACAAAGGCAAAGGACTGCCTCTCGAAGTTTTAGTACTGATTTATCCGTAGGGGATATGGAATTCCTGGAATGCCTTTTTTCTACTGACTCTCATTCCGTTCAGCCTCACTACACAGAGGTATGTATATAAACCAGGGTAGTTAAAAAATGTTAATTGTGTAACTGAGAGCGCTAGATTTCAAAATGTTTGTAATTTTAAAATGTTTTCACCTTTTTTAAAAATATGGCATGATTTAAAGGTGCAACTTATGTTTTAATTAAAAGTTCAAATAGTGAACCAGACTGCTGTCATACCTGACAGAAATAGCATTAAGTAATAGCTTCACTACTTTTCTTGTTTAATTAATGCTTATCACAGTTTGGGAATTAGAGGAAGTGTTTTCCAAAAACTAACCAATGGAGTTGAGCAATGTGAAGGCTGCTTTGGGTGATGATTGTTCTTCCAGCATGCTTCTAGAAGACTGACCATTAAAAGTGGCTGAATTGAGTGGATTGAATAGGTGGTTGGACTTTGTTCACAGACTTGGTTGTAGGGATGCCTACTGTCTGTTCTAGGTAACATGCCATGAATCTGTCTTCCTGTGGCAACTCATTCCTCCTTATTTATTAAGTATTTCTAACTTCTATTCTAAAGCTGCTGACATTTCGTTCTGAAGAAGGAAATGATTCTCATGCTATGCCATGCCTTCAGCTTCATTATAAGCATTCAGATAACAGAGGACCTCAGGTAATGTGGGAGATAAAAAAACACCCAGTGTCTGTAAAATAGCCTTTGTATAATTTTGTTCATTTTAAGCGAAAGGTATCTTCTTGTAAAACAGTGTTTAATTTTCAGTTGTTATAACTTGTTTTCATTATATTCTTGTTAAGGATTTTGGTGTTCTTTTCTTTCTTTTCAGGCTAGTCAAGGGAGACTCAGTTCTGTTCCACAGAAAGCAGAGTTACAAATAAAATTAAGTCCAGTGTTTTGTGAACTTGATATTAGTATTGTTGACAGATTAAATTCCTTACTTCAACCACAGAAACTAACTACAGTGGAGATGATGGCATCTCACATGTATGCTTCTTACAACAAGCACATAAGTCTGGTAAGTTAAAGTAAAATGGATAAATAAACTCGCAGGAGAGATGCGTAGTGCCATCCTACCTGAGACTTGCTGGTTCTGATTGATTTGTGGTGGTTGGGTTTTCTGGTTTGTTTTGGCTGTTTTTTATTTGCTTCTGCTGCAGAGAAGCTATCTGGTGTACATACTCATTTTAGATTCAGTGATTGTGTGGTTGATCACAGACCTAAAGACAATGGTGATTACGCCAACAAACTGCTTAAGTTTCCAGCTCCTTGAAGCAAGCAAAACTCAGCAAAAAGATAAATCATGACTGTTTTCTAATCCCTAATCTGTTCTATCATGCTGTCCAGCAGCAGATATAAGCCATTGCTAACAATTCTACATTAAAATCTTTGTGCCACAGTCAGGCCAGTTGCCTCCTTGCTGTGCCATATATATGGCACATATATTTTTGGGGTAAGTAATAGGAAGATTAGGGAACACATGCATTGCATTCTAGTGATTGAGGACTGAAAGAAGAAGCTAGAGCTTGTTTGTCTTGGTTCAGGTTGTCAGAGGGACTTCAGTGTTCGTATATTTAGCATTAAACTTCAAGATTTTTCTTGAAATGTATGAGGAAGGATTAATGTCATTACATAAAAATATTTATTGCTGTGTAGCAAATAACGTAACTGTATTGCTGCATTGTTTGATTACAGAAAAATTAGTCTTCAAAATTTAGAGTATCCTCACTTAAAAAAAGTTCCTAATATCTAATGTAAACCTCTTCTGGTACATCTGCTGACCTGCTCCTCATAGCACTTGTGCTCTAGATCTTTCATCAGCTTCATTGCCTTTCTTTGGACATGCTCCAAAGAAGCATGAGGGGCCCAAAACTGAACACAGTATGCGAGGTGTGGCTTCACCCGTGTTGAATACAAGGGCACTATAACTTCCCTGGTCCTGCTGGCCACACTGTTCTTGATACATGCCAGGATGAGTGGTTATATCCTGAAAGTCTGAGACTTGTCAGTGATAATCGGCAATAAACTATGCTCAGGGAGGTTTTGAATGGAGCTGGAAGCCATCATACTGAAAGGACAAATACGCATGATATAAATTCCTGGCTTCTCCACAATAGATTGTTTTTTTTTTTCTTCCCTGAGACGTGGTATTTCCTCACTGCAACTGAGTATTGTTTGGTGCTCTTACTCTCTAAGAAGGTAATTGCAAAGATAGCCAGTTTTAAAAGATGGAGAACCTCTACAGATCCTTGACTTTTAATGAAATAGAATCTTAACAGCACCAATTATAGAGTATTGTAAGAGTAATAATAACTGTTCCTAATATGTGTTTTGGTATGATATATGAAAAGTAGATATTTTTAATATTAGATACTGCTTTATCAAAAGCTTTCCCCGTAGTGATTTTTAGTGCTGTTTCCTCTAATCTAGAAATTTTTTTCCCCCCTTTACTCTTTTAGCATAAAGCGTTTACTGAAGTTTTTCTGGACGATTCACATACTCCTGCGAACTGTAGAGTTTCAGTTCAAGTCACTGCCCCTGCACTAAATCTCTCTGTTCGCTTCCCGATACCTGACCTACGGTCAGATCAGGAGAGAGGACCATGGTTTAAGAAATCACTTCAGAAGGAGATTCTTCATCTTGAATTTACAGATATGGAATTTAAAACTGAGTTTATAGGAGGGTCAACTCCAGAACAAATTAAATTAGAACTTACCTTTAAAGACCTAACTGGTAAGAATTTTAACACTAAATTCAAATACTCTTTTTTTTATATTCCCAGATATTACATGGTTGAGAGGTCCTCTCGTGTAAATTAATACATGGAGTGTCTTTCTACCTGAATTTTGAAGCAGATCTCTGCTGCGGTTTAGTGTTCTGTACTATCTGCTTAAGTCAAAATACTGTTACTAGGAGAGGGTAATGTATACAAGTGTAGTAGTATTAGTAGTAGAGCTAGTACTTCTGTTATTTTTATATTGTTATACCCTAAACTGAAACAAGCTGGTATCTCTAGGTTCTGTATCATGGTGTTAGGGTAAGTTTTATAGGTTTGGAGGGGAATACTACAGCTGTGCTAATTTGGAATCTCAAGTCTAATCTAGAAATAAAGTGAATGATAACCTAAATAACTGCCACAGAAAACTTTATTTTATGCTTCTGGTATCTTTCAAAATAATAAATATGAGACTGGTTTATATTTGCAACCTTCTCTGCTGATTTATTTATTCCATGTATTTTTCAAGGCTGTAACATAATATAGATGCTATAAATGTAAATGTGGATACCTGTACATCAGAAGTATCTGACTTTGAGTGCTGCTAGCTAGAAGATAGTGTAAAATAATTTTTGTTTCTAAAAATTATTTTTTAATTTTTGTAGGAAAAGACAAAACTTGCCAGAGTACCTTAGTAATAAATAGCATTGACAAGTTAGCTTGTTGGACTCCAACCTGAGGATAGGACAACCCTAAGTTGGTAGTAGTTACTCCTGTGTTTAATTTTTAAAAAAAATCTGTTTCTATTCAGGTTCATTTGAAGAAGATAATGCAGAGGCACCAATAAAATTTTTTCAAGTGTCTGGTGGCATAGATGGAGATATAACATCATCATCGGACAATTTTGACTGGCCTCGGTAAAATAATGTTCTATTTTTCAGTGGTGGTTCTTAGTGTTTTTATGAAGCACTGTTACTTTTCTAATTTTAATGCAGATTGCCTGTGTGATAAATGCTTTAAAATAATTTGCAAAAAATTAACATGTGGCTATTGCAAAGACCCCCAAGAATTCATTAAAGAAAAAGACAAGAAAAACTTCACCATTTATAAAAATGCAAGATGGCTTTAATGTATAATGGTTTCTGTGTAGGCTTGAGTAGATTTCAGTGAAAGGTGAATAAATTGGAGAAAATCTCTTAATTTTTTTGTCACTTTACCTTTTCTCCTATTTTTACATTCAAGACTGAATACCAAACAAGCAAAATCATCTCAGTTGAATTTTTCCTCAAAATGTTAATACAACATGGTATAAGGCTGTTGTGACAATAGGGATTGCTATATTATGTCTGAATTGTTGCAGCTTGTATCACAACTAAGGTACCACAGTATTTTAGAGTTACTGAACAGAAGGAACTAACAGCTGACGCATGGAATAAGATGTTTGAAGAAGCAGTTTTAGATTTTTTGCAGATTTGCCACATTCTTTTTTTTTTTTTTTCAGAAAATTTAGTGGTTTTCTGACAGTGTGTTTTTTATGGACATTTTTTCAGTGTGTTTTTCCTTCATAATGGTACAAATAAATTTTTCTGTAACAGTGTGTACATAAAAACATTATATCGTATATCAGAGCATTTTTTAAAGCTGTTCATGGTCTAATGATACAAGCACTATTTTGGGAGAGTGCTAGGGTTTTTCTTACATCACCTAATAGTGACCTGATAGAATTAAAAAAACAAACCCACAGGAAGACACTAACCTCTTCACCTCAAGGTTCTTCTTCCGTGTCCCTTTGTGTCTATAACTTTGGCGTTTCTCTTAATGGTGTTGCTTTGTCTGATAAAATACATTATTGTCTAATAAAGAGTCCCTGGTCTTTGAGCTATTTAGTCTATGTATATTTAATGGCTGGATAGTAGGGCTAGGGGACATGTGACTGCATCAGTATAAAAATTCTAAGCATCTCTAATGGCTTATTCTGCACAACTTCTCCAATGTCAGGATTGTGTTGAAAATAAACCCTCTGGCTGTGCACTCTATTCTGGAAAGGATAGCAGCTGAGGAGGAGGAAGGTGATAATAACTTTCAAGAGGAAGAAGAAGGAGGGTCTCATTCTTTGAAGGATGTCTGTGATATTAGAAGACCAGAGCCATCTCCTTTTTCTTCTCGTAGGGTCATGTTTGAAAATGAAGAGGTACAATAACATTTTGTTACTGCTTTGTGCTTATGGTCAACTAAATTAATATCTTCTCACTACTTTTTATGTATTTGCTGGCTTCCAGTTTTCTTTTTTTAACTTGAGAGGGTCGTTCTTTTTCTTCTTTCAGATGGTGATGCCAGGAGATGTAGTTGAAATGACTGAGTTTCAGGACAAAACAATTAGCAATTCTCACTATGTACTGGAACTGATGTTACCAAACATTCACTTAACGTTGCCAAACAAAGGCTTTTATGAAAAACTTTACAATAGGCAAGTATGATAATTGCTTTGCTTGGTTATTGTGACCTGTACTTCTAGTCCTGTATTCATTGTTGATAAAAGCAATTGCATGAGTAGCTATACCAGGAATGTGTTTGTATAGCTTTCTAAAAACATCTAAATGTATATTTATTTTTATGTGTATATAAAAACTTTCAAGTTAACGCTAGAGCTACCATTGTGTCCTATATCTGATCGGTGCCATAGCAGCTAGCTGCTAAAAAGTGCTTGGCTGATTTCATGAACAAAGGCTAAAGTAATCTTTTGCCTTCAGTGAATAGTTCAGACCTCTACTCAGTGTTTCATTTTGTGCTAATCTTTGAGTTCTCCTTTACAAATAGATTGTTGTACTTCAATAATTGATGTGTTCAATTTTAATCTCTCTGTTACTCAGTGACTCTCCACCTAAAAATTAAGTTTTCACAAGGCAGGAAGGGCAAAAAATCCCGACAACCCATTTTTTGTAAACCTTACAGAGGCTTGTGAAAATATAGAGAAAGTGAACCCAACTTACGGACAGAAGTTCAGCATTTATTTCTGTGAGTTTTCTCTACAAAACCCAAAAGAAATACAACTAGATTAATTCAACTAAAAAAAAATGGATATTGTGCTATACATTAGCTACATAAAGGAGATGCTGATCTTTTTTAGCCTCTGATGGGCAGAGGCACCTTCAAAGCATTTTTTCGTGGCAAAGCTGAACCTTTCATTGAATGTTCTGTACGTGTATTTCTGGACTGAATGTCACTTATCTTTACCCCAACAGATGCACTTTAAATCAAAAGAACTAGTATTTCCTCCAGCTTTGCTTGAAAATTGATGTGATCAAAATAGGATTTAGTCACACACACCCACACTCACAAACTACTGAGCTCTTATCCTACTACAGGGTTTTGTGTCACTGACAGGTGTTAGACTTTGATATGAATGCACTATAATTACAGGAAAAGTTATTCTATTACTTTTACTAATAAATGCATTATTCTTGTCCTTTTGCATTTTTTCTCTTCCTTGTTTATGAAAACTATTACATGAAGTTTGCAAAGGAAATACTGCTTGACTGACCTTATGTTAAGTGTGAATATAGTAATATATTTTGTATAATGATAATGTGTTTCTGTGTTTCTTGCTAGGATCAGCAATGATTTATTGTTGTGGGAACCCACAGCTCCATCTCCTGTAGAAACATTTGAAAACCTTTCTTACGGTGTTGGACTGTCTGTGGCCAGCCAACTCATCAACACTTTCAGTAAAGACAGCTTTAGTCAATTTAAATCTGCAGTTCACTACGGTAATACACTTAAATAATCTAGAACTATAGTTATTCAAAAGCATAATTGGTTGACGTGATTAAGATGATAGTAGAAATAATTTATGAACTTGAAAGAAAGGATTTACTTAAACCAGGAAGAAAAACAGATAGATTATTGCTTAAGTAAAGGAAGAGTAAAACTGAATTGCATTACTAGTGGGAAAAAAAGTTCTTGGCATAATACGTGTATGAGCTGAAGAGTTTGTTGTTTTTCATTTCATCTATTAGATGATGAGAGTGGATCTGAAGAAGAAACACTACAATACTATTCCACTGTTGATCCAAACTATCGTTCACGCAGAAGGAAAAAGTTTGACTCTCAGAATAAGAACTCCCAAAGCTTTCTGTCTGTTCTGCTAAATGTGACACATGGATTAGTGTCCATATTTACAGATGTAAAGGTGAGACTGGAAAAATTTGTTCTGTTTTGACCATAGTATCCTTTTCATGCTATATGTACTGTCTTTGGAAAGTACAAGTGTTTATAACAGTAATACTGCACAATCTTTAAACTGTTTTATTTTAACTAGATAATATTGTGCTGCATTACTTTAGTAATTCTGTTTACTTTGCTGTGTGTGAGAATAACTAAACCTAAGCAGGAAAATATGTACTGGTAGCAAGTGTTATGTCAGATTAGACTGCCTAACTGCAGCAAACTTGGCAAGCAATCACTTTGTCGTTTCTGTTATTCCTTCAGCAGGATGATGGAAACACACTGGAAGGAAAATACGGTGAATTCTGGTTTGAGTTCAATGGTGGTTCACTCTTCAGCGTGACTAAATATGAAGGTTTTGAGGATAGGCACTATGTTTGTCTCCATTCTAGCAGCCTCAACTTATATCATCAAGGTAGGGGAGGGATTGAGGTGGCTTTGACTAAATTTGATGTGAGGTAAGCTTCAAGTTTTTCAGGAGAAAGGTTGCCTGTCCTGTATTTTTTTTTTTTCCTTTTTTTTTTTTTTCCATTCCCTTCTCTGATAATACATCCTTTGACACAGTGGTTTTAATTCATGGATAATGCTCCTAAATGCCACAGTAGTGCAGTGTTGTGATGGCTGTTATTTACATAGTTAACAGTTTAGCTCAAACTTCCTTTTGAAAGGTACTGTGGTCCTCTGGCAAATGAGTTGTACAGACTGTTCTTTATTATGAAAGTACACATCCTACACATTGTTGGTTATTTAATTTTAAAAGGAACAAGTTACCCATGGCTGCTGTATCTTTCCTGGGTAGATAATTGTATTCTGCAGGTGAAGAATTTTAAGTTGACTGTGGTTGATATGGCTGGTAACCCCCACAGTTAAACTTTACAAGGTTTTCTCCTCAAATGTCTCTGCATCAGTGGTAGTCATGTTAATGGCTTTTCAATGCAAGGCTTAATTATCATCTGTTTTGAGGTTAACCTGGTGCCATCCTATTAAATGGAAAGGAGAGGTATAGTCTTAATATATCCACATAACCTATAAGAGATGTCTGTCCTTTATTTCAACTTTGCCACTTTTGTTGGGAAAACGAAAGAATAAACCCTATAATCACCTTGAAGATTATAGCTAGAAACATGGTTTTAAATAATGGATAACCTGTAACCTCCCCTACTCTATTTTTGGTTTTCAGTGTGCATGACTGACTTTGGTAATTAAATTCTTTTAAAGGCACTGAGCATCAAAAGGAGTTTCATTAACTCCTTCCTCAGTAACAGCTTTGAAGCATGAGGTAACTCCTTTGGAAATCTTTTTGCAGGCATGGTAGATGGGGTCGTCCCTTCCTCTGAAGTACGGCTGCCCAGCACAATACGTCCCCATTGGTTAGAACCTACTATTTGTTTCTCTGAAGAAGATGGCCTGAATAGAACTACTTCTGATGGTGTAGGAGTGGATTCTCCAAGTATGTTGACTGTTGCAGTCAAAATCCAGTCAGATAAAATAGAGACCAATACAAAGGTATGTTTTTAAATGTATGTTTTTATAAATTGAGTTATCTTTGTTTATATGGAAACGTCTACATATAAAGTTATTGTAGATAAAGGAACTATACAATTCTGAGTCATTTTTTTTGAAACCATAACTTCCTGTTAGGTTATTTTGGGCGGGTTGTATAATTACAGTATTAGCATAGTTTACTTATTCTTCCTGTGCTTCACTTTGTTGATCATGCTGTATTTTTTTCCTGAATGCATTTCTTGGCCAGTTGGCCTTTTTTTTTTTTTTTTGTTTGAGTTTTAATCTGGTGCTGAACTGTGCTAGGAATCAATATAGAGAAGTAAATAAACTAGCTGCGTTATCTATAGGGGGGCCTTTGCTTACCTATTTGGAATGCCACAGGGAAATGAGAGGTGTGTTTGGTTCTGGTATTATTTATTTTGGCTAAAAGATGACCTTTTAGCTGGTATAGTGGTGACAGTAGAGTTATGTGGAGAAGAAGGAACCTATGACTCAGCCTGTATTTGAACAGTGTAAGAAAGCTATATTGGGTTGGTAGTCCTGATAATTTCTGGTGAATCCCAGAATGAATGAACAATTAACCTATCTTCCTACCACCACCACAAAATTGTCCTGTTGCAAAAAGTATTAGATTGTATTAGCTGTGGTGTCTATATTACAAAGCAAGATTTTTTTGAATGTTTAATCCCAGCCTAGTTCTTTTCTTATTTCCAGATCCTTGGAGATTCTGGGAGCAGAGACATGACTCTGTTTCATAATCTAGATGTGAAATTATATGTACTTCATGTAAACTAACTTGTGCAACTTGCTTATGCAGGAATTTCTAGTTGCTGTTGGACTAAGAGGAGCCACCCTTCAGCACAGAGTACTGCCTTCAGGGCTAAGTTGGCACGAACAGGTCAGGTTGCTACAGTTTTCTCAATTACGTTTTCAGTCTCAGCTTTAACCACTTTGGGCATCGCGCTACACCGCAATGGAAAATCTCTGTGTGGCTGTGTCTTAGTATGTTACTTTGCTCTTGAAGGTGACATCTGGTCTCTGTGAGACCATTGACAAGGCTGTAGTCTTGCTCTTATTCTTATCTGTGTATTCACTTGCTACAGTTCCTTTCATCATCCTAAATATCTGTCCACAACGTGTCAGGGAGGTGGGGTGGGTTTTGCTTTTTTATTAGTTTTGGCTTTGTTAAAGAAAGTTCACATAGAAAACCTTAGTTGTCCAGTGCTATCTGAGTACTTAAATAATCAAAAATAAATGCACTACTTGCAGCACTGAAGCATTTCTGTATTTTTTCCTTTCTGCTCACTTCCTTCCTCAAGTCCTGGTTTCTCCCTTCTCTGTTCCCTGTTTTGCATCATTTGAATAGCAGTAATGGAGTGAAAGATATAGTAAGCAGCAGTTTACATAAACGCTAGTAATGCTCACTTCTCAGCTGGAAGGGTTGCACTGATATGTTTGGATACAGAGCTATAGCATAGTAGACAGAGTTAGAGCCCCTTGATCTGGAAGCTGTGTGTAAACATGCCTGAGCTAGGACAGGACAGTACACTACTGCATGTAAGTACATGCAACTGTACTGCAGGAGCAGTATAGTTGCATGTACTTACACCATACTAGATTACGGATAGTCCGTGCTGCCATTCAAGCTTATCCTACCTATCCTTCTGCACGTATGGTATGTTTATTTTTACACATATTGTGTAACTGTCTGGAGCTGAACTTGGTGCTTTGGACTCTGTCATGACTTGTCAGCATGGTGTTCCTGCGGTTCGTGTCACCTGCTTTAACCTGTGTTGCTTATTTGCTCTCAGAATTTTTCCTGAATTAACATTGCCTGTAATACACTTGAGAATTTTTCATTCTGGGGGGAGGAAAAAAAATTGGGTGAAGAAGTAGGTAGAGGAAACAATGAAAAGGCTAACAATGTTGGTACTTGGAATAATTATTCCAAGGTTAGGTTATAACAGATGTTAGAGGAGGATATGAGTGTGTTTTATGCAGTGACACATCAAAAAGCAGTATATACAATGCATGTGAATATACTTTAGCTTCTGATCGTACTTCCTGCCCTCTCCCCCCAAGACAGAGATAATTTGAAGATAACTATAACAGTATACAATATTACAAAGTTGGCTTTTCAGATGGAGAACAAAGAAAATACAATATAGTAACAACTGCAAAGAAAGATAAAGGGGACTAGTTGGGAAATGCTTTAAAAATGGATTATGTAACATAGTAGAAGTAGGCACTTAAGTATCTGTGGATTGGTCTTTTCCATACCTTTGAGGATGCAGGTAGATGTATTTTTTGCCCTGTTTACAGAGCTTTTCTATATTCAGATGTTGGGTAAGCACTGTTAAATATCTGATACTGTTCACTCCTTTTTCCTTCTAGTAATTAAACATTGTCATGGCTGTTACAGTTTTTTCTCTTTGCTAATGTATAGCTGTTTATTTAACAGATATTGAAGTATTATAATATGTTTGTGATTTTTAGATTTTATATTTTTTGAACATTTCTGATGAGCCTGTTCTGGGATACAATCCTCCAGCTACGATCACAACTTTTCATGTACATCTGTGGAGTTGTGCTCTTGATTACAGGTAAATAAAAGGCAAGTGCATGTCACTTGGTGGCACTACAGCTATATAGTTATTCATCAGGGACATCTGACTTTGCATATTGTAAAAAATATTTATTTGGGCTTAATACCTTAAACTCTAAGCAATTTGAAGTACGAAAAGCCTAGGCAAGACCTAGTTAGGTTATGGTAAGATTTTGATTGCACTTCTGAAGAGGTACAGAGTATTAACTGATTTTTTTTTTTAATTTTTTTTGTTGTTGTTGTTAGGCCCTTGTTTTTGCCAGTCAGATCTCTACTCACTGTTGAAACTTTCAGCATTTCCAGCAGCGTTGCAGTAGATAAATCCTCTTCTACTCTCAGGTATAACTTAAATGACTGTGAAACATGGAAGCCCCCGTAAAACTTGTAATGCCCGTCTGCTTGCTTGTTCCAGGAGATTTGTGTTGTGTCCACGATCAGTGGTTTGCACGTGTAATTCTTCCCTTTTATTTGGTTAAATATTTTAAAAGTTGGGTTGCTTTCTGTAACATCTAGCAATTCTGTAACTTTTAATATGGTTGAAAGAAATGAAATTGTGTCTATTTTTAATCAGTAGTACATTAACATTTCTTAAACACTTGTCATTTTGAGACAGTATTTTAAGGAAATACTTAGTGATCACTAGATTTTTCTTGTACCTGTCCTTGAATATTCAGTCTGTAATGCCTGTTCGGATATGAAACACCTGCCAGGTTGTTTTTTTCTTTTGATAAAACCTTGTGACAGTGAGTTACAGTAAGTTGCCAAAAAATGTGTCTGCTACTTTATTAAAAAGAAAAAATGATTAAGAAAAATTAAAGAACTCTTAATTCTAGAAGCCAAAAACATTATTCTTCATTCTAGGAAGAATCAAATATGACTTGAAATGAAAATATGTTTAGCTATGGCAAAAATATCTTTGCTGTGGTTAGTTGCCAATGGGTGCAGGAATTATGAAAGGTGAAAGTGAAGAGTTTGGATTAAACTTATGGTAGGCACATTGGTGTTTGTAAATATTTTCTTTCTATGCTCATTTCATTGGTTTTCTGAATTGTACAGCATTTCTCTAGCATGTTTATTTCCCCTGTTTTTTTAGGATAATTTTAGATGAAGCTGCTTTGCATCTGTCTGACAAGTGCAACACTGTTACAGTGAACCTTCATAGAGGTAAGGACACTAGATGTGGAAAATTGCAGAATCTACAGAAACAAAACTACAGGTGTAATCGGTATAAATAAAGGTTATTGAAGAAGAGGTCTGAGGAGATAAGGTGCACCAAGTTGAATATAAATGGATAATGCACTGTTGATCAAAATCTGAGTGTCTAGTTTAAGTTTGTGGATGCAGAGTGTGTCAGAGAACAGCATCTTGCAAGTCCTTTGTTTTCTTGTTACGGTTCCATAATGGCATTTTGAAAAAGTGTATTTGTAAAGATCTGGAGTTGCTACAGAAAGAAATCCTTACAAAAAAGAGATGTTGCTTTGAGAGCTATATTCTAAATAGTTTAACTTGAAAGGTGTTAGGTGGTGCAGAGTTCTAGACTCTGAGAAGAGTGATACCAGCTGGCCTGCTCTTGTTTGTATCATAACAACCTTTAAGGACTGAGGAACTTAATTCAATATTTAACAAATTAATTCGAGAAATAGTGAAACCTTGTGCCCACAAATGTGTATATTTAGCTTAAATAAGAGATCTGTAGTGAAGGACAGTAAAGATGCACCTGTTCTCCCTAAACAAGGGAGGAAATAAGTTAGTTATGGTACTGAAAGATTAGTAGAAACTGCTAGGATGCTTAGTCACACAACGTCTGTGGGCCTCTACTTATCTAACTTACACAGATGGGATGAGGATAAATGTCTTAAAAGATTATACTGCACACAGATGGTGGCAGTGAGAGTGATATATTGGACTGAAAAGATTTGAGTTACTCATTTGAGTAGCTGCAACTTGACCTCTGAGAGTAATCCTGATGAAAGAAGGAAATGCAGGTGTAAAAAGCTTTGATAAAAAGATCCCTTTTCATGCTCATGCTATTTCTGCTGTGTTAATAACAAAAAATACTGAGTAAAGATTATGTCTTTATTTATATCTTAATTATGATTTTTAATTATTTGTCTTTCAGACTATGTTCGTGTTATGGATATGGGACTGCTGGAACTAACCATTACAGCGGTGAAATCTGATTCTGATGGGGAAAGAGTAAGCATTTAATCACAAATAAATGTAAAATCTCTGTGATAAATTGTGATTTGATTAATACTATACTTAAAATCAAGGAAGGTTTTTCATCTTAGGTGTATTTTTTTTAATCCTACTAGTTGAGTAAATAAAAATTAAATGCACACAGATGCTATTTTTCTGGAACCCTAGGTTAATTTAAAGTGTATTCTTATCATTTTATTCTTGCTATCTAGACTAAACCACGTTTTGAACTTCACTGTTCCAGTGATGTAATCCATATTCGTACCTGCTCCGATTCCTGTGCTGCACTAATGAATCTTATACAGTATATTGCAAGTTATGGTGATTTACACCCACCTGCGAAGACAGAGATTAAACGTGGAGCTAGCAAGCCAAAAATGAAGGTAAAAATACCAAAATAATACCAACTTGACTTTGCACTTCCTGGTAATATACTTTAATTTTAATATCCCCATTCTGTTTCCAAAGAATATGAGATTCCCTGCCAAGAAATTAATAGATTGCATCTAACTTAAAGTATATTTGAGAGTTAAATAGTGTGCTTTTTTCCTGCATTGCTCACTACGTAGTATTTTTAATATTTTGTGTAGTTTACCCATTATACTTTACTTTTACCTAATGAAGGAAATTCCAGGACATATACAAGCTCTCCAGATACTCAGATCTAAATACCTGGAACCGTAGTGTTCTAACCTACTTTGAAAGACCCATTGCAGAGTTTCAGCTCACTTCATTATTTATAAACTTAAGGTATTCTTACAAGAGCTGTGTGTCAAGCCATTCTAGCAAAATCTTAGTCAGCACAATATTGTAGTTACCTTTAAGATGTAACTGTGTATGCTTTCTCTCCTACAGGTAGAGACCTTTAGTCAACCATCTTCTCACGGACCAGTCCTCGCTGAATCAGAACAACAGATTTTACGGGATTTGATGAGTGATGCAATGGAGGAAATTGAGACTCAGCAGACTGCCTCTGCCATGAAGCCAGAGTCTAATGGTAAGAACTCTCTAGAGGTATTAGTACACATAAAGAACAACTTTTCTGGAAGGGAAGTGGGATTGAAAATTTTGCATGTGTAGAGATGCTGAAAACTTCAGGATAGAAATTGATTCAAGTTGTAAGCAGGAAATTATATTGATGTAATTGAAGTAAGAAATTTTAGTGAACTGTTACTTTGTTCGTATTTTCATATTTTGTAAAGATTTTTCTACTGAAATGTTTTTTCTCTGCTCTCCTCCCAGGGGTTTTGGATGACAGATCTCAAACTCAGGAACCATCCTGCTCGGATCTCTTTCTGTTTCCAGACGAAAGTGGAAATGTCTCACAAGATGCAAGTCCCACTTACACTTCATTCACTCATCACCTGATAAATGAGGCCATGGGAGATGTTCCTGCAGAAAGTGATGATTTCTGCATTCTTTTTGCACCCAAAGTTGCTGTTGCTGTAAGAAGCCTTGTGAATTACTAAAAAAATCCATATATAAACAGAGAAAAGCCTATGCATTTCTTGCATGAGTTAGACTTCAGGGCTTTTTGTGATTGCTTAGTGATAATTTTATCAGTGGGCAGGGTAGCAGAAGGATAATCTTTCTGTTTGAAAGGACTTCCTGCATTGTTACTGTTAGGAGTGAATGCAAGTGTTTTCAAACATGACTTTCATATATCTCAGCAGTATGTAATTGCTCTGATCTGACTATTGCATTCAACTATATTGGCAGTTTTCCTATGTCTTGCTCATTTTTTCCTTGCCATTTTGAATTACAATAATGGCAGAGTTAGAAAAAATGTTTTAAGCAAAAATACAGTATTTATCACAATAGTAGCTTTACACACCTTCTAATGAATTTATTAATTTCTTTCGCAGTCTTAAGCTTTTGATGCTTTTATGCACCTAAGATCCTTGCCAAATGTCAGAAAATCTTCGGTCATTTTACACCACTGCATTAAGAGATTTAGGGAACTATACTCGCACTCTGAAAACAGCTTCTGTTCATGTTTATTTTAGTATCTCTGGTTGTATTCTTAATAGAAAGAACTACTTCTGCTTCCCTGATTAGAAGCTGTATTTTCCCAGTTGTTTTTGAGCTTGCTTGTTTCAAAAGTTATAATATGGTAGCCTGGGATCTTCGGTGGTGTTTTGTTTGTTTTCAACTCTTGTTTTATTTACAGTTTGGATGAGGAATTTTTTTTTTAAACTACTACTCAACTTGTAGTTTATGTGCTTTTGTCTTTAACTTACTTTGTAAGAATCGTTACTCAACAAAACATGTGTTGTATAAGCTTCAGAAGATGGTACAGAGTAGTTTATTTTATCTTCATGGGAAAGAATTAGACACCTCAATAAAGAAAACAGGCTTCACCTTCTTAATGCTATGTATTTTTTTATCAGGAAAAAGAGGAAGAACCAGTAATAAAAATAATGGTTGATGATGAGATTATCATAAAGGAAAATCATTTCAGCCAACCTATAAAAAAAACAGATACAAGCAAAGCTCCTCTTCATTTTCCTGTTCCTCTGGTACGCTATGTTGTGAAGGAAATCTCTCTTATTTGGCATCTTTATGGTGGAAGGGATTTTGGGACTGCACCACCAACATCTCCCGCTAAGAGTTTCATGTAAGTGTTTGATGTAATTCTGAGGATACTTAATTTTACTTTGAGTTTAATCTCACTATTTGATTTTAAGTCTCCTTTGTTTGCGTTTTCACTCCCTCCTGACAAGGAATTAATTGTGGAATGGTTTGGGTTGGAAGGGACCTTAAAGATCATTTGGAATCTTCTTAGTCAGATTAGCTCCACGCACCACTCTGTGTTCTTCCTGTCTCTTAACCTAACAAACTGTGTTTGGTTTTGGTGGGGTTTTTGGGTTGGAGGGATGGCTTTGCTTTGGAAGGTTATGAGTTAAATTTTTCCTAAAGTGCTTAAGGGAGTGTAGGAGACTGTGGTAGCTGTAGTCTAGTTTTCAGGATGGTAATGTAAGCTGAAGAGTGTATAATAGTATTGCAGCCAAAATTAAATGGTTTATGAATTTAGTTTTTAGGGAAGCATACACCTAGCATTCGCTTAAGTATCTATTACTTAATAAAATACAATAAAAAGAAAGTGGTTAGCAGCAACCCAACTTCAGTATTTCCTTTGTTTTCTAGTATTTTTCTCTTGTAACCATTAAAGTAGTAATAAATTATATCCAGTGAAACATGCATGCTTTTAATGTTAGATTATTAGTGAGATAGCTTTAATCTGTAAAAGTGTTTTTTTCTTTATTTCCCTAGAAGTCCCCATAGTTCTCCTTCTCATACACCGACGAAGCATGGACGAAGTACAACATGTGGGGGAAGAGGAAGAAACCCAGACTTCTTAATGGAAATACAGTTAAGCAAGGTGAATGACAGAAACAGCTTCAGTCATGACTCTGTGTGAATACCTTTATGTGCTATATCCATTTGATAGCATCTTGTCACTAGACTTCAATAGGATTTCTTCCATTAGCTCCTACATCCTAGTTGTCAATTTGAAAAATAAATTAATTCTAAATTAGAATTTAACAAAAAATATATTTGTTTTTCTTGCACAGTATTGTTTACTTGATGAATAGACATGTTTGTAAAGATGAAGGGTGTTTATTGTAATACTCCTAAAGTTTTTGTTACTTATAACCTCACTTTACAGCTAATTTTTGGGCTGTGATTCTAATCTGAATCGATACACCTAATATGAAATTAATTCTTCAATCAAAATAACTGGGAAGTAGATCTGTTGTGACTCAGTGTAGCAGTTGATAACTGGATATTAAATAACACCCAGTTATATTGCGTTATCATTTCGGTATTTCCTCTGAAATACTTAGCACCTCTCAGGTGTAACTATGTTGCTGTTGTTAAGCCTGTGCTTTGCTCTAACATATGGATTCTTGTGCTATGAAGAATATTGACTATTCTGTTGAATATTCTGTTGCTAACAGAATTTCACGTTAAAAAGGTTTTGTTACTGATCCGTTGAAAATAAGATGTTATCAAATGTTTCCGTAAACATCGTAGGTACTACATAAAGCTAAATGCCATTTATAGTCTTCGTGTGTTCTATAGCTTAAAATTCACAGGGCACTTACCGAGATGAGACGCTTTTTACGTGGCCGGTAGAGGCCACTGTTCCTCTTGCTATGCTCTGCTTCCTCCCGTTGCAGGCAAGGATGGCACCGGGCGTATTGAGACAGGGAACGTTTTGTAGAAACCACAAGCCTTCGATTGGAAGTTAGAACTACCTCAAGAGATGAGGAAAAGGAGATAATTCAGAATTCTTTAAAATTTAAGAAAGGTGATGGATTAGAGTTTATGTGGACTAAAGTGGGTAAAGACAAGGAAGCAGACTGGAAGAGAATCTACTTGGGAAGCTTTTTAGTAGGGAATAAACCTTGCACAGAAGGTGCGGGGTTCAAGAACTGCAAGATTGCCAGGCACAGACTTCAACATAATGTAAGAAAGATGGAGAGGAAAAATTGTTTGGCTTGAGCGGGAGAAGTTGATTATTAAAATGAAAATCAGAACTTGTTTTTGTCTTACACTGAGTCTGTTTTGTCTTGAATTTGCATCCCAAAATATGACCATGGACAGAACTAAGAACTGGAAGATTTCTACTGCTAGACATGTAAAAATCTGAACATTTTTCAGAAATCCAAATACTATTCCTGTAAATGTAAAACAGTGGACAGCTTTTAAAGTTCTTATCTGTGGTGTGTTTGGTTTGTGGGTTTGGGGTGGTGGGTTTTTTAAAGTAATAGTCTGTTGTTAAAGGGTACTTTTTTTGGAGCTGATTATATTGTTTTTCTTTCCTTTCTAAAAGGTGAAATTCCAGCATGAGGTATATCCTCCAGGTGGTGCAGAAGGTGAATCCAGTTTGCTGGAGCAGCCTGTGTCACGGCAGGTTTTTATTGTTCAAGACCTGGAGATCAGAGATCGCTTAGCTACATCACAAATGAATAAATTTCTTTATCTCTACTGCAGTAAGGAGATGCCCAGAAAAGCACATTCAAACATGGTATGGTTCTGCCATTCATTAATTCATTATGATTATAGTGGTTGGTCTATCACTGGGGAGAAGACCATACATTTCTTAGTTGTGCAGAAGAAGGAGCATGAGGTCAGAGAGCACTGAAGTATCAGCATGTCTTTAAAATACTTTTATGATACTCTTCTTGGTGTTGTTGTCCTGTAGCTCTTTTACCATTTATCAATACTACTATAACCAACAGTGGATGTGCTCCAGTACCTCAGCATCCTTCCTGTAGTGAGGGGCCCAAAACTGGACACAGTACTCAAGGTGTGGCCTCGCCAGAGCAGAGTACAACCGAATTCTCACTTCCCTACTCCAGCTGGTTACACTGTTCCTGATACAGGCCAGGATGCTGTTGGCCACCTGGGCACACTACTGACTCATGTTCAGCTGGCTATCAACTAACACCCCCAGGTCCTTCTCCTCCAGGGAGCTCTCCAGCTGCTCTGCTCCAAGCCTGTAACACTGCCTGGGGTTATTGTGACCAAAGTGTAGGACCTGGCACTTGACCTTGTTGAACCCCATAAAGTTGGCCTCTGCCCATCGATCTAGCCTGTCCAGGTCCCTCTGCAGAGCCATCCTACGTTCCATTAGATTGACACTTCCACACAGTTTGGTGTTGTCTGCAAACTTACTGAGGATGTACTCAATACCCTTGTCCAGATCATTAATGAAGATGTTAAATAGGACTGGCCCCAGCACCAAGCCCTGGGGAACACCACTTGTGACCTGCTGCCAGATGGATTTAGTTCCATTCACCACAACTCTCTGGGCCTGGCTGTCCAGCCAGTTTTTAACCCAGTGAAGAGTATACCCATCGAACTCATGAGTGGCTAGTTTTTCTAAGAGGATGCTGTGGAAGACAGCGGCAAAGGCTTTACTGTTGTCCAGGTAGACAATATCTACAGCCTTCCCCTCATCCGTTTAGCAGGTCACCTTGTCATACCCATGCTGACTGGGCCTGATTGCCCAGTTGCCCCGCATGTGTTGCGTGATTGGTTCCATCAAATGTTTTCTTATGGATGTTCTTAAAAACACAAAGAAAATAAGTTATGTCAGTAGCTGTGTAATTGGTACGTGGAATCAGATTAGTACAGAGGCTTTGCAATAACTGTTTTTTCCTAGCTAGTGTTCTGAGATTTAATGTGAATGTTATTACTTGTTCCTTTTTCTCAGTTAACAGTGAAAGCTTTACATGTCCGTCCAGAGTCTGGCAGATCCCCGCAGGAGTGTTGTTTACGTGTTTCACTAATGCCACTTCGCCTCAATATTGACCAGGTCAGTAGTGCTAATGCTTGGGGGAGAGGGTAATGGATTTTGGGTTTTACCAGGTATTTGTAACCATAACACAGGCTTTGTTTGGGATTTTTTTTTTTAATATGTTTTATGATCAGTCATGCACATCTTTGGATCTCTGCTGCTCTGCTTACCTCCATTTTAGAACTTGCCTTCTGCTACAGCTGTTACAGAAGGCAGCTGTTTCTTTTTTCTTTTCTTTCTTTTTAACTTTTTTAAAATTTAAAACTAAGAATATCTATAGATTTGACTGTTTACTTAGTAATACCAGTTTACTTCCAGAGAGTTCTGATGATCTCTAATGTTTAGATGTATCTTTTAAAAAGCATATATTTGTTCTTGAATGACCTTGTCTTTGATGTCTTTAATTGAAAAAAGTTACTAATTAATCCTGAGGCTTTGGTTTCTTATCATTTGGTTCCTGCAAAGCAGAAATGGGAGAATTGTTTTGCTTTCTTTAGTGAGTCTTTATGCTAAGTATGTATACTCAAGATGATTATTTTTTTCCTACACCTGTAAGGAAGTTACACATTTGTGCATTCAAATTTAAAGTGCAGTTATTACTCTTTCTTTCTAATTTAATGTTGTCTGCAGAGAAATGTGGGTTTTCTTCAGGAGCATAATTAAAAGTTCCATATCTACCTTCTGTTTCTCTCAACATGCATTAGAGACCAAGCCTTCATTTCTCTATTAGAATAATTTAACTCTGTATGGTTTGTAATAATGTAGTGAACAAAAATCCCATGGAAATACGTCCATCTAGTGAAGAAATATGTTCGCTCTTGATTACTTAAAGAATTTTATCTTTCAGAGAAATGTGGGTTTTCTTCAGGAGCATAATTAAAAGTTCCATATCTACCTTCTGTTTCTCTCAACATGCATTAGAGACCAAGCCTTCATTTCTCTATTAGAATAATTTAACTCTGTATGGTTTGTAATAATGTAGTGAACAAAAATCCCATGGAAATACGTCCATCTAGTGAAGAAATATGTTCGCTCTTGATTACTTAAAGAATTTTATCTTTTGTACCATAAAAAAAATTCACCTTTACAACTTCTGCAAAACTAACCACATCTTTCTTGGACACGAAGGGCTGCCTGCAGTCATATTGGAAATTCTCATCATTACTACTCAAGCTTTCTCCTTATCAGTTGGAAGCAAAAAAGGAAAAAGTCCAGGTGTCATTAATTGCAGGATGAACAGGGCACCAGTGCAGTGCACCTGACATTAACAGCAGAGATATTCATGACTTTTAATGATGCAGTGAGGAGATCCCATCTGGAATAATTTGTCTGACACTGTATCAGAAATTAATATAAACTGTACTTAAATACCCTTTTGTTGCCAATCAGGGAAAAGTTTGTAGCTGTTAAAACACTTGGGTTGTGGAACTGTCTCCAGAATGTGAGCAGACTTCATGAAAACAACCCTGGAGTTTTCAAACAGAGCTAGATAGATCATGAAGTCATACTGTATGTAGCCAGGAGCATGACCAAGAGGATCTTTCTGGTTTTTGTCTTAGGTTTCTATGTAGCTTCTGTACGTGATAGAGGATCAAAAAGACAAAATGTGTTTTGACTAATATCCGTATAGAACTAGAGATGGAGTAGTAGAAATTACTTTTTCAAAAATCTGATTGTATTTTGTTTTTGCCATTAGGATGCCTTGTTTTTCCTGAAGGACTTTTTCACTAGCCTCTCTACAGAAGTAGAACTCTTAGTTACTCCAGATCCTGAAGGTATTTTTTTCAAAAATCTAATATGAAAGCGCTTTTATGAATCTTGTGTGCATAAAAGAACTTTGTTAGTGACTAAACCCCATAATCAGTAACTAATTTGTTAAAGCCCTTCTTCCTGGGCTCAACTTCACCCTCATTTTCTCTACCTCCTCCCCTTACAGTGGCATGTGGGAATGGATGCTGGGGTCAGTTCATCACACGTCTCTACTATCCCTTCCTTCTCAGGGGGATGACTCCTTGCATTCTTCCCTTGCTCCAGTGTGGGGTCTCTCCCATGGGAGAGTCCTCCATGGGCTTCCCTAACATGAGTCCTTCTCGTGGGCTGCAGTTGTTTGTGAACTGTTCTAGAGTGGGTATGTTCCGCAGGATGCAGACTTTCAGGACCAGACTGCTCCAGTGTGGTTCCCCCATGAGGTCACAAGTCCTACCAGCAAACCTGGGTGGACTCTTCTCTCCATGGGGCCTCAGGTCCTTCCAGAAGCTTGCTCCAGCATGGGCTTCCTGTGGGGTCACAGCCTCCTTCACGTATCTCCACCTGCTCCAGTGTGGGGATGCCATGGACTGTAGGGGGATATATGTTCCACCATCATTCTTCATGGGCTGCAGGGGAATCTCTGGCCTCACCATGGTCATCTCTTATCAGCTGCAGGAGAATTTCTGCTCCTGTGATTGGAGCACCTCCTGCCTCTCCTTCTTCACTGACCTTGGTGCATGCAAAATTATTCCTTTCAAATATCCTCACTTCTATCTCTGGCACCTGTTCTGGCAGGTATTTACCACCCAACCCCTTCTTAAAACATGTTATCCCAGAAGCACTGTCACTTAGGGCCTTGGCCTTGGTTCATGGTGGGTCTGTCAGAGTCAGCTGGCATTGGCTTTGTCGAACATAGGGGAAGCTTCTAGCAGCTTCTTACAGAAGCCACCCCATAGCTCCCCATGCTACCAAAACCTTGCCATGTAAACCCAATACAACAGTATTAGGAGTTGTTATTACAAATACATTATTTAATACCTGATAGCTTGAAGTTGTGTAACCCCTAGACAATGGAATAGAATTTAAATTTATAAGTGGCACAACACGTGTATATTGTTAAAGCAGGAGTTCCAATCAACAGCACCATCTGATACAATATATACTGAAGAGCATATTTCTTGTATTTTTTTGTTTGTTAGCATCTGTACCTCTTTCTGTTGAGATGTCATACTGAATTGCATATGTAATCAAGTACTCTGCAATACTGCTATTAAAACTAAATGGATTATTTATACTGATGCATAAACCTCAACTTAAGCTTCTTGTGATAATTTCTATTCACAACTGAGGTATTATCATACAAAGACAACTTAAGCATTGTCCTGATAGTAATTCCTGTTAATAAGTATTAAGCATACTGGGGACACAGTAATTGTATAAACACAGTATTTTTGTAATCACAGTGAAAAAATACGAATCAGCTTATTGTGTGTAACTTCTTTATCTTAGTTAAAAAGTCTCCTGGTGCTGAAGTTACATGTAGTTTGCCCAGGCATGTCAGCAGCCTTAAGGAACCAACTCCAGTCATTTCTTTCTCATCACACAAGCAAGCAAATGAAAATGGTAGCATCGATTCTATAGATGTGGTTAATGGAGATGAACATCATTTCTCACAAGAAACAACATCATACAGTGATCAGCCAGTATTTTTCAGGTAAATCTTTGTTAGAGAATTTCCAGTGAGACACAGCTATTCTGCTGAATGTTTTAAGAAAGTGGGTTGATAAACTAGTCAGACCTCATAACAAGGTGTGTTTTGCTTAACTGATTGTGGAAATCCTAGATACTTGTTTCTCTCACTGGAAGTTAACTAGTTTTTTTTCCAATTAATTTTCGCACAGTATTGTGTCTAAGGGGAAAAAAAAAACTCTGCTGTGTACAGAACCTGTAATGAGATGTTTTACAAATAAATAAGACTTTGTACTTCTGTGCCTAACAGTGTAAATTAGATCTAATATAATGAGAGATGAGAATATAAGAAGGAAAGGGATGTCAGGGGAGAGGTATGAGGTAAGTGTATGATAAGAGAAACTAAAGTAGTCCTGGCTGGAAAGTGACTGTAGAAGTTGCAGCTTGTGCAGAAGATTTTTTTCTCTTCCATTTTCACATCATAAGTGCCTCTAACAACAGATGTGTACTTTAGTAAGCAGCACAGAGCCCAATTACAAGAGAATGACTGTTCTATTTCATACCATACATCACCAACATAATTTTTTAATAAGTTCCAGCTGCAGAGCTAAATTTTCCTCCCAGAACCATCACTAGCCATACCTCTTTTTTTTACTTGTAACTAAAATTCGTGCAGTGAAAATTGAGGGATTCACTGGCAGGATTAGTAGCACTTTTGCACTTCACTGTTGGATTTATTATAAATCCTACCCTTGAATAGATCTTAATAAACCAAGGAAAGCTGAATTTGCCATTGTATTCTGTACACTTATTTTTAAGTATGAGCGTGGTAACTAGAGGACGTATAGCTTACAGAAAAGGCTATGGTATCCTATCCTAGCATGATGAGAAAACATGGGTTTGTTTTTGGAAAGATAAGCTTACTTCTTTTTAATGTTTCTCACTGAAATTTCCTTTGTACATCCCAGAGAATTTCGTTTTACGTCAGAAGTTCCCATACGGCTGGATTACCATGGCAAACACGTATCAATGGATCAGGTCTGTATACAATGCTAATGCTGTATAACAAAATAATTGATGTTGTTTTGTTCTTTTTTCTCCAGTGAGCTGGGATATATTTTTCACTCCTTATTTGCTATTGATGCAGTCTTGAGAAATGTAGAATGTTCTGGGTTTTTTACCTCTTATCCTTAAACTTTCTCAAAACAATTTCACTTTTAATTTGAAAAGTAGGGGTGGATTTTCTGGGTATGATTTAACTCAGAATGAAATTGAAAGTCATGTTTATCAACTTGGTGACTGGTTAGAAATCTTGCCACACAGCTGTGGTGCGTCTCAAAGAGTGATAACCACTATTTGATGCCAGAATTGTGCATTTTAGTTTCTTCCTCATTAATACCAGAATAATGTATTGTCGTATGTGTGGGTTTTTTATCCTTGTTTCCTTCCCTTGTAGGCTAGTAATCTATATACCTCAGTGGCAATATCAGAATCGAATACGGGTTAAAAAAATGCTCGTAATACTTTTGAAAGTATCTATTGGTTATCCTACAGAGTTTACAGAGTAGATCTCAAAACATCCTGATTTATATCCAGCCAGATTTATATCCTGTCATGACAAATCTATAAGAAAATATAGACAAATAAAAGAGGTAACTTCCTGAATTTGCATAAAAGACATTTGCTAAAGGAATGAAAACACAAAACAGTAGCTTTAGAATGCCTGGAATGCTCTAATGTCAGTTGTCTGTTTTTAGATAATTTGTTGTATAGTAGTATTTCTGAAGAAGTACTCTTGTATCCAGATGTTTTTTTCTTAGAGTAACTCATTAAGTCAGATTCCATCTTTTGCAAGTTTTCATGTAAGGTAATTCATAGCACTGTAAAGAGTAGCATTTGGGAGATGGGGAGAATCAGTTTACATGGAAATAGCTGCAGTAAGAGTTGAGATGATGTAACTTTCTCACCTACAGAATGTACAGGATGACTATATTCATGGTAACAAAATATTTATTTTACAGGGGACACTAGCTGGGATTCTTATTGGACTTGCTCAGTTGAACTGCTCAGAATTAAAGCTGAAGAGACTTTGCTACAGACATGGGTAAATTTATCAAATTGTAGATTAACATTTCTATTGTAAATTGAACATACTTATGGTGAATAAGTGAATGTAGCATGTTGAAAGCAAATTCTCTGACAAGATGCACTTTTAAAATCCAAGACACTTTTTGAATCTACAGATTTCTTGATTTGAGTTTTTGACATATAAATATATATATATACAGGGTTCAAGACCATCTGTTTTCAGGGCAGTAGTTAGTATTGTGCTAGTTTTGGTGCTAAACTCCTTTTAATTTTAGCTGTTTTACTTCCTGTTGAACTGCGCATGGGTTGTGGCAATCCCTAGCAGAACTGTAGGCTGTGCAGATGATGGATTGAAAGCAGCCCTGAGGAGAAGGACTTGATGCTATTGGTAGACTAGAAGCTCAATGTAACCCAGCAATAAGCAATTGCAGGCCAGAAAAACAACTATATCCTGGGCTGCATCAAAAACAGTGTGACCAGCAGGTTGAGGCAGGTGATTCTGCCCCTCTGCTCTCATGAGACCCTACCTGGAGTACTGCATCTAGCTCTGGGGCCCCCAAGATAAGAAGGACATAGACCTCTTAGGAGCATGATGATCATAGGAGAGGTGCTTACCAGCCCTCTAAAGACAGGATGAGAGAGTTGGGCTTGTTCAGCCTGGAGAAGAGGTGTCTCCAGGGAGACCTTACAGCAGCCTTCTAGTATCTAAAGGGCCTTAAAGGAAAGCTGGAGAGGGACTTTTTACAATGACATGGAGTGATAGGACAAAGGGTTAATGGCTTTAAACTGAAAGAGGGTAGATTTAGAGTAGATATTGGGGAAAAAATTCATCTCTGAGGGTGGTGAAATGCTGGTGCAGATTGCCCAGAAAAGTTGTAGGTGCCCCATCCCTGAAGTGTTTATAGATGGGCTTAATGGGGCTTTGGGCAACCTGGCCTAGTGGAGGGTGGCCAGGAGAGTTGGAACTAGATGATCTTTGAGGTCTCTACCAACCAAAACCATCCTATGATTCTTAACTATATGTGTTTATGCAGTCTTAAACCTTTCTTCTGTGAAGCACACACAATCAAAACACTTAGGTTAGCCAAGAGCAACAAAGGATGACACTTAAAAAAAGCTTTCATTTTGTTTAAATGATATCTTGGTGTACTCAAATGAATAATTATTTATTAGGAATTGCATGTTTTCAAAAAAGGTTAATAATTGTATTTACTTCAGTTTATTAGGTGTGGATAAATTGTTCTCCTATGCTATCAGTGAATGGCTTAATGATATAAAGAAAAACCAGCTACCAGGAATTTTGGGAGGAGTAGGGCCCATGCACTCGCTAGTGCAGTTAGGTAAGTTAAATCTCACTTCCATTGAGACATATATGGCAGGGTTTTTTTAAAGAAAACAACCAAAAATGCAACAAACAATGCTGACACTTTTTTTTTCACTTCCTCTCCAAGTATGGTGCTTATCTAAGAGCTTCCTAACTAAGGTGTTTTGTGTTCATTTTATAGTCCAAGGTCTGAAAGATTTGGTCTGGTTACCAATAGAGCAGTACCGAAAGGATGGCCGTATTGTAAGAGGCTTTCAAAGAGGAGCAGCTTCTTTTGGTACTTCCACTGCAATGGCAGCACTGGAGCTAACAAACAGAATGGTTCAGACCATACAGGTAAAATGTATTTCTTCTGGAGGTAGGCATAAAATGAGAAGTGTTGCTAGTAAGTGCATTATATTAAGCTAGTATCTTAATGCTGTACACTTAAGGTTGGGAGCATGTCTAAGGCAGCTGTCTAAATAGGAAAGCAGAGACTGGGCAAACTTGTGGCTGTCTGAAGTCGCGTCATATGCGGTAGTTGGAAAGTTGTGTTAGAGTATTGCTGAACACCCAAACTGTTACATCTTTCTTAATGCTTTTAATATATTGCAGTGTACAGTTCTAATACTAAAATACTCAGCTGCACTAAAAAGTCACTGATACTGGGAAAGATGAGTTTTCTTTGCATATGCATATTTTCCAATAATAGGTTCTCCTTTTAAAATGTTAGTTTTCCTATGCTCATTAAGAAAAAAAAAAAACACAAAAAGCCAGAAAAACCCAACAACCAAACATAAAACCAAACAAAGTCCAACCTAGCAAAAAAAAAAAAGCCTCCCAAACAATACTAATTGAGTTTATGTACACAGCGTCTATAAACTTTTCTGGATTTAATCCTAAAGTAACCTTGGGTTAAAGTGTTAATAAATGTTCCTTAATGTAAATACACTTTTCCCATCTAACTTTCCAAAAAAAAGTAGATGTCCCTAAGCTTGAACATACATAGTTTAAAAAGTGTTATTCTTCACGTGAACAGAATTGCATGTATGCTTATCTGTTTGTAAGGTAAACATGCTGTTGATCAAATGTTTCAGCTTCTGTATTGAGCACTTTTGTCAGATTAGAGGATGCTTTTCAAGGAATGGCAGTTGGGGGTGGTGGTACATATAAACACCTATCAAAACTTACAGCATTCATTCTTTCATTATGGAACTTAATGTATAGCTACAGCTGCACGTGTTTCAGAAATTCGTGTCAAAACCTTAGTCTGATATAAATGAATATTATTTAGGGTCTTCTTTTGTTTCAATTATGTCACCCTGTTAGGAATTTAAATTTGTGATCAAATGCTTTATTTGCTCCTGATCTTCAGGCAGCTGCAGAAACTGCATATGACATGGTATCACCAGGGCCTACGTTTATTGAAGCAAAAAAGATCAAACGATTCCCTCGCCATCGCTTAGCTCATCAGCCAGTGGACCTACGGGAAGGTGTAGCCAAAGCCTACAGTGTAGTAAAAGAGGTGAGTGCAAAAGTAATTGTGCTTAGCTGAATTTCAGAATTATTTCTGAAGACAGCAAGTAAAATATCAGCTGTCAGCTTAAGCTGATCAAAGAAGGAAGGGCATTCAAGTTTTTGAACGCAACTCAGCAGTCGTAACCAACAGAAAGCTTGCATGGAAATATCAGAGAAGCAGAAATAAACTTAAGATTTTGCACAGAATTAAGTGTGAATTAAGACTCTGGTGTTCTACAGCTGTGAGAATTTACTGTTACTCTGAGACACATAAACCTGATTTCCTACTTCATATTGTCCATCCTCCCCACCCTTCCAGTTACTGTTAATTCTGAGGTTGTTAGGAGTTCAAGCATAACACTGGATTTAAAATGAGTGAAAGTGCTTTTTGCCATGACAGTGTTTTAAAAATTAGAGTGCTGACCTGTTTTCATTGTACTTTGTCTTGTACTAAGTTGCACCTGATGACATGATGAAGTTTGGTCACAGCTGAGGAGTTTTCAGTGCATTCTATCACTTTTGAATGGCTCACAGTACCCCACAGCTTCTTCCCTTATGTGTAGGAAACACCACCAAGAGCTATATTAAGAAAATTAATCTCTAAACTCATAGTAGTGTTATCTTAAGCATCATTAGAACAACTAAATCATATTTGCATCTGTATAGTTGCAGTACAGCTATAATACAAATCACAAAGGAGATAAATGCCATGCAGATTTAAGTTTCCCTTAAAATTAGGTGAGGTTGCTTTTTTGTTTTTAGTGTGACTAATTAATTTTTGTTAAATTCTCAAAGGGGATTACGGACACAGCCCAAACAATCTATGAGACTGCTGCTCGTGAGCATGAAAACAGAGGAGTAACTGGAGCAGTAGGAGGAGTCCTCCGCCAGATTCCACCAACTGTGGTGAAACCTTTCATTGTTGCAACAGAGGCAACATCAAATGTTCTAGGTGGAATGAGAAACCAGATCAGGCCAGATGTACGTCAAGAGGAGTCTCAGAAGTGGCGCCTTGGGGAGGATTGAGATTATCAGTCTGGCTCAGCAGGCAGGTAGCAAGGCTGGAAATGCAGAAGAATTTAATGTTGGGAACTTTAGATGGAACCCACTTTTTGTCATGCTCATCTCAGGAACAAATGAGGTTTTCAACTATTATTAGCAAAACATCCAACCAAAAATAATTTATGAAGTGAAAAGCAATTTGGTACTTGCTTATGCTGTGTGTTACCAATACAGTTGGTAGATAGTGCCAAACATAGCAAAGCATGCGCTGCCAACTCAGAGAGACGTGCTTGCTCTATTCTGTTTACCATATTTTTCTTGGTAGATTTAACATCTGAAGCAGTAGCCTGTATGGTGAAACTGAATATGCTTTAAAAATGTTTTCTGAGCGTTGTCACAGAACTGTCTTCAATATAGGGCTCTGCAGATGCTCTTCACTGACTAAAAGAAAACCTTTCCTTTTGGACATGGGACATGAAGGTTGTATAATACAGAAACAGAAGAGGGAATATAATTTAGTGGTCATAAGCATTGCTTTTAGGGTGGTACTTACAGCAAGAGCAAACTTGATAACCAGTCAAAATTTAGATTCAGTGTGAATATACCTATGAAGAGGATATATGCCTAAATATTAAATACCTACTTTGGTGGGTCTTTGAAGAACCTGAATGTTGCAGAAATGTTCTGTTGTGTTGCACTTTAAAGGATATGGCCTGTATATTGTGCTTTTTTATAGTGTGAATAAAATGTAATGTGCATTATCCTTTATGTGGTTTAGAAGCTTACACAAATTACTGAAACGAGCATCATTTGATGATGATCCTACAGAAAAGTGTCTTAAATTTGTTTAAAGTACTCATATAATGAAAAAAACACTTTTGTCCTCTGCTGCACTAATTACAGTGCTAAAAAAACTGTTCTGTGGAAAACAGCAGTTAAATATTATTGTGGCCAACAGGTCTTTGTAAAAACAAGGAATTCTAAGTGAAGTAAAACATTCTTTCATGATTTCATAGTTAAAATCCTATATGGACTTTATTCTAATAATTTGCGTTTATTTAATGTTCATATTGTTGCAAAGTTGCACTCTCAAGATATTTTTAATTTAAATTGTGCATCATCAGTTATTAGACAATGAGGATATGGAGTAATTTCATTTGAACTGAAGGTGGTAAGAGGGTTTAAAAAAAGACAACAAAACTTCGAAAATTGAGGTTGATATTGATGTTATTTACTGTTTAACAAGTGACCAGGGTCTCCACAGAGCTTTTTTAAGCAAATGACATTGTGCCATTTCTTGGCAGTTAAAAAGCTTGGCACTAGCTGTGCAGAAATAAACTTTTTTCCTTGTATTAGCAGCAACTGGAGGATAAAAAGTAAGAACTCTTCTAAATAGAAAAATGCTAATTTTTTATTTCAACGATTTAACACTTTGGATAACTAGCCAGAACAAGTTTGTCATAGTCCTGTGCTGGTCATAAGTGGAAATCCTGAAAATATACTATGTGGAAAATCTCCACTTAAAGGGACATCAGATGCTTTTGATGAGACTTCTCTGAGGAAGTACTTTTCCTCTCTGTTTATTCAATACCTGCCATGAGCAAAAATTTCACTGATGGGCCTTACAGGCCAAATGGGAATGCATGGAGGAAAACAGTTACTGCTTGTTCATCCTGATGATACACTAGCTATTCCTGGGCACCAAAGAATCTGGCTGGAGGGTAAGTGATTTTAAAATGTCCCCATGCTGGGAAGACTTCTCCAGTCTGCTTTATTATTTTTCATAAAACTACAGTTGCAAGCAAATTCTTGCTTTGGGTGACTGGTTATATTTAAGTTTTGTTTTCATTCACTGGAGTCAGATAAGTTACTATATGCTTTGAAGATTTGGTTATTTCAGTTATACAACTTGCTGTAAGCAGGAGGAGATGCTTTTGAGAGGACAAACACCTGGAGATTTAATGACATGAAATACGTTCTGATGTAAAAGTACTTGATGCAGTTCATACTTCTGTCCGGTAATCAGAGCTCTCCTTTAGTGAGAGCTCAAAGCTTGAGCATTTTGCACAGGACTGAGTTCCATGTTCCAAATTTGACACCCCCGAATGCCTTCTCAAGATGTGGCCATGAGTCAATGCAAGTAAGTAGGAGTGCATCATTTTCATTTGTGTTTACTGTACTGTGTAACTTCGGCTGGTCCAGTCTGTCCAGTTAATTGGCATATACTCTAATAGTATAAATGTACGTACTTTCTTCCCTTTTGACATTGCTGAAAAAGAACAGTGGTGTTTCCATGTTAATTTCATTTTAGATTCTGTCGTGATCTGATTGTACTGCAGTGTGATTGCAATATATTTTTATATGAGGGCATGCTGTCAAGGTAAAACATTTTTATAGTGTGTCTCATTGTCAGCAGTTTGTACAAACTTATTAAACTTCACTTTTCAGTATGTAAACCCTTGCATTTACTGCTTGCACTTTATTGAGCCTTTTCAATGAAAATTATTTACTGTTTTCCAGTATTTTATTTTTACAAGCAGTTTCTTAATTTTTTTGATGCAAATTCTTCATTGCTTTTCTGTTGTAACATTTCAAACACTATAAAATCATGTTTAAAAACCAAAACAAAACAAGCACCCAAACCCCCAGAATTCACCAAACTGGTCTTTATGTTAAGATCTTGTTTTCAAAATGTCTTGTATGGACAAGCACGTATTTTAAATCAAAACATGTACATCATATATGAGAAGGGAATTCATCAAATGCTCTGCTCAATACTGTAAGATTTTTTTAGGCACTTAAAATACTCAAAGTGCTATTTGACTCTGTGCGTATTTCCTGGAAACAGAAGCCTGTGGATATTTACTGTATTCTCCGTTAGCACGAGGGGATCTGCAGAATATTGTTATACTTGAATTTTCCACTGAGACCTGTTGCTATAGATAGTAGCACTTTTCACATTTGTAATGGGTGTGAACTGGCACAGTCCAAGTTTAATGTTCCAATTCTCCGACGGTCAACTGACAGACACTACTACTGCTACTTAGTCCAGGAACTGTCGGGGATAGAACTGTCTCCTGGGTTCTCTTAAGCCTCCTGGCACTTCAAATACTACATTGGGGAGTGTCTGGGGAGTACCTGAAAAATGACAGGCACCTTTTGAAAAAAACAACCCCCCTGCTTCATGAGAATCATAACAGTGATTGAGAGCAACAAATCATTGTATCTGTACAAAGCTGGCTTCCATTTCCTTTGAATATCTGTTCTCTGCTCCTAAATACCGCAGCTTTTTAGCAATGCCCTGTACAAACTTGCCTAATGATAAGAGTTAGGACACTCACCAGTGAGTTCCTGCGTGTTTAAGGGATGTGTCTGGTTTTATTTCCTCATTAAGTGGCTGATTGTGAACATACATTGCTTGCTTTCATTTACAGTTCATTAATTGAGTTGCCAAGAAAGGTTTCTTGAGAAACCAAAAAGCTGTTAAATGGTGATGACCAAGACATTTACTGAACATCATCCATATACCTGCAAATGTGATACCGATTGTACTTTAAATATTGAAATGTATGCATTTTGTAAAACAGTGACATCCAAGAATTTGTTTAGAGTAGTTAAATACTTCTGAATCTTTTAAATATCCCAAATCCCACAGCGATATAAGCTTTGTCAGAAAAGGTGCGAGTGTTTAATGTTGGTTTGGATCCATAAGGTGCATAGCTCTCTGTCTCCAGGCCTCGTGATTTAAGCTTCTGACAACTGTTTTAAGTTGCTCTACATGCTGAATCTTGTTTACAATAAGAAATTTAGATACTACAAATTAAGTACATAAATACAAATCATGCATTTGTACTGGATTTCTTAATAGTAAGGTAGCTCAGACAGAAACACAGCAATTTGTGTATATGTTTGTGTTCATTTTTTACATTTTTGCATTTATAGTAGCTTTGTGCTATTTGTATATAGTTTGCTAGTGTAAAGAATAGAATCTCATGAAAAAGAAACCACTGTTGAAGGGAATTAACTATTTCAACTTGAGTTATTTTGCTTAAAGTTCTTGTCCCCTCAGTATGTCTTTGAGAATTATTTTTGACCATAATTTATATAGCACCAAAAGTGTATATTTTAGCTTATTACAATGCTGAAAGGCCTGGGTGCAAGTAGGTTGTCCTGTTAAATATGTTTAATGGAAAAACCCCCAAATTTGTATCAATACGTAAATAAATATCTTAATTTGATCCTTGAGTTGGTTTTCTCTACCTATGAACACAAGTGATACAGAAAGTCTCCTACAATAACCAAGTGAGCTGCTAAAGCTTTTTTTACCTACCTGGCTATACAGCTGTCACCCAAAAATGAAAAAAAGAAATCTATGTGTGTGGAAAAAAAAAGAAAGAAAGCAAGCTTTAAAATTGCTGTTAAGGTCAAAAGCTAGGAAATTAATTAACCTGGATGATAGAACTTTAACCCACCTCTGTTGTGCATCAGCAAATCACCTTCTATTGTACAATGGCAGTGTGTGTGATGGCACGAGCTGGGATCACAGCTCCTGGTAAATGTCAAGAAGTACTTTTCTCTGTGGTATCAAGGCGTACCAGGGGCACTCCTGATGTCTCCAAGCTAGTCTCCAGAGCAGACACTAAGACTCCCCAGCCTTTGACACTCCAACTAACTGAGAATTTCAGGGTAGCCACAGGTATGACATACCAACCTGGAACAACGAGCCTTTGAACAGTGTTCCTAACTGAGGATAACCCAGGCTGAAAAGTTGCCTTTTTCTCCTCTGGGCTTTTCCCTCTTTTCCCATTAGCATGTTTGGTTGAGTTTTTGAGGGGTTTCTAAAACTTTTAAAATGTGATATTTAGTGGGGTTTTTTTTCTTTTTTCTTCTTCCTGCCAATTCATATTTCTAGGAAATAGTGTTTTAACCTATCTGGTCTTATCATAGGTGATAAGACTGCACAAAGCTGCCTTCTTGTGGTAGATAAACTGAGGTTTTGAAGCTGTTTTGTCCTGGAGTGATTAGATGAAAGCATAGTTTACTGAAAGACAACAGTGAATTATATACAGCCCCACAGGCAAGGAAATGCTTTAAGCTCCTTAGATGTTTGTTATGATGACTCGTGAGATGGGTATTTGTAGTGTAATTCTGTTTTCAGGCTCTCATCTGTGTTACATAATTGTTTGCTCTGCTGCTGCTTTCATTTTGTACTAGGAGAATAAGTGTCAAATGTGACCCTTGGGAGGCACAAGGGAAAGCCTCCAGGTCAAAGAGGTGGGTACCTCTAAGCAGGAGGAAAAGTTACTTCGATTTTGGGGATATGTACTACCGGTGCCTCAGTAAAATGGGACTTGGTCTACTACAGCTCCCAGGCACAAACACCATGAGTAGCAGTACTCGGCTCAATAGAAAAGCTTTAACTGTCACCTTTAACACTTGCCCATTGTTAGGTACTGAAGACTCGCTGATGGCTCTAAGAACACCATGAATCTCACAGCACTTTGTGGGTTTTTTCCCTTCCATCTCTTTTGTCTGTTCAGTTTGAAAATGCTTCCTACTGTGTGCGCAACACCGTCTGAGGAGACTTATGGCTATTTGTAGGTGGAAGGGGTTGTGAGTTTGAGGGTGTCTGACAGTACTAAGCTGGTTGCTGTTCAGTGGCAGTCTGGCCAAATGGCAGGTCAAGATCCTGGAAAAGGTGCAGGCCTGGTGTGCTGAAGAATAAAAGAAGAAAACACTGCAGTGTGCGATGTCAGAGTGTGTGTAAGACCATGGCATGGGTATGGCAATGTCTGTGGCTTGCACTGAGCTGAATTGTACAGACCTGGACCCATTGCAGGGGTAGGAAAGCCTGATAGCACATGGACGTGGCAGCGGTGGATGACATATGTGGGTATGCTCGTGTGTGACATGTGTGCAAACACTCGGTACTGTGGTTGGAAAGATAATAGAAAAACAAAGTACAACATGAGAGGACAAATAATAGTGCTCAACTGTGTCATCGATGTCTTTATACAGATACAAGTTTTTAGGAAATACAGTTCCTGGTATTGTTTATCTTTTTAGAAATGTCTAACACATCTGAAGTATTTCCCAGAATTATTCTATAAAACAAAATGTTTCACCATCATTATAGCCTGTCCCTGTGTACTCGCTGCCAGAAGGGTCTGAAAGGGCACTAAAAGCTATTTATTTTAGGTTATATGCGGCTTTCAGTGATGCTCTAAAGTTCCATTTTTCTCTTGGCCTTTCAGAGCTGTTAAGCACCTTGTAATGGTGTTTGCTGTTTTTTGTCCTTTTCTGTGCCACTCCTGCCTCTGAGTACTTGCTGTCCTCAAAACAGCTCAAAAAACACAGCAGGTGTAAATGAGGCAGGAGCAGTTATGCCAATTCCATTGGAGGCAAACCTTCTTGATAGCTGAACCTCATTCACACAAACCAAAAGTATTGTCTCAGGGCAATATTTTTGCTGTTGTTCTTTCCCAAGAGTTGTAACTTAATAGCATGCAGCCCCTTTTTCCTTTTCCCAAGCAGAGGTGATACCCCTCCAGGTAAATTTGTTCATACAATGGAGTCTGACAATTTGTTCAAAAAGAAAAATGACCTTGAAGTTTGAGAAGATCTGTTGACATGGGATTGTAAGCTGGGCCCTGTCTCTTTGCAATATCCCACAGACACTGCAGAAATGACAGGAGGCAATTAGAAAGGAGTGCATCCCACTACATTAACCAAAAATGCCACTACATCATTGCCCTAAGCCTCTCGTATCGTTTAATGCAAAGATCCACAATGACATTAAGAGAGAAGGTTTTCAAATGCAATTTTCATCATAACCATCTTTTCTTGTTGTCCTTCGCTTGAATTTTTACTGATGCTGCTTCCTATTAAGCACGAAGCCTCAAGAATAGTCTTTAACAGGTTTTTGTGAAGACACAGAAAAGGCCAGTGAGGATGACAGATAAAGATGAGCAGTGGTTTTGTTTCTGTCCTGAGCTTTGCCTGTAAGAGCCCTTTGGTCTGAATTACTTGATCAATATCACTACCCCAGGGGCAATCACTTGAATTTAAAGTTGCCATGCAAACAGAAAAAGAAAGTACAGTTTTTTCAGATTAATGTTGGAAACTTGAAAAGTGGTTGGGATATATATTTTTTCCCCCTCTACACATTTTAGGACTAGCTACCCAAGGAGTCCTCTTTGTGTTGCTGAGTAATAGCTCTTGCAAAACTCCTCTCTGCAGTGAGGTTAATATCAGGAAAGGGCAGTAAAGGGAGTTCATCTGCCCAAACAGACTGCAGAGTTAAGGAGGAAAACTGTGTGTCTAAGCATCCAGCCCTCCTGAGGAAGGATGGGGATGTTTATTTCCAAAACATAATGTCTGTTGGTAGGAAAATGAAGCCTTTCTGAGCTTCCCCTGTGTTTCAGGAAACCAGCCCTTACCACTCCTCACAGCAGGCTGTCAGGTGCAGGGAGTGATGAGCACCCAGCTTCCTTCCTATCTGTAGCATCATACTGTCACCTCTTTCCTTTTTTAAAGAGATTCTTTTCAGCTAATTTGTGATACGAGTCAGGGAAGTTCTAAACCATCAGAGAAAGTGAAGCAAGCAAGCAGCTCAGCACACCTTGGTTTCACAGTAAAATCCTTATTGCAGAAACATTTTCTCGCTGCTTTGTCCCATTCTTGTTTAAAACACATAAAATGTGCTCTCCTCTTGTGTGCTGTATGGCTGCTGCGTTGCAAAGTGACCTGAATGCCCTGGGCTTAGCCAAGTGTGCTGCTGGGATGGATTTTGCAGGGCTGGCCCAGGGAGGCAGCCAGCCACACGTGGTCCCGGCAGTGTTTTACTGCTCACACCTTTACCCATGGTCTCAAGCTCCTGAAAAAAGCACGTCAGAACTGAAGATGCAAGGCTGTTTCCCTGCCTATTTATAGCAAGGGTAAAGTCAGGGTTTGAGGAGAACTGAAAGAGAAGACTCCTTCAAATTCTCTTCTGTTTGAAAACTGAGGGACCTGCTGAGTGTACAGCAGAGAGCTGCGAGCATTTTGAGAGAGTTTTGCTAGTCTACAGGGGAACTTTCACATGAGTGACTCTGTTTGCTGAAAGCTGTTTCCTCCTTCAGATTGCTTTTTGGTTGTATCAAGTCCACTGTGTTAGGTTCCCAGCAGTGAGAATTTACCTTCCGCTGGCAGTTCCGAATCTTGAATTTCTTTACAAAGTGTTTCCAGAAATACCAGCTGTAGCTATAACACAAAAGAGTTTGAAACACAATTTCAGAATAGCTTGCTTACGTAAGAACTGGCAGCTTCTACAAATCAAGCTTCATCCCGTGTACCAATTGTGGGGTAGAAACTATCTGTGTAGAGGGCAGCACGTAAACTCTACAGGTCTGGGACACACAAGGTGCTGGAAAATCCTTGTTGAGTTCTGCGGTTGATGCTAAGGACAATTATAGGAGTTATCAAATGTACTTTTAGGTGTGAAAATTCGCATCCTTATATGGGTGGTAATTGTGACTGACCAGCATATTTCAGGAAGTCAGGATGCACGTGAAAGAGTCATAGACGTTGCAATCTCTGCAATGATTAAAGGAAACGTTTTATAAGGCTTAGCAATAACTTCCCCAAATTTTCTCATTTTCAGAGGGGAAGTTTCTGGTTGTTCATAATGAAATGCTGTTGTTCATAATGAAAAGCCTTCAGAAGAAATTTATAATACTGTCAGGAAATATTAAAAAGAAAGTGTCTGCCACAGAAGAAAGTGGTTTAGTATACTAGCCATAGTCATTCACAGAGACCAGGGAAAGTCACACCAAATTAAGCATTCCTGTTTTCCAAGCCACCCGCAAGTAAGTGATGCATCGTAATATAACTAAGGCCACAAAGCATTAGCTCCTCTTTCAGCAGATGAAATTATTAAAGGCTTATTTGGAAACTATATCTACGTGGCATCCCAAATGAGTGATAATTGGCTTGTATTACAATTTTTAAAATAGTTATATATGTAGTTTAGAAGGAAGAGACTGAACACTGCATTAAGAACATTTGAAAGTAATTGAAATTTTATGTTACATTCAAATAACTGAATAATGACAGTGGAGGTCTGTGGGAACCTGAGGAGCTGTTATTCTGTCTGTTAATAGAATGCATCCACATAATGCATTTTGGATGGATGGGTCCTACTCATATGGTGTGATGCTGCTAAAAAGCTTACTTGCCATTTGGACAGTTCAGGACGTGGTTTCCCTTAGTAAATTCAGCTCCCTGCAGAAGAAACTCCATCAGGGAGGAAGGATGGCGAAAATGGGATGAGGAAATAGTTCTTTGGCTTGAGTCAAACACAAGAATTGTCTGGTGTGGCCTTGCTGTCAAAATTGCGTCCTGCACTGAAATACCTACTCTAGAAAGAGAACAGCAGCAAGGTTTGTGCTTCCTCTTCGTTTTTTTTCAGTTCTTAATTTGGAAAGTGTTGTGGTTCACTTTTAGCCGACAATTGAATGAATGGTGTACAGTTTTTTGACAAAAGTTGTTGGGATGTTGTTCCACTGGAATCAAATGTTGTTCTTCATGTCTGTAACCTGCAAAAACTTGATAATAATCTTAATGAGGTATTGAAATACTTGGAATTGATGACAAAACTCTTTTCTCCAGGGAAATATAATCACTGATAAACAGCCAGGAGTTGTGGTTTTACCTGTGATGAAGAACTGCTTATGTCTAAGTATTTCCTGTAAAATTTTACTGTCTTTTTTGGTATGCATTCTTATTTTGGTCATAGAGTGGCTTAAGCTTTCCTTCACCCCTCTTTCCAGCAGCTACTGCATCTGTGTCCTGCTCTGCCTCCTGTTTTGTGCCAGGATACCTGGCTTTGTGCATACATAGTGAATTAGAACAGGAACTGGATAATTAATGGCCTGCTGATTTTTAATCTGGATGACTTTCCTGATTTGTTTCATCACATGTTTATGGATTCTAATTCAGCTGACAGGGAAAGACCAAATGAGTGGAGAAGTCTGGGTGAGGCAGGACAAACCAGAAGAGTTCCTGAAAGAAACACACAGGAAACTCTGGCATTAGCAGAGATCAGTTTATCGCACCACTCACTCTCTGTGAGAAATTAAAGAGCATTCATCTAACTGTAATCAATCTGCCAATGAGCACTTGTAACTCCTGTTACCTGTCATACCGAGGTTTGACTTGTTACTGCCTTTGGAAATCCGGTTTGATACTTGCTTATCAAGCTCACCTCAAAGGTGGCATTCTCTAACTGAAACAAAAAAGAAATCTCAACTCATAGAGTGGTTTTGGTTGGAAAGGACCTTAAAGGTGACCTAGTTCCAACCACCTGTCATGGGTAGAAGACATCTTCTAGATGAGGTTGCCCAAAGCCCCATCCAACCTGGCCTTGAATGCAAACTCTCTGGGCAACCTGTTCCAGCGCTTCAGTGCCTTCATAGTAAATCATTTCTTCCTAATATCTAAGTTAAATCTAGTCACCTTCAGTTTAAAGCACTTACCTCTTGTCCTATCACTCCATGCCCTTGCAAACTGTCCCTCTCCACCTTTCCTGTAGGCCCCCTTAGGCACTGGGAGGCTGCTGTAAGTTCTCCCCCAGAGCCTTCTCTTCTCCAGGCTAAACAAGCCCATCAGAACAATTAAACAGAAGTCAACTGAAGTTATTAATACACATACTGAAGAGGTTTTTTGTAATAAGGGAGAATGTCCTTAAGTGTTTGGTTGAAAAGGGTTTTCATGTTCTATACAAACAGCTAAAACCCAGAGAAGTGTGTGGAGTATGACACATAGGTCATGAACTGCTTAAAGCAATGGGATGTTTCATCTTCTCCGATACCTAATTTTATGAGAAGACACTCTTGGATCTTAACCATTGTTCAACTTAATAGATTAATTGTCAGAGTGTATTTGTAAATCCATTAGGTTTTTCACTGGCAGCATGGTAAAGTGGTGGAGACAGACTGTTTTGCACTTTGAACCCTTTCTTCTGGAAAAGCAATAATTCTTTTCTACCAGGAGAGGCTGCTCAGCAGCTGTTTCTTGGCCATATAGCCATGCCAAAAAAGAAAACCTAGCTGAGCTGTAGCTCTGCCCGTGTCAGTAATTTGGATGTACCCTCCTGATTTCAGGCAGTTTGTTGCAAAGCTTCCTTCCCTTTGTACCTGTGTGTGCATATGTGGTCTCACTGATTCTTTTATGAGGCTCTGAAACATCAGTCATAGTCTTTCACTTGATAGTGGCAATGGGCCCAAGGAGCTTGAAGGATTTAGTTCTGTGTGTCTCTGTGCCTCAACTTCCCTTAAGGTAAATAATAATAAAACTCACTGATAATTTATATTTTGCAGTATTATTATAAACAAAATAGTAATATGGCAGTAATAGAGCAGTTTATATGGTATTACCATACCATTATGGCTGTTCTTATTACACCGATGATTGTCTTACTGTTTTGGTTTGGATATGAGATTATGAGACTCCAGAGCATTGCAGTCCTTTGGAGAAATCCCGTGACATGTTCAGCCTAGCCAGGCCTACGCAGCACCAGAGCTTGCCTTACTTTTTAAACAGTGAAGGCAAAGTGGACTTGGGCAACCCACATCAGTGGGCTTTGAAATGCTGTCAGATTTCTTGGCTTGCTTAGGTTTGCCCACAACTTCTGCTCTGACATTTCTGGTCTATCTCCAAAGCAACCTGAGCCACTTCAGCAGTGACCCACACCACAGCCTAGACCAGACCAGAACAGCCAATCTCAGCATCCTGCCTGCTGGCACTAAGCAGCACTTACAGAGGTGTTGAGCGTGACTGCAGCCAGCTCCTAGCAAGGCAAGTCCATTTCCTCCACCACTGAGCAGCAGATTCCCTAGCACATACATAGAGTCAAGCATCATCTTTATCCAGGGACTTCTTTGGTAAATGCTTTCTCGCCATGATTTTCAAGGCAGAATAACGTCACTGTTCTTGCACAATTGTCTTGGATGGTGTCTTCTGGGTACACTTTGGGTTATTGTCCCAGGCATCCAGCCATGGCTCCCTTTGCTGTGTCTGGTCAGCTGGAGCAGGACACATAGTTTCTGGTGGACTGACAGGGACTAGGAGAGCTGGTTCTACTCAGGGACTGGGCAAACAGAAGAGAGAGGTGGGGAGAGCTAGGGAGGAGGGGAGGGATGCCAGTAGTGGTTTTTGGCACCTGCTGAACAAATCCCTTGTAGCTCAGACCAGGGCTGCAGCTCTCCAATTCAATCTCTCCTACCCAAATTGCTCCTCAGTCACACTTGCCTCTGCTGCGTCCTTGGATGACTCTCAGGGCTCTGAATCTCTGCTGGGGTTCTAGCTCCCACTGAGGGAGGCCCTTCATTGTGTAAGAGCAATGGGAGTCCATGAGCCCAGGACTCCCAGGCTCTGTATTTCAGGAGGTATCCCCCTGGAAGTGGGCTGGTCCAGTAGGAGTGATGACAGCCATTTTTGAGGATGACTGTCTTGCCAAGGCCACGGACAAGATTTGTGACTGAACAGGGAATTGGATCCTGCTTGCCTGAGTTAGAGGTGCTAAAACATCAGAAAAAATAGTTGTAACAACACCAGGCACTGAGTATGTGCAGGTTCAGTGGTTGCTGTTCGTCCACACAGAGCAGGAAGGAGTTCGACTGCCGAAGGTACGAATGTGCTCTTCAGAGGAGATGATTTTGATTTACACTGACAAAACAGACAAGGCAGAGAAGTCCTTGGTTGCCCATATGCCACGAGTTATAAACGAGACTGTTCTGTTCGTTCACTGTCTTTAATGAATGCAAAGTAGAAGGGCACACTAGTGGAAAAAAGGGTTTGTGCTACCAGGAACTGGGCCTGTCTGGTTTCAAAACTCCTGAGCATAAAATGTGCATGACTCTCTGGCTTAAGAGAAAATGATCTAACTTTCATCCCTTCATATTACCTTTTTTGTTCCAGCCCCATTCTGAATTTATTTATTTATTTATTGCCTCATAGAACTCTTCTTTCCAGGCTGAACTGCTCTTTGTCTACAAGTCTTCTATTTATTGCTCTCTGTGATCAGTCCTATTTGAGGCAAGACAGCACACAATGCAGAAGCCTAAGCTTCCATTTTTTACTCTCAAATGTTTCCTACAGAAAAGTAGTCTCTTGCTTATGAGCTCACACTTTGTGAGTTAAAGATGAGCATCTTGACCAGCCAGAGAACTCTCTCTTGTTTCCCCTCCAGTTGCTCAGATGAGGTGAAGGCTGTGTTTTCTTTGCCAATTCCGAATGGTGCCTGAATCTCTAGGTCACCCGTAGAAGATTCCATCTCTCTTAAAATGTGCATCTAGCACTCAGCTTCTGGCTATCCAAAAGTACTGAGTCAGCATTCGGATTCTTAGTTTGAGGGGAGTGATCCTTCCATTCTTCTCAGCACTGCAAGGACACATCTGGAGTGCTGCAGTCAGTTCCATACTCTCTGGTACCAGAAAGTATGGACTTACTGGAGTGAGTCCAGTGCAGGTTTGCTAAGGTGATGAAAGGACTGGAACACCTCTCCTGTGAAGATAGGCTGAGAGAGCTGTGACTGTTCAGCCTGGAAAAGAAAGGCTCTGAGAGGATCTTATCAACCTGTATAGATATGTAATGGGAAGGAATGAAGATGAGAGAGCCAGACTCTTCTCAGTAGTGCCCAGTGACAGGACAAGAGGCCATGGACACAAATTAAAACACATTGAAATGAATTAATTTGAATGTAAGGAAACATTTTTTTATTGTGAGGGTAATAACTCACTGACACAAAACAAACTCTAGAGAAGCTGCGGGCTCTCTATCTCTGGAGACACTAAAAACCTGAGCGAGTGTGGTCCTGGGCAACTTGCTGTGGCTGACTGAACTGGGGGATTGTTCTAAGTGATCTCAGGATGTCCCTCCAACAGAAATGATTCTGTGATTCTGCAACATAAACGTCAGCCCTAGGTGCACGCTGCTTGGAAGAAATCTGCCTGTAGTTACAGAATATAAAGCAGGATGTTGAGTTTTCAGAGATTACTAACATTGAGTTTGGCAGTGTGGTTTGTTCATCTTTTATCTGTGAACAGGGAGAAAATACTTGAACTAACCAGTTTGAAGTATTCACCTCATTAAAAATATGGACTTAGTAAAAGTTATGCAAAACAGTTTAGATCACCACTCACTAAATTAAATTCTATGTAAGTATCCTTAGGAGCTTATTCAGATGTTGGAAGACCTTCCTACCTGTCTCTCTTGGCAACAGCACTTCTGAATGTGTTTCTGCAGGAAGGACATGAATCCTTTCCTGTGACCAAGTGAACTAGAATATATCCTTAGTAATTCTCAACCCCCTCCATCATGTATGCTTATGTATTCTGTCTTTCTACTTCCTTCTGTCCCGTCTCTTGAAGCCTCAGATGCACATCTCATATAAAAGACATGTTTTCCACTGTGGTTTGTTTGTGATACACTGATATTGTCCCTGAAGCAGCTGAAATGTTGCTGGTGAGGGATATTCATTCTTCCTTTACCAAGGAGCTAACAACATTGTCATTTTACCCTTGGGAAGGCAGTAATATCATTGGATGCTTTAAGTTCATTCAAGTTGTCTTGCACCAGTTGTTTGAATTTCAGCAGGATGTGGCACTGTACCTTTCTGCCCCAAAGCAATATCACCTTGGCTGCTGCACTGGTGGAAATAGTCATATTGAGGATCTCTTGACATCCACAAGTCTTAGGTAAGTGTTTACTGGACAGTGTGTGATAGGTTAAAAACACTATCATGCCTTTGGAAGGGCTAGGGTTTGTAAGTGAGTACCTATGACATAGCACTCCTTGTTTTGAATCACAAGTTTCTGATTTGAATTTTAATTTCTCTCCATTCATGTGCCTAAGTAATGATGTAGGAGGTTCTCAGGAAGCAGAGAGAGAGTTACAGGAGACAATACAGATGTTTTTCAGGGAGAGATGGAGTGCAAATGTTTTCTGCTTGGCTACTGTATCAAGACCTCCAGAATAACGAAAGCAACCAAAATAGGTTGGAACCAGAAAGGAATAGCCAAGAAAAGGAGTAAAACTTTAATCTACTCTTAAAGAAAAATCTGAATGGTGTATTTCACCAATAAGCTTATACCCAGATACCCAGCTCCAACTTTGGTACTTTAACTCCTTGCCTTTCAGGACAACTTCTTTGTCCTGTCCTTCAATCCAAATGAGAGATAGATGAGCAAGTCGGTCAGTTGACCTCTCTGACAAGGACTCTCAAACAAAGCAGGTCATGTTGCTAGTTGTTGGATGCTTTAGTGTTTTTCCCTAATCTAATCTAAGGTGGCAGAGTCTCTGCGGTGACAGCCTGTGTGTTGTGTGATTTCTATGAAGCTGTACTAGGAATTGGGATTGGAGGAGGAGGCTATTGCTGCACTCCTTACTTCAGTGAACACATACTATGCTGGGCAGCGCTAATGTTTAGCAGGACTGGACAGAAGGGAGAAACATGATACAGTCCTGTAGCCTTCCTAGTAAGAGCATGCACACAATGATGGTACATGCAGGATGTCTCTAGCTTGTCAGTTCACATAGGTCAAAAATTGATATGAATCAATGCTCCTTGAGCAGAGCTTTGCAGCAAAGGTCCAGGCTTCATCACAAGAGACCTGCTGTGATTTATTTGAAATTCTGTTACATGTATTAAAAATTGCAAGTGTGTAAATTGAAGCTGTGGTAAGAAAAGGAGTAGAGGAATTAGCTGTTGATGAAATTATATGCCTTTACAAATCAACTTCATTACTAGGTATTTCTTTTCCTGCTCCAAGAAGATCATCTGCTTTGGCAAATGGCATCGTCCAATAACCTGCTTTGGCAGGGGGGTTGGACTTGATATCTCTTGAGGTCCCATCCAACCCCTACAGTTCTGTGATTCTGTGATCTAACAGGGCGGTCTGAGTTCTAGATGTGATTATCATGAAAATATTGTCTCTAAATGTGTGTGAAGCGCTGTAAATACTATTAGTCTTTCTGAGACGCACTTGGCAGACGGGACTGTAAGCTGCACATAGGAGCAAGCAGAATATGAGGCATGCCCTTCATGAGAATGTAGAGAGATGTATTTCAACAAAAGCCACTAATCAATGTCAATATTTTAATAGCTCAGAATAACAGCTGCTGGTAGAACTGCACTGAGGGGCTTTGGGATACAACACAGCACTGTGCGTGCAGTTTGGTAAGTGCTGCTGCAGAAACAGACTTCAACTCTGAATTAATTTCCATGTCTGTAGATCCAATGGAGATAGAGAAGTTCCTTCAAAGAGCTCAAGCAGAAGAATCCTGGCTAGGTTGCAGCAAAAGTGTCCAGCTGAAGCAGAAGCAGAGCAGCTTAGGGCTGCCACTAATCCAGCAAAGCCTAGCCCTTCAGCAAAGCAAAGAAGCCACCTTTTCTTTCCCACATTCGTCCCCCCCTTACCCCCAACATTTCTGGCAGCAAAATTTTGTTCACAAAGCGGTTTGAAAGAAGTAACCTGATTACTCCTGTGGGAGGACGCACCTGTCAAAAGAGTCCATGAGGCTGTTCTCATTGGGTCTGAGTGATGGAGAATAAAAGAAAGTAGGTGTCTTGAATGGCTGCACATACTGAAAATCACAGAATTACAGGATTGTCGGGGTTGGAAGGGATCTCAAGAGATCATCGGGTCCAACCCCTCTGCCAGTGCAGCTCCCTAGCTCATACTGCACAGATAGGCGTCCAGACGGGTCGTGAATATCTCCAGGGGAGGAGACTCCACCACCTCCCTGGGCAGCCTGTCCCAGGGCTCTGTCACCCTCACTGGGAAAAAGTTCTTCCGCATGTTGGTGCGGAACTTCCTGTGTTCTAACTTGCAGCCATTGCCCCTTGTCCTGTCTCCACTAACCACTGAAAAGGGGCTGGCTAATTCCCCCTGCATCCCATACTTAAGATAATTTTAAACACTAATTAGGTCCCCCCTTAATCTTCTTTTCTCTAGACTGAACAGTCCCAGCTTATTCAGCCTCTCTTCATAGGGGAGATGCTCCAGGCCCTTAATCATCTTCATAGCCCTTCTTTGGACTGTCTCCAAGAGATCCTTGTCCTTTTTATCCCAGGGAGCCCAGAACTGGACACAATATTTCAGGTGGGGCCTGACCAGGGCAGAGTAGAGGAGGAGGATCACCTCCTTTGACCTGCTGGCCACACTCCTCCTGATGCACCCCAGGATCCCATTGGCTCTCTTAGCCACCAGGGCACACTGGTGACTCATAGCCAACCTGTCCTACACCAGGACCCCCAGGTCCTTCTCCATAGTGCTCTTCTCCAGCAGGACATCCCCCAGCCTGTACTGAAACGAACAGTTGTTCCTCCCCAGGTGCAAGACTTCACTCTTGCTTTTGTTGAACTTCATTAGGTTTCTCCCTGCCCAGCTCTCCAGCCTGTCCAGTCTCGCTGCATGGCAGCACAGTGTTCCTGCGTGTCAGCCACCCCTCCCAGCTTTGGTATCATCAGGTACTTGCTGAGGGTGGATGCTATTCCCTCATCAAGGTCGTCAATGAAGATATTGAACAGGACTGGACCCAACACCGAGCCCTGGGGAACACCGCTAGTCACAGGCCTCCAGTCCGACTCTGCTCCACTGATCACAACCCTCTGGGCTTGGTCCGACAGCCAATTCTCAACCCACCTCACTGTCCACTCATCTATCCCATGCTCTCTCAGTTTTGTTATCAGGATGTTATGGGAGACAGTATTGAAAGCCTTGCTGAAGTCAAGGAAGATGACACCTACTGTTCTCCCTCCAATCTACCCAGCCGGTGATGACTTCATAGAAGGCTATGAGATTGGTCGAGCACCATCTCCCCTTGGTGAATGCATGCTGACTATTCCTCATGACCTTCTTTTCTTCCAGTTGCTTGGAGATGGCATCCAGAACAAGCTGTTCCATCACCTTTCCAGGGCCAGAAGTGAGGCTGACTGGCCTGTAGTTGCTAGGATCCTCCTCCTTGCCCTTTTTAAAGACCGGAGTGACATCGACTATCTTCCAGTCCTCGGGCACTTCTCCTGTTCTCCAAGACCTGTCAAAGATGATAGAGAGTGGCTCCACAATCACTTCCACCAGCTCCCTCAGCACACGTGGGTGCATCCCATCCAGGCCCATGGATTTGTGTACATTAATCCCTTTGAGACACTCCTGGACCACCCCCACCTCAACCAAAGGGAAGCTCTTCATTTCCCAAACTTTTCTACTTTCATCCAGTGTCTGTGGGTCCCGGGGGGCCTTTGAAGTGAAGACCAAAGTGAAGAAGTCATTCAGTATCTCCACCTTCTCGTCATCCCCCGTAACCAGGACACCCGCCTCGTTCAGCAAGGGGCCTACATTATCCCTGGTCATCCTCTTACTATTCACATATCTAAAAACCCTCTTTTATTATCCTTTATGTCCCTTGCCAACTTCACTTCCAAGTGGGTTTTAGCCTTCCTAGTTGCGTCCCTACAGGCCCTGACAACATTCCTGTATTCTTCCCAGGTGCACGGACCCTTTTTCCACAGTTCATAGACCTTCTGCTTCCCTTTGAGTATATTCATCAGCTCCCTGTTCATCCATGCAGGTCTTTTACCTCTCTGTCCTAATTTCTTACTCAAAGGGATGCATCGTTCCTGTGCTTGGAAGAAGTGCTGTTTGAATGCTAGCCAGCTCTCACAGGCTCCCATTCCTTCAAACAGTGTAGCCCACGGGATAGCTCCTATTAGATTTCAGAGGAGATCAAAGTTAGCTTTTCCAAAATTCAGGGTAGCTATCCTACTTTTTGGCTTGCTTCTTCCACTCTGGATCTTGAACTCAACCAATTCATGGTTGCTTTGTCCTAAGCTGCCCCCGACCTTCACTTCCCTAACAAGCCCATCCTTGTTAATAAAAACAAGGTCCAGCACCTGCCCTCCCCTAGAATCAGCAGCTTAAACTGCCAGCAGCAAGATTAAAGGGTTAATCATTCTTTAGTATGCTGCACTATATACCATCTGCTGCATAATTTCAAATGATGAGCATTTAAAACACACAAAGAACGTTCATTCTGGAGATACTTGGTGAGGAAAAAAAGTACCTGAATTTTTCAAATAAAATGTCCATCTAGAAACCGTTCACCAGTTCTAATCAAACTGATCAATCTTGCTATATCTCAGTATTAGACAGTAATCACAGTCAGTTATGTTAGAAGTTACTAAAAACAAATTTTCTGGAAGAGGAGTTTAGTGTATTTAATGTAATGGTTATATGGGGGGAGGAAGAGTTAATGCCCTAGAATATTGCAAATGGTAATTTGATGTTTTTCAGACCTCATGAATTTGAAAATCTTTGCCTCAAAGAGTGCTATAGCTTCTCCTCATCTTCCATTAGAAGAAGAAATGGATTATTAACCACTAAAGGGTAATGTAGCTTTAGTTCCCTATGTGAACATACATACATTTATAGAAAATGTATTTATAGCAAAATAATACAACTTACAGTGATATTTCAGGTGGCTGAAAGCAACCTAATGCAACAGCCTCCATTCTCTGCCCTACCTTCATTTGCTTCCCTTAATGGATTTCTGATGTGAGGATAATTTCTGATTACAGGGCTGTATGCAATTATCACCACATAGCCTTTTTCCTGCAGCCTCTCTCAATATCAAGACCAACAAGAGAGCAGAGCTCCTCTAGTTTTTTGACTCTCGGCATTTATTTCCCTAGCTGCTTTGGCCAAGGAAATCCAGTCACTGGCCCAATGTCAGAGGGAGCAGCCCATATTGACAGGAGTGATTTGCCCACCACCACCAGCCCCTGGTCTTTCAGCCAGGCTATGACTCCTTTAACATGCTCCCGCATGATACACACATCATTTCCCAAATATTGAACTGTTTTGCTGTCTTTCACCTTTATGGCTATTACCAAATATGACCTTTCTAAGTGCTCTACTTATAAGGTACACAACTTTTGGGTCACACACGTGGTAGCAGCATATCACAGAGAATTTCATTGTGTTCTGTTTCTTTGCTGCTGCTTTATTTTTGGATGTAGATGGCTGTATAATTTCCTTGCTGTGACAAAATTTTCCCATGCATAGGTAAGGAAGCATAGAAGTGAATTTGGATAAGCTGAATGTAAAAAAGTTCTATTAGCTATAACCTTCATATTAATAATACTTAAAATTGTAGAAATAAAACAATGTCTAGGAAAAGGAAAGCAACTGTTTAACTATAGCGTGTTTTATTGAGGTATAGCACGTAATTCAGTAATAACTTACAACAGAAGACAGTAAGAAATTATGATTCTGTGAAACCATGTGTCTTTAATTTAAAATTGTCACACCACAATTTTTTCATGACTATGAAGCTGCCTTCAGTTAGAGTGACTAAGACATTCTCGTATTTCTATTGCTCTTTTTCTAAGAGGAACTGTTCTGAGGTTTTTTTGACAGCTTCTGATAACATACACTCATATTTCTCAAAATAGGTTATATTTTTCCTGTAACACTGTTATGGGATGAGTTTATCACTAATGCTCGGTAAGTGTTCTTAACCTTACTCTAAGTTGGACTAATAGCATCAGAGCTGTTCAGTCTCCTCATACCATAGAAGAATGTTCAAGGAGCTGGGTGCAACTCAGTTCAGAGAACTTGCTGCCTTCTTTGCTCCTGAAAGATGTACAAAAAATGCCACTTCAAATAGCAATAACCTTGTGGAAACTTACTGGGTATTTCCCAGTTGGCTTGTCTGACTGAAATTGGACATCTAGGAAGATACTTCTGGTGTTTCCTACAAGGAAGGTGGCTTGACTAGTCCATCACATATGTCCTGTACTGTTGGCTCCTGTCTCTTGGTTCTCTGCCACTTGATTAGGAGCTTACTGTCCAGTTGCAGGGGCTCTTCTGCTCCAGACCATCATGTGTCAGACACATCTAGTTGTGTATGGTGCTCCTGATGGAGGTGGGAGAGAGGCTTTTGGGCTGGACTGAGGAGCCCTGCTGAAGGGCATCATCTACCATTAGCTACCAGTGACCAGGGACTTAACATACATCTCCCAGAACACAACTGGATACAGTACTGTCCAATGCATCAGAAAGTTATCTACTGAACCAGAAAAGGAAGAGTTTAGCTAAAATCAGGGCAGAGAGAAACTCCACTAATATTAGTGTGACTGGTCAGAATTTGAAAAAAGAGCAGACAAATAATCCAGTGCATGAAAGGAATTGCCTTTCCCACCAGAATCCCAAAATAACTCTTTCAGACCTTTCACAGCTCATCCAAATAAACAGGATGTGTTGTATAGAATGCCTGGAAGTGAAGCAGAGCAGGGCAGGAAGAACAATGCAGGTCTAACATCACACATCTAATTTTATTCTACTGAATACCTGCCCTTGGCTTACATACTTTCTACATGGACTGTTTTTTTTAAAGTGATCAATCATTGGTACTTCTCTGTTGTTTCTCAGGGACATCATGTGTTGTTTAGAGGATGTATTATTTGGATAACATGCAGTGTAGTTGAAGGATATTTGATTTTTGCCATAGTGTGAAAGACGTAATATGAGTAATTCTAAAAGAGATAGGTTTTTTTGTCCTGCTGTTCAAATAAATGGTTATTTTCACAGTGAAACATATGAATGCTTCTTTTATTTGGCTAATATTTTACTAGTAAATAAAAAATTATAACTACTCAGTATCCAGCACGTGGGAGGGAAAGCAACAGCAATGCAGCCACCTCCAAGGATGCAACAACCAGCAAGATATGTGCTGTGGGAAAGCTTTCGACAACAGTTCCACAGTTAAAGTAAGTGCTTCATAGACAATAGGTTGAGTTTTGGCTTTTGTAGTCTAGATGAAATACTTGATAGCCTCTGTTATTATAGTATCTGAATATTGTATGCCTATTTTATTATTAGGTGTCACAAGACATCTGTGAAGTTTTTAAGTCTCATTCTATTGATAGTGACCTGAAACATATTTGTGTCAGGGACCTTGCCATGTGTAGGGCTGACCACAGCAGCCTCAAAACAGAAGTACTTTGTTTGCTCTACAGGTCACGTCTGGGCATTGGTACCTTTAGAGGTAAATCCAGCCTGCACATAGAGCATACAGCAGCCAACAAGGCTGCAGTTAGATCCCCAGCTATCAACCTACACTGTCTGCTCCCACAGTGAGGGCTTGGATTCCTTGTCTGCCTTTCTGCCAGGCTCCTTGGAGTCATTCTGACACCATTGGGCCTCAGGCCAAGTGGGGTTTCTAAGCAGGGCGAATGTAGCACACCTTCAGCAGGAAAGGAAATTTATCTGTACCTGAGAGGTGCTGCTTCTCAGGACGCCTCTGGAAACCAGAGCAATCCAATGGCCAGTTTTTCAAGGCTGTTTAATATATAATTATGGAAATTACTGAGCAATTGGGTGATCTGACATAAAAGCTTAGCAAAGAATTGCCTTGAATATTAGGATGTGTGAAGCTTCAGCTCTAGTATGCAGAGCTGATAAAAGATGAAAAGATTTAAAAAAAAAATTTTTAAAAAATTATTTAATAAAAGAAAGAATTTTTCTTTCTCAGAACTTGCTTCTGGTAGGTATTTTTCCATTAGCTTGAATTTACATATGTTCTCATATACCTGCAATTCAGTTTATCGCATTAATCTTCTGCCACAGCTGATTCCCTCTTCTGCTAACAGGGCAAAGATAGCCATGTCCATGAGAGCCTGAGAGTGATGGGTTACTACTTAACAGCTGCAAAGTGTCTGCCAACAAAGCAGAATAGTCCTTTTCTCCGATACCCTGTGAAGAGGAAAGTTTGTCTCAATGCATATTTGATGACACTGCACAAAGCAGTTTTCTTACAGTTCCAGAACTAGGTATTTAGCTGACCCAGTGGTGCTCTGCAGCCCTTCCCATCCCAATGTCAGAGACAAGAAAGGAGACAAAACTGTGCTAAACATGATTAACATCTTCTTACAAATAGTGATGGCTATTCCAGTAGATTACCATTTAATGCAATAATGCCTGAAACAGAATATTTGTTGGGCGTTAATTCCCATCAGACCTATTGTCACTCATTGTCTGACTACCACTGGCCACGTCAGAGGGATTTTATGGTCTTGCTGAGGGTGATTTGCATTATGAATTACTGGCATCCACGTCAGGAAGCTGGCACGCAACCAGCAGATAAGAGTTCAGCAATGTAGGCAAGAGGTCTCAATCAGAAGCTTGGTGCTTCTTGAGAGACTGACTAAAAGTTTTGTAGAATAAGCAGCCTAGTCTTTAAATTTGCTTGGTTTTCCCCTTTTTTAAAAATATCTCTACTGCTTTTCTGCTTATGAAATTCAGTATCATGACTTGGCTTTCTTTTGCAATTTACTTACACCATCTTTTTCAAAACTGAGTTTAATGAATGTCTCACTTTAGCATTAGAACCTGATCAACAGGTTCTCTCTCTTCATGTTTTTTTTTGCAGAAGGGCAGTCCCTCACCACTCCAAATAACTTCCTCAGGGTGCACCAGCAGTTTTGTTATGTGAAAGATATTTTTATTAGAAGTTTTACCACTGAAAAGCATAGCAGGAAAAAAATACAGAGGTGGAGGCTCTTGCTTATTATGGTGGTATTATACAGATGTAATTCAATTTACTTTGAAAACAATATAGTAACTTCAAAATGGTGTCATGATACCTCTGTTCAGGACCAGCCTTTTTCGTTGGTACAAATAGGAATAGTCCACTGAATTCAATTAACTGCAATAAACACAAGGTGAGGCTTTGGCCTCTACCCTGTTCTTCACAGAATAATACACTGCTGTCACTCAGATAAGGAGCGCTTGATGCTTTATATTAAATATTTCTACTTCTCTTTCTCCCAGTGCTGAATGATGGACACTTCTCACTCCATAGCTAGCCAGCACATGCTTTTGTTCATATAGCAAAAAGATACTGGGACAAAGTATTTTTCAGGATTTGGCCTTGCAGTTTTTCTGTTGAGTTAGTCCTGAGTGATGGATATGAGACTTACTCCATCTCTTTCTAGGGGAAATGGAGGTGGCTGGTTTAATTCCTAATGTGTGGCTGGGGATTTGCTGTGCAGGAGTTGAAACAGATAAACAGCAATGCGTGAAACCAAATGTGAACTTTTCTGTTTGTGAATTACTTCCCAGAGGAGAACATCTGTAGCTGTAGAGTAATGATGGAGAATAAGCTTCAGCTCCTGGAAGAGAATATTGCTAACAGACAGTGAAGATTTTGCTGGAACAAACCCACAATACACAAGAGTAAGATGGCAGAAGAGGGTTTTACTGAACAATTGCATCTTAAGATGTTTTCTTGTAGAATGCAACCAGCCACACATATGTTTTCTAAGTACGAAGTTTTGAATTCATTGATCCATTTTTGCTGTGTCATATCATTTAATAACCCACATAACCACTGCTTCATGGAACAGGAGAGTTATTGTAGCCTGTGTGGGCAACATTCTCCTGCCAGAAACTGAGGAGCAGTGTCCTAAAGCAAGCTTTTTCCCCTCTTACCATTCACATGATTCATTGCAGCCCAGCATTAAACTGACCCCTAGAGGCAGTTCAGTCTGTGCGAGCCACACTTAATAACCAAGGCAACACTCAAGAATGGGTCAAATCCTGGGGTTTTTTGTGAGCACCTGAAAAGTGAACTCACCCAGCAAGATTATGTCCATTTTTTAGCAAAAGTAACAAAAAAAACAACAAAAAAAAAAAGGAAAAAAAGGAGGAGGTGCTTATTCTGCCTTTGGAGCAGAGATTTGCTAACATTTTCTCTTGGTCGGTGCGATGTGTATTTGCAAGGCAGTATGTTCTGGAGAGAATTCAAGTAGATCACAATGCCGGTGACTAAGTGGGTCCATGACCATTCTTCACCAGGGAGGAACATACCACCTGGAAGGGGTGTCCATTGCATGTGGCCAGGGAAAGAGGAGGCAGGTCCCTCCTCTAGCCCAGCAGGCTGGGAAAGATACTCTGGATTTGTCTGTCAGGGATGTGTGAAATAACAGGCCCAGCAATGAACAGCAACTACTGAAAACTCAAAGAACAAACTACCTAAAACACCACAGTTACCAAAATAAGCTGGTGTGTTCTTCATATGACCTTCTTTTGCCTTCAAGTTTCAAATTCCCTTAGAAAAAAATAAACCACTCTTGCATGGTCCAGCCCAGGGAGTCTGTGTTTGCAGCTATTCTCTGTCCCCAGAGCTGACGAAATAAGATTTTTTTTTGTTGAAACCTCAGTTCTTCTTCCCCCTTGCCCTCCTAATGCACCTAAAGCCCTGCCTTACATTTCTATGAGGATGTTGTTTTTACCTCTCCTTGCCAGTGACCAAGGGTGGTGACTACTGTTTGTTGGGCACCATGCTGTGCTACAGTCCAAGAAAGATGTTTCTTTTTATATTTGTGCTGATGACAATATTCTTCTTAATGGCTCTTAGTATTAGAATTTCTTCTAAACTCTTCAGTTATGATTATACATGGTTATTAGAATAATTTGTTTTTATACAATCTCACTTCAGCACATTTTTTCACTTTAATTATACATTGCTTCAAATATTTCTTTCTGTAAAATTAAAAATAGGATGTATATTATCAATATTGTTCCTTTAATGTGGGGTGGGTGATTTAGTTTCTTGTGGGTGCTGTTTGGTTTATGTGAGTTTCTCTCCCACAGAAGAGAGAATGACACAAGCTAAATCAGAAGTGGTTAAGTTGCAGTGTTGAAAATTCAAAGTTTAGTCATACAAGACTGTATTATAACTCAGACACTGAAAGAGGCCACACTGAGAACCTGGGGACAGTCTTGAGTCAAACATTTACTGACTCTTGAATGCTCAGTTTGGTAGACCCAAATTTGTTTTAATGTTTTTTTGAGAGTTGTGGGTTTTGGTGTTTGGTTTCTTTTTAATTATTATTGAGAGAAAAAATATCCGAAGTCCCATCTTGAGGCATCTGCCTCTTCTTCCCTTTTTTATCCTTTGCTCAGGCCAATCAGGTCCCAGCTCTTTCCCAGTTCTTTGCCAAAGCAAAGTTTCCCCTTCACACACACATTGGTTTCTGCTGCGTCTCCTGATACAGATGGTCCTTATCTCCTCTCCTCCCTCAAAGTTTTCTTTTGGTGAACATGGCCTCCCTGCTCTTCCACACACTCCCACTTTGGGAACTGACTGGCAGAGATGCTGGTTGTTGAATTCTTCTTTGCCCACAGACTATTACTCTGTTGCTTGACTCCCAGTGGCCAGTCAGGTATTTCTCTACTCGCAACTAACCTCCAGCTGCAGCTTCATGTTTCCAGTCTGATTTTGGTCCTGTGGTCTGGCACAGCTTTTGTCTCTTGTTCCTTTCCATCTGCTGGGAGGGCACCAACAAGCTCACTGGAACCATGAGCAAGCAGCTTCCTTGACACCCACCACCCTTGGCTGATAGCCATCCACAGGCAGTGATGCAGGTCCTGTTGCTCTGTGACCAGGTCTATTGTGATATCCTGTCATAGGCAACTGTGGGGGGTTTGAGCATTCCATACGGGACCTGGCTGCTCCAGCATGTCTGTACTGTGTGCAGACTGCTTCCTCCATCTAAGAGTGAATGCTTTTACTCAATTTGGTACGATTTTCGTAGGGATGACAAACAGGTCTCCTCCCAGGAAGGTGACTCCTTGCAGGCTAGGAGCCTGGAGGGCTATAGATCTCTAATAATTATTCTGTCTCTATTTTTAATGATCAATGCCTTTTCTTCTAGCTTCACTTTATAGAAATGGATCAACTCATTTTGGCTTGAGGGTTTTTTTGTGTGTTGTTTTGGGTTTGGGGTTTTTTGTTTGTTTAATTTTGTTTTGTTTTGCTGTTATTAAAGGCAGAATCTGATATGAGAATGTCTACCTTTACAGTTAGTTTGTAAAAATGAAATAGCTTTTCAAAACATTTTGATACTGCAAATGCAGGCTGCATTGTTCCTTGAGATAGTTTTCAGTGAGTCCTGAACGACACTTTATTACTTTAGTACGGGCAGGGCCATGTTGTAAACTAGGACTAAGCAGGGTGTTAAGCATGATCTGAATATATAACAAAGAGGTAGTCCTTGCTCTAGAGAAATTATGATTAAAACATGTAATAAGCTAAGTCAATATAAACAGATAACAATAAATTATACTTACAAGCTCTTAGGATACTGGGATCTTGCCTACAAAAGACTGATATCGCAGGACAGAAGTGTTTTAATCAACATGTGACAATGTTTGCTGTGAGTGTGAAGAGTAACATGAAGTAACACAAAATGGGTCCTTACTCAATAGAACAACCCATAGGCAGCAGAGTCTGGCAGTATTTGTTGACTGGCTAACAGTGCTGACATTTCAGTATTGATTGAAAGGTGATAGGTGAAAAGCTTAGACAGCGCAAAGAATTTATTGACCATGAGAGGAGGAGTTAGTGGAGTGATGAACATCATTACAAATTCTTCCCTGTGTTTGTGCAGAATTGACTTTGCTCATATCCTTTCCAACAACACCAGTCTCAAGTGGTCCCTGAGGCTTCCATTGCTACAATGATAGATTCTCTCCAAGGCAGACTATCTCTAGCTTCACCAGGAAAAGTTTTTTATTAATGCTTATTTGAAGCCTTCCTTGCTACAACTTAAGTTTATAGAATCACAGAACCCCTGACTGGTTTGTGTTAGAAGAGTCCTCAAAGACCATCTAGTTCCAACTCCCTGTCATGAACAGGGGCTCCCTCCCCTAGACCAGGTTGCCCAAAGCCCCATCCAGCCTGGCCTTGAACACTGCCAGGGAGGGGGCATCTACAGGTTATCTGGGCAGCCTGTTCCAGTGCCTCACCACCCTCACAGGGAAGAATTTCTTCCTTATATCTGATCTAAATCTACCCTCCTTCAGTTCAAAGTGATTACTTCTCATCCTATCACTCCATGCCCTTGTAAACAGCCCCTCTCCAGCTTTCCTGAGGCACCTTTAGGCACTGGAAGGCTGTCTCTCTGGAGCCTTCTCTTCACCAGGCTTAACAAGCCCAACTCTTTCAGCCTGTCTTCATAAGAGAGGTGCTCCAGCCCTCTGATCACCTTCGTGGCCCTCCTTGGGACAGTTCATTACCTGCTGTCATATACTCCTTCAAGGTGGAAACAGCATGTGACTCCTGGGTCATGTTCAACTTTTAATCTGTGGATCCTTTTCTGGTGAACTGGTGTGTTAGTCTCTCTGCACCCTCTATTCTTGCTATGGACTATTTCTGATTACATGTAGAATTTTGCATTTTCTGTGGCATAAGTTGCATTTACTGTTCACATTTTTCTATATTAATACAGCTCACAGTCAGTAATGAGAGATGCTGATCAATTTTTCCTTCGTGGATAAAGAATACTTTCATTTGCATACACTCATGTCAAGTTGGAGAGTAAACCGGTTTATTTGCAAGACCCTGTTAATTGGTTGGAAGCAGTATTTAAACTGCAGATGGCTTTCCTGATTGTTGTGCATATGTAAAATAAGAAGTGGCACTTTCATGAAAGCCCTTGTCACTTGCCCATTGCAGCAAATGGGAGGCTGCCCGTTGATTTCAGATTTCAGACTGAATTTCAATTAGCTCATACCCTACATTTGCCACAGACTCAAGACTTTTCTTCCTTTTGTTTGTGTATATTGTATAACATAAACAAGCTTTAGTCAGACAAAACATATTTTTCCCTTTTAAGGTCCCATGCATAGTAGGAGGATGGCACTTCTGTTTATATACTTCCTCTCTCTGTCCCCTCTGATTTAATCCTTTTTTTTTTTTAGTTCCCTGAAAATATCTCTGCTTGGAAGTCTTTTGAGTTAAGGATTCAACTGGAGATGTATTAAATAAATGCAGGAGGCAACAGTTTACAATTGACTGGAATTAAATTTCTGATCTCAGAGGACTCAGCGGACTTCACATACTGTTCCAACTGCTCATGTCTAACCCTGACACTGACTTTAAAAAAGCCTGTTGCAGAAGGAATGAAACTAATAAAGCTATGAGTGATTCTCCCTTCCTGATCCCTTAATCCACCCTTAATTCTTAAACCATCATTGCAGGAAGACAGACCTTTAACTTTTTAAAAGGTTTCCACAGTTCAGATTTTAAAAGTTTGGGGGAGTCATTAAAAAATAGACACTAATCTTACTGCAGTGAAGTTGAACGGGCAGATTTCTATAATTAAATAAGAGATTAATTTCATATTCAAAATGGCAACACTAAAAAAATAAATGTTGAAGATGCAGCACTGTTGCAATGAGTACATAACTGAATAGGCTTTGTAATAACTAATTAAACTGTTATAGAAATGATGTGCTTCTATGCCCCTTTCTGCACTCCATATCCTTCCAGCTGAATAGGCTGCACTATAGATATATCTCCTGCCTCCTTATTCCATTGTCTGTAAGTACATGTGTTTTCATAGTTATGGGAGAAGATACCTCCATTGTCTTCCGAAGTTTATTCTGCAACTGTGGCTGTGATAGAAGTTTCCTTCTTATCTCCTGATGGATTATTGTTATGTCACTACTACTACTAGAGTTTATATTCTGGTAGCAGCAAGGATTTTTAATCACTGAACTTTGTATTCGCTCTTTCCTAAAGGAACAAAGGAAAGACACAAACTACAAAATAAGAAAGAACAAGACCACAGTGTAAAACGTGATATTATGCAGTTCATTAATTTTGTTGCATAAAAGCATAAATATTTAGGTAAGAATTTACCTCAGCTCAAAGCTATTTCAAAATAATACAATATGCAGTATGGACATCACTGATATTTTCATATTAAAAAAAATAAAAAAAAAGAATCTTTACATACTTGATGAATAATGGTGTAACACTTTTCTAGATAAAAACAAAAGTTAGATTTTGAAGAGGATACCAGGTATCTGCTTTTTTTACAGCTTATGTACATTTTATTTGTGGTACATTGTCTTGTACAATATTTATGTGCTGAATGTGTTTGAAACACACAAATATTCCGATTTTCCATATGCTACTGTGTAAGTGCAAACCATTTTAAAATAGTGCAATGATACCAGACTTTTGATATCCTGTCAAAGACATTTTTGTTCAAGTCACTGATACTTGATGACAGACTAGATAATTTGGTATAAAATTCCGGTATCACATGTTATGCTTTTGGATGGATAACACAGAACTTAGAAAAGCAAACCTTAGGACAAATAAGCCATCAAGTGATTAATAATTAATTGCAATATGAGCTAGGGAGCCTGCTTTGGCAGGGGGGTTGGACCCAGTGATCTCCCGAGGTCCCTTCCAACCCCAATGATTCTGTGATTCTGTGAATAAATTAGCTTAGCCTGTAAATGCCAGATCAGTGCAATTCCTACTAATTTTTAATGCCATTTGTAATAAGTTGTAATATAAAAATGAACATGAAACCAAGAACTACTAGGTTAAACCACTCCTGGCAAAACACGTTGAAATATGAAAACTTTTCTTTGAACTATACCCACAGGGAATAAACTGTGAAAAAGGTTCTAGAGTCTTTTGCCTGAAATATTTCCCAACAGAGACATAAATCACGGGGTTAATGCAACTGTTTGAGTTTGCCAAAGTATAACCGAACTGCTCACCAAAGTTGAGCAGTTCCTGCCAGAAGCAGCCTTTGATCACTTCTATCTGGGATGATATATCAAAGAATACAAATAAATAGTATGGAGACCAGCACAAAAGAAACAGCAGTTCCACTGTGAAGATCAGCTAGTAGCCTTTGTGTCTTTGTGCTCCTTACAACTCTTTACTCTGAGTGCTCTTTGTTCTCTTGCTTTTTTTTTGTAGGGAGTGAATGGTGGAAAAATTGAGGAAGGTGATTGCCATAGAGGGCAACACAAAGGATGCTGAAGAACCAGCTGAGCAAGCAGATCCCTTTGGGCATACTTTTGCTCCGTATGCCTCTGTGGTTGAAGGTATGAAGAGAAGTCATACTAAACCATGCTGTCACCAGCAAATAGATGCTGGTATGTGCAGGTTTAGGCTGATGTATGCACTGGTGCCACAACAAAGAAAATTGCCAAATAGCCAGCTAAATTCATTCTTTATGTTCTCTGCCCAGAATGGGAGGCATGTGAGGCAGAACACTTCAGCAAGAGCTAGCCCTCATAAGGTAGATTTCAGCTGTCTTTAGAGGGATCCTTGTACAGGTAATAAGTGAAGATAACAAATTTCCAATTATTCCAATAATGCAAGTGGTGCTGATACACTTGGGTACTATATAGAACACAATTTCCCAGCAGTCATTCTAGTCTAGGCAAATGGTTGAGTTGCTCTTGTTTTCACTTTGGTTTGAGGAGGGAACATTCAGCAGAGGTGTTTCAGTTTGTGGTTTTAGTTTGGTTTTGGTTTTTTTTCTTAAATTCTGAAGTGAACAGCATCTTTGAAATGAGAGAAAGGGACTGCAATAAAGAGCATAAAGTTTGAAAAGTTGTCTCCTGCGAGTGGTGTAACAAATATTTAACTGCTGGAAAATCTTTATTAGTGCTCACTGATTGTTATAGGCTGGATGAATCCATACTTCATATCTGCAATGGTGAGAAATGTTCCTAGTATTTGCAAGGATGGAACTTCCTCTACATCCAGTGAAATAGCCTCTCTTCGCTGTCATTTGTTAAAGTGGCATAGAGGAAGAAAAGTGCCATTTAGAATAAGTAGTTCTGTAGGTCCTCTTCAGACTGATGACAGAAAGAGATACAGATGAATTCCAGATCACTGAGAGTAGTGGGAGTCGCGCTGGTGACACTGAGTTAGCTTCGCACCCTTCCCTGCCCTTTTGCTTACTCCTATTTTCCATTTCCTCACGCTGGGAATGCTACTCACTCACTGAGTGCATCACTTGTTTGCTTAACTGTGCATTCTGTATTCCCTCTCAGTTCATCTTATCCCAAACATTAGGGTCAAGATTACTGTTACATTAGACAGCTTATTGCCCTCAAATGTCAGCAGTTGTAATAATCACAGAATCACAGAGTTGTAGGGGTTGGAAGGGACCTCAAGAGATCATCGGGTCCAACCCCCCTGCCAAAGCAGCTCCCTATCTCATATTACATAGATAGGCGTCCAGACAAGACTTGAACATCTCCAGAGAAGGAGACCCCACCACCTCCCTGGGCAGCCTATTCCACTGCTCCGTCACCCTCACTGTGACAGTAATAAAGCACCGACTCCTCCAGAATCTTACACTCAAACTCTTGCCTGGAGGAGAGGCCGCTCACGGTTCCAAATGCTCAGCATACTTCTCCAGTTCAAAATTTTCATTTGAGTTCAGCTGCAGAGAGGCAGCTCCAGCCTCCAAAGCATTTAGGCTTTTATAGCACTGGCAATAACTTTATTCCTCTCTGGTAACTGTGTGAGATTGGAATGAGAGCGTGGGTTAAATGTTGTACTGCAGTGAAGATCTACTGGGTTGTCAGAGCTGTCTCCTGTGATGACTTTATTCTCCTGTTTTTCCCATGCAGAACCATAGTGCCTGGATCTCACTTTTTACAAGCATGCAGTCTTGGGATCATTATGGTAGGCAAGACATTACTGAGCCTGTGGTGACATCTAACATTTCAGGATTTCACATTCAAGAGGAGCATGTCAATCAAGAAAAAAACATTTAAAAAACCCAATGTTTTGCAACCAGTCATCCTGAATGTTAACTTACTGCTACAGCCATTTAACTGTTCTTTGTTTTCTGTATTTTTGCACCATGGAGATTGCTAAGGATGGAGTTTCTGAAGAGAGCATTTATGGCCATATTTTTCCTCTTACATACATGTACAGTCTTAGTGACTGTGTCTGAGCAGCTTGCAATACCTATCTCTGCAAAGCCTCTGTCAATTAGATAAATATTAATATTCTACATCATGCAAGTTGGTACTTAATGCACAAACCACTTTTCATGTCTGCAGAATTAAGTGAGCAGCAAAGTTCTGTCTGAGTTCATAAACTTGTTCAGACTGGCCAGTTTGTCAGGGACCTCAAGTTTCACAACTCCATGGCTTTGAACATTGTCCTTCACAATGGTCTGAACATTCGCTCACTCTCATACAAACCAGTAACTTGTGAGGATCTAAAATTGTAAAGGAGACCTACAAGCAAATAAATGTCTGCTAAGTAACAAAGAGGCTATTTGTGAGACAGCAGGAATCTAACCATTTCATAGCAGGAGAGTGGTTAAGGTGTGAGGGCAATGGAAGAAAATCTGTAATACTGTCAAAAATAACGCAGAAGAAAGATAAACATTTCCTTTTGTAAGCAGAACTTTACTTTTACTAAATATAGAGGAAAAAACAAGTTATTATTTTCCTTGCCAAATTTCTGATGATTTTGTGCTATCAGTTATTGTTATCTGTCACTTTCCACACTTTGGATGTGATCTCTGGGCTTGAGCTGCAAATTCATTCATCATGAGATAAACTGAAACCTCCAGGAACATTTACTTTCCATTGCAACTTAGACTTTAGCCATAGCTAAATCTGATTTGCATAAGAAGTTTATATAGTGTTTGTCATTGGGAAAATATCCTTAGTCTGGTGGCCCGTGCCAGAGAACTGCCACAAGCCTTTTATAAACTTAGAGTTCCAGATGACCTCTTGACAGAAAATTCAATTCTTTTTCAGTTGCTTAGTTTCATTTCTTCTACAAAGGCAATTTTCTTCTTTAGAGTATTTTAAGGTATTTAGTGCTAAGGGACAATTAGCCACATGAATGGTTTTTAATTTATGTACTTAACATATTTCAGTCATCTTTTAAATCACAGAATCGAAGAATCATTTTGATTGAATGGGACCTTAAAGTTCATTTAGTTTCAACTGCCTGCCTGAGACTGGTTTGTGTTGGAAGAGACCTGAAAGCCCATCTAGTTCCAACCCCTGACCATGGGCAGGGGCACCCTCCACTAGACCAGGTTGCCCAAAGACCCATCCAGCCTGGCCTTGGACACTGCCAAGGAGGGGGTACTTCTCAGCAGGACTACTCTCAAGGAGCTCTTCTCCCAGTCTGTATGTATGTCTGGGATCCCTCCAGACCAAGTGCAACACCTTACACTTCTTGGTGTTGAATTTTATTAAGTTCACCCAGGCCCACCTTTCAAGCCTGTCATGATCCCTCTGGATGGCTTCCTTTCCTTCTATTGTGTACCCCTCAGTAGGATGGTAGCCATACAATTCTGTGAGGACTCAATAGGTACTCACAAAGGAAAGTAAGACCTGCTATTTCATGGGACTTGTGCAACCAGCAAGGCAGAGAAACACTACTGAAGATTTCAGTGTCCCTAGCTGCCTTAATTCAGATTTCAACTTCCAAAGGGTCTGAAATGGTCAGCACTGCTCAGAAAATGGCCCTGAAAAGAAGGCTGACCCAAAACTTTGAAAGTAGCTAAAATTCTGTGCTTTAAGTTCACCATGGTACAATGGAAGTGAATGAAATCACCTGCAACCTCTCACAAGTCATTCCTGAGGCACAGGATACAAGCTAGGGAAGAAAATACCAGCAAATATTGTTCCTTAAAGTAGTTTATTTTCTGTTGTATATGCTTGCTGTGTAGCAAAATAATGTGTCTGTATATTTACATGATTTAAATTAATATCATATTAATATAGTAACATTTTAATATTTTAATTCTCAGTACCAAATACACAAAATTCTCTTCCATTACCTCAATAACCTTTGTATGGAGCTCCTTTTCTTTAATGGATGTGTGAACAGCATGCTCGTGAACAAGACAGTATTGATAACACTGGAAATAACAGAAAGCTCTGCAGTATTTCAACATAGGTGTCTCAGACAATTTAAAGAATGAACAATAGAAGTATTTCTTTATGACATAGGATTACACTGGATTATTAAAATAAAACCTATGGAAATTGTCTATAAATCATCTACAGTGATCTAAGTCCCATAGTAATTGTAGCACATCTGTACACTTCTACAGTATTTTTGGGTTCAATTATTTGAAGGTTTAATACAGATTTCCTATCTTAAATTGAACCTCACTGCTCCATTCAATCTCTGGTGAACAAAGTCCCCACAGTAACAGTCAGAGTTTACTTATGTCACCAAACTCCATTTCCCTTAGTGGTTTTAAGGCTGTAGCCTTAAGTGCCTTGAAAAGGACAAAGGTTCTGGTAGTTTCAGAAGATTTTATATATCTCCAATAGTTTTCAATCAAGGTTCCTAGAGGTAAAAGTGCATACTGACAATCCAGTACACTACGAGTTTTATCCTCTGTGTAAACTCAGATCATAAATCAAGTCCAATTGGGGAAAAGCCATCTAATATTAAAATCATTCAGATTAACTCTACAAATAAAATGTAGGTGTTATTAGAGTCTGAAAAGGTCATTCTTGAATATTCTGATCTTTCAAGACTCCTATAATCTTCAGTTGGATTTTTAAGGCAATTAAGTGATGCTCTCCGTATTCTCAGTTTCTTCTACTTGTGAGATTGTCAGGTGTGATGAGCTTTCACGTTTCTATTAAACAATATTACAAATATTTATTATGCTTTGTGAGTATTAAAAAATAAGTCTCTGAGCTGGAGTATAGGCATGAATGTAAATAACAAGAATGTAAATAACAATCACTCACTCAAAAGGAGTAAAAGTGAATGCTTTTACCCTGATGTAGAAGGGATAAAGGACATCCTGCCACAAAGAAAACAGATAACTTCTTATGCATGGCTGCAGCATTTTTTCTTCTGCTGTTTTCCCTTTTTTGAGCCACTTTCCACACATTCAAGCTTATGTAAGCCTGTGACTAGCAGGGGCAGAACAGTTGCAAAAAGGCACAGCTTGTCAATCAAGTAATCAAAATAGTTTTGGGTGACTGAACATTGAAAGTAAAAGCCCAGAAGATGGCCACACCAAAAATTCCGTTTGAATAACAGCCCCACAGGATTAATTTCCTAGAACTTCCTCAAATACAAGCCCCTCCTATCAACAATCTAGTCCAACAAACTATATGGGTACCATAAGTAGTTGCACAATCCTGGTAATAGCTTCTGAACTGTATGCACATGTATGTACACCTCAGAAATGCAAACACTTCATATGATGCATGCATTAAATATTATTCGGCTGTGAAAGTGTAAGTATGCTACAAAAAGATTCAATCATGAAAAATGTCCAAGAACATTAGAAGCAGCTCTCTGTATAGAGTTCCCATTAACATCAAACTATTAGTTTCCCACAAGTGATGAATACCACCACACACTTCTTCTGTGGACTAGTAGCAGATGGATATTAGTGGAGATGTAGAAGTTAAAAGGCTTTTTTCCTGTGATGAACAAGTTGTGCTATCGCTGCAATGGGAGAGCAGACTTTTTCCTTGGGTATTCACTTGAAATGGAAGTTCTTAAAGTGTCCAGGGAATTTTCCATCTGCACAGTCTGTGATTTTCTGCACCTCCTTGGGAGCAAGTCCTTGTAGAATTCCACTACCTTCTTCTGGAAGTGCTTCCCAACAATTACATACAGGACTGGGTTCAGGCAGCTGTTGCTAAAGGCACAGTATGTACCTACCTGGGTCACTATGTCATTGATTGCTTCCAGGCATTTGTAAGTGGGGGAGAAATAACGGATTGTGTCGATGAACGTGCTGATCTGGAATGGAAGCCAGCAAATGATGAACAGCAAGAGCACAGCAAGGACCAGCATGGTGGCTCTCCTCTCTGTCTGGACTAACTTCATTCTTTGCAGCTCATTACTTCGTAAGGCTTTGACGATTTGCATAGTGCAGTAGGTGATTACACAGAGTGGGATCAAAAAGCCCACGATATTCAGCAAGCAGTTGTTTACAGGCTCCCAGTAGCTGGATGGGTAATCAAGACCGCAGGCTGTGACGTTGTAATCTTTGTAATACCGTACATTTCGGAACACCACTGTAGGTGAACATATGAGCAACGCACACATCCAGACTATAAAGCTATTCCATTTGGCACAGACAGTTCTTCGCATCCGTCCAAGAGACATGGTTTTCACCAAAGCCAGGTAGCGGTCGATGCTTACTAGTGTCAGGAAATAAATGCTAGAATAAAAGTTCATGTAACTCATTATGTTGACAGCTTTGCAGAGGAACAAGCCAAAAGGCCAATTAAAGTTATTAGAAATATTAATGGCCCAGAAAGGTAAAACGCTGACTAGCAATAGGTCAGCAAAAGCCATGTTTGCTAGGTAAATTTCAGCCACTGTGCAACGACTCTTGTGGAAACACAGGATGATGAGGACAAAGGAATTTTCTATTGTTCCCAGAATAAATATCAGCCAGAGGAATATAGGCTGAAAACTCAGTAGCCGGTTCCATAAGTCTGAATTAACGCATTGATCCATCTGATTCACTCCTGAATTGTTGTGGAGATTTGCCAGACTGCCTGTGAGCTCCTGGGTAGTCATGATGTTATAAAATTGTGTGACATTTTCAATCGTGATGGAAACCATTTCTGTGCAGAGGGAAAAAGAAAAGATGACATAAGATTACTATGTGTAGCCCACTGCTGCAAAAGATACAATAGGAAAAGCTGCTTTTCCTACTTTCCTAAAAGGTGTATCTTTGAACAGGCTTACAACCTCTGGTTTGCTTTCTCATAGACATCCTGCACGCTTGCAGAGTTTCACTTTCTAAACTCCTATGGACTCCATGGACAAATTTTCAACAGGTAAAACAAAGGGAATAACGCAACAGCAGGCATTGTAACCAACAGGTTAACAGAAAAGAACATTTACCAGCCTTTATTCACTAGAAGCAAGCTGCTGCAAGGCTCTTTTAATTCTTCAAGGTTGATTACTTCTTTCTTTCTTTATCTTTGTGTATCTATAGCCATAGTTTCCAGATGTACCTTGTGAGTCTTGTGCTACTGAATGTTAAACTGCTAATCCTATGGTGTGTCTCCCAATATTTCACACCCTTTCCTGAAAAGCAAAAATTGAGTAGAATTCAGTGGTCCTTCCTCCCACACACCACCATATTTTTTCCCAAATGTTATGACTGTCACAGCAGACATTTAGTTTGTGGCTTTAGTTTGCACTGAGAAATTTCTCTGAGGAGCAGGGCTCAGTGTGTGCAAGCAGTGAGCTTTCATGACTTCTCACAGGAATCACCTGTCTATTTCTGTCTCTGTGTTACAAGCTCACACAAGAGATAAATGGCTGAACCTTTGTAAGAGAATGCAGTTTTAACAGGTCCACAGTGGGTGGGTTGGCAATTTGGCAAAGATGTTGGCCATCATGTATGCAACTAACCTGCCTGCAGTCATGCTGCAGTGAGCCAATTTGGGTGCAAGAGCTCAGTCAGAAAACCAGGTGCTGTACTGTAAATATCCTGTGAGTCAGAACAGGTTGGTGTCTTATGGGGAGCTCCTTACAAGCATAAATGTCAGACATATGCTTAAATGTTACAAAAACCAAAGAGAACTTAAGTGTCCAGCAGCCACTCAGTGATGTTAAAATGTTAACTGTGGCTTTTATTGTTGTGCTCTTGAGATAATGAATGCTGAGGTATTACTCAAATACAAGAACTGCTTCCCAGGTCAGTATATATAATTCTCTGGAGTGAGTGCCAGAAATACTGTTTGTCTTTTTCCAGGTCTTTAAAATACCACTGTTTATATTATGATTGCATTGGAATCTTTTCAGATGTATTTTTAATTAAGATATTTGTCTGATTCAGCTGATAATTTGGCAGTAAAAAAAGGACATATTTGTAATTCCTGAAAGGATGGGGTTCTCATTTGTAGTCTGGTTAATGGATTCGTTGGTTGGTAAGTGTCAGTGCTCAACATGTGTAGACACATTTGGCTGTTGAATGAAGAATTAATGAAAAATGGGGGCGGTATTTTTTGGACTGATTTTTAATTAAGAATTGTACTGCTTGACCAAAGATGAAGACCAGATTTTACCAAGTACAGTAAAGGAAACAACAAAGGAGACTATCTTTGTTGTGTAATATTTAAACAAAGGTGTCAGGCAGGGTAGGCCAACTGGTTAAAACAGGGAAGTGGGACTGAGACCCTCAAAAGACAAGATGACTTAAAAATGGCCAAATGGCAGAATACAAAATACCTACAATGCATGTTTCCAGTCCTTCATAACTTGACCAAAGGGCAGGATTGGTATAAACTGGCTAATATAAATATTCTTATTTTCCAAGTTCATCCTCTCAAAATATCAACTTTTCAAACCCAAAACTAACTAACTGCAGGAACATATCTCCATCCTCTTCATTAACCTTGTCACTGTTAGAACAATCTCAATGTTGAGACACCCTTATCCTTTTGGTTTCTGAATGTTTTCAACCAGCATTTGGAGAGTGGGCTTATTGCACAGCATTACATGTTGCAAACACCATCCAGTGACCCTGGTTATCTGGAGCATTTAAGTCTAGTGGATGTGGATTTAATTGTTCTATACTGAAAGCAAATACCATCCACAGGGCATGCTGCGCAACACTGACAATATTCTGATTTGTGCTCTCTTTTCATCTTCCAGGTGCAAGCAAATACAGTGGCTTGTAAATGTTTTGGTCAGAAATCTTATTTTTTGAGTGCTTTGAGGTAAGGCAGAACACCTGTACCTATAGTGTGTTTTTCTGCCACTTTGTTCAGATTTTAGCACAATGGATTGTAGAACCATATCAGAAGTCTCACTGAAACCCAAATATGACTGATCTATTGCTCCTACTTTATCCATTAGGACAGGTTGGATTAGTCTGCCACAACTTTATTCTTGAAAAATTTATACTGACAGTTCTTTATTACTTTGTTATTCTTTATTTTCCTCCATATGTGGAAATACTGATTATTTAATGTTTTCCTGTCATGTTTTCCAGGTATTTAAATGCGACTGACAAGTTTGTAAATCACTGGGTCTTTCTATCTGTCCCTTTTAAAGATAAGCATTGTGCTTTGCCTTCTCTGAGCTTCTGAAATGTTCCCATTCTCCTTGATTTCACAGACAAAAACTGATAGCAAAGATTTCCTCTCCTAATTCCTGAATCACACCAGGGTGGTTTATATATGACTCTGATACTTTGCATACCTCCATATATTCTTTAATATGCTCTTTCCAGATTCACATAAATCTAATAATTCAAATTAATCATCTTCAATATGAGATCACAGTTTTCATATCTGATAGGACTAACACAGAGGCATCATTGAACTTTTCATCACTCTCTGAGTTACTGGTTCCCTTTTCCTTTTGGTAACAGGCCTAGACTTTCTTTCATGATTCTCTTTATTTTGAACATGTTTATTGAAACATTTTATGTTAGCGCCTATGTACCCAGTTGACTGCAAATTATTTTTATAATGATGTTTTTGATATCTTTGATGTTGTGAGTTCTTAAATAATGCCTCAGATAGCCATACTTTTCTGTAATTAATGTCCCTATAGCAAAGCCTGGCATCAAGGTGCTGGTATTCATCAACGCTTGAATACGTTAAAGCCCATTTTTTGTGGCTGTGAGAGATGCCACTTACAAATTGCAAACAGCAGTTTCAAGTTTTCCCTTTCTGTGTATGCTGGCACTTTATACTGTGAAAACACATAGGAAGTGAAATACTAATGGATGATCAACAAAAGGTTATCTGAGAACAGAGTTCTGTTGGGTGATGCAATTAACAGAAGTTGTTTCTTCTGCCAGTAGCAGGCTGTGAAACAGCAGAAGGAATTGTAAGTGCATTATTTTATGCTTTGAGGTTGGATGTATACATATATTTAATAAGATATTTATTAGTAATTCAGAGAGTGGTCATAAAGGCTATGTTGGCAACTTCTAGCCTTTCCCTTACATGACTAATAGAAATACAATGAAACAGGAATTAATTTACAGCAAATAACTGCTAACAACCTTCCTACTGATTTATGGCATTTTTCCTAAAATAAATATTTTTTAGATTTTTTTTTTAGAAGGGAAAGTCCTAGAATGCTTTAAAATAAATAATTTCTATCACATTACTGTCGTCTAGGAACAGTACACAGAGATTTGTTAGGATGTCTATTTGCCATTAGCTTATCACAATTCCGTGAAAATAAATGTGACCCCTTCACACAGTCTCAACAAATGCTTTTTGAGTGATGCAAGACAGGCCTAATATCTCAGCTGGGACTCTCCAAAAGCTGACACGCAGGAACACTGCGCTGCCATCCAGCGAGACCTGGACAGGCTGGAGAGCTGGGCAGGGAGAAACCAGATGAAATTCAACAAAAGCAAGTGTAAAGTCTTGCACCTGAGGAGGAACAACCGCATCTATCACTACAGGCTGGGGCTTGACCTGCTGGAAAAGAGCTCTATGGAGAAGGACCTGGGGGTCCTGGTTGACGATAGGTTGGCTATGAGTCAGCAGTGTGCACTGGTGGCTAAGAGAGCCAATGGGATCCTGGGGTGCACCAGGAGGAGTGTGGCCAGAAGGCTGAAGGAGGTGATCCTCCCCCTCTACTCTGCCCTGGTCAGGCCCCACCTGGAGTACTGTGTCCAGTTCTGGGCTCCCTGGGATAAAAAGGACAGGGATCTTCTTGAGAGAGTCCAGAGAAGGGCTACGAAGATGATTAGGGGCCTGGAGCATCTCCCCTATGAGGAAAGGCTGAGAGAGCTGGGGCTGTTCAGCCTGGAGAAAAGAAGACTGAGGGGGGACCTAATCAAGTGCAGGGCGAATTGGCCTGCCCCTTTTCTTTGGTCTGTGGAGACAGGACAAGGGGCAATGGCTGCAAATTGGAGCACAGGAAGTTCCGCATCAACATGCGGAAGAACTTGTTCACAGTGAAGGTGACAGAGCCCTGGGACAGGCTGCCCAGGGAGGTGGTGGAGTCTCCTTCTCTGGAGATATTCAAGACCCATCTGGACACCTATCTGTGCAATATGAGCTAGGGAGCCTGCTTTGGCAGGGGGGTTGGACCCGATGATCTCTCGAGGTCCCTTCCAACCCCTACAACTCTGTGATTCTGTGATTTTATCTGACAGGCCTGATTTAAACACTGCCCAGATGAAACAATCTATCATTACTGAGCATGGCGGACTCCTTGTGGGGGCTGAATTTGTCCCTACTGGAGTTCACATCCTAATATTAGTCACCTCCTCCTTGACAGACACTAAAAATGTTGTCGGTCATTGTGTCATGTTCCAGAATATGCTAGGAGCGTTGGGCACAAATGGCAATGTTTCAGTGGTGGTGGGCTGCAGTGTGCCCTGTGTGAGAGGCAGCCATTACCTGCCCTGTGCTGGTGGCAGCCAGACCCATGTCTCTTACAGACATTGCTCTGACCAAGGGAGGAGGGCTCTGGGGTCAGCTGATACAGCTGATATGTTGAGCAATAGTGGGATCCTACCAATGCTGTAAAGGAAGAACCCTTGCAAGGGGTCTGGGAAGAAGAGATTAATCAACTGTAGCTGCTGAGCCATTGGATTATGTTTACAGGCAAGAGGAGAGTGACTGTAAAAAGGTGGTGGTCACCAGTGCCATGGCCTGACAGCTCTCAGATCTGGACACAGGCAATAAAGCCCCTTGGAATTGCCTGGTAACCTTGTGGAATGCCCTGCTGATCAAGGATTGGCCTGTATGTACTGTACTAGGGAGAGCAGGCCAGAAGTCAGGTGTGAGATTATCAGCAAGCCAAGCATAACACCCGGAGGCTGGGAGTGTGGTATGTCATACAGCCCAGCTGTACATGCTGGGACATGTGGATGCTCTTGAAAGAAAAGAGGAGGGATATGTTGAAGTGGGACTAGAAGTCCTTTAAGGATCAAGAGCTGTGAGCTAAGGAATGCAAGTGCAGGGAGAAAAAAAGTCAGAGCTCACATTTTACACTACGTGTTTTGGATCTGGATGAAGCCATACAACTACTGGACCCATGAATCTCCTCCACTAGTGGTATCTTTGCCCCAACTATGCTAAATACTTGCTTGCATGCTACGATAGTAGTGGGTAACTTAAATTCGTATGATGGTCTTGGTTATGTGTTTTGCAAGGACAAGGCTAGAAATGAGCAATAAATATTCAGATTATTGCAATTTAATACTAATAATATACTCTATGGGAGCAAGAGAAGGACTTTGTAATGGATATATTAAAGCTGTTGTGACTTTGCTGGTTACATGTTTTGCAGAAACAAAGTGTGAAAATTGTATTTAGCGTATACTGAGATTGGCATAACCACCTTGCTAATCTAATCCTCAAGAACAAGAGGCGGAGTCTGTAACAGGTAAATGTTCAGGCCATTATGGTATTAACTTCTATAATGTGGTTTGCTGGAGCAAATAGAAGAATATTAAAAAGTGTAGGTATATGGTCATGATGTTAACCTGTCTAGTCTAATCTGCAATGAAGAAAGACAGCAGGCTGAAGGTCCCACTAATCTTCTATTTCAAATGAAGGGTTTCTATGATATACAATCGCTCATGCTGAAATTTGCCTGGAAAGCAGCCTAATTTTCCATTTATTTAAGGTATTTCTTAATAAGGGACAGGCCGTATGAAGGCTAGATATGACACCCAGACTGTAGCATCCTTAACAGCATTTTATAAATATCTGGTTTGTTTTAAGTGCCACCAGTGGCCAAAACTATTTTCAGATGCATATATCTGGCTGGCCATAGAGCTTCATATACAGGTGGCTGTTGATGGCTGTTGGTGGAAAAGATGGGAGGGGCACTGGCTCATTTCTGAGATGGTGTGTTTTTAGAATGGTCAGTTACAGAAAGAAATAGAAAAGCACCCAAGACCTGGCACAGTCTTTCCTCTAAATCTCTGTTCGTGTGCAGAGCAAAGCCTGCTTTGATGCTGTGTGCTTTCGTGTATATATGCCCTCCTGAACATCTCTGAGTCCAGCTTGGTCCCCTGGTGGTGCCTATTAGTCTGGCAGCCTTGCTTCTTCATGCCAGTGTAAAAGCTAAAGTAGATGCAGTAGAGGAGCTGTCAGAGCCATTAAGAAGAAAAAAGGTATCTCCCTGACAGATGTGATGTGACTGAAATGAGAAACAGCAGGAGTTTAAAAGCTGCCGTAGGTAAGGGCAGTCCTCCACAGCGCAGTGCGTGCAAGGAAGCCTGTGTCCTGCTGACTATGTGAGGATAGCTTCTGCTTTCTTGGGTACTTGGAGTCTAAACCCGATTGACTCAAGAAGTTGTTAAGAGGCTGCAGATCATCCCCTGAACTGCCTCATTTGTGACTATCTGACAGGTATTTGCTGTCCAAGGAGGGGTAGGGTTTTTTAACAGCTTTGAGGATTTGGTGCCAGGATGATGTCTGTTTGCAAGGAAAAAGAAGGGTTTTATTTAGTAAGAAGTTATAATGAAGCAATCTCAATGCATATTTTCTCCTTTAGCTCTACACGTACAGGTCTAGCAGGCCCGAAGCACGTGTGATGGGACAGCAGAAGCATCGCTCAGCACAAACCCAAAGGAGTGTGGGAAGATTGAGGTCATCTTCTGTGTCAACAAAAATACAGACCATCCCTGTAAGTCTTATTTTCCAACCTTCTATTTCAACCTGCTCTTCTTTCAACCTTTACTACTGCAAAAATGCATCTTAGTTATCTACCTCTAGAGCATTGAGTCTCTTTGTTTCCATCTAATTCAAGCCCAGAGGGACCACTTGTACCCTTCTCTTTGGCCTTACAAGGGGCTTGATTTGTATCTTTTACTGCATGTCAACAGTTAACATTTTGTGGCTCTGTGTGGCATTTCTCACACTCTGAAAGTTACTCATAATGTCTTTTTAATTCTGCTTTTCCAAGGAGACTTTTGTTATTTCAGAGAGGTAGATGAAGTGTCAGAAACATTCCTAAATGTTCTGCTTTTACTGACCCCATGAATTTAAATCTGTGGACACCTTTTTTGGTAGTGTTACCTTAAATATTTCCTTTTTGTCATTCACCCTCCACTGTCCCTTTCCACCCTGCGGCTGCCCTTGCAGTTCATGAGGTTTCATGTTGAACCAGACTGAGGAACTTGACTGGGACAAAAATAACCTTGCAAAAGAAAAAGGTATTTTTAATGCAAATTAAGTTGGAAAATTAAGCCAATAAAGAAAAGATACAGAGGAGAGACCTCTCAAAAGTGGAATTTTTAGACACCCTTTGCATGTAATCTTGGAGCACAGCACTGAAAGACAGCCATGGCTCTGCACTTATCATGAAGGGAATTAACATCAATTATGTTAGGAAAATGGAAAAAAAAAAAAAAAGTTGTTCTGTTAGTTATTTCAATAATGAGAAGAGGCTATTAATTCTTCACCCTGGAGTGGGAGGTGAAACCACTCAATTCTAGTAGTGTCTATTGCAATCAACTAAAGAAAGATGTGGAAAAAGCATAAGCCTAATCAAATGCAATGAAGCACTTTGCATTACATATTTTTTGCAGGTAGAAATCTTGAAAATGGTCACTTTGGACTTTCCAGTGTTGTACTTATTCTAAAAAAGTCCCATACTTTTTATCCCCAAAGATAAAGGGTGTTATCTTTCAATGCTCTTTATATATCCCATTCAGTAAAACTGTGATGATTCTGAAAAAATGTGTTATCTTATGTGTAAAATAATTATAACTGAGATGGAGAAGAACTGAACAGCTGAACTGCTGTGAGAGGTGTTAGGAGGAAAATAAGAACTTCTTTGGAGAGAAGTACTGAACGAAGGTTATTTGTATATGGAAGCATGCCAATGCCATTATGAACACTATATTCAATTAGTCCAGATTTAGTGATGGTGACTGAGTCCTAGTCCATGTTTACTTCTGATGCTGTGAGTATTTTCAAAACTTTTCTAACCGTGCACCCCCAAATGATGTGACTGTCAACAAAGCTTGATATTGTTGCTGTTCTGAAAGAGCAGTTTTAGTACAGTAGTTCTGCTTAATCTGAACTGAGAAATAATTACTATTAAATGCTGGTCCAGGATTAAAACAATAGCATTATAGAGACTATTAAGTAGAACATTATAGCTGTAAAATGAAATACAGAGTTATAACAAAGGCAGATAAGGAAAAGAGTCTCCTGGGAATTTGTCTGTTAAAACAGATCATGTCTGCTCTTTGAGAGATAGGGTGATCCCTCTCATGCCTATATATATATATATATATATGTTTATCGCACTTCTGACACTGTGTCTTAGAGCCCTGTGTTTTCACATGTATTTCATATTGGGCCAGACTAGTTCTGCACACTGGTATCTTGGGCTTTGTTGACAGCATTTACTTTCAGAAATCTCTGAGTATATAGTTGAGCTTAGGGTCCATCTCCTGCTATGTCTGACTTCTTATCCTTTGAGTTTTGTTTACATGATCTTCATATTTGGTCCAAAATGATGTTTTGTATTCAATTTTTTGTAATGTAAGGGTTTTCGCTGGGACAGAGTTAATTTTCTTACAGCTGGTATAGTGCTGTGTTCTGGGTTGAGGATAATGTTCATAACACACTGATATTTTCAGTTGTTCGAAGACTTTTCATCTTCTCATACTGGCCTATCAACAATAAAGCAGGGGGCAGGCAAGAAAGTGGGAGGAGACACAGCCAGGACAGCTGGGATATTCCATACAACATGATGTCATGTTCAATATATAATTGGGGGAGCTAACCAGGAGGCTCAGGAATAAGATGAGCATCTACCCATAACACATAGGTCCCTGGTAGTGAACAATTGTGCTACACATCCCTTCTTTTGTATATTCTGTTATTATTATTATCATCATCATCATCTTCCTTTTCTGTCAAACTGTCTTCATCCCAACCTACAAGTTTTACCATTCTCTTTCCGATTTTCTCCCCCATCCCACTGGGGAAGGAAGGGGAGTGAGCAAAGGGCTGTGTGGTTGTTCTAGACATATGATTGATTAAACCATGTGAGGTGTAGAGGGCCAAATTTTGCAAGTGGCATCAAGCTTTTCCTTTCCTCTTCTCATGTGCTTTGGTGCCTTTGAGGGCAAGCACTAGCTTACAGCACTAACATAAGCAGGAAAGCTGCTACTTCACTTGGCAGGCATTTTAAATAATGCCACGGCAGGATACATCCCCCAGTGCACTGGTTGAAGATTAACACTTAGCCCAGCTTTCAGGCTAAGTGGCTCCTTTTCTCAAAGGCAGACAGAGGAGATGCTGAGGAAAAAGGAGAAATGAAGATGGCAGATGGAGTCAGGAGCCATTGTAAATTGGCAAATCACACAGGTGGAGGGGAAGGGAAATGTGCCTGATGGATACAGTGCTGTCTGGGGTCTTTATTTTCGAAAGGTAAAAAGAAGTAAAGAGGGACAATGCACTCAGTTTGTAGTGCAGATTAAAAACCCAAGCTTGGTCTAGTTTGCTTAGACTCTCAAAGCACACATTTTTCATCTTTGCAGGATCTTATCTCCACTTTGCATTTGTTGCCGAGAAAATGATCTCCTATTAACGTAATTTATTCCTGTGACTACCTGGCTTACTGCCTAGCTTGATATTATCTCTTCAGTTTCACTGGCTTGCAAATAGTGATGGATGGATTGAGCCTAACTGCACATTTGTGCAGGGCAAAAGTTCTGCTTGCAGTGAGAGCAACACACTTTGGCACTAGGAACAACACCCTGTCAGGTGGCTGTGGCTGCTGGGAACGCCTAAGCCTTGTCTTGTCCCAGGGCTGAAATCTTGCATCTCCCTTTACCCTCCTGCATTACTCATAGTGTCTGTCTGCAGAGCTGAATGATCAAAATTCACACAGTTTAACTGCAGTACGAGGACAAATGAGAGACTATACAATTCTGAGTTTTATGATGTGACAGGTAGATTTACCATTTTGAAGTAGGGTCAAAAGAGGTTTTATCCCCTCCCCTGTACTGCAGGCACAGCGGGACTTCTCTGTTGTATGACAAGGTATTGCTGTACTTGATCAGCATTGCAAAATTTAAAGAGCTTAATGGGCTAATGTCGTGAGACCCACTTAATACCCATTACATGGGTCTGATGTCATGTGAAATGGTAGGTCTGATGCGATCAAACAGTACAATGTGTCTATCAAGTAGCAGACAATACCTTGAGCGCAGTGAATAGCTTAGATAACTTTTATCTAATGATAAATAAAATGCTAGTTATTTATCAAGAGCAGCTTGGGCAGCTAGATTATATTTCTTTGTTAAAGTAAGAATTTCCTGCTTTAGAAAACAATCTTTCCAAAAACTCTGATAGATCAAAACTACTGCTAGGTCCATGCTGATAACAGCTAAGCTGGAAAAGAAATATATGCATTTACAACTGGCTGACTACAGTTTTTGGGAGGTGGGCTGGAGGAACTGTTCCTGAGGTAGGCTGTCAGGACTGGTCTTGGGATTCAAATAATTAAATAGTTATAGAAGTGATCTCAGTATGCAAGATAGGAGAGCACTGATGAAGCATGGCAATGATATTTCTTGATATCCTTGGTACAGAGAGCAATGGGAACATCCTGCAGAGAGCACTGGACAAAATTAATAGAGCAACAGAGGTAGAATAGTAAGAGGAAAAAAAACCTCTCTTAAGGCCTAAAGCACCTCTGTTCCCCAAGAAAACATAGTAACTGAAGTGTCTTTATTCACTTTGCAGTGGTGGAGGCACAGAAGAGCTGTTGAGCAGCACACAAATCTCTGTTTAAGACTCCTTCACTGATAAGCACATGGATGTCCACTAACGCCTTGCTGTTTAGTGCATTAGTCCTATCAGAAGTCTTCAGCTCAGTTCAACCCCTCCTTTCTGTTAGCAATTGAAATACTGCTCTTTCCCCTGAGTAGCAGCTCTAAGTTCTCATGACCAGGCAAAATGTGGTTTAATGGCTAAATAGTATTTAACAATATTGCTCCCTCTGCGCATTATTACTTAATGGAGAGATTTGCCTTTCAGATGAACTGGCTCTGTGCCCTGAAAGCACTTTGCTTCTAGCACCTTAAGAACATTGTAGCTGTCATTTAGAAAAAAGGCAGAGATTTGCTATCTCCTGTGCCTCCAGTCACCACCATGTTGACACCGTTGTCATGGTTGTTTGCAATAATGCAGCATTTCCTGCACATTTTCACCACCAGCTTTCACAAGCATGACTTTTCAGAAAAGCTGGTCTGTCTCCAATGGCAAAGACTGGAAGCTCATAACGTGTGACTGACCCGTTGCTGTCCCAAAATCTAATATGTGGTTTGTTGACAGAGTTTACACCATTTGTTTCATAGAGATAACTTTGCTTTATTCTAGTCTCTATTGCATTTGCAAAAACATAAAAGATGTCCTTAACTGTCATATTATGTCTGCAATACATATCTGCAACTACAGATAATCATCCCCATCAGGCACTGGGAAGGTTTCAGTCACTATTTCTACTGCTGATGGCTCTGTGCAAGTAGGGGAGTCCTTAATGCAGAGGGCAGAGCATCGCAGGCAGAATCTGTCCTCCCTATAAATTAGTAATATTGCCTTGTGTTCTCCTAATGCCTTCCACCAAAGGGTTATACGCACGGCTTCACTGAGTAATGGGGCAGTTTTCAAACAGCACGTTGTGCTCTGACAACACAACAGACTAAAAGCATGATTAACTGTATAATGTTAAAGTGAAATTGCAGCTTTAATTTCAAGCAGGTAGGACTCAGAAGAGGTAACATTTATCAAGGTTGTTAAGTTAGCACCTCTACCACATGGTCAGTTCTTTTTTGAACGACTGACAGCAGCTGTAGACAAATCCCCAAATCTACATTGGACTATAAACTAAGATTTCAACCTCCTGAAAAGCTTTTCCTATGGACCATCCCAGTGAATGATCCCCACTATCACTGATTTGGGTCATGGAAGGTACAGAAGTGTGACGTGATACTCATTGACTAAATGGAAAAGTGTCTTCACTAAAATAATCAGGTTTTGGTTTTGTTTGTTTGTTTTTAAATTTCATACTCTTTTAATAACTCCTAAAAGCAGATTGTGGCAGTGCAAGGACTGGTGAATTCCCATCTCAAGGAAAAAATCTAGTCTGGAATGTGCTTCACTTCTTAAATGATAAACTTCAGAAAGCCATTTTGCCTTGCCCTTCCTAGGTCAAACGTGTCCTGCTATGCTGTTGCTTGAGCAGCTGGGACAGTCATTTCATATTATTTTCATGTATCTGCTCCTGATATAGCCAGTGCACAAAGCATTTGCAATTGTAAAGAGGTCAGTTCTCAGATGCCATGGTAAAGAATCACCACAGCCTACATACTGCAAGAGAAATCTCAAAAAAAAGTACCTATTTGAAATGGTGTGTGTGAATAACTATCATGAACTTCAGACTGTATTGCAATTACCTCGACAGCCACAGCAGATAAAATTGGATATACACTTAAATGTCATCTGGTTTTCTGCTGAAAAACCCAGAGGAACTCTAATGACAACAATTCTTAAGTAAGGATACACCATATTTCTATTGGAAGCACTAACTATTCAAATGCATGCTGATAGGGATCTGGTGATTAAATTGTACAAACATTCACGTGGCTGTCAGCACTGAGAGAGAGGTCTGGAAGGTTCAGGACACTTCCCCAGCTGAGAAGTGGTGTGATTCACAGTGGCAAATTACAACAGTTTTTGCCTTTTCATGCTTTGCTGGTGTTCTGAAATTAAATTGTGCATTAATTTATTGTCATCCCTTTGTTAGGGACAGGAGTTGTTGGAACCCTGATGGAATCTGATGCAGGCAATTTGTTTTTCACTCCTCCTACACAGGTTTTGAGCACTGGTGTTCACCAAGAAGATACATCTATCAGCTCTTTCCAGAATGTCAGAGCTGACAAAACCCAAACCGAACATGGTGAGAATTTATTAGAGAGGCAGATTGCCTTACTATATCCCACAGCTCCTTCATAAGACTACTGTACCCAAAGTTAACAAAACCCAAAGATCCTTCAGAGATTGAGCAGAGATTGAGCAGTGCTGGGTTGTCACGATGCAGCTCTGTGCCCTGACACAAGATCAGAGACCTTCTCTTGTCTGTACAGTGATAACAGCTAATGGACCTCACCCGCTGGTACCTCACTGACTAAACTTTAATGGTAAGGAATTTTCTTTTCCTATTAAAATGACAATAAACCTAAAAATTTTCTGGAGAAACTGATTCTAAGAAGAATATTTTTTTTCCCCCCCACAAAAATAAAATGGGAAATTTAACAGGAAAGGTTTAGCATGAGACCAGATTCACTCTTGCTGTGTCTGGCCAATGAAAGTTTATTATCCTTACAGAATGGAGCAGCTCCAAAACCAGAGAATGAAAGAGCCCAACTCACTACTGCTTACCCCCCAGGACTTGATTAAGAAGGAGGATGCTTCATTCAGAATCCCTAATCTGTACTACCTGTTCCCAGGCAGATTTCTCCTTTCTGTCATATGTTCTGTGTTTCGGTTCCTTGCTTTTGATAAAACTGTCAAGATTCTTTAATTCCAGATGAGAATTTCACTTTTTCCTTCTGCCCTTTCCAATTTTTCTGTGAAACAGAAATTTTATCTTCTGACCTGCTATGTTAATTTTGAAAAATGTTCTAATTTAAGTTAACGACGTCACCTTTGAACTTGTGTACCATCATTTTTGCAACCACTGTAGAACATAAAGCACTGGGTAGAATAGCACTGACATTTTTCTGCAGCAAGCAGCACAGGGTCATGCCAGGATGTCAGGGCAGGAACTAGTGAAGAGGAAATGAGCGGATGTGAGTTCTGGAGGAGAATATAACTATGCTAAGGAAAACAAAGAGAGGAGAAATGCTACTGCTAGGAAGGAAGGAAGGAAGGAAGGAAAGAAGGGGAAAAGAAGGGTTTAATTTCTCATGAGGGAAAAGCATTCTGAAACAAGTAATGAATAAGGATTCCTGTCTGACTCAGATATAAACCAAAGTTATGAGAGTTTTATCTGGGATTTTAATTTAAAATGTTTTGATACTGACATTTAAAGTCAAATCTTTCTTAATTATTTTTAAAAACTTATTTTACCCAAATTCATTTATCCTAAGTGAAACCTTATTAACCTTATGTGCCATTTAACTTTTTTTAAAAAAACAAGTCACAACCGTGCTGTGGAAACTACTTTTACTGTTAACCTGCCCATAGTGATACATGATGCACAGTATAGCAGAATGAACTTCCAGATGTCTCATACTGTACGGTTATGGCCTGTAACCATGATTCAAATGCCAGTTTGTAGGCTACCCTGTTGCAGAAGAAAACAAATTGCTGTCTTCTTACATTTTCAGAAAAGACTGGTGTTCCATAATATTGCAGAAAACACCTACACAAAACTGACTCCACTTTGTTACTTCTCCTTCCTTCTACTTTCAGGAAATGTCCTTATTTCTGTGTCAGCTGACTGCAATTTCTTGGGTATAAGGTGACTCTTTTACTGAAAAAAAATGTTTCTCAGAGGAGTGATGCAACTAGAAGGTGAGAGCACACAGTTGTGCAACATGTCTGTACATGCTGTTTTAAAGAAAAAGAGTTATAAATTAACACTTCTGTGAACAATATCCCAACAATTCATGAACTGCATTCATCTCTGATTCATTATGAGTACTTTAACCAGGTTTGAATAGAATCATGTTGAAAAGGAACTTGGAACTCAACTGAGAGAATAAAACGTTGATCCATTTAGAAACCTCTTTTTTTTTACATTGGTGCCTTTGTTCTTGTGAATGGCTAGTCCATCTTCTTCATTACTTGGCTTTGCAACTTACTGAAAATATTCTACAGAGAATGAAAGCTTGTAAGAAGATAACCGCTTTTGCTTGTTTATCTACCCATGAGGGATAGTCCCAGATCCTTATGACTTGGAAATTTTGACATTAAACAAAAAAAAAAAGAAGATCCTTTCAAGTGAAGGAGAAGAAATAACCAAGCACAATGGTCTTGATTCTAATTGATGAACTCATCAGAAATATCTGACGACAATATTTGTTGATCTTTTCATACGGCGTAAAAATGTGGGAACCTGGAAGTAAGTAACGGAGGCTCCTTGTAGGATTGTCCCTAGTAATGTGCAGGACAGGGCTGCAAGGATACCATGAGGCGAATGTGTATTTTACTCCTCTGACAAAATGTTAATAAATATCTGTGTTTGTCTATAGAGGTATATGTAGGTTTGTGTGTCTATATATGTCCTTGTGTGCATATATAGAGAGAAGAGATGGAATTTCCATAAAGCAACATTTCCTGGTCACCTTAAGCTCCACAGACAGTTTGCCTGCTGTTTTGCTGTTTATTCTGGGAGACAATGGTCTGCAAGTTTCCAGTGCCCAGTGCTGGAAGGACCAGGAACAGCAAAACATTCGGGGTGATGCCAAGGAGAATAGCCATCTGTGAGCTGGGCTGGAGCTTGTAAAGCAGGATCCTGCCTGAGGAGCATGTGGAAGGGCTCTCCAGAGTACAAAAGCAGTGTCTGGAGGGCTTGATTTAGATGACTCAGTCTAAAGAAATAAAGAAATGAGAAATCCATCCTTAAGCTAAAATATCACAGATTTTAAGGAGGTGAGTCCACTGTAAGACTCCATGTAAGAATCATTGGCTGAAGCTCAACATGGAGTTCAGGCTGTACAGTTACAAGGGCTGAAATTCGACTTGGAGTGTATTTTGTGTCCCACAGCACAGTTTACCTGTTGTGACAGTTAAGGGAACACCCACCACATAGATTTCTTTCTTGTCCCTTGCTTTCACAGCTAGGAAAAGAAGCCTTCCACAGACCTGTCCCACTGGAAAAAGAAGCCAGAAAAAGGATGTCGCTAGACTTCCATGTTTGTTAAGCAGGTAAGCAAATCACTCCTCTCTGCTAACAGGTCTATAAGATTTCATCTACTGTAAACTGTTGTTATTCTGTTCAGGTGCGTGCCACTGGGAGCATTCAGTCCAGCTGAAGATCTAGGCTGTGAGGTTAGTTGTGTCACTTTTTACATCCCTTCGCCTGGTGTGCTGTTTACCCCAGCCCAGCAGGCAAGACCTGGAGCACAGCTCTGCAGATATTGCCACACTGTTCGTGTTACACTGATGAGTGGAGGCTTCAGTGGTAATCAGTGTGCAAAAGCTGTGCAAGCACAGAGACAGGCTTTGCCTCAAGGACCTTATAATTTAAGTAGAAGCCAAATATAATAGAGTGTAGGATACAGCTTGTTATCAGGAAAGACTGCAGGAGAAGCAGATGAGAGGTGCATGCATATCTGAGGTAAAAACTAGTGACATGAACTGCAATATTGCTGTCTTCCTACTTGCTTAATGATCAAATCCCACCTTTGAATTATGAAGGCTTCACAGTTGCTTTTTGTAAACAGTTGCTTTTTGTAAAAATGCTCAGGGGACCTGATGAAATGCTTGCAGTTTAGTGTCCTGTCCATTGTCTGCAGGCAGTTTAGCCTTCACATAGTGAAAGCAGCATGGGTAGCTGCTTTGTTCCATGCGTGTGGGCAAAGGGCTCACATCACTGGGGCTGTTTAACCTGGAGAAGGCTGAGAGGGGACCTTATCGCCACCTACCACTACCGGAAAGGAGGTTGTAGAGAGATGGGTGTTGGTCTCTTCACACAAGTGACAGGTGATAGGACAAGGGGGAATGGGCTCAAGCTGTGCCAGGGCAGGTTTAGATTAGACATTAGGAAAAAATTCTTCACCGAAAGGGTTATTAGGCATTGGAACAGGCTGCCCAGGGAGGTGGTTGAGTCACCATCCCAGGTTGTATTTAAAAAACAGGTAGACGAGGTGCTTAGGGATATGGTTTAGCATAGGACAGGAACAATTGGACTCAATGATCTCTCAAAGGTCTTTTCATAGATTCTGTTATTCTGTGATCACCCTTATGGAGGGGAAGCTGCTACCCTTCTTTTATACCCCATGACACTTCAGAGCAGCAGCCTTTCACTTACTCAGGCAGCTGATAGGAAAGCTTACAGGGGTAGCAAAGGGACAGAGCTCCTCCAGAGACACAGGGAGACAGATCCAGAGAGCATGCCTGCAGCATGCTGCCTTCTGCCAAAGCAGAAATACTGCTGGAGGAAAATCAGCTATGAGCAGTTCTGCCTTTATGCACGCATGTATAAATCCTGTTAATATCAAAAAGACCTGGACCTCTAACCGTAGCCCACTCTCTATGTCTGTGGAATTTACCTGTAATATTTGAGTGGAAGAAACAGACTGCTGCATTTTCACAGCTCAGTTCTCTGCAAACTGCCCACAGTCTGAAGTCTGCCTTTGCAGAATTATCACCCTACTGGCATATTTTAGTGTGCAAAGCTCAGGACCAGTAGATCTCCAAACCTGAATGGTCAGATTTGTCTGCACGGATCACAAAAAACAGCCCAACCTTGCTGATGCGAGTTGAGGAGTTAATTTGTAAGGGAGGTTAATACAGCACAGCACCAAAGGTCAGTCAAATCTACCACTCCAGGGAATATCAAGAGTCCTAAAGCTTCTGTTGAAGTTTGATAGAGCAGCTTTGCCATAATGTCCAAATGCTTTGCTCCTTGTGGCTGTTTATTTCTGGGTTCTCCCCACCCAACCCTCTTTCTTTCCTGGTCTACATCCCATTTGAGCCTGTTCTCCAATATTTAACTTCTTAATGATGTGTTGTACCATGATCAGGGTCCCTCAGCCCCAGAGGACTAACATTACTTCTAGACAAATGACCTTCTACCACTTTGGTTATCTCTAGGATGCAACTTTGTGTGAAGACAGCAGCCTGAAGAGACCAAATTTAAAGCATCGCTGAAGTGCTTTCATCCCTCTCCTCCCTCCATCCGGGGTTCAGCATTCTTGCTGAGAGGGGGAACCAGCTGAGGGGGAAATTTGGTTCAGTCTCCTGCCTGCCAGTCGCAGGTTTTGTGAGAAAGAACCCAAAGACTTCCTCTGGAGGCACCAAGTCTTTAGTAGCTGCCCATTCACACAGAGTTACTTCAGCAATAGAGGTCTGCTTAAGGAAAGCTTTTGTCTCCACTTCAAAGCACCATGTTTGTTCGGCCAGGCAGAGGCATAACTTTTCAGCTCCATGTGTGGAAAATCTGAAGTATGCTTCAAATGCAAAGAGGAAGGAAGATAAACCTTTAGATAAGGTAGAGAATACTCAAATGCATGGAGTACTGAGACAGTTTAATAAAAAAGGCAGTGGAAGAAGGCTGGCTTATGTATAACTTCTAAAGAAAAGCAGAGGTTTCAGCTAAATGGTATTTATTCTCAGTTTGTTAACTTTGTATCGATTGCATGGCTAATGACAACAGGTGTACTTTTGCTGTTGACTTGGTTACTGAGTGGGAATTTGCTTTGAAAACAAAGCTCCAATCTCTGATTAATTTTCCCAGAGTTGCAAACTGACTTATTTTTCCTACTGTGGCTTTGAAAACAGAAGGATTTGAGTTTCTAAGAGCTTTTTACCCCCTTTTTTTCCAGAGAAACAGGCTATCAAACACTAACTATTCTCAAGCAGTGAACTTTAAGGTCTTCATAATGAATGTGATAAAATTCACCCAAATTCCTTTTGTTCTCTGCTGGATAAAAGTCTTCAAATATTACATAGCTATGATTTTTTTTAAAAACTATGTTCCAGTGCAATGATGAGATCCTTATTTCAGAAAGCTCTAACTCAGTGGGAAAGTCAGCTTTTTTATTGGATTGTCAGTACAAAATGTTTAGCAACTCTGAGTAACTCAGTTAATCCTGTTCTAGCATGTATGGGGCGCAGCGGAAAACCTGACAAAGATTTTCTGGAGGTGTTTCTGTTCTGGCTATTCCAACGTGGGAACATTTTCCCCTTCTCTTTGTGTTTTTATTACTTGCACTGAAAACAAGACAAACTTATTTGGAAACCTATGAATGATCCTGAAATGCAAAGATGCTTCTCTTAATGTAGTTTTTCTTAATGATCGCACATTCTCAGAGAACGGCAGGCAAGGTAAAAATCATATGACTGATATTAATCAATATCCTGATACTTCAATCTTAGATACTCTGCTGTAGAAATAGATTAGATTTTTCCTAGCTGTCTTTTAGCTTCTTTAAGAAAATATATGCAAATGTTCAAGATAAAAATACGCTCTTATAGAAAACAGCACCTGTAAGATTGCATACAGTGTATGAAAACAAGTATTTGAATAACAAACTTTGAACTCTTTTGGTTTCACGGCTGTTTTGTTATTATTAGACTAATTGTGCTGCTTAGGATAATGAGTAATGGAAAATGAATAGCTAAAAATATAGCAGATACTTCAAACTTCAGTATTTTTGTTGTGTGATCCTAATTACAATCCCCATTCTAAGCTTTTCCTTATTTTTATCAACATCTTATAAATCATGCTTCTACTGCTTTTATTATTTGGATACAGATGTTAGAAAGAAGCTCATAACATTGCTTAAAGGTAGTCCAAAACTTTTCTTTGTAAGGCAAGAAATAGCTTTAAAGTTTAGTCATTGCATTTCAGTCAGTGCAGATGAGACAGGTTAGCAGTGCAAGGTAAACACACACAAACCCCCCTCCTGCCTCACAAAGTTCACAAGCAAAATAAACAACACAGAGAAAATGATCCATATGTGAAGCAAAGGATTGTTTCTGGATTCTCCCTACTATTTTGTAGGTAGTCTCAGTTTAAAACGAATTTAACTGCTTGTACTTTCTGGGTTTTTTTGTGAGATGAAAAAATGTGTGCTCATGGTTTGATTTGAGATATGAAATGCCTTCTGGACGGAAAAAAATCCTTACCCTCCAGTAGCTCATTCACTGGATAGTATCGGTGTCAGGTGAAAAGCCCCAAGTCTTTCATGTGTGGGGTACTTTGAAATAAACGCTACAGCTCTGCAAAATCCAGCAAGTTACAAAATCACATTACTAATAATTATTTATCTCCTCCGCGTTTCTGGAGCACTAATAGCATCAGTGCCTTTGTTACCAAACGAGAAACATATTAAGAATTCAAGAAGTGGTTTCCAAGAAACGGCAAACTATACTGAATTTAAATAAAGAGAACTTTTCCTGTTAAAAAGAAGTGGAAACACGTACCTTGACTGCAGTTTTCCCACTGAGGAGGTACAAGAGAGTGAAGTGCAACACGTCTCCGTGAACAGTCGAACTCCTTCTGTTGTATGAATGAGTCTAACTTCTGGTTTTCTGCCCCTCCCTGAACAGAACAGACTCATCCCTCTGTTGGTGACATCATATTCCTGGATTTTCTCCCATGCTATAAATCAAAAGCAACATTTGTCTACTGTATCCAGCATGAGACTGCTGGTATTTGAATATAGGTGTTAAGCAACACAAATCAAGCTAAAATATTGATGTACCACAGTATGTATATAAAAGTTATATGCATAACAGCTTCCAGAATTATGCATGAGCACACATGTGTGAGCACACACACACTTGAAACTGATCCAGATTTTGGCAGATATGAGGTCTTTGGTTTTTTTCAAAACTTGTGTTAGACATAATCAAGAGATAAACAAGTCAGCTTTTTGGAGGACCTGGATCTTTAAAACAGAAAAGATCAAATAACTCATTTACAATCTTACATACTTCTCTTTTATGGGAAGAAATTAAATGTTTATGTTTCTGGAAGACACTGCTCTTCCTCAGCAGAAGTGTCTGACTACTTGGTGTGCTGAGAACTAATACAGAATCCAAATACTGCTTAAAGATTTAAACTGGACAAAAGTTTCTTTAAGCTTGGGGAATGACATCTCTGTATGAAACAGAATGACACCCTAAGAGCAGAGGCTTTTCCTTACTACATTGACTTTTATTCCGCACTAGAGAATAATGAGAGCTAATTTTTCACTGTTTGTAAGAGACATAGCTGGCTTTCCTCTAATATTTATGCAATAAAATCTGCAATGGCAACTATGGTTGCAGAATTCTACACGAAGCATATGTCTTCATTTAAGTAAGTTAGCAGAGAAAAGAACAGTCCATTCTGTTTTCCACAAAATACTAATTCTGAAAGTAAAAGATTCAAGAAACCCCTTAGATCTGTTTGTGTTACATGTGGTCTATATTGAGATCAATGTATCTACCAGGGAAAGGATTTGGCCCCAGCTCTCCATTGGTTCTAGGATAATACTCACATTTGCATTCTTCCCAGCAGGAATAGCTGCTTTGTGTCTGGTAATTTTCCTTTTCTTTCTCTGAATCTGTCACAATAGCCCCTCAGTACATTTTCTTTCTGTATTGCCACTAGTTGAGTCATGCTGTCCTACCGGCAATATCTTACCCCTGTCTGTCCCTGCTTTCCTGCCACCAGTTCTGCTTTGATTGTGCAATCTCAGGATTCAAATCTCAAAGATCTTTCCTGCCACCAGTTCTGCTTTGATTTGTGCCTTTTCCTTTCACTTCTTTTTTCGAGCTCCTCTGTACCCCCAAAAAAACCCCATTTTAGAAATACTTCTAGATTTGGGGGTTTAGTTGGACATGGATTTAGAGTAAACATGAACATAATTTTGTAAATACAGTGCACCAAATTTCTGCTTTAAGGACACATCTTCTATGCCTTCACAGGAGGGATTCTGATGGCTTGTTCGTAGTAATGTAAGAAAACCCATCTGTAGACAGATCTGCTGAGTTACACCTGAGGACTGCAGACAGCTTCTGGAAGGGCAGGTGATAATTGTTCTACAGCCTTTTCAGGAGGCTAAAGCCGATGTTGCCAGCAGATTGTCTGCTATGGAGACTTGTCGAAAGGGAGAAAAAATGTATGAAGTCATCTCAAAAGCTTTAGAGAATGAAATATCTGCAAAGGAGCAACTGTTAGTGGTTCAGAAATGTAGGGGTAGTAACAAACACATGAGCAGCTCAGTTACCTCATCATTTATAATACTTCTGTCAATATTCTCTTCTAATTTAAGTATCAAGGAGATAAAATGTGGAATCTTCAGTATCTTTGCATAAAACTGGAGTAGCTTGAACTGAAGTGAGAGAAATTTCCTCTTTCCTTCCCTCCATTTTCTTGTTTTGGAGAAAGCAATTGTCTGGACAGCTGCAAGATGCCACAAATGGTAGTCATAACCTGTAATTGTGAAAGCTTTAATCACTTTGAACTAGGTTACATGGATGCTTTCCTACTCATCACTGAGTTAATCAGTCTGTTAATTCAAGACAAAAATCAGTGAGTAAAGAGTAAATATAATGGGATAATTGGTTATCTTGGTAGTTGTTCAGGACTGTTGCCAACACTTTCTGTGGGAGCAAACTCTTACCTCATGATTTTATTGATTAACTGCTGACCTTTTCCAAATGTGCTTTGGTCTTTCCTTTTAGGGCGGGTTTTGCTCTGCCCTGCTGGCAGACCTATGGCTGTCTCTCTGTTCCTGGGTTGGGGAAAGGGCAGTGCCTTTGCTTTTTGATGGGAATCTACAACTTTAAGAGTTAGTGTTTGAGCAGGAGTCCCCATGTGATCACATCACTTGTGCTATTGACTCACTGCAAGTGAGGGAAGTTTAAGAGCAGCTCTTAAGATCTCTCTGTATGTATGTGCATGCCAGTCAGGCTCCTAGAAGCAGCTTTTCTTGTAGCTAAGTCTATGTATCTACTACCCCTATGAACTCGGTGTTTTCCCCAGACTCGCTGATTAAAACTAGTGACTGAAGAGGTTTAAGTACTTTCTCTATGTAGAATGCTGATTAATTTCCTTTTCCTTTCCCTGTACTGAGTCTGGTCCTCATAAATAAATTGTGTCTGGACAGTTTTCTGTCAGCTGTAAGGTTTTTATGTCATCAGTGAGCCTTAGCTGCTTGACATGTGTTCTGGTTTAAACAACCATACATCCATTTTGGTCAGTTACATTTTTCTGGAATGAGAACAGATTTTTTTTGTCTTCTGTGTGTTTCTGGCTATTCAAAACAAAATGTGTTGCATTTATTTTAAAACCTTATTTCTCTAAAGCATAAAGTCACACTCCTGCCTTCCTAAAATGAAAGAATTTAAGTACTTTCTTTTCCATGTTTTAAGGGAGGTTGAATTAATCAGCATTTAGAAGGTATGTGAGCTACTGAAGGACTAAAACCCAAGAGTTTTAGTCCAGAAAGCCTTCTATGGAAATAAAGGTTGACTACAGATGCACAGAATATTGAGAAGCAAAGACTGCTGATGGAAATATTTGCAGCTTACTAGAGGATAAAACCTTTTGTTTGAAAACTGGATCCCTTATACATGGTATTGTATGGGTACAGAGTTAGAACCAGTGATTTCAGCTCTGTGAAAGGTGCAGCATTCATCTTTGGAAGTAGAGGTGTGGATCTCAAGTTATCCCTTCGTAAGCACATACACAGAGAGCCATGAGTGCTGTGGTGCTCTTTTACCAGTAAGAGTACCTTCAGCCAGGTAGCCAGAAGTTGAATCAGCAGAAGATGAGATCAAGGAAGAGATGGTAGAATGAACAGAGCAGGCAAGAGACCCTGCTTTTTCTGTCCTGTGTCTACTCATGCTGTAGCAGGCGATGCTATTGAGATGAGAATGTTCCCCTGCAAGATGTGGAAGTAGTGATCCAGATCTGGGCATCTGTGTGTAGTGATCTGTGCATCCAGAAATACTGGAGGGAGTATTACCATGAGTGCAACTGTTGGCCCTGCTTCTTCTCAAGCATTAATCACAATTTGGGCACACACCTGAGGAAGGGGTATTTATTACCTTCAGAAGAGCTGGCAGCCCAGTGTTATGTGGGTGTACCCCCACGGTAACGCCTGGCATATCTCTGCTACTGCGCAGTCACTCTGTAGCTTTTCATTGCATCTGTATACAAACCACGTTAAGATTGCATGTCCCTCGGGCTTCCCAAACAGCTCTATCTGTCCAAGCCTCTCATGAGGGTGCCACTGTGTGCTAGCGCACGAGATTAGCTCTGACATACAGTGCTGCAGGATGTTAAGGCTTAGATTGTGCTTCTCTGCTGGCTTGTGTCAAATGTTTTTCCCCTTTCCTTTGTGGACATTAGGTGGGATTAATTGTAACCACTTAGCACTGGGAAGAAGATTTTAAAAATCCCCACAAAACCTACCAAAACTAAACAAAAAAAAAAAACCCAGACTGAAATGCTGGGTAGTGAACCTACCCTCACAGTTACCAAAATTTTCCTGTAAACAATGTTACAGATGTGCCTTAAATTAAGCTCCTCTGTTCAGGAAGGAAACTTGCTGCTTCTCCTCATTAAAATCAGATCCTTTTTCACTCTTATTGGAAATGTTGAGATTCATGATTTCCCCTGTATCCTGAGAGAATTTTGCAGAGGATGTACACTGCTGTCTGTATACAATCCTGCAACTCTACAAGTTAAGACACGTGTTGTACAAACTAAGCAAGTATCCTTTCTCTAATATCCTTTACTTTGGATTGAACACTCACAAATTAGCTGCTGCAGCTCAAGACTGCTTCTCTTTAAACTGAAGAGAAAGGAAACTTTTAATTTCTATGTGTCTCCTGATTTGCACTGGGCTTTGTTGAAAACTGTCAGTACATGCTGTTCTCTTCCTGAGCTCCTCATGCAAAATTTTGCCACTTGGTTCATTGTTTAGCTCCTTTGTCCTAGTCCTTTCAGTTTTGCTAATGGAGATGCAATACAAAGACAGGAACCGTGTTCTGTTTGGTGCACATATATGGAGTGCAACAACAGCCATTTAAATTAGCTGATGAGAAGTGTGAGACTGGCTGTGATAATAGCACCGTTTTTTGGTACCCCAAATATGTGGGTAGCTGTGTGATCTACCCTTATCCAGGAGAGGGGATAATAGTGAAGTAAGGTGCCACAGGAAGGAGTATCACACGATTGGGCAGTTTGGTAGGGGGAAGATGAGAAGGGTTGTGTACCTAGGATTCTTTGTAGCCCGTCTTCCCTGCAGGTGCTGATGAGTGAACAGGAGACTTTTTCTCATACACATAAATGGTAGTATGGAGCAAGTCCTGCACCAACTCAAAACCCTTGCATTTTCTGTGAAAATGCACCAAATCAAGGACTGTTGTGATTCCAGTTGGAATGCTGTGGTGATTGGAGTGTTTATATTTTATTTATTATATTTATTTTTAAAAGCTAATGGATTTTTAGTCAAAAGCAGCCATATACCTCAGGGAACAATATATTCTGTTTATGTCTGGGTCTTGCATCTTTTACATGAAAACTCTGCTGACTTCTGAGATTTGGTGGACTACAGCCCTAGTAAGAAAACAGAGACCCCCCAAGGCAATCTTTATAGACATTCAGATCTATAAATACTAAACTTAAAAGAAATTAATTTTCAGGCCCAAATATACTAACACATGCTTATCTGAGCTTTGAAGGTTGTTGATGCATTTGTATTATACGCAGTAAAATACATGGCAAATTATTTTTGCAAAACTTTCCACATGTGCCGTAATTCTGAGGTTTTGTTTTGCTCTTTTCAGTCTGTATGTGCTGTTGTCATCTTCTAGTGTTGTTTTGCCAGATTCCTCGGAGCAAATTTTTCATCAACACAAAGTGTTGCAATTAAATGGAATTTAACAGCACTGTGGCAGCTACAAAATGCAATAGCTAATGCTTGCTGGGAGGCAGAAGAAACACTGCTTAACGGGAAAATATTTCTCCTCGCCTGAAGCCTAAAAGTCATGCTGAAAGCTGACAGGTAGACAACGTAATCCCATTTGACTCCTGATCAATGCAAACTACTGAACTTCTCTGCCGTGCCATAAACTGATCCATCAGGCGATGAAAAGACACAGCTCCTCTTGCTGTCTCTCTCTTACCAGCTGCATCTAAACGGTGCAGTCACAAGCTGAAATTTTAAGATATGCTGTGGTTTCAGACAAACTGACTACATGTAGAACCTGTTAGCATTAGCCTCTGAATGTATTTTTATAAGCTTTTATGAGTGTGAAATACTTACATTTTTCTTTTATTCTTTAAAAAGTATGGTAGCTCTTGTTGGGAAAAGGATAATTATGACCCTGTCAACTTCCTTTGTAAAAGGAGAGTCTGTTTTTTGTTCTGCTTTGGGAGAAACTATAGAACCAAATGTGCCCTTGGGTATCTCCCTTATGCTTTTTCCCACAAGGTGATGTTGTATTAGGTTTATCCAAACAGATACCAAGTGTTAACTACAGGGGAAAGGGATGGGTTTGACAGTTTGCTTCATGGAAGATTTTAAAGTGTATCCAAAGGTGCTTTTCTGTGTGAATTTTTTTTCTCTTTTTTCTGAATACCAATGATTTCTCAGTGCATGGCAATAGTCCCTGCAACAGCAAGCTTGACTTCCTACATTCTAAGCATTTGTTGTCTTCTGAGGTAGAGTGAGGAATAGGACACAAACCTATTGGGTTGTAAAAAAACTGTGTGAGACCAGAAAAGGGAAGGTCATTTTTATTTCTGGGTAAGGTGTCTCTTTCATATTGATAAACTCCTAGATATGTGTCCAAATGGTCTGATAGGGATTACTTATGTGTGACACACAGGATAACAAATGTCAGCTACTGAGCCTCTGCTGTACCATCCAGGTTCCTTCTGGCTGACAATGATAACCTGTTTTTTGAACGTGACTTTTTAACACCTATAACAATCAACTGTTATTGTGGAATGACATTTCATCTAAGAGGTCTGTTTTATCCTTCAGAAATTTTAGGCGGGGTCTCTGTGTGTTTTGTTTTCTTGTTTCGGGCATCTTCTGGCTGCATACTGTGTTCTTGTTTGAATAACAGGAAGAGGAATGGCACCAGAGCACAGGCCTTCAGTTTGTGAGTCATCCCTGCAATGAGCTTGGTATGAGCAGTGCATTCTTCAGTGTTTACCAGTTTTATGAGTATTTTATCCAGTCTATTGTAGCATGTCACTGTTAATCCGTGTGCTACTGTTTCTTCTGACTCTATTACAGACATTCTTTGCATTCATAGTGCCTTCATTTCAGTCTTAATATCTTTGCTGTTACCAATCTCTTCTGGCCTGGGCTACCTTGAGAGTGAGGCTGAACCAATAGAGTAGGATGCTGAAGCTGTATACTTCACATTTGGCTGAAACAGGAGTCCTCTATCCTGGAGGTCTGTACTCGGTTTGCAGAAAAGTGATTAATCAAATATTCTTTGTAAGTAGTAGTAGTACACAAAACATGTCCCCACTCCTTACTATAATGCTGTGGGGTTTGTTTTTTTATCTATTTGGGGAATTGATTCGATGCAGAAACCGAAGAGCTGCTTTTATGTATTATTCCCCAAGTGGTGGGAACAGCAAAGAAAAAGTCTGGAAGAGACAGTGGAGTAGTGAGATTAAAGGGAGAAAATAAGAAAATTCATCTTCATACAGTTTTACTGTTCTTCCCCAGTCTAACCGTAGTCTGGATTTCACAGCAGCTATGGTCAAACTTGCCTGAGAAATAAAGCAGTACATCATGTATTCTATATTTTCTTTTTGAATGGTACACAACATGGCAAGAAACAGGAAAATTAAAGCTAGTATATGTCCTTATATACCTACATTTTTAGGTGTGTGAGGCCACAAGAAGAGATTAAAATAGTTTATTGTTCCAACATTTTTTTTGAGGCTTCTAGCTAAATGCTGCTTCCTATAGCAGAAGAACTGAGGATGAAAGCCAGAAACTGAGAAATTGCATGCTGCTTAGCCTCACATTAGACCTGGGAATACTGTGGAGCAAGTCCAACTGTTATCCAGCACATGAAGATTAAGAAGATGGTCAGTAGTGGATGTTCACAGATTCACAGAACAGTAAGGATTGGAAGGGACCTCTAGAGATTATCTAGCCCAAGCTCCCCTCTGCTAAATCAGGATCACCTAGAGCAGGCTGCACAGAATTGTGTCCAGGTGGATTTTGAATATCTCCAGAGAAGGAGACTCCACAACGTCTCTGGGAAGCCTGTTCCAGTGCTCTTGTCACCCTCAGAGTGAAGAGGTTTTTTCTCACGTACAGACAGAACTTCTCAAGTTCCAGTTTGTGCCCATTGCCCCTTGTCCTGTCACTGGGTACCACTAAAAAGAGTCTGTCCATATCCTCTTGACATCCACCCTTTAGATATTTATAATCACTGATAAGGCCCTGTGGTGGTTTGGCCCTGGCTAGAGGCCAAATGCCCACCAAGACGCTCACTCACTCCCCTTTTCAGTCAAAAAGGGAAGAAAATATATATTGGGGAGCTTAGGATTTGAGATAAGGACAGAGGGATCACTTTCCAGTTAGTGCAATGGGCAAAACAGACTCAGCACAGAATAAAAGAAAGAAAAGTTATTTACTACTACTACAACTACACACCCAGTGAACCAGAATCAGGTAATGAAAAGCGCAGCCAGGTCTTAAAGCACCTTCCCCCGACCCCTCCCCTTCTTAGCAGACTTAAACTTCATCATGATCTTGCTCCCTTCTTCCCCTCCAACGTGGTGCAGGGAGGGGCAGGGAATGGGCAGTGGGGTTCCGGCAATTCCTCACAAGCTGCTTTCCTTCCCCAGATCTTAACATTTCTACTTCCCCCCACCCCTCACCTCTTCACACACTTGACTTTAATCATAAATTCTCTCCCTTCTTCCTTCCCATCACAGCAGAGGGAGGGGCAGGGAATGGGGAATAGGGGGGTTCAGTCTGTTCCTCCCAAGTTTTCTTCCGTCTCAGCTGGGGGGGAGGGGCATTCCACACACACACATACTTCCCCTGAGACACCGTGGGGTCCCTCCCATGCCAGAGTCATATCCATGAACTTCTGCAGCGTGAGTCCTCTCTATCAGGGAGTCATCTCCTCACCACAGGCCTCTCAGCAGGACTCCCCTCCATAGGGTGCTGATGTTCGGGCCCAGACTCCCCCATCCTGGTCCTCTGCAAAGTCACAAGTCCCCTGGCAAACCTGCTGAGGCGTGGATCAATCTTCACAGGGCATAGATGACTCTGCTCCCCGTCCTCATCCATGTACTGCGAGAGGACACCTGCTCCACCATGGTCTTCACCATGAGCTGCAGGAGAATCTCCCTTTTTGCACTCTTCCGCACCCTGTCTCCTTCAGGCCTGGCCCTGGTGTCTGCGCAGCTTGTTACATCTTCTCACTTCCCTCTCCAGTGGCAAAATGCATCTGCCTGCAGTTTTTTTTCTCCTATATGTGATTCCCAGAGGCACTGTAACCATCTCCAATTGGCTCGGCCCTGGTCAGCAGCAACTTTGGCCTTGAATTGTCCAATGTTTCATGTCTGGGGCTTGCAGCGTGCTATAGCTGCTGCTTGCAAAAGCCATCTCAGCAGCACAGCTATACAAAACTGCAACAGGCCCTCTCAGTCTTCTCCAGCCTAAGCAGCCCCAGCTCTCTCCACCTTTTTACATAAGAGAGATGCTCTAGTCCTCTGATCACTTTTGTAGCCCTCCACTGGACTCTCTCCAGTAGTTCCCAGTCTTTCTTGAACTGAGGAGCCCAACTGGACGCATTACTACAGATGTGGCCTCAGCAGGGCAGAACAAATGGGGAGGAGAACCTCCTTCAACTTGCTAGCCATGGTCCTCTAAATGCAGCCCAGGATACCATTGGCTTTCTTGAATACAAGGTCACGCTGCTGGCTCATGGAGAGCTTGTTATCCACCAGGACACCCAGGTCTTTCTCTGCAGAGTTGTTTCTCAGCAGGTCAACCCCTGGTGCCTGGGGTTATTCCTCCCTATGTGCAGGACCCTACGTTTGCTGTTGCTGAACTTCATTTAGTTCCTCTTGACCCAGTTCTCTAGTCTGTCCAGATCTTGCTGAATGGCAGAACGGCCTTCTGGTGCATCAGCCTCTCCTCCCAGTTTTGTATCATCAGCAAGTTGCTGATGATACACTCTGCCCAGGTCATTGATGAATATGCTGAATAAGCCCAGACCAAGCACTGATCGCTGTGGCACATCACTGGCTGTCAGCCTCCAACTAGACTCTGCACTGCTCATCGCAACCCTCTGGGCCCTGTCATTCAGCCAGTTCTCAGTCCACCTTCTTACACCTCTGTCTGCCATACTGGAGAAACCTTCAGTTAAGTTTTGTTCTCCATGTAGGTAGTTAAACTTTGCGATACAGTTATTTCTGGATCTTTCCTTTGAGAAGTTATAAACACAGGCCTATGAGGCAGGTTTCCTAGTATTTTAACAACTCATCCTCATTTTCTAAACCTTCTCCAGCCTATTGTTTTCCCCAACTCGTGTCAGAACCGAAAAGAATACACTTTTGAAACAGAACTGGATCACTTTCTTACCACTGCTAAAGAAGTGATATAACATTTCCTTTCTTTTTAGCCATCCCTTAATTATACATTCAAAGATTGCATTAAACAGATCACCCAAATGTCAAAGGAATGCCTGGCTGAATTTAGCTGTCAAAGATCTCTTCTGCAGTCCCTCCTGAATCATTTTTATCATTGTAACTATTCAGGAGAGGAGTCATGAGGACAGAATTTTCTTCTCATTTCAATGTTTTACATACAGCTGATGTAAGCTCGTAATTTCTTTTTGCCCAGTTTATGACAAAGAAGATGGAAAAATATCTAGATAACTTTTGATCCTCTTTCACAAATCTATCAGGAAGAGGTTTGTTTCTTTTCTCTGTCAGCAATCTGATAAGATGTGAGAAACCTCAGTGGAAGTATAAATGTCCAATGGAGATTTCTCATTCATGGTAATCCTGGAGATGTAAAGTATTGATACCTTTAGGTAGTCTGAGTTGGTTAATGATGTTGCACAATATCAAGGCTGATCTAAAATCAGAACCACTTTGATCTGATCCTAGAGTGCAATGCTGCCCTTAGCTTATAATACTGGAATTAAGGGCAGTGGTAATAAAGCATTTGTTTTATCTTCTGAGATGCCAGGACGAACATGTGGAGAATTCACCAGCTGAATTTCAATCTTTGCTTAAAGAAAAAACCCAAAAAAACTAATCAGTATTTCTGTTATAATTTACAGAGTAAAGGGCATTGTAAGTGAATTCTTCAGCATCGTCTTCCAAGTAGAAAATAAGTTTATTCTGAGATACTGCATTTCCCACTTTAGCTGCTGTCTGTTCTAGCAGAGTTGGAGCTATGACTGAGAGATGCAGTCTGACAATTGCTAGGGCTGCAATACACTCTTTTTCAAGCATCTTTCAGTATTGTTAAAATATGAGCATCTCCTCTAACTATACACATTTTGTCATCTTGCACAATGACTTCTCTGTAAGGCAAAAACGAAATATAGCCTGTTGTACCAGCTGTTGAAACACAAGCATTTAGACAAAAGAGTACATGGGGGTGCATGTGGAGCCCTTTTTGTAAGCTACTAAAAGGACCTGGATATAAGTGGTAAATGTTAACCAGCTGGCCAGCATTTTAGTAGAAGTAAGGGAAGCCTTTAGAGGTCATGTTTTAAAGTGTTGCCAGTCTTTCCTGGAACACTGTTGTCGCTTGTCTGGATGTGTTTTTGTCACTTATTTAAAAAATAAGGAATCCTTTTTACTAAAATTGTAGATCTGACTATTTATTCTGGCAATTGTTCTTATTCTCTGAGGCTGTGGGAATCTCTGTAGAGAAATAAACTATGAAATCAAGTAAAAAATAGCCTTTGGAGGTCAACTTGCTGATAGAAGGACAGTATGGCCGGCCTGATATTGCACTGTTAAAGGAAACTAATTGTATTATTGGGACTAACAGAATTCTCCTAGGTTGTGCCCACCACTGTGGGATCTGTCATCTGTTTTTACCCTACACCAGTTGCTGTCATAGTCCTCTCTTTTAATACAGGATTTCATATGTCACTGATAGCTTCTGAGCTTCTGCTCAGAAGTGGGTGAAACAGTGGGGAAATTGCTCTGACAATATAGTGCACATTTGTTTGCTTCCTAGATGAAGATATTTGCCACCACTATGATCCTCTCTCTGCATTCACACAAACTCTAGGATACCCAGGTCACTTTGGCAACCATGACAAACTAAAAATCTGTTCTGAGAGTCTCTTCCTGCCATACATGTAAGAACTGCATAATTCATGATCTCCTCAATGAGACTCAGCTGAGGATGTCCTGCTGGGGTTACACAGCAAGCTCAAGTCCATGGACCTCTCACAAATGTGGGGGAAATGGCCTTGCTCCTTCTTCCTTTCCTGTGACCTCAGCATTGTTATTCAAAAAAAGGGACAATACTCCACAAATGACTGCCTATTTTTTTGCTAAGCATGCCTACTTATGATCTAGGCCTTTCTCTAAATTTACTCTAGGTTCTGAGAGACATTCATCAAACCCCTTAATCTTTGGTATTTTGTCCTATTATTCTCCTAAGTGGAACATTCTAAACATTGCTGGAGTTTATATAAAGATTGTGGATTTAACACTGGTAAAAAATAAAGAATTAGTTCAGAGATGCACCCTAAACACATAAAGAATTGTGACAGAGAACTTGCAGGCTTGGCCTTGCTGAAAATGGATAGCTTTTAGCCCCATGACGTAGGCGTGGTCTAACTCTCTCCACTAGACCACGGTCTAAATAGATGAACCCCTGACAGTGGCACCAGTACTGTTAACATTTGTTGACTTGCCAGATTTGACTGGCCTTTACAAACCTCCTCTCTTTGACCAGGAGGATTGATGAAAAATACTACTTGCACTTCAGAGTGCCTTACTGCTGCTCCCAGGGCTCAGTAACCCTCCTTGTTGCTCCTCAGACTGATCCTGCCTGTATCACTTGTGCCTATATGAAGGATACTAGTCAGTAGACTGTTCAGGACTTAGTAGTCTCTCAGTGACATCCTTGATCCGAGATCCCAGCCAGCAGCACATCTCTCAAGAGAGTGCATCAGGTCAGAAAGTGGGTACCTCTGTCACCTCCTACTATCACCTGTTGTGTTTTCTTAGTTGTTCTGGTTATGCAGGGAGCAGATTGGGCTGCTTTACACAGCCCCAATCTCTTTTCTGATGTGGTGGTTCTTTCCTTTTCAGTCTGCAGAGTGGTGAAGATATTCTGCAAGGGCACCTTAGGCTTTCTGAAAAGTCTTTTCTGCTGATCCTTGATATCTCAAGCCTTCATTCTTCTGTGTTAAGAGGCAGAAAGCTAGTTTACAAGTATGTGTTGGCTGTAGGCCACATGGTCTGAAACTACACAGCCAACTGGTCCAAAACACATTTCAGACAGACCTCTGCTATCATCAAGATGATCAAAAGGTTACATTTCAAATGAAAAGTTTTGCAGCAATAACTTCAGTTCTGATGCAGTTAACTTACCCTCCTACATTTGGATAATGCCTGAAATATGCCTGCTTAATGACAGATAAAATGCAGGGCAATAAGTGTTTGCAGTGGCTGCATTTCTTTTGGAGAACTGGTCTGGGGGGACTTTCCTGGGACTGTTGAACCATGAAGACCCTGTGTGCTTTTCTCCAGTCAGCAAGGACTATTAAGCAAATGTCTTGGAGGGATGCAAGAGATAGATGATTACAAGTGTAGATCAAGACTGTAAACACTGTATAAATGCTTCCTAGAAGATCTTGGGACAAAACAGTTTGCTTACTGACAACCAGTGCTGAAAGCACTGCTGCTGATTCTCCTGTTGCAAAGAGCTGACAGGAAGCTCGTGAGTTTGCTTTAATGCTTTTCTCATCATTGAGCCAAAGTGTTAAACAGTTAAACCTGTAACTACTGCTTTGGAACAAAACCAGATTGCACTTATTCACCTCATAAAGGTACTCACTCTCAAACTACAAGAACTGCTTTTTAACCCAAGAAGTACTACTCTGAAAATCTGATAGTCTGTAGCTCTGTGTTGCTGTTGTGGTTTCACTAAGTCAGAGATACAACCTGGGGAATGTTTGCCTCATCTTTATCTGAGAGTACTGGCATCTGTTGACTTCCTTGAGAAGAGGATCAGAGGTGGGTGAAGATGAACTTTTGAATGAGGAAGTCTGAAAGGAATTTCTTTTGTATTATTTATATTTTTCATATTCATATAGATGACATAACCTTCTTCTGAAATCCAAAGACAGCATTAGTGTGACTTGTGTATGTGTATAAAGGTTTTCATCTCTCTCAAAACTTTATCCAGTACTTATACTCTGGTGTAATGGGAATACAAGGTTTGCAGGCAATCGAAGCTGGCATCCTTGCTCTATAGAGCACATGTTTGTTACCAAAAGTTCAAGTACTGAATGTGAGGGAGTGGCTTTCTAACCAGCTTTTGCACAAGCAAAGAACCACAACTAGTTTTGTGTTAATTAGAATACCATCACAATTTTATATTTTTTTTTTAAATTTTGTGAGGTCTGCTTCTGTTAGGAATGTTTTGTGTATAGACAACCAGATAATGGTCTTTTCTGGCTTTTATTTGAAATGTATAGAATGAACAAAGAGAGCAAATTCAACAAAGAATGAAAAACCTCTCTCTTCTACCAAGAGATGGGTTTAAAGAAATGTAAAATATCAGATTTTTCATTTTAAATCTCTGATTGAGAAGAGGTGGGTTTGTCTGAGGTAGGAAGATGGAATTGTGTGTTGGCTCTGTCCTGCCCTGTCCTTCAGGGATATATGAGTTCCTTGTCAATTGCAGCTGGAATGGCTGCAGCTCACAGCTCTGGGGTTTAAGCAAAACCCCCAAAAGTCAGTGGTGACTTTGTCTGGCAACATGAGGATGTAAAGGCCGAGTGGCTCATGAGTGAACAGTTCATAAGTCTGTGCAGAACAGGTAAAGAGCTGAGGCAGAAGCTTGTTAATTTTCCCAAATCACTGTTGTCCCTTTTGGTTATAGCCCAAAGCACTTGTGTGCATACTCTACCTAAGGAAAAAAAACAATGACAAGAACTGCTTTTGCAAAGTATTTTTGGAAAGGACAACAGTGGGTATGTATGGACAGAGCACTATCTGAGAAGCATCAGGCTGGGCATATTCAAAGTGACTGGAATTTGTCTTTTAAACAAGCTCTTAAGAAAGGTCAGATTTACTTTAGGTGAATCAGAATCTTGTGAAGAATATCCAATAGGATATTTCATCATGACTCTTATTGAGTTCAATTTTAATTTATTATTTTGGATATATTTCTCTGGCAAAATAATGACATATGCTGCTTCAGAATAAGTAGTCATAGATAACAAAATGCTAAGGTGATAATCATTTGATATTCTGGCTATTTTAAGCCCAGTTCAGGTCATGGCAGTATTTCAGAAAGTCTTTTCATCCTTTATTTCAGCAACATCACTCGGGTTTTTTGTCTTGATTTACAGGAATGGAAATAGATTTATGTGGTGTTCTAAATTAAAATTTAAATAAAAGTTGAATTTCAGTGGATCTAAGATTCATCCTTAACTATTTTGGAAAGTGCCGATAAAGCAGCTAGAGAGTGCTCATTGGAGGGTCCCATTACATCAGAGCAGTTGCTTTATTTTTTTCTGTTATGTATCTAATTTATATTATTAAAAACAAATATTCACTGTGCAACTAGACAGAAAAGAATATTGTATTAAAAATAAATTTAGCAGTTGTAAGAGGAAAGTGTTGTGAAACTATTACATGTGCATTACAGGATGAGCACAACTAATTACTTCCGAGTAAGGGCTCTTACAACTGAGTGAATTATAATATTGAAGCTAAAAGATAGTCCCAGCTCATGGCAGAGTTACTGGGATCTGTGTCCAAAAAAAGAGGACAGAGATCTGTTTAGGAATATGAAGATCAACTTGCAAAAAAATAAGTAAGCATAATCAATTGTCAAAAGGAAGTAAATATGTTATTAAGAGGAGTTCTGTTACTTGAAGTTGTTTTGTTATACATTAATCTTCCTCGTAGAAAGACCACTTTATGCACTGGAGAATGTATTTTGGGAATGCAGGAGAGGTCAGATGGCACTATTCATGGCTGCTCTCTGACTTTCTCCTTGGAATTCCGCAATACAGGTTAATATGCTGTTCCTGGACATTATCTCTACGGGTATTATTTTAAGGATGCAATGCTTGTAATACTCAGCTGACACATTTTCTTATAATTCTCTCCTTTAACCCCTTTGCATCAGTGGCTGGAAAGAATAAAGTTCTGTTAATGTGGTTAGATGCTATTTTAATCCCCCCCTCCTATCAATTCTAAAGAAGATGGAGGTAGCACACAGTAATCCATCACCCACTAATGAGCATACCAAAAAGAAAATGAGTGATGACTTCTAAAACAGTTCTACTTTTGGTGGGGTCTCAAAGGCTTGATGTGCCAGTTGGAATAACACAAATACAAATAGGACTATCTTCCATGTGCTGGAATAAGCAGCCTCCATGTGATGGATGGACATCTTGCACATTTTTAGCCCAATCTCTGTTGTATGTTCCTGGTAGAAGTACCACAGTTTCTTCAGTTTCAATTGAGGAACTGGATGTTAGTAACCCAATGACAGCTCTGTTGAGAGAGCTCTGATGAAGTAATTTTTATGCCTACTAAAGGTCTGAACTACTGCTAAGAAAAGATCCTTTTAGCAATTCTCTCGAATCTCTCTAATTGCAACAGGCAGTTTAGGGTTTCAAAGAATTAAAGACGATTATCAGATACGTATTAAATTATGACACCTCCTTTTGTTTTGGAGAATATGTGTTTTTTTAAGATATGTGTGTTTAACCCCTGGGCCTCTCTTAAGATTTGCAGTATACAGTGTTTCAACAAAGGAGCTAGATCTACCCAACTGTTTCTCATGTGGGGAAGAATTTGGGTGGGGTAGAGATGATGCACTGAAGAAAATACAAGGGATTAAGAGATAACAAATGGCAGTTCATCCCCTGCGTAGATTATGTCCAATGCAGGCATATGTAACACAAGCTGGAATGTAATCCAGTAACATGTTCTTAATAAAGATCTAATCCCGAATGAAATGTGCAATAGTTCCCATATTAATTGCTACCTACCTGCGTACAGCAGAAAGGCTGTTGTTCTGCACTCTTTGAACATGCCGTAGGTTTGGCTTTCATCATTCAGCCTTTTCCATCTGACCTCCATGAGAGTAGTTACAAACTGTAACAAGCCAAAACAATAAATTCTGTCCCACAGCTGTGGTTTCTCAGGCTACAATTCTGAGGCACTCAGTTGTACCAAAACATTTATCTCAGAAATTATTACTTGTGTATTATAGGATAAACATGAGGTAGTATTTATAAGGATACGTAATTAGCTCCTTCATGACCAAAACAATATTGGCGTGCTTAATGCTAAGTCACAGATGGAAGTGCATATTTGGTCATGCACCTGGATATCGTTAAAAATACCAACGCATAAAATTTCTGCCTTCAGAGACACTTTGGCAATGCAGAGTAATGAAAACTACTTGCCCAAAGGCAGGCACCAAAGCTTGTCTGGGTTTTCTAATGCACAGAAGAGTTGTTGCTATAGAAAAAAATTGAAAAATAGAATTTAAGAAACCATTTCACTTGTAATGTTCACGTATCAGAAATGAGGCTGTGGTAATATCCCGTTCACACTGGTGGCATTTAAGGACAGTAGAATTTAAGGGGCTCTGTAATAAAGTATGTGCTTTTTGGTGATCCATGTTCAGAGGAGTTCTAATCCACATGAACAGGGTAGCCAAAATTTGCTTGAAAAATATCTTACTAATTGCATTTTTCAGGCAAGGGATATAAAACTCTGATTAGGAAATCCACCCAAAACTGTAAAAGATGTCTGTGACATGGCCAACAGTTGAATGTGGATATCTGATGTGTCAGAAAACTGATACATGTGAAAGTAGAAATTAACTAATTTAAGTAAAAAGGTTGTGAAGATTAAAAGCTAAAGGGATGCAGTAGTAGCTACCTTCTCGTTCCATAAATCAAAGTAGAGGCAGCAGCAGTTAGGTGTGGTTGCTTTCCTGGGACAGTTGTGACTCTGCTGAGGCAGTGCAAAGGTGATACCATTGCTAGCTCAGGGTGATGTCTGAGGCTGTGAATGGCTGCTTTGCTTTTGTGGTTTTGTGCCTAACTGTCAGTTGCCTCTCCTCATAAAAGGCCTTGAGGAAACTGTTTAGTATGCCAAAGAGAGGGGAGAATGGCATTTAAATTAATGAGTGCTCTGTTGCCACAGCTTTAGCTGCTTCAGTTTTCTCCCCATTTAGAGTTGGTTTGTAGTGCTCTGAATGCTGGGCAATTTTTGACTCTCTGTGGGGGTGTACAGAAAAGACCCTCTCGGTACCACCTCCTTTTGAACTAAAACAACTGCTGGGTTTTTTGTTTTGCCTTTCCCCACAGGGGTCTCCTTGCAATACTTGTCTTAAGTACTGCTTCCACTGTTGATGTACCTATCATAACCTTTCTGTAGGTGCTGTCACTAAGGGGAGTGGGGGGAATTGTACGCCTGGCAAAATGCAAGTCAGGTGTTGAGGTCCCTCTTTTGTTGAGTTTAGTTGCTGAGGAAGCAAGGGAAAAAATGAAGAGGATCCTTATCAAAATGTAATAGCGAAGCATAGGGAAATTTTACACAATCTAAGAATTTATCAACTCCTTACAGTAGATATTAAAAGAAGACCTTTATCTAAAGTTGGTGTACAACTTAGTGTTTACTATTTTCAGTCTTGAGTCACTCCCATCATCCAGGTTTTCTTGGTAGCACAACTGAGAGTAGACTTTGTGTTCTGTTTAGCAGCTGGTAGTACTGCCTACCTAATAGCAAATTCTTTCCACTAGGTCCCTTTGGGATGGAGACCAACAAACTTCAGTCGCCTCACAGTTATCCTTGTAAGGTATCCATGGCAATGTCTAGCTCCTGAGGGCTGGAGAGGTGCCACAGCACCTGGCACATTTGGTATCTCCAGCCCAAAGAACCAAAGGGATTTCTTTGTTCTTCCACTTTCATGAACAACCTACTACTTGTTCACTTGGTATGAACATATGTGTATAAAAGAAGATTTCAACAGAAAAAACAGCAAATAACAAAACAGTTTAGTGTAAGATGAATGAACTTTTTCTATTCCCTGCAAATGTCAAGAGTGGAAGGATGCAGAGCAGTTGTCCAAGGCAGCATATGTATGGGAGAGAGGAAGAAACACAAAATACTTATAATCATTGTGGTGATGCCAACTCTTTCCCTAGGTTCCTGATTACTAGGGTTTTCCTGAAAGCCTTGGGTCCTGGAAATGTGAGAAAAATATATGCAAACCTTAAATTTCAAAGGAAAAGAAAGTTTCTAGCTCCTATGAAGGCAGATTATAACTAGGCCATATTTTAGGACTTTAACTTTGGAAGCCAAAAATCTGTGGATAAAAAAGAAAGACACAGCTATTTATTTCAAGCCAATTTTTTGCTGCTTGGTAGCACCGTTTTTATGGGAGGTATTGCTATCACAGACAGACAGTTTCTGTGCCATAGGGAGCAGGACAAATGATCAGCATGACTATTTTATGTTGGGGTTGACTCTGCCTCCATTTTGGATGCCTTTGCTCTTCTTACCGCCTTCAGCAGCAGAATATGCTACACTAAGAAGATCACGCTAGTAAGTTCCAAGTCAAATTAATTAGTTCATCAGTATTATGGGTTTAGTGCAGTAGCTCTTTCAAATAAGTCTTGGTAAAGTGAATGAGTACAAGAGATGCTCTGAGGATTAGGATACCAAGGCAAAAAACCCTCAGCATGCCAAGGAAGTACAAAATTAGCCTTATATTCATGCAAACCAACAGGGAAAGCTTTGAACTGGAAAAAAACAACAACCCAGGAATGATATAAAATGTCAGCCTACTTCATGGTAAGTTGCTCAAGATGAATCACTTAAAGCCCTCAGGGAGGGGGAAAGTGGAATCCCCTGCTTGGTTTATGGTGCATAAACAGGTTGATGGATTTTTTTTCTTTTTTTTCTTCCTTTCACATTGGATTTGTTTGTGGCCGTATTGGTGATGCACACGTGTTTCCTTATTTAAGCTTCTTCATTAGTTTGCTTTCCGTTCTTAAAGCTGCCTGAAGTCTTGGAGTCTAATACAGTTGTAGTTGAGATATAAGTCTGGCAAATGTATCCCCAACACCCTTCCCCAAAAAAACCCAAACAAAACAATGCACAGCCCAAAAAATTCAACCACAAACAAACAAAAAGCCCTAAAATTAATTAAATCAGGCTGGAATTTCTAAAATCTGCATGCAATTGTAGTGATGGGATTGCTGAGAGATGCCATGTAAACCAGATCCCTAATGCCATCTTAATATTGCTTAGGCATGCCTGGGAGAAGTAAACCTAGGGAGTAAGCAAGTTCCTTTCTGAGAGGTTAAAATAACTTTCATCAGCCTAAAGTTTTTAGTAGTGTAGCCCACTATTTCTCATTTCAATGGCTACACAAACTTCAGGCTAGATGCAGCAATGTGGACAGGAACTACCCCAAGTTTCAACGAGACTCTCAGAGACATACTTTACTGGGAAAAACAGGGAGGGGAATCTCCTATTTTTCTTTTCTACTGTCAGTACCATAGTTTCAGGCTTTGTAGAAATGCATATTGCTTTTTCAAGCAAGGGACTTTCCCTGCAGAACTAATTCACTGTACCTCAGAAAAAGAAGTGGATGAAATTCTGAACTTCTGAAGACCAAAAGGAGAGACCCTGTTCATTTTCTTCCAGAGTTATGAGATTTTATTCAGTCTGAGCTGGCTGATGCTGGACAGGAGCTAGAAGGCATGGGAGCCGAGAGCAGTCTCTGCCTTCTGAAATCAGAGCTGTGAAGTGGCATATCTTGCTTCTGTTTCAGTTCTAAACAGATGATGTAGGTGTCTCTCTTCCCTTTAAACACTATTTCAAGGAAATGTGCTGGTTTCCAAGCCATCTCTGATTACACATTGGAAAAATAGGATCTAAGCACCTGGAAACTTGTGGAAGATAATAAATGAAATGGAGGTACTGAATTGCTCTTGCAGGTGTGAAGTTAGAACTGCAATTCTTATTGCCTTGATTTGTCTCACACTCTGGTTTTGTGCTACTGACTTTTGCTTTGAGACTGCATAGGAATGAGGGCAGAGAAAGGAGGTGTGGGCAAAGACACAAGCCTCAGAATTCAGGTTGTCCATGCCAATCACAGTGACTAGAAATAAAACAGAAATGAAAAGAGAAAGCTGATGATCTGTTATAGATAATTGGCCTCACAACAGGAACATCTGCCCTGCATCCCCTTCATATCAGTTTTTATTTGAGGAGTGAAGGCTCTCTGCACCATAAATGAATCTGTGTTTAGACTAGTGTGTTTGGGTTCGTGAATAAAGTTATAGGGATTCTTGGAAAAGAGATGTGGGGCCTGGAAGGACTCACTAATCTGGAAGAAGAACTAACTGTAGATAGTTTAGTTATACAGCAGCCAAATATATTAGGCTATATATTGAAGAGGCATAAGTGCTGAGTAGGAAGAGCAATTTAGGCTTACCTAAAACAATCACGAAGTAATAAAATCCCACAGGTGTTTTGCATAGACACTGTAGAAGTACCAAACCCAAGACTTACTGAGTTGGTAAGCAGTCTTCCTATGGCAGGAGAATGAAGATTCACAAACTTGGTTTTAGTTGGCAAATACTTGATGTAGAACATTACTGGATTGTACTCAAGGAAAGAGACAACTTCAAAGTTGTCACTAAGACAACTTCTTAGAAGAAGGAGGACATGAGCAAAATTTGCACAATTAATCCAATTGTCTGGCTCCTCATCAGACTTTGCCTTTCAGAGGAGGCATCTGAGAGGTTGCAAAGGTTGTTCTTGGCTGACTTTAAACACCCATCAGGCATTTTCAGACACAGATGTGGCCAGTCTGAACAATTGAAAGCCTTTCTCCCATCAAAGCCCAAAAATTATTTGCCACAGAGATTTCAGACTTCTCCCTGAATCTTAGAGCTTTAAAGGATGTTTAGTCTGTAAACAGTGGGCACATTAATTAACTAGATGTGCCCACCCAAAGCAAGAAACTAGTCACACAAACCCTTCAGTTGATAGGATGCTGTATCTGGAAAATACCCAAGACTTGCTAGTAATTTCTTCAGGATCATATTTATCTCAGAGCTGGAAAAATTCTCCATGCTGCAGAACCATTTCTCTGCTAGACAAGAGCTGAATCCGCAGCACAGTCAGGAGGCTTCATACAGCTAATTTTTTTGAACTTAGCTTAACCTCTCCTCTTCCCTCTATGTAGAGCAGACCAAACAGCAAGCCTTCAGTTTTATGCTGCTGGAGGCTGGCTGAGCTGCCTTTTGTGCCAGCTGTTGCCCATGGGACTTGTGCTGATCTGGAGTCCCTCCTGCAGCCTGTAATTGAATTACTTTCACATGAGTTTGCTGTTTTTTCAGTGGACAAAGGGACTGAATTATTTCTATTTAAGATGACAGGGTCCCTGTAATGGTGAAAATGGAAATCTGGTTTTGTGTCAACTGAGGAGAGTGGTTTGTGCATGAGAATATGAATTATATGAAGACTAGGGTGACTGAGATTAAAAAGAGGGGTCAACCCAAATACTCAGTATTAACCTGATAAGATCTTGTGTGTATGACAATTAAATATTAATTAATGTATTGTTACATTAATATACCATAGCTACTTAATTGTTCAATGCCAGCTGCCAAAATCACAGTCTTTAACAGGACCCCTGGATAGACTCTTAGCTGTCACAAATGGGAATATAATAAGGTAATTTTTACCAGCAAGGCTGGAAGTGTGGCTGTTCAATGTACTGCACTGATACCTGTGCTCAGCTCCTCTGAAGACAGAAGTCATCAGGCAGTCCCTGTGCCCAGGCAGAGCCAGTTGAAGTGTGAAGGTAAATTCCTGCCTCTCCTTGTTTGCCTGCTTTCCTCTTTGTGTCATAACTAGTTGTTAAATAAGGAAGGCTTCAACTGTCCTATCACATTACAAGTGCTGCAGTTAAAAATGCTGAGATAGGCAAACTTGACAAGGTGAGAAGTTAGTATTACTTGGGGATAAGCAGGAAAAATGATTGTGGTTGAACTAGTCAAATCTGAAAAAGCACAAATAGTATTAAGCCCAGAGGGTAAAAGAGAACTGCTCCTAATGGAAGTCAGTGTAGTGAAATTCTCATCACACTGAGCAGAGATACAGGATGGAAAATGGAGATTAACAGAGAGCACAAAGCAACTGAGAAATATAATTGAAGTTAATCAGACCAAAGTGAGCTTAATTAGACTAGCTAACTACTTGATTTTCCTTGGCATTCATTTGAGCATTAGACCTGCTATTAGAAATTAGTGACTAAAATTTCACATAGTGTCTTGGACTTTTGTTGTTTTGTTAAGGGGAAGTTTAATGTCTCTCTGAAAACAAAATGAAGGCACAATCATCAAGCTGTCAGTCATTGAGAACAATGGGGTGCAGGGAGGCAGGTGAATAGATCCTTACAGACTAAATAGGTTTGTAAGGGGATAATGTTCTGATGTCAGATTAAGGGCTGGAGGGGAGATGTTTAAAATTATAGAGCAGGAAGTGTAGGAAGTGGCATGGCAGTAAAAGAAATTAGTATCTGTCTTCGTAGTGATTTGAAAATCACTTGTATCGTGAATACATTTGTTATATTTGCAGAGTACAAAGTGAGAGTTTAATGATATCTGTGAATTGGGTGTCTGCTGCAAACCCAGTATGGAGGGTAGAAGTTCAGAAAACCTTTCTGAACCTTGCATCTAATTTCTTGATGGAATCACACTAACAACTTTAAGGCCTTCCAAGCCTTGACTTGTAGTGAGAGCTCCTTAAGGGTTGCTAGAAGCAGGAGTTCTGAATGGGGGAGTACCACTAGACCAGGATAGATGAGGTTCCTATTGACTTTTCTAATTGCAAGTAGAAGTGAGGATGGTTCAAGAATATACATATATATTAGAAAAAGTTAATTGTCTTTCTCCATTCCCCCCCCCCAACAGAGTATATTAAACTGCTAAATTCTGTGAAATCCATGGTCAGTGCAATATCATGGAGGATCAAGATGTATAATTAGTTGCAAATAGCTAATTGTAGAATAAACTGAACAAGAGGTAAACAGTGAAAAGAACCAAGCATGAATCTGTTTGGAATAAGTATCTCATCAGTTGCCTCTGTATGCTTGAACTTCATCAAAATTACCACGGTTTCCAGGCTACAGCTTTGATTATGGTTTGCTTAGAAACATCCTGTTTTATCCTGTGCTCACAAACATAAGCAGATTAAAATAAATAAATAAAGGAAGGACGGAAGCAAGCTATATTCAATATCCATAGCATGAAACTGCTTTTGTGGCCATGCCACATTGTGACAGGGTCAACTGGTAAACAGCTAAAAGGAGAGGACCTAGAAGCCTTTGCCAGAACTCCTTAATTTTTTTTTAACCTACTGTCCACAGGAAAACTGTTACCTCTTGCAGTATGTAGTAGCCATCACCTTTTTATGTGTTATATTTAAAGGGAAGTAATATTGGAAAAAATATTTGTCCATGGAAAAGTGGGGGTTTGGAAGAAATAGCTGTTGCATTGAAGTAGATTTCTCCTCAAAGAAAAAAACCAAGTTTATAGTAGGGTTCCTCTGGGGCTCCAGCTCCTAAAATTCAGCTATCAAGAAGAACAGGCATGTTATTTTGCTCTGCTTGGGGAACATTGAAATTATAAGAAGAGTTAATAGATTGTCAAAAAATACTGATGAGCTTGATGAGAAGATTATCTGAGATGTTAGGTCAAAATGAAAACATTTTGAGGGCAGTTAGAGTTAAAAGAAAAACTGCAGCAAGTGCCAGGGATGTTCTGTACAAACAGTGAAGGCCTACGTGGGGAAGAAATGAAGTGTTCTGTTAGAGCTGGAGATGAGTTTCCTTTGGGAAATGACAAGTTGCAGTGGTGGGGTTGGTTCCAGGTAACTGATAAGGTCAACTTGTGCATAGCGACGCACAAGGGAAAAACAAATGACTTGGACTGAATGAAGGAAATGTATGTTGTCAGGTGTCAGATTAGACAGCTGTTTAAATTATCTTGACCTCCACACTTTATTTCTTCTGATGCCGTCCCTTCAGGACTGTGCAGATTTATATTACAGGCAGCTCTGAGGAACCTTTGTCCTTAAATCTGAGAGGATGGCATATCTAGTATGTATATCACACTACTGCATGGAAAAACAACCCCGTTAATCACAGGACAGCCAACGACAGGTGTTGCTAGCTAGGGCCTGGTGGTCGGAAGATCACGTGATATGCGGGTAGATAAGGCCCCTCCCCTAATAGCCAATAGCAAGCAGGCGGAAGTGACGTTCTGAACCTCAGTTATATAAGGTCATGTTACTTGTTAATAAACGCCATTTGCCATCCATCATATTGATGTCAGTGAGCAGGTGGTCCGTGCGACCTGGGTCTGGTCGATGTGCCGTTCCTGAAACAGGCCACCACGCCGCTGCGAAGGCAACAGACAGGGTCTCCAGCACGTCCAATATGAACAGGGACTAATGCAAGTCCCACCCCACAGAGCCTAAGGACTAGAGGAGAAAAGACCTGCAGGCTGAAGCAGCAGTAATTTCCATTTTTGTGTACTCCTTAGATGGTAGTGGGTCTAGGTTATACCCCATTTAACTAACTTGAGAGGTTATGAGAGCAAGGAAGGGAGGAAGGTAAGGGCACTTCATTTTTGAAAGTGGGTTTAGAAGGCAGACCATGAGAGTAAAGACCACGAGACTAGGAATTTACCTCTGTGTGTGTGTGTGTTGGGGTGTGGATGCAGTTTTCCTTGTTTGATGGGATTTTATTTTGGTTTGTTTTGCTCTGGATTCTTTTTCCTTTTCTTTTGGATGTGCTATACCAGATCCCTTCTTTGAAGTGTGATGTGGAACCAGTTCATAACAGATTTCTCAAATGAATCCAAAATTTCATCTTTCTCAGGATTGCTCAAGGCTACTTGTTACTTAATATTTGTAACTACAGTTTAGGAGTCTGCATGTGGGAGTTCTGACTAAGACTAACATTGCTTGACTCAGGTTTTTCTTGCAGTGAGTAATTTAAAAACTGCTCTTCTGTGTGTCTCTGTTTTCTGGACTTCTGTTTAAAGTTCCAGTAAACAACAGTTGAAATCACATGGTCATATACTAGAAAAACACATTTGTTTACATACAGAGCTAGATTGAGTGTGTGTGTGTGTGTATTAAGATTTACTACAAGACTCTTTCTCTACTCTCTCTTATGAAGAGTGGAAGGAAAAGAAACATCAGGGAAACTGAAGAAAGCATGTGCTAAAGTTCTTGGGTAAAAAGCACAAGTCCTATGTTCATTTTCTGTTCAGACACAAAGCATATTAAAACATTGCGATCTGTAAAAGTGGAATGAGCTTAATTTATCAATGCTGAATTCATTGGGAAGGAGGGGAAATGAGTTAAGGCTGTATTTTACCTGAAAAAATGTACTTGTTTGGTATTGAAGGCATGAATAGAGTATAAGAGTTGTGGCCGTTTGGTTGACTTTATAATCTTAACTCTTTCTTGCTGTAAGATAACTCACTTGTATGGGCCGCCACAATTTAAACTTCTGATAGGCTGGAGAAAAGAGGGTGGCAAGAGAACAGCCTATAGATTCTTTGATATTAGGGATGTCTTTTCATTATATGACTGATGTTATTGACAAAACAAACTCAGTTTATCTAAAAAATGTGGACCGTTCTCTGTGAAGCATTAATTTCAAGCAACATCTGAGGATGGTCTCTCTGGATCCACTGTCAATACTTGACACACCCAGCCATAGCTAGGAAATGGGCATTATTGTTGCTGACTTGAGGAGAATACAGGATATACTGACTGCTCACATTAACCTATGAAATACTGTCACAGCCTCCTCATAATTCTGGGCATTCATTACCTTAACAGACACCTGGTGGAAAGATGCAGGACCTGATTAAAATAAAGGGTTATTATTTTTGTTTAGTACCTGGCAGGTTTTAAGTCATTGCTAACTCAAGTGATCCTAATAGCTAATAGCATAATTTAGTACACTGGTTGGTCATCTTGAGGGGGATGGTTGCTCACATGGACAGATCTAGAAGATAGGTGGGATCATTCTTACCATGTATAAGTATACAATGATGTGTTCTGAGGCTTGGAAAGCTCACTTGCAACTGTAAGTCACTCTCTGGTTGTAGCTAAACTATCAGGAATTGTTTTGATCAGGTATGAAGATCTATTGCAAAAAATCATTTTGCCATTGAGCACAAGGCTTTGAGGAATAGAAAGATTTAGGTTATTGAAGTGAACTGCAAAGGATTTCAGACCATCTGCCTTAAGCTCTGAACCATGAAACCTGTTACAGAGTGAAACACCAAATGTATTTTACTTCCATTAACCTTCCTCTAAACACACATATATAATAAACTCTTTTCAAACGTATTCAACATCTAAACAAATGTTTACTTATTTCTCTTAAGGAAGCAACTTATTTGCTGAAAGCAAAATGGGAGTCCATTTGCCATATAAGTAGAAAAAAACAGCACAAGCTTTTCATTTTGCAAACATGAAAAAGAACACATTGTCCCAATATTTTTGTGTATGGGCCTTGGCCAAGGGGGAAATACAGCAAAAAGACAAACTGGTTTGAAAATGCTCTACAATAAAAGAAAACAAGAGATTAGTATTAATGGATCTCCTTGGGGTTTTTTTTTACAGTTAATTACTTGTCTTATTTATACAAACCACTGTAATGGAAATGTTAGTATATTAGCAGAGAGCATTGGATTTGAGATGTATCACAGGATTAATGGCAAATGGATCCCTAAGGTATAACGCAAAAAGTTCCTGGACTGGTAGAAGGCACATCAGCTCTGACCTTTGGCTATGAGAAGTGTAGGTTTACAGAATGCAGCCATTTTTACTGGACTTCTTACATAAATCAGCAAATAAGGAAACTGCTCTTGCTGGGGTAGTGGTGCTGGAGTACATTCTTTGATGAGCAGGGAGGAAGTGAATAAGGTGTTATCATCCCTTCACATTTCAACTCTGCACAGGGAACACAGTGCTTATGGAAAAGTTTAGTCTTGTTGGAAGTTGAAAAGGTCCACTCTGCAGCAATGGAGATAAATTCAGAAAAGTCTGGATCTTTTAAATAAAAAGTTTTTGGAAAAATATATGCATGCTGTAAACTTATCCATGGAAAGCATTTGACTAAGGAATTGTCTTCTCTCTTGATGACCGTAACAAAATGAGAAAAAAAAATTGTGCTAAGTCTGTAAGTTTTGGAAAAACCATGAGATTACGTTTAGCCTATCTTCTGGATTTCCATTTGGGGTGTTCATTCCAGTCAATTTCTCTACTCAATCTGAAAACTTAAAATGAAAGCTTTTTTTCTCTAGCCCAGATTATAAACTTGTTCCTACAATCACTACAGACAAGAAAGGTGGGCAAGGATTCTTGTGTCCATGTGCTGTCTCTGAACGTACATTGAGATAAAGTAACTAGTGGATTATGCTAATTTTAGCAACCTCTTAATCACTCCTTTTAAAATATTGATTGTATTTTAGTGAGAGTGGGTTAATGAGCAACTCTGCCTCACAGTTCTGTAAGTTCCTGTAAGTTTCTCATTTCCATCTGTACAACCAGGAGACCTAGAAAAACCCGTTTTTAGTGACCAAGATAAATAAATGCCCTCACTGTAACAAATGAGATTTCAGAACGAGTAAATTAATGTACTAAATTCTCAGCTATTTCAGTATTGTCTAAAGAAGGTGCATAAATAAATAACAGCTGAATATACTTTATTTTAATAAATTGAAACTGCCTATGATACTTTCTAAGTACCACTTAATACAATTTAGGAAATTAATAGCAGTACTAAAAATAAAACTCATCTGGGGAAGCATCTGGAGAGTCACTTAGTCTTTGTTCTTGAGCCCTATCTTCCTTGTTTTTCTCACACATGCAGCTATATCAGAGTCAAGAGGGTCACTTCTGCACCTAAATCAGTGACAGCCATTTCCAAACCAGTGAATGCACCTCCTTTTCCTCTGCTGTGCATGTCTGAGTTTGCCTGACATCATCATGGGATCTCTGTTCCCATTACTATATGTGAATATTAAAAATATGGGCAAGTCATTCAATTTTCTAGAGCTTATACTGTGGCTAAATGTTATTAGATGGAAACCAGCCTTCTCTGACAGCTTAGTTTCTATTTTTCCTTATGCCTCTCCCTTGCTTGCCTTGGGTTGAGGGATGATCCAAAATCCTGTAAGAGAAAGAAAAGTGATGTGCACAAGAGTTATGGATGTTCTGAGAAACCTAATGTAGTTGAAGATGTCCCTGCTAACTGCAGGGAGGTTGGAATTAGGTGACCTTTGAAGGTCCCTTCCAACCCAAATCATTCTGAGATTCTTTGAAGTGAAAAGGAATCATTGTCTCCAGTACCAACTACTGCAGGATGATGGTTCTGCAAAGTCTGAAGCTTTCAAAATGTAGATCATCAAGAAAAAAGAGTTTAGATCCCTGTGAAAATAAAGGGCCCAAATAGAACTGGGCTTCAGATCATATAATAAATGCTACTGGTAACATCTCATATTACCTTTCTTATGGGGGACCATATCTGTCTAGCCGTTGTGTCCAATGATCTTGGTTTAGGAAAAGTATTATATGATGGATCCACCAGTGACTGAGCAAAAGGTTTGAGGAGGTATTTGGGTTCCCGTTTTCATTTCGTTTTCTTCTCATTTCCTCACCATGTTTATGGAACAATCAAATCTGCACAGCACTTGGAGTGCCATGAACAGGCCGGAGATGCTTTGCTGTTCTGAAAGAAAATTTACCTTTTTCAGACACAGAACCCCTCTTGAGAGGCCTGAAAGTATACTGGATGCATTATTCTTATTCTACTCTTCTTTCTTTTGTCCTTGTTACTGGTTTTCTTCTCTCCAAGGAGAATGTAATAAATAATAGTAATCCCTACACAGTTGATAGGAGGGCGATCTCTAGTCCACAATGTAAATGGAAATATACCTGCACTTATTTTAATATTCCTGAATTAATTTAATCTGCTTTCATTAACTTCAAGGTAAGTCACCTTATTCTTTTCTAATTTCTGGTATTTTTATTTTTAGCATCTTTCTCTTCCTGTCAGGGGGTTTATTTATACATCTTTTTAAAATGATTTTTAAATTTTTTTCATTTAATAATATTTTCCTGTAAAACATCAAGTCTCAAATGATTTTACTAAACAATTGCAAGAGACCAGAGAGGATGTGACAAATCAGGATCAGGGTGTGTGCAGCACAGTCACCACCTGAAGAGACCTGAGTATTCTTTCTATCCCAGCACTTGCAGAGCTGCATGGTTTTGGGTCCTACTGTACAAGACATTGACAAACTTGAGAGAGAGCTAATAAACTGGATAGAGGGCTGGAGAACATGTTGATGATGAGAAATTTAAAAACTAAGCTGGAAAAGGCCCTGAGTGATGTAATAGCTTGGTGATCTTTAGAGATGACTTAGAAACCAATTTATTATATAATTCTATGATTTGTGCAATCCAGATAAACAGGATAACTTCTATCAGGCTGCTTGTTGTCTAAAATGTCTACAGCAAATGGTGGGGTAGAAGAAATAGGTTTAAGGTTTTATTGGTTTTAAGGAAACTAGGTAAAAAGTCTTCAGTGTCAAGAACCAGAGGCTTTGGCTTGATCCCATGTAAAGGCAGAAGACAAAAGCTCTTAAAGAAGAATAGAGATGCTTAGAGGACACTTTTAGGGTGTTTCAGCGGATTTAATGGGTTGAGATGAGTGAGTGTCCTGGTCTACAGAACAGGAGTCTTTGAGAGTTAGCCAAAACCCTAAAATATCCTACTATTTCTTCTTGATGCCCAAATATAAACATATTATCCTATCATTTGGCTACTGATTCTGTTAACTGTGTAAAATATAAAGTCCTGGGTTCAGCAAGGATAGAGTTAATTTTCTTTCTGGCAGTTGGTGCAGTGCTGTGTTAGGAGGAGAGCAACACTGATAACACACATTTTAGTTGGTGCCAAGCAGACGAGGACTTCTCAGCTTCTCATGATGCCCTGCTAATGAGAAGGTGGGGGGCACCTAGGAAGCTGGGAAGGGAGTCAGCCAGGACAGGTGACCCAAACTAACCAGACTATTTCATACTAATGATGTCATGTTCAGCATAAAGGGGGACTGGTGGGGCAGTAGCACAGGGCTGCAGGACCTGCTGTTTGGGGATAGTCTGACTTCAGGATGGCTCTGAGCTGTATGGCCTGAGTTGTGCTGTTTGGTGAGAAACTGCATTGTGTATCACCAGTTTCATATATTTTGCTATAAAGTCCTGTTATTGTTAGTTCCCACCTCCCACAACCCAGGAGGTTTGCCTTTGTCTTTCCTGCCTTTCCTTTGTTTTCCTTCCTCCCTTCCCACCATGTTCCCTCCTATGGGGGTGGGGGGAGCGAGCAAGCCACTGCATGATGCTCAGCTGCTGGCTGGGGATAAAACACGACACGTATATATTTCACATACACATATACCACTAGTATTGCTGGTAGTATTGCTAATGATTTCACATGACATAGCATTGAACGTGCCTGTTCTAGGTGCATCTTTTACTTGGTTCCTGGTTTTGGTTTACATTTACATTAGGCCATAACAAAATTCTTGAGATGAACTACAATACTATATGAAATTATTAGCAGACATCTTTTTTGGCAAGATAGTGTCTAGCAATGATGATAATTAGTATAACTCTCACCATGGATCTGGGAATGCTAAAATGCTATTTATTCCCCTAGGCTGGTTCAACAAATTATTGATTGGCCTGAAGTTTTAATTCTGACTTCTGATTCACAACAAGTCATGTCTGCTGAGATGAAGCAAACACTAGAGCAGATCGTTCTCTCACATTCTGGAAAGGGTCCAGTTCATATCCAAATTCCAGTGCGCAGTTGTTATGTAAACAAAAAACTCATTAATTTTCATAAGCAAAGCCAGATATAAGCCTTTTTGTCAAGATTTTCCTGTCAAGTAATGGATCTTGGCAGAGTTAAGGCTTATTACACATGCTAGACATTTTGTTCCATCATTTTTGGCAAAAGAGTTGAGATGTTTCTAAACATTGGAAATCCCTTCATGTCTCAATTTATTATGTGGTCTACAAATTAGTGAGTAATGCTGCTTTTGAGGCAGCATCAGCGTATGTTTCACCCACAAGCTATCTGCAGAGGGGCTTTTTTTGTTTCTTTTTCACTGGAACTTATTTATTCCAAAAACCTATGCAGCTTTTTTCTGGAACGCATCAAATCCCATTTAAAAAAATAATCCAAACCCTTAAACAGAAGACCACAATTGGATTTACAGAATTTCATATCATACCCAGGTAGAAGCTCAACTACAAATTAAACATCTCTAAAGTCATTGTGATGTCTGTCATCACTGTTGCATGAGGCACAGGGGATGGCAAGTTGGGTGCTCTGCCTTGTATCATGAGAAGTCTGTACCCCTGCCCCAATAAGTGTGCACACATGCACAAACTGCCAGGCCCTCAAGGGGGTACATATACACATGTATGTACACACATATACACATGTTTAATCAGAGTATGTGAGATCAACTTGACAACGTTCATATCACAGAGAAGACCTTCCAAGAAATTGGCCCACCTGTGGAGATGGTTCATCATGAGTACTAGGAGTCAGAGTCAGGGTCCCAATGTTTGTAGAGTTCCACTGAGTGGCTGTACTAACTATAAATTTGTGGTTCAGAAGGGAATCTAGATGTGGAATTTCTTCAGGCTGTTTAATAGGGCTTGGTGAGTTTGATGAGGTGCTCCCAAGGGCATGAAAAATGGGAAGATGAAAAAAGCTCTTCAGCTGTGCGAATCTTAGTAAAAATCTGAGAGGTGATGTGTGAAGTGCTTAGTGTTGGGACAAGGCAATTTTGTTCAAAACAATTTAAACTGACGGATGTGTTGCTTCCTCATGGAGCAATGTTGATGGGACTGGAGGATTAGAAGACTTGAAGGACCAGGAAAGAGAATCTGTGATAAAGTGAAGGCAGTGCACAGAAAACAGCCTGTCCTTACTTGTCAAAGCTTTTCTTGATCATGTATGTCTTGTTGCTTTTAGATAGGAATGGCAGCTGCCTAACTTGGAGTCTTTTTGCTGCAGTCAAGATAATGTTTAGCTACATGCTCCTTAGGACTGAAACAGCAGTGTCTGAGAATTTTTTTAACTCCTAAATTGGACATGGCTGGGTGCTGGAGAAGGACTGCTCCAGGACCTGTGCTCATCTCACTGATGCCCTGTGTAACCTCAGGGCAGGAACTACTTTTGCTGCTAGTTTCTGTATGAGGTTTGGATTAGCAAGTCCTCTGCTCCATGCCAAGTTCCTACATGATAATGAGGTCAACAGTGAGCAGCATTCGATCATCTAATCTGAGTTGTGTTCTGAGAGAAGAATGGGTGTTTCATCAGTTTAAACCAGACCCATCTTCCACTGATGGCAACCAACATCTGTCCTTAGGGGTCACCCAGCTTTCTGTGATAGTGCGGCTTGAAATGAGGCAGATTTGCACATAAGGTTCTGATGTGTGCAGAACTGGGCATCAGTCAGGTCAGGGAGTTCTGAACAGGGTGAAGGGTGAGTTACAAGGCAAGCCACTTGAGCTGGTGCTGAAGGTGTGTTGGAGTAGCTCTTCTTGTTGAGTACAGGGCAATTGACACCAAGGGCTCAACTTCACAGGCAATGGGTACCAGACAATATGATATGTTTGCTGCAAAGCACATCAGAGTCCCTATGGTTTGTGATATCCCTTTTATAATTTCTTTTCTCTTTGTGTGGAAAAATGAGAAATGGTTTGTAAATATGTTGAGGGGCCAGGGTTGGGGAAATCGTTTGTCCCTGCTGCTGGTAACAGATTAACATCCTAGACGCAAGCACTGAAAACAATTTTGTGTCTGATTTGTGAGAGCAAAGAGAGAGTGAGAACTGCTGCTTAGTGTTTAATTCAATGAATTTTCAACCTGTTGGCTATTCCTTGTCTGCATCTGTCATTCCTGATGAGTGTTCTCTTTTCTGTACAGATTTTGCCTGCCTTCGCTTGTATTTTAGTGCTCCCACTCTCCTGGTATTAAAATGTGACTGGTTTCTGTACCACAAGGAAAAAAAAAGGATTCCAGCAAGTGAGGAATAAGCAGCAGTCATGGCAGGATGCTTTGTCTTGACTGAATTCAAATATCCAAATTAAAAAATTCTCAGTAACAAGGAAGGGAAAAAAGCTTCCTGGCAACAAACAGCAGCAACTTGAAACTGTGAGACAGAGTGAGGTGGCATTCCTTTTATTACCTTGGTATGCTTTAAGGGAGTGTTTTTGAAAGATGTATAAAATGGATCAATACAGTGTAGAAATAATAATAAATGCTACAGAAGATTTTAATTTGTATGCAGTCTCTCAATTTCTACTCCAGGGAGCTATGCAAACACATTTCATTTAACCTCCTCACTTAGGTGTACAGTGGTTAAGTATTGTCTCTATCTCAGGCACGAAGAAACTGTGATGCAAGGCCAGATTTGAGAAAAGCAGCTTTTGTAAACCTTCTGGGTCCTGTTTCTCTGCAGACTCTGGCACTCCATATGCTAACAGCCCACTTGGCTGCTGCTCTGAGGCTGGGCAGCAAATGCTGCTCCTCTGACTTGCAGTGAAGCTGGAAAGAAGGTAGCAACTGAGACAAGGTGAAAGAGATCCAACAGCAACTTTACTGCTGGCTTGTGGGTTTCCCCCTGCCTCCTAGGTTTTATTGTTTTGGTTTTTAAAGCAGATGTTTTAAGCAATAATTACCTCTCTTTCTACTGGGTTGTTTTTACAAGACTAGAAATCATGTCCCAGGAATTTCAGGGATTTTGTTACTCTTCTTATCTAGTAACATCATTATGCAGCTCCACAGCAAACACTGGTGTTTGTAGTAGGCATTGCTGATCAGGTCTTGACATCAGATCCTTGGGCATAATTCTCCCCAGGTCAGTATCTTCCTCAAGAGCACCAGACACCAGAACTGTCTCAGTGGGATATGCAGAACTGAATTTCACTACCTCAAAGACTATGGCCAGGGCAGGAGGGCATGGCAGCTGGTGATTTTACAGGAGGACTGGGGCCTGCTGGAAGTACCCTGGAGCTTTTGGTGGTTAAAAGCAACATCTAGCATTTTTGCATTTCAGCTGAAGGACGATGCACATCAGAGGCACCGCTGCTATGCTGCCTTGGGCAACTGCGACTGCCTGTATCTGGAGTTGGTCTTGGTCTGATCAGTGGTGAACAAGAAGGGCTGCTGAAGACCAGTTTCTCCTTTAATAGTGTGTGCTGTGGGGTCTTGCTTCTGAACAACAGAAATAAGGCCACAAACTTCAATTGGAGTCCAGTTTTATATTTGTGTACCATAAAGAATATATCTTACTCATTTCTCTGCGTTTGCATGTTTCTATTGCACGGGCCTGATGAGACTTTTCCAGTTTACTGTTGTAGGACTGTTGGCAAAGACTCACAATTCTCTTGCCTGGTTTCCTTTTTTCCCCCCATTCTTTTGTTTTCTTTGTTTCAACTTGTGGTTTCACATTAAGAGGTCTTTGGCAGGTATACTGGCACTGAAAGCTCACACCTGACTGTCCATTTGCTGTTGTACATCACAGCACTGTGGTTTCTCAGAGGTCAGTGGAGTCCATTTAAATCTGTAGGGCTACAGTACGGTAAAATCATCTGTGTTGTGTGCTACCTCTTTATCCACATCTCCTAATTTTCCAGTACTTCTCCATATTTGGAGAAAGTTGGAATGGATTTGGAAAAAATACACCCAGCTTTGCCAAACAGTAACTTGTAGAAAGATGGGAAAGACTTTAAATGGGAGTAAGAAATAGGGGGGAAAGTGTATGTGGGAAGGAACAGTTGCTGACTATTACTTTCTTAAAAATATTTTGTCATTCAATAATTTTGGGGACAGTTTTCCTGGAGAGTCCCACTGCAGGGATGCTCTTGCATAACAGTTTGTCAACAACTTCTGGCAAAAGAGGAGTGGCCATATGGGAAGCTACAAGGAGGATACACTGATGATTCCACTGAATTTATGGTTTGTTGTAAGAGGTTTGTCTGCTCTGTTCCATTTTGTTCAGAGAATGATTCATTAGCTCAACAGGCAGTTGAAGCTAAGCACCAGATGAGGAAAAAGAGTGACATGATGTTTAGTGATGGTATATGCTAGTAACAAACTGTTGCACACTGATGAAATGTAAAGGTTAAGCAAAAGTTACTAACAGATGACCACAGCAAATCATCACTGTGGGTGCATCTAGAATAGTATGGAAAAAAGTTTAACACTATCTAGAATCTTTTCTGTATTTGCAAGTATATTTTAAAAGCAGTAAATAAAAACTATCTCTGTCTTAATGGGGAAATAAAATCAGGATATTAAATTGAAATTCTGAATTTTGCTATGAAAAATCCTCTGCTTTTCTTTTAGACAAGTCAGTAATACTCCTTTTTCTGACAAACATGTTAAAATCCTCATTTTCCACAGATTAAGATTGATTGCTAGGGCTTTTTCCAGTTGTTTTAGGAGAGAAAGGATGTCCTTGATTAAAATTTCAAGTTTCCATGCATTCATCTGCACCTTCAGCACAGCTGTTGACATGCCTGAGGATTTTCAAAAGTGTATCATAAGAGTCACAAAATAAGTTAAAAGATTCTCTGTCTAAGAAAGGTAAGAGTCAACTTGATCCACACTTAGGGCCAAACTCCCAGCAACATCTGTCATGCTGTTACGGAAGTGTTCTGAGCTCTGAAGCCATGTAGGAATTTGGTTAGAAAAAGAATAGGATATTATTAGTCCACTGTTGCTAGACAGCATAACAGAAACAAAGAAGGTTTGGCAATGGAAAGTAGGTTGGCAATGGTTTGAAGCCTAGCATCACAACTAATGTTGGACACTATCCTGCTGTCCCTGTGGGACTGCTTGTCTGAGCACACTGAACAGTACCTGGTGTTAGGCGCAGACGCTGTAGCTCTGACTATGATATTGTTCATACTAGTGTCATACTCTCTTTTGTGACACAGTGTCCAGCATGGTGTTCCCTTCCCTGGGAACAGATTGCAGAGATTTTCATGGACAAGTCCCCCCTTTCTGTCCATGCTGCTGATAAGTAGATGCATGGAGGCACAGGGTGCTAATGGAGATGAAGGAAGAGGCGACTTCTCTCAATCTTTGAAAGCCCTGAAACAGTATATAAGTAGTGTTGTTGTAACAGGGCATTGATGTTATTGTCCATTTGCTTCAGACAGTGGTACTGGTCACAAGAAAGAGATCCAAGCATAGAAATTTCATTCTGTTCATCTGGTGGAATCTTGCTTTGTCTATCTCCCTTCCTCTCAGCACCATCCAAAACCCCAAGAGAAAATAGCACTATGTACATTCTTTTTTATAGGAGAAACAGTCCTAGCCTGCTTTCTGTGTACTTTACAGTGCCTGAAGCCCGCAAAACATTGCAAGTGTTAAGCAGCTCTATCAGTCACTACAACAAAGAAACCTCTAATAATTCAGTCAGATTTTTATTCCAATCTCTTACCAAATAAGCATCAACTGTAACAACTCAAGGGGTTTTGACTGAATGTCAGCTGAGCAAAGGAAAGATGACACCTTGGGAACTTTAGTCTTCAAAAGCTGGTGAGGTGATACTTCTGGAGGGATAGGCAGCTAAAAGGCGATGAAGCAGAAGGCTGAAGTGAAGATGAAGTTGGCCTTGGCAGGATTGTTTGTCAGCATTTAATCACATAGCCCAATGGGGCCGGGAAGGGAAGAAAAAGGGAGTACGAACAGAGACAGTCATAACCAGAACTACTAACCATCTTATTTGTGTCTTCTGTTGTGTTGCTTGATGCTTAGTGCAAAAGTTAAGGGGAAAAATTAATGCATAGAAGTTTGTAATACAAAGAGGCTGCTTCCCTTCATTTTCCTGCCAGCCTTTTCTTGCCTGTACTCCTCTCCTTTTCTAGCCTGCTCACTAGTTCCATGCTGCCTTCCACATCCAATCTCCTGTGATACCTCTCCTGTTTTAACTAGCACTCCTAGCTCCCACTCTTCCACTCTTTTGTCTCTTCTTCTATACCCGACTCTGATACACCATTTCCTTTGTGGGCACCTGACCTCCTTTGACAATTTAAATAGCTCGAAGGGGTCTGTTGCTGGGAGACAGAGGGGATGACTTCCAGCAAGGATGCAGAGAAGGAAAAGTAGAAGTGTTTAAAAGCTGAAACTTCAAACACTGCTGCATGACTCTCCTGACAGGCCCTCCCCCATTCCCTACCTACTGCCACTATGCAATTGTGGGAGCTGCCTATAAAAGCTGCAGGAATAACAATGTTTGGAAGCAGTATAAAGCATACAAAGGATGCCTCTGTCTTTCTGAACCCAGGTACAGATGCCTTCCACAGACTTGCAGGCACGAACCTCCCTCTCGTGCGATCTGTTTCTGCTCGTGGGTGCACTGTGTAGGTGGAAGCCTTACCCTGCACTGACCAGGATCTCACCCTCTGCGTGAAGGGACATCAGTGTTCTCATGGCTGTCAGGATGTGGAAAGCAGAACCTAACAGGTCAGACAGCCTGGACTCAGATATCCTGCCTGTTCTTTGCTTGTACCTTTGCTGATGTATATGTGTAAACGCCTGAGAGATTTTAGGAGGAGGGAAACCAGTCTAGCTGTCAGGATGATAATCTTGGACTCCCAGTTCCCTGCTCTGCTGCAGGATGCGGCAACTCTTTATGACTGGTAAGGAAAAGTGCTGAAGCCTTCAAACCTGCTGGCATCCTAAGACTTGGGGATAGTTTCCATCAAGGTTTTGTGTGTTTGCTTTTTCACTGTTCCTTTTCAGTGAATAATGGGAAGCTTATACCCATCCCTGTTCTTCAATATTATAGAGAAAATAGAACTTGTGCAGAGAACCATAACTTTTAATAAGCAGATCTGTTTAGTGGTGAAAGCTTGTTAAAGATAGTTGTTGAGATAATGTACGTCTCTAAATCAAGTTTGTTTTTCTGAATGCAACTTCAATGGCATTTAGATGATGGATGACAATCTCAAGAACATATTTTTCTATAGCAGCTTGTGAATATTAAACACTGATTGTTAATAGTCGTGAAAGGTGTGTGCAGGGGAAAAAGCAAGAGAGGGTGTGTGTGCTGGTGTGGGGGAGAAAAACGGGTTTGTTTGTTGCTCATCTCAATTTTAATCTCATAGTATATGTGAAGTACAAACGTTTGTGCTGGGTATAGTGACAAGGAAAGAATTGCTGTTGATGCCTCGTGGATCTGTCTGGGGTGGGCACTCAAATGTTTCTCTGCTTTATTACAAGCTGGATCACTGGCACATGCTGGAACTCAAATTGTGTAGCAGTTTGTATCAAAGGCAGTGCTAAAGATAATATGTCATACCACCCCCCTTGTAATGCTCATCCTAAAAAGGGTAGGTACTGATGCTTTTTCTAAAGATCACTTGAACAAATGTTCTCATTTCCACCCTCATAAGCAATGAGAAGAACTGGTTTCCAGGATATGCCTCCAAATAAAATCAATTTGCATGTACCTGAGCAAAAGACTGTCACAGAATCTTACTGAAAAAGCTGCATGCAAATGACAGCTTTGAAATCATTAATCACTATGGAGTGCCAAATAAAGGACTTTGACATGCAAACTTCAGGCTACCTTAAGAGCCTGCTAGTAAAGCCTAGAACGCTGAGTCAAACTCCAGTGTAGGACTAGTCAAGGCAATGATTCTCTGTACTTCAGTATTTCATCAATATGCATCTGATCCTCAGAATGGGAAAATGTCCTAGCAAATAGACAGTAAATGATCTTAAAAGTAAAAAACCAAAGCAAAGCTTTATTTATCACAGTTGCTGGAGAACTATTTCTGCTCTCCCAAATAACCAAAGCAAAGCTTTATTTATCACAGTTGCTGGAGAACTATTTCTGCTCTCCCAAATAGTGATTTGTGGGTAGTCATAGGTTGAATGTATTTGTAACCATCAGCACTAATGTTTAAGATGTATCTGGCTCTGGTTTGTGGCTGCTCTCTGCAGCACTATAAATCATGTACTAAACTTCAGATCTGGAAGTTCAGCAAAGTTCAAATGATTTTGTTTTTAAATGTCTGTGTCTGGTTTGAGTTCATGAACTTTTGTTTGCTACTTACTCATTTGTATCTTTGAAGGAAAATCTGATTAGAAGCAAATTGTAAAGGCTTTGCAGCTAGAGGGAAATCTGTGTTACTTCTATAACTGGGTCCCTGATAAAAAAAGATTGGTTGGTGTGCCTGTGCTGGCAGTCCCTCTTACTGTGAAATTGCTTCATCGAAGCAAAAGGACATGTTAGACTGGTTCTTTTTTTATGACACCATTTTTGTCTGCATAAAATACATTCCTATAGCAAAAGCGCTTCTTCCATTATAGCTGCATCTCCACTTGCACCTTTGCTGGTCATGAAAAATCACCTTTCCCTACTGCTGATCCTGCTGAGCCTTCCTCCAAAATTAGGATTTTTGATTTGACTTTCAGGCTTTTAAAAAACATCATTATTTGCTTTCCTATCATCTTTGTGTTTATTTGCCCAGTAAGCTGAGGTGTGCATTTACACTATGCTAAGTACTCATGGAGTGCCTCCAATAAGTTGTCATATGAATATTTTCTATCTTCCTTTGAAGATTCAGAGATCTCAATTGAAAGGATGAAGACTCCCTAACTGTAGGTGTCTTAATGTGACCTGTAAGTTGAGATCACTGCCTCAGTATTTCTGTTAGCTCAGAAAACTTGTGCATCAGCGTTATCTATCTCTCACCCCAATAAAATGAGAAACCCAGGGCAACTGCACTCTCAACTTCAGCACCTGAAGCTGGGGCAGTCCCGGCAGTGAGAGAAGATAAAGTATCTAAAGTGCTGAGAAGTCTGTGGTTTCTTTCCATCCCTCTTTCCAACAGTTATCTTCTCCCTTATTTACCTAATTCCTTTTACTGATGCATACTCCCAACCTTTGTGTTTTTACCCAAGCAGAATACTTTTCCCCAGGGCAGTTGGAATAAAATCAAAGTTTGCTTGCAGCTTAATCTTGTTATGGCTGGTTATAAGGGCAGATTTGATACTCTACAATTGAAAGCTGCTGACTCTTCTCTCATGCTGTTGAAAACTGGAGGCAGTTCTTGGCCATCTCCTGCACACTTGAGATTTTTAAAATACTTCTGAAATCCTTCCTTGCAAGTTGCTTAATGTCTGTGAGAAAGGAATGGGAAGTTCAGCTAGCCTGGCAGATTTGGATAAAATCCCCAGAAACCCTATGGGACCTGCTCAACGTGGTGTGTCCTCTCAGGCTGGATGCAGGGAACTTATCTGCAGTAAAGAGAAGCTGAAGCAGGGCACTTCCTAACTGGCAGTCTCTGGTTACCAGGACTTTCCAATGAGGCTACCAATGATCAGCTCAGTATAAATTAGAGGAAGGCTGAGGTTACTCTGGTAAAAAGAACCTATGGAGTTTAACAATAGTGCCTTGGCAGAAAAAAATAAGCAGGGCTCTGTCTCGAAGGATAAGCCTGTCTTCATTAGAACAGTCTGTAACAAAGACATCTGATCAAGCTGCTACGCTACACCCATGAATAGCTAGGTTTCTCCATGCCTTTGTGAGATAAATTTTGCCACCACCCAGAAGCAGTATGTGCATCTGACAGTATTGCTGATGTCTCCTGAGAAGCAAGGGCTGGTGCTACGTGCCTGCAGATTTGGTGTAGCTTGTGAGCACCAAGAACAGCAAGGGCAGGGGATGCACTCAGGAGCATGAGAGATAGTGTGCAGCTTCAAATGAAAAGTACACCTAGATCTTTTTTCTATCCACAGCAGTGGCTGATGGTGTTAACTTAGAGAAAAAGAAAAAAGAACAGTAAATGTGTTGATAATTCTTTCTAACTTCAGCAGTTTTAGAATTTCCTAAACTGTCCTAGGTAGCTGTATCATCTTATTAAATAGCTTCAAATAGACCTGCCCTCAGGAATGTAGCTAGCATACAGACTGGGGAAAATGATCATACCTGAACAGTGTAAATGGTTTTTACTGGATTTTATTATTAAGGAATTTTTTAGATAGTTTTGAGGTTATTTTTTTCTTTATTTGCAATCTCTGCAATTGATGTTTAGAGCACAAACATTTTTTATTTCTCTAAATATTTTTTTTTCTATATGAGAAAATCTAAAACAATTCCACTTAAAGCTTAAAATTTAGCCTTTATTATTTGTTGTCAAAAACCCTGCATATTTTGTGTTGAGCATTTTAACATTGAGAGATGACTGTCTGGACTGGAAGGCTCCCTGAAATCACACTTCAGGGGCTTATTTCAAAATGCCTGGTGATGTTGTTTGTCCCATAATGTACTGTGGAGCATTTTGGAAAAGAAAATACTGTATCTGCAACACATGTCAGACGGGGAAAAAAGGGCTGTAACGGAGGAGAACAGGAAATTTGAGAACCACAGACCATGTAGGGTTCCTGGGGACATTCAGAGAAATAGATCTTGACGACAGCTTCATGGAAAAAATTCCTGAGCTATCCGACACTTCAAGTATGTTTTAAGTTATAAAACGCTCTTGTGAAAGTGAGCAACAGGCAAGAGGCTGCTAGAGGAGCGCATATCTAAACATCCGTGCTTACATTTTCCATTTCAAACAAGAACAAGAAGTTGTGTGCTGAGTATATCTGGGGTCCAAGGCTTTTTTTTCCCCCCACTGTTGTTTGCTAAGCAGTTAACACATCATTTGCACTAGAGAAAGAAGAGGCTTGTGATGAAGTCACCTATTGTTGACCTCAGACTACTAACCATATTATGTCCCATTGGGCTATGGAATCTCCATCTGAAGCTCCCTCTTTTCCCTTCATGCTACAGAACTGAGTGTAAATCTGTCATCAGAGATGGCTCTGTGTGGATGTGCTCCCACTGGATGTTGACAGTCTTATATAGCTTATCTCAGGAAATGGTGTGGTTTCCATTCCATTTCTCCAATGGGCACTGGGTGGGAAAGCACATAGCTTAATGCACTGTATGGTCTTGCAAGTTCCCATGACAACAATAATTGCTTTTAGTAAATTCTGTGCTGTTGTATGAGATTGAGGGATACTGTAGATAACTTCTCAAAGAGTGTTTCTGAAATGAGTAGTAGCTTGTGCCTGGCATCAACCCTGTACTGTGCAGCAGAGATGTGACTGGGTGGTCTGGACATACGTCAACCTCTTTTAGAAATACTGTTGGGATGAATTTGTCTGTAGTACTCTTTGTGGCAGTCCTTGAGTATGTATAAACTGTTCCAGCATTAGTATCTGACATATAAAATTACTGGTCATTTTCACTAACAGTGGATCAAGAGCTCTTTACCTAAGAATGTCTCCTAGAAAATTAGGAGAGTAACCAGCCCACTCCATAGCTTCCGCTTGCTTAGAAAAATACAGTTATTTCCTCACAGCCTGTAGCCAAGAAAAATATTTCACAGGAAGGCTACACTATCAAAGTAGTGGCAAGTGTGCCTTGCAGCAACCACTGGCACGTAGGACCAGGTTTTAGCCTAATATATTGATTCACACTCTGACTTCTGTTTCTATTTACAAAGCTCAAAATAAAGCTTGTAAGTATTGTAATTTGTGTGCTTGAAGTAATACCTGGCATGTGCATCTGAGTATCCACGGGTACTCATACAGGCTTCCTATGAGAAAGGGCCCTTGTGCCAAGTGCTCCACGATAAGTGACCAGGTTATTCAACAACTCAGCCTGCTGGATGCAAAGACCTTTAGACGAAAATATTTCTATTGGATTTACTGAGAGCTTTGAACACTTGGCCTGAAGTGCCCAGACATGGTCTGAGCTGCCTTCAGTTTCCTACACATTGTTAAATGCCATGGGTGCATTTTCCTGCTGTTGGCCTTGCTGAATAGATGGAGAAAATGGTGCTGACTCCTGTTGCCACTGCCCTTTTGTATCTGGCAGGCAGGCAAAGGTTGAGGTATTTTCCTCCTTCCTGAATTCAAGCCAACTGACGTGAATGGCAACAACTCCCTGTTTCTGGGGGTGCACAGTGGTACCAGTAAACAGGACAGAGTGTATTAAATTATATTCCCTTGGAAACCAGCAGGGGAAGAAATCAGGGTGAACTAGCCAAGCTTGTCTACAGCCAACTGAGTACAAACAGCACTCACAGATGAGAGAGACAAATGCAATGCTGCTGTTTATGGACAGATTAAAAGCACAGGATAAATTCCTACTACTACTGCAAACAGCTTAACAGGAAGGGTGTTTCATCGCACAGTGAAACAAGGAATGTGTGCTTGTGAGAAAGGCATGTGCTTCCCCTAGTCGTGGCAAGGACCAGAGGAGCCTTGATGTATTTACAGCAAGTGTAAGGAAGTGTACAAAACCTCCTTCCCCCCAAAGCAGCCTTATATGTGAATGAGGTTTAGTATTTCGCCAGCTCATACTTTCAAGTATTCTGAATTTTACTTATCACTACAGCAAAGCTCAGGGTTTCTTTTAGTGCAATGCAGCCCAGAGCTTTCCTTGCTGACAGAAAATATTGGAGCCTGGTTACAAGTAGTACCACCCAGAGAGCTCCTGCCTCGCCAAATTCTGCTGTGGTCCCAGGGCACTCCCTCTGGAAGAAAAGACACTGAAGCAGGAGAGGAGTGTTTGTCACTCTAACAGGTACAGGGATGAGACCTGAAGCTAGTGGGCTGATATGCTAGTCACTGTGATGGGGCAGAAGCAGGAGTGTGACCAGTGATACAATGCAGTGGCAGTGTGGACACTGCAGCAGAACACCACCTCCACAGGGAGGTGAGAAGGACATCATCGTTTGTATGTGAGAAAAAGGCAGGGCCAACCTAATACCTTCCTGTCTGCAGTATAGTTATGTTTAGCTGAGTAGCACTGCAAGTGATGTTTGTTTTCATAAATTTCTTTGAGTGTAATTTCAAATGTAAAATCAATTTATTTTTTACTTAAAAAGAAATTATGCCTGTCTTTATGCCATTGGGAGTCAGGGGTGCCAGAAACTTGCACAAAGCAGGCACTGCCAGTGGCCATCCTCAGGAGGATTTTGATCTGCACACCAGAAGAACTGACCTACCCCAGTACATCTGCTGCTGACAGTGTGATATGGTGGTGGCTGTACTGCTGAGTAGTCCTGCCCCTCTTACCCTTTCTCTGATCCGGGCTGTTGCTTTGTCTTGTCAGCAATGGATATTGGGGCTAAAGTTGGCTGTGATGCCTGTGCTGCAGCTGTACTATGCTGGTGTAATTGGTAGTGTTGATGGTGCAAAACTCTCTTCTCTCATTGCTGAAATAATGTGCTTGTGAATGTGACTGTGGCATAAGGTCATATTTCTGTGTATTTTGTCTTCTTCATGTTATATGGGAAGAGGAGGGTGATGCTGGAGAATAGCTGGATTTGCTGAGTTGAGAATTTCCCTGCTCGAGGAGATCATTTGGATGATAATGCTGTTGAGGTATCCCACTCCTTTGCTTCTTCCTTGCCCAGGTTTAGCATGGAGGATAAAATCAGGTTGTGCTGTGGGACATGGCTGCTTGCGAGCTATTTATAGCCTGTAGAATTTGTCACCAGATGTGAGGCAGTACTTGGCCAATTTAATCAAGTGGTACTCTAGCCAAATCCCTTCTTTTGACAAGCAATTTATTAAGGAGCTAAATGACTGTTCAGCATAACTAAATGGATTTTATTAGCATCAGAATTTGCACTGGAAACAACGGGGAAGTACCAGCATGCATTCTAATTTTGTAGCAACCTTTTAGCTCTGGGATCAGAGTATTAGGGGTCCATACATGTCAAAACTCTGGTTCTAAGAAAAATGTGTTTGCATTCCAACTTTCATATATGAACTTGTTTCTACATGGGAAGGCCTAGAAACTTCTCCAGATCAGGTGGGGACCTATTTATCAAACTATTTGTTTGGGCAGTTCCATCCATATAATTAGGCATGCTCAAAATTGCTTGGGCTGGAGGCTTTCCCAGAACGATCATCTCATATATGCTAACAAAATGTTCTCTTAATTTGGACAGACCCTTGCTTAACTTGGTCAAAGGTCAACTGTACAAGCATGGGGAACTTAAGCAGAGACTTTCTGGGAAATCTGGTGAAAAAAAACTGCAGCCTTTTAATATAAGTATAGAATTCACTGTGTTACTGGTGCATTTAAAAGGAAACTGGCAGGTGTCCCATGTCTTTGATAGCCATGATCTGTACAATATCTTAGACTGGTCTCATGGAGATATTTATTACATCACTGTGTCTACTTGTGATGCAATGTGAAAAACTGTTTGCCAGCTTTCTTCTCATTTAGAGTGTGATGAAAACCTTGAGCATCTCTCCTTCGCAGGCAGACTTATCACTTAGGAAGTACAGTATAAACAAGGGGACTTGTTGTCTGGTTCAGAGATCACAAGTAAACAGCAGAGGCAGCAGAGGCCAAGGTCTCCCGGCACCCAGACTGTGGCCTCTCTGGCAGACCAGACTTCCTCTCAAGTCTACTTTCAGCGCTGACTGAAAGAACAACAATTGTCATCATCAGTCCCTTACCTCATATGACTAGGGTTTTAAATACTGCACTGCCATTGTATGATTCTCTGGGGTTTCCTCCATGCTATTGAATTCTGTTTTCCGTTACAAAGTCAGGACTAGATTAAATGTTTACTTTCAGAAATCCAGTCCCAGAGGAAACAATTATGGTTTTCCTCTTCTTGGCCATCTGTCTTGGCCATGCTGATAATTTGTTGTGCTGCGGAGACGATTTATTTTTGGTTAATTCTGAACTGTAGCGCAGGGCTCTGATGGCCTGTTTCATGATGATTTGCCAAGATGTTTCCACTTCATCATGTTCTTTACCATCAACATCTACTTAAAGAAACATGCCTCCCATTCCACTTCCGTCACACTTGGGAATATACAGAAAGCCTCAAGTTTCTCACTGAGGGTGGAAATCGTGGTCTTCCACTGAGTCTGAAATTATTATTATTTTTTATGTCCAACATATTTCATTTCAGACTTCTTCCCATTCTTAAGGTAGTATTTACAAACATTAAAAGACTAAAAATCCATGCTAAAACCAGTAGATCTTGTGTCTTGCTCTTTTCCAAACACTAGAATAGAATAGGTCAGTTGGAAGGGCCCTACAACAATTATCTAGTCCAACTGACCACATCTAGGCTGACCAAAAGCTGGATCATGTTATTAAGGGCATTGGCCTTAATATTTGCCTCTTATACCATGACAGGCTTGGGGCATCAACCACCTCTCCAGGAAACCTGTTCCAGTGTTTGACCACCCTCTCAGTAACACAATGTTTTGTCATGTCCAGTCTGAACCTTCCCTGGAACAACTTTGAACCATTCTCACACATCCTGTCACTGGGTACCATTGAGAAGAGCTCAGTACCTCCCTCTCCACTTCCCCTCCTCAGGAAGCTGCAGAGAGCAATGAGGTAGCCTCTCAACCTCCCTTTCTCCAAACTAGACAAACCCAGAGTCTTCAGCCACTCCTTATAGGACATGCTTTACAGTCCTTCCACCAACTTTGTTGCCTTCCTCTGACACATTCAAGTACCTTGAAACTTATTAGGTAACTACTCTGTTCATGACTTAAATACTCAAGTGAGGGCAAATTCTGTGGCTCAAGCAGAAAAGTTACAACCTTCTACTAACACTGGATTCCTTGAAAACTTACTTGGCATTTCTAAATAATCTCATTCCCTTTCAGTAAGATCAGCAGCGCGGCTCCATTAAACTTCAACTTAGGGTTATTTTGCCAATACAGAAGTCTGAAAGTAGATAGATAACAGCTTCACTGGTGTCCAAACAGGACACTGGTGGTCAAGCAAGCCTTTGCCTGCCTGTACAATTGAGCATCAGATCACAGATTTTTTTGTTATGTAACAACTCAACCAGTTTTCTAGATCTGAGAGACCTGGTCCTGGGATAAGGAGAGCCTGTGTCGGCTGGCTACAGGCACTGTAGGCTCTGTAGAGCTTCAGCCTGGTCCCTCAGTTCCTCAAAGAACGCTCCAAGTAGTAGACTGTAATGGCATAAAGAGTCAAGAATGTCAGATTTTCCACCTGCAGGCATGTGAAAAGATAGAGTGGTGTTCACAGCTGCCTTTAGGGGAGGGGAATGGATCCTTTAACTGTGGTACAAGAAATTCAATCCCATAAAGGTGTACGCAATCTAGATACACATCAGGTTGGGGGTAGTTCTAGCCATACATAGCAACATTATTTGTCAGTGCCTGACAACACAAGAACATGTTTTGGGTACAGTGGTGTCTTGTACCAAGATGACTGATGCATGCATGGGTAAGTTATCTTTAGTACAGCCAAGTGAGAGGGACTCCATTCCCGGGCAAGGGAGCCTCCTGAGGAGGGATGTGCTGACCCAAGGAGAGCACTGTGCTAACAGGAATTACTCCTGGATGTAGACAGGAAAGTGTCTTCGGATGTCTTTGCCTAATTCTACATTGCATCATATAGACATATCCTTGAGATCAGAGAAATGCCATTGGGTTTTTATGCAAGTTTGGTTGAATCCTGTGTATGTCCTCATTTTAAAGGGGTTTTACTGTTTTTGTAGGTTATTAAAAAAACCAAAAGGAAACAAACTCCCCAAATCAACAAAAGTGGTTCTCAGTATATAAAATGTTCAGTATACGAGTCACGGAATGAAGATTTAAGGTAAGAACTCCCACTTATTGAGTTTCTGAGATTTCCTGAATATTGATTACCAAAATATTGAGTGAAACCCTACTGATAGAAAGGGACAAAAATTAATAGCAAGCATCATGTAAGAAGTTGAGGGGAAAAAATAATCAAATGTAGTAGCAACACAGAAGATGGAATGTGTATAATTTAGAAGAAAAAATTAAAATAAAGGAAAAAAAAATTGATCAGATATTAGATGTCAACTAAGGCACTATTCCTTTTGGTATGAAGCACCATAAAGAGGAAATGTTTTATTGTTAATGCATGCCTTAGTGAAACAGGATATCACTCATGGAAAATGGGAAAGCAGTGTTGAAGAGTGGCAACAGGAAACATCAGCAGAATTCTTTCAAGGTCCACAGGTCTTGGGTGGGTTGCTTTTAAACACACAGAGCCATTTAAGGACAATAGGCATTTACATGTTGGCCGGGCAGGAATTCTCATATCCTTATGCAGAGAACTTTCCTTTTGTTGCCTTCAGGGCTTCAGGTTCCCATAGCAAAGGAGGAAAAGTAGTAGCAGGACCTGAAGAATGGATTCATTCTTTTAATATACTGGGTCAAAGTGGGAAAGCTGAGTTATCATTCTGCAAATGGTAATATTGACTGGTATCACGGCAACGCTATAAAGGAGAATTTTCAAATTCACCTGGCTTTTGAGCTTGCTGAAGAATGATAACTTGGACAACTATAAACTTGCTTTCTTTTCCTTCCAGTCTTGCACTTAGGGATCACCCTAATAGACATTTTCTGAGCTTTGTGTTAAATAAAGAATCTATCTCTGGGCTTACTTGTGGTGGTGTAAATCAAGAGGGACCTTACTGATGCCAGTATTGCACTGGGCAGTCATTTAAAACGTGTGGAAAAGAGGAGTAAGATTATCTTTTGGGGATCTGCTGAGAATATTGCTCAGTTTGCTGCAATTTTGAGTGCTATTTTGAGTAATGGAAATGAAATTCTAATGTCGTTGCCTCCAACATTTCTCAACAAAATGCAGAGAAAGGCATCAAAAATAACTTTTCTCTAAGTTCCTAAACTGCACAAGAGAGGAAAGTTTCAAGGTTGTGTTATAGACCTTCAACAGTATTCAAGAGAGATTCTTAAAAGGGTTCCAAAGCAGAAAAACACTTTGATTATTTAACTTGATCTTGTATAGAAATAGATCACAAATTTCCAAAGAGTGCTTTCTCAACACATTTTATTAATCCTTTGTGTAACTGAGTTCCATTTATTGAGGAGCGTTTTTTTTAAAGCTACACTTAGTTGAAAAACATATCTAGGAGGAGAAATGGGCTATATTTTTGTTCCAGTATCTATTTTAAGTTTGTGATTCATCTTTATGTAACTAACAGGTCTGTATCTTGTGTGACTTAGGATATTGCAAGCAGTAAGGGGGGGGGGAGCACCTCGTGCAAATTCCTCGTATACTGATGAACAGATGGGATATACATCATTTTTGGTTTTATAACCTATAAAGAAAAAAACTGCTCAGTCACTGTAACTGTGATAAGATGTAATGATTAGTTCACAGTAGGTAACGTAGCATTCCAGTAGAGAGCTCTAACGCTGTCTCAAGGCTATGGTATTATATGACACAGTATTTGGTACTGGTGGAAATTGAGATATTTTGTTTATTAATTATGTCAGAGTTACTGCTCTCACAAGCAAGATAGGAAAAATAACACTTTAAATTTTAGATTGCACAGTCTTATACCTTTTTCATCAGGATTAATGCTTCTGAAGCCGGGAACATGATAAATATTAGGTGGTCAGCAACAAATTGTGTAAAGGCTGTGCAAAGTTCTGCCTAAAGGACCACAATGTTAGCATATTGTGTGCAGTGTAATACCTCATGAGAAACAACTTATCGCTGAGAAGGGAATGATAAAGAGGAAGAGGGAAAAAAGAACAGGAGTGGCTTCAAGCCTGCAGAATCAGCTCCATGGCTTTGTTAGTAAGACAAAAGCTAAAGCTCACCAAAAGGACCTGTAATGAAGAGGAGTAAATAAAGCCATCAAATGTCTTTGAAGCCCACCAAGATATTATTGGGCTAGGATAGCTCGGCAGGTAATAATGAGCTCTCATAATGGGAAAATTAACCATTCCTTGGAAACCCAATGAATACGCATATTTTATTAATCTGCATACATGTTTTGTATAAAAGCTGTGTAACTGACCCTTTACAGTGCACACATTTAGAGGAATGATCCCCTGTGCTCCCCAGCACTGCAATAAGGAATACCTGCTTAATAGGCACCAAGACTATTGAGTTCTGATTTTGGCTTTTCATGACATCACTTCGACCTCATGTCTCAACTTTGCAGCTGTTCAGGGAAACCTATGTTCTTTCCCAATGTCAAATACCAGTAAGACTACATATCCTATGTAGGACTCTTCAGCTGACTCACCTCAGCATCACGTTTCAAGACCTGATGCAGAAATCATTACATTTTTCATTTAACCATGTGTGGGTCCTATCATTAGCTGAACCTCAGGAACTATGCTACCAAAACTCTCACCTGCAAAAGCTTCAAGATTATTAAGCAATGATCAGCCCTTAGGTTGCATCACTGGTCTGCCTTGAGTGCTTCTGCTGTTTTGGATGAATTCCTGACCAAGTAGCTGAGCAAGACTAGCACATACACCAGTCTCTTCCTAAACAAGGTAAAAAGTAACTTGATGTACTCTAGTAAGGTTTGCAGTCTGGACAGGTGAGGACCAGGAGTCTTCCAGGTATAATGTATTTCTCAGCCCAGGAATACTCTCTAGTATGAGTCTTTGCCAGTCAATTGAAACAAGGGTTGGGTAGATGGGCTTTCAGATGGGACTTGGACAGGGATCCACACAGAGAGAAATGGTAGGCTGAAGTTTATGGATTCCTGTGCTTGAACTGAAAAAAAAGCAAAAACTCAAGAGACAGAGGAGGGTTTTAAATACAGTTTGTATGTTCTTCAGAGCAAAGTGGAGACTTGAGATACCAATTCTGGCAGCTTTTCAGTGGAATCTTGAGACTGATGTGAGCTGAATGCATTAGGAATAAATTAATGTGACTGTAGGTATGCTAAATAAAGTGGCAGAAATTAAATGCCTGCATTGACACGATACTGAGCTGGTTCTGAAACTAAAGTCCTACCATGCAGTCTTTGATGTCATGAAAAACTTGCAATGTTAAACTGGAGGTGCATGAGGAATGTGAAGTCCCTTGACTGTATCCATAGGGTAAGTAAGGGTCATGCCAAAGGCGCTCATGCCATTTAAGTGCCAGTCACAGAATTGCTCCTAGAGACTCGGCAGAGCTGCCCTTCCAGCAGCCCACAAAAAGCACAGTCTGTCTTTCAATAGGTCATGCAGAATGAAGCCTCTGGGCACAATTCACCTTTCTGCACTCTGGAACTGGGCTGGGATTTTTGGGGGAGGGTTGGGTTTTTGCTTTTTAAAAATCTTGCTACCTTTTTGTCTGTGGGATGTGTATGGAATAAGCAATTGAATCTTTTAGTGCAGGAAAAAAAGAACAGATCTTCGGGATTTATTTCTTTATTTCCAGCTGTGGAATGCTGCACTTGGGTTCTGCTAACCTGATGTGGTGACATTTTCCCTGGTTTGTATTATGATGTAAGAGGAATTAGTCCAACAGTTTAAAACAGACATTTTCTTCACAATTATGCCAGAGTTTCTTGGTTGCTTTGGGGGTTTTTGGTGTTGTTTTTGTTTGTTTGATTTTAAATATAAAAAATTGCTTCACCACTTGATTTAATACCTATTCCTTCCCCCACAGTCCTCCCCTGTTAAAATGGACATGTTACAACAGAAATCTCTTACCATGCTGATTTGAAGGAGGTACTTCCTACTTCCCTGTAGTGAGTCATAGGGTTTATCTGCACAGGGAAGATGGGACAACCTACTACCATCAACTGCAGCAGCTTCCCAGGTCAGCTGGAAAACTGCTCCATTGTGAAGGGATGCAGCCCACTTTCCATCCTGGCATCCCCAGGTGGCACCCAGTGCAACATGCAGTGCACTTGTTCCCAGCCCCATGCTGCACACAAATCCACACAAAGTCTAGGAGTTTCTCATCAGAGTAGCCCTACTGTGGTTTTCTTTAGCACTAATGATGATTTCCTAAACTGTTTGAGTAATCAGTCAGTTTGAAGAGCTTTTTAGACCCCTAAGTCATTAGTTTATGACACAGCTGGCTTTTGAGACAGCTCGTCCCCACTGAGTGCGAGTTAACCCATGATAAGCATGTAAGCACTGAATGAAGCAGAGGATTGTTGTGAGGCTATAAAGTAAGGGTGAACCTCATTTAACTTAAATCAGCCTCACTGGGGAAATCATTCTTAACCCAAGCACCTGAACATGTTACAACATATCTGATGAACCAATTTTATCACAGAAGAGATACTAGATTATAAAAAACCAAAATCAATGTAATTTGACATAGGATGCAGTTCACATATTGATAAATTTCAAAGGTGCTTCAATGACAAGATTCTATTGCAGGTTTTAGCACATTAAAGTCCAAAGCTGTCTATAATTATGCTGTTGCATTGTACTGTGCTAAAAATGCTCTGATTGTTATCATATAATAGGTTTCAACATCTTATAGGTAACACTGAAGCTAACCAAAACCATTCTGAAATAGGACAATATATGGGTTTTATGTTTGTTTGTGTTCACATTTAGAATGTGGGTTTTCTCCCCACAAATTTCCTAAAGAATAGGAATTCTAGATTGAGACTGGAAGATAGGAAAATTAAGATTTCATCTACAGTATCCTACAATCAGAAGTGAGGCAACTGGGACAACAACTTTAAGAATTAAGTCCTACATATCCTTGAATTAAAAAGGAAATAGGAAGGTAAGGAAAACTCTTATGTGGTCACAGTTCAAGTTTGATTTTAGGAGACTCCAATGAAGATGTACCTCAGAAAATGGGAGCCACTTGAAACAAAATCAAGTCAGTACACTGTAAGCAGAAATTCCTAGGGAAGGTTGCACAGTGGATAGAAACTAGTATGGCTAAGAGAAACTGTCGTGGTCATGTAAACTATTGAAAGATCAAAAGCATGAGGATTTCACTAGAATTAACGGGTACTTTGATTTACCAGAAGGTGTGTACTTTGTAAGTACTTTGCATCAGCTGTTATCACAGAGGACTTTGTAGAATATTTAAGCAAAGTCTTTTCAAGAAATAAATATTGCTAGAGATCACAAGAAACTGGGTATTTGCACAGAGCAAGAAATGTCAGAGTAGAAAGATTAAAAAAAAAAAAAAAGGCACCCATATGCTTGGAAGAAGAGCTGAGCTACTAAGAAAATAAAATTCTTTGTTTAAAATTCTTTGCCTCACTGGAGGCCCAGGGAGTAATAAATTACTTTAGCTGCCCTTTCAGGAGTCAGTAGGGAAATTCACAGGCCAGTAAACCTTGTTTCTGTAACCAAGTAACATCTGCAGGCATAAAACCTTTGTAATTCAAACCAGAAATGACAAGGAAAAACATCTTCATAAAGGGAGCATCCTTCTTGCCTATAATGGGCAAGGATCCTCTGAATATGTAAAGGAAAAATGGTCATCAGTTGATGTATTCAGAATTAGATGGTGCCTCTTCATAAACTGTAATATAAATTTGCGGATGATTTGCTCAGCTCAGAATTAAGCCTTTACAAGAAGCAGCAGTCATTAGCTCAAAATAAAACCTTTATAGGTAACAGCATGAATTGACAGATGATCCCGTATGCCTTGTGCTGGTGCGATCCCCATGTTCGGGCTGGGTTGCAGTGCCAGTAACGGGTACTGCCTGTGAGCTGGCAATTTCATAGCGCTGTGTTCTTGGCCTGTTGCTGTTCAGAAACACAGCAGCATCTGCTAAGAACTCACAGCACAACGCAAGCTCCTGTTTGGTTCCAATGTTTCTGTTATCACAGCAGGCAATGAAAAGGATGGCAGGCTGTCTATGGGGGCACTTCATCAACCCCTATGTAAGATGTATGCATGCTGAGGTTAATGCACTGAAGTCACTCCGTGACTCCAAAATATTTGAATTAATTATTGTTTAAACTAAAGAAAACTGTGAAGTAGCATCAGGCAAGCAAAATATGTCAGTTGAAATACAGTGGACAGTGTCTCTTGGGCTAAAAGACTGATGTTTTTTGTTTGTCTCCCTACAAAACAATTTACATTAGCAGACATTAGCATCCAGTTTGTTTATGTAGACAATGCTGCGCAAGAAAAGAATGCCAACAATTTCAGCTGGTTTTATTAGTCTGAACACACATAGCTAAATTTTTAAATGCCTGTTCAACAGAACACTCTCTTCCATTTCTAAATTATTCTAATTTCTAATTATTGTGTGGAATTTAGAAATGAACAGAGTTGAGATCTCTACGATTACATAGTTGCATAGTTCCATAGGAAAAGTGACTTATAATTAGATACTGCTGTAGTGTAGCAACTGCACTGCCTTACATTCAGATGGGTACACTCTGGAATATGTTGTGTGCCAGACCAATAAAGATCGATTTATAAAGGTTGGGAAAAGAGAAAATGTGTCTGATTTATTTTTTTTAATAATGAATTTTTGTCAGACTTGCAATGAGGATTGGCTTATGCATCTTTGTGATGACTTCACTTCATTCAAAGGTTAGTAAAATTTTTATTTAAAATTGTGCATGACATCCTTCTGTCATTCCCTCCATAGATTAGCACACACTTGCCTCACTGTATTCCTTTTGGAGGAATCAAAACGTGTGATAATCTATATGCAGTATTGCATTAGGAAAGCTCAATGTTTTCCTTTCTTCCTCTTGCCACTATTTGCCTTTATGAAGCTTGCTGAACAACCTACAGTGGGGTTTAATGCCCCCATCAGGTCCCCAAAAGCCCCTGAAGTGGCTGCTAGGACAGGAGTTTGGAGTCACAGGCACAAAAACATCAGCACTGCTCTGTGGGATGGGAGGTTTGTGCTAAACTCAAGAGACAACTGGGAAAGATCAGTGACACCAGGGTTCAGGGCATGAGGGCTCCTAATCTTACATCTGAAGAAGCTGAGGTATCTTTTTTTGGCTAGAAGATGTGTTGAAGCACTTCTTGGACTTCGAGAGGAGGTGAATCCACTTCTGCTGAAACAGCCACAGTGTTTTGTTTGTGCCATGTATGCAACAGCAATGGTCTCCCAAGGCTCGTTTGTAGATTGCAACAAATCACCTGTGTCAGTGCAACACTGGAGGTACTAATTAATTCACTGCAATTACAGACTAAATACTCTCAAGTATACTGAGACTAAAATGAAAAATCATACACTGCTATCAATTTGAAGAACTTTATCGAAAAACACAACTTCCATCCGATATTAACAAAACTTGTCATTTTCACCATAATAAAAGAATGAAGCAGTTCTAAGTATACACAGTGAGAGCAGTCAGTAACTGGAGAAGAATAACAGGAGCTTAAAAGAATACATTTCTGGTAACTAAACTTCCTAACTGCAACAAACTGAGGGAGAACAGGGGGCTTTTTTAAAGTTGTTTTTCTCTTTACAGATAAAGATCTACATTTCAACAACAATGATTACAAGAGTAGAGGGGTTTTTTTAAACCAACTCATATATTTCAAAAACAATACAGAGAAGCCCTGCAAACCTGTTGGTGTACAAAACAGGTTAGCAAAGCACAAGAGAGTTAAATTTTCAAAGATTATTAAGAAAAATAACAGTGCATACTAAAGGGCTCCTGTAAAGCTCTTTTGCATGAGCTGAAGGATGTAATTTCCATATGACTGTGATTTTGCCTGAAGTACAGATGCTTTTGGAAGTGTCACTATTCAGCTTCTTTGGGAAAAAGCCCAAAACCAAACAACAAACACCCTCCCCCCGCCCCCCCCAACCATCCAGGCATTATTTCAGATAAATGAAAACCAAATGTTATAAGTTACCTCACAAAGCAAGCAATAGGGTTTATTTACATTAGTTTAAAATTTTACTGAGGCTTTGCACTCCACACCTTCCAAACTCTGTAACTTCAGAACTGAAAGAGAACTTTGTTAGAGAAAGAACAAATAATTCTTAGGTTAGGTGCTCCGACAATAGAAAAAATAGTGCAACTGTTTGCTACATTATATACCCTTCCAGCATATCTATCAAAATATTAAGCCTTGTTTTTTACTACCCTCTCATTTACAAAAATACAGAGTTTTGCTCTCTTGCTTTCTATTAGGAAATTCCAAACATCTTTAGAGATATTTAAAATAAACCCCCAGCAACCCAGAGCCAATCTGGCAAATTGATCCACAAAAGCAGATGTCAGAAGCGTAGCAGAAGTGTTATTAATCCAGCTGACTCCAGGTGGAGGCAAAGGTCCCTCTGGCTAGAGCAGCTAGCAGGCTCAGCAGCTTCCATCATCCTGACGAAGGCAGTTAACTGCAAAGAGTTCTATGCCTACATCTGTAAACAGTTCAATCTTACTCGCTTATTAGTAGGACTGAGCCCCACTGAAAACATGGCATGACCTTAATGACTGCAGCTCAGGAAGCTCCCAAAACAAGTCCAGAACAAGCAGGGGCTTGTGAGGCAGGTTGTTCAGCTCTCAGTGTCCTGGCCAAGCAATACCTTTCCTTTTGGTCACCATGGGATACAGAAATACTCCACCATGGGATACAGAAATACTCCATCTGGATAGAGTAGCTTGGCCATGCACCTCAGAACTACAGGTGTGACTAGAATTGGAATTGCTTAGAACACTGGGGTTGTTTTTCTTTACTGATTAGGCTAGTTTTTAAAGGCTTGACCCTCCAGTAAATCACGTGGAGCTTTTCTATTCTTCCCAGTGCCCACTTCTACTCCCCTTGCCTTACCCCAAGTGCATTAGCACCGACTCTGATTTGCTAGAAACAACAGAGGACTTTGAGCTGGGAAAAGCTCAGTAAATGCTGACTGCAGAACAGTGCAATCTGAAATCTGAATTTCTAAACGATACCTTATGGTTGCACAGATACTGACAATACAAGTCATCAAGCTTAGTGGCCACATCTTACTTTTCTGCTCAGAGGAAACAATCTGTGGTTTGCTAATGCAGATAATGATTAAGATCTTCCTATAGGAAGAGACCTTGTATCACTGATCTTTGCACTTACTGTGGTTAAGTCCTTACTCATCACCGTCAGAGAGGGTGAGTCAAGGAGGTGATTAAGAAGGGCTGCAGAACATTTCTGGATGTTCTGAAATGTTATCCTCCTTCTGGACGTTATCCTCCTTCTTGATGTCTGAAGGGCCAAAAACTTAAATGGGATGTGTTTCGTCCCTGGCTGTTCCACACATGTCCAGGGGAGAGCACAGTGGTGACTTCACTTCCCTGTTTCAAGTTGGAAAGACAAGGTTAAAGGCAAAGAGGGGCTGTATGAGGTAACATAAAATGGTGGTGTCACATAAAGGGCAGTAGGAGACTTTAGGGCCTCAGGAGGCTTTGATTTCTTTAGGACGTCCCCAGATCAGGGACAAAGGGCTAACTATGCGTTAAACTATCCCTATCTTTACATTATGGTGGCTGACCAATGCGCCAATGACAATATACAAATATTGATGTATGTCTTTTCTTCTGCAAATGGAATAAATGCACTTGTTTCCCTGAGGATTAGCAACCTGTTAGATGAGGAGGGACGTGCTGTACCTGATGGTTAGTTCACTTAAACCCAGCTCAAGCTGTGTGTCCAGGAAGCCAGCAGGGCTCAGAAGGACAGAGCAGGAGTTAATGAAGCGCTCAGCTCTGCCTGTCACAGCCCTGATGTCTGACATTATCACCGGGGACCTGACTGCCCTTTTCCTTTCTGCCCATTAACCAGATGAAATCCAATTCTCCAAAGCTCTGAATGCTCTGAAAGTGCAGAAGCATTTTGATCTGGGGTTCTGATTTTTGGCCTATTTATCTCAATAATAGAAATCATCCTTAAAAAGAATAATTTTCCAGATTCTGCTCTGCAATTATCCACAGGAAACCCAGTCAAATTACATCGGATAAATGGACAGAGACAGAGCTATGTGAAATTAATAACTTTCAGCAGTCTGCAGAGAAATGTGGATAGGATATTAACAACAGGAATTGCTTGAGAATAGCAAAATGAAGATTCCAAAAATAGAGAAAATACATAACAACCTATAGACTAAGGGCTCTTGTTTTCATTTGGGCCCAGACACAAAGGTGCATTTCCCCTTTATCTTCAAGCGGATGTACAAGGTAAGACTTCAATGGCTGGCTGCTTCTATTCATTCTTGGTTTGGGACTTGTTATTACAGGCTGCTCAGTAGGTTGGTGGGATGCTGACTGTCCAAGTCCCATTACAAAGAAAGATTGGGAGAGGGGGTCTCATAACTTCTGAGGTAGCTATTACCTCACTCGCCTGCTCAAACATCTAAATACATTACTTGTAGCAGACAAGTCTCTCTGCTACTGTTGCTGCATCACTTTCAAAATCTGTTCAGTTTTGCAAGTGTGTTGACACAAAAATGCTACCTTCACCCTCATTTTATTTTAAAAGGATGTTAATACTGTGGTCAATCAGAGACTCCTCGCCCTATAGATAAATATAGAGCTGGAGTAGCTATGTGGGTTTCCCCACTCAGTTCTCCTCTCTAATGTGCCTTTGCAGCTACCTCCATAATTGATCAGCCTTTAGACCCTTTGCTGTGGTGGCTGCACATTTGCCATGTTAAGCTGCTGGCTGTTTAGAGCTAAAATATTCTTTAAAGAGAGTTTGATTATTTGATATGTTGTTATAGATCCCCAGAGGCCACGACAAGAAGAGACACCCAGTTTGTATCCCTGCTTCCCAGGGTTCATCAGAGCACATACAGTCTTGTTACTTGTGTTTGCATGATGAAGTTTGCAACATAGCTAGGGGTCCCACACTGCATATAGAAAGTGTTTTGCTTTGCTTACCACAGAACAAACTCCAATCATGATTTTTAGGTGTTATCTTCTACAAGTGGAATCCCACTACCACGCTGATAAACCAGTCTCACTGATGGATGAGACCCCTTTTTCAGTGGTTGGCTTTAAACCTTCCCAAACTTCCTAGAAGACGGAAGTTGTTGTAGAGGTTAAAACCAGACCGTGACATCTGAAAACACACTGTGCGTGTTAGCACTATCAAAGGAGATCGGAGTTTGTACGAGCTCTGCCCACTGTGATTTAGAGATCTTTACTACACCTGACAATATTCTGTACACATGAGGTGGTACCCTTGCATCCACCTCCTAAAACTAATTTTTCTCAAAAGAAAAGCTGCATAGTGAGTTTAAAATTTAACTATGAGACAGGAAATGCCTGTGCTTGCTGCCTGCACCCAGTTTCCCCTTGTCACCCTGTCAAGCCAATTACTTTAATTAAAGTTCTGTCTGGTCCTTCTTGACAACTCAGCCTCTAATGATGAAAATATGTATGATCTGGACAAGGGAGGCTCACTGTTTTCCATTGCTCCTGCTATTGCTATCAATTTCACATGAAAGTAGGGCATTTTCTTTGGGAAAAGCAACACACTTGATTTCATTAGCAGAGTGGTGGTTCTTTGCTGTTCCCCCTCTAAAGCTCTTAATGAATGTAGAATTTAGTCCAGTGCTTTGGGAGAGAAACACCAACATTGCTAATTGCACTTAGATTAATATTTAGGAGATTTAAACAAAGGACCCTGCTGGCAAATTTATAAAGCAGTAGAATAATTCCATTTGGCAAGTACTGTAGCATCAAACTGGTTTTAATCACGGTGGAAATGCTTTGCTCTTCACAGAAAATCAGTACTTGCACGATCTGGCATAACTAGAGAGCCTACAGAATACACTGAAGAAAAGTCCACAAGCTACTGATATGATTATAAAGGCAACAGAATATCAGAAAATGGTTGGGGACAGTACATCACATCAAGTGATATTTCCATGGGTCCTACACATCCATGTCCTGCTCAGTTTTGTGTTTGAAACTTCTCTGGAGCCTGTTTTCATCTCAGCGACAATAAGGAGGAGTTTAATAGGAAAGGTACACAATTTATGCAGATCTCATGTTTTTCATTATCCTCTGTCTATAAAGGAATGAATACCTATTTTAGGACAGTGAAAATATTTTTTTTTTATAATTCTTAAGACTACAGCTATTTTATTAGATAGAATTTGACCTCTGTAGCACTGATCTTCCAGAACTGGGCTGCTCAAACATATCTGTGCTTCCCAGTGCAGGTCTTGTCTGTCCTCAACCATCTTCATAAAATCCTGCCTCCAAACAGGGAAATAACTGCATACACAGGAGTTCAGTTCCTCAAGTGAGCTGTCATTGTTTTTCTCATCCTCAAAGTAACTTTGTTTCTTTTCTCACCCCAGCTAGCTCTGTTTGCATCTTTCCAGCTTTAAAGCCAGTTCACAGCGAGGGAAAAAATATACACAGTGACTACTGAGTGGTTATAAATACTGATCTGGGGCATGCTGCTTTGATTCAAGTAACTGTCCACCAGCCCTGCAGGAAAATGGGTTTAAAGAGAAAAGAAGAAAATTCAAACCTCTCAATACATTCAGCAGCCTTATTGCAGCCTCAAGCTCAGCAGCAGGCAAGTGTCAAAAATAGTCTCTGTGCCTGCAGACAAGGCTTTCTAGAATTAGGGTAGTAGCTGTACGAGACAGAAAAACTCCACAGTTCATGCAGACTTAGAGGAAGAATGAGTCTGCTGCTCTCTCAAAGCACATACACTTTATGTATTTGTGTTTATACTTTTAAGGGGGAAGAGGGAGATCTCCAACCAAGGTGATTTTTTGTTTTTTCTTCCCTCAAGATTTTGTAATCTCTGAAGCAAGGAAGGCTAAAGCTTGTTTTGAAAAGATGCAGCTCTTGAAAAGGAACTGCTCATGGAAATAACACAGTTAAAATATTGTCCCTCAACAGAACAAATCCAAATGATAATCAGAGTTGTTACCTAAAGTAGGCTATATAAAAATCACTCTCAGGAGCCTCATCAGAACCCAGAGACATACTAATATTGAAATATAAGCATTTGCATATCTGTTACTTACTACCTTTTTTTTGCTATCTCTACTCCAGCACCTACCTGACTCTGGCCCTCACTCCCTTGTGAAAACAGAAGTGTCCAATTGTTCTTCCACATCTGCTTTTCTCACAGACATCACTCACTTAATTAGGTTTCATATTTCCCTCACATTTTTTTGATGCAACAACAAGCTCATGAAAGTACATGTCTGCTGCAGGAAATCTGGATTACAGTGAAATGAGCTGAAAAGAACAGCATTTAGCCTTTGTTTCCTGGAAGGGACACATCTATAAACTACTGTTGGCACTGCAATCCAGCAACTCCAGACAGAAATGTGGGCTTTTGCTGCTGCTCTTTTTAACACATTCTCCTGTGGATGCGAAGGGTCTACAGACCAGCCACAGCTTGCAATAGTTGTGCCTCCTCCTGCAGACAAATTTAGCATCCATTCATAGACCATCAGGTCCCGTAGCTGATACTGGAAGGCAAGTGCTAGATAGCATGCATCTGCCGGTCATAGCTCTAAGGTTTTTCAACACAGCCTAGTAGTGTGTGCACGTGCTCGAGACTCACACAGTGAACTTGTACTTCATCAGTACAGAGCTAATGCTGACTGTTTAGTCCATCTGGAAAACTAAGATATCCATCAAATATGACACAGAACAATTTCATACATTATACCACAGTAAAAAATGCACAAAAAAGCTGACAAAAAGCAGAGCTGCTAGAAAAATCTAAACAGTAGAAAATATGCACTTTCTATATAAATCTCACTTTCTCTTTGTATTTACTACAGCCACATTAGTATCTCTTTTATTATATTTCTATACAAAACTGGCCTTGGATCTGATCTCAATTAAAGCTTTCACCTCCATACAATTAGCAATTGCATCCAAACTTTCTGCCATCAAGATTCAAGATGTTAACTTGCATTTAATTTCCATGATCGTGGCAGCACTTAATCAACAAAGTCCCTACCTATATGTATTTATATAGATATATATGAATATATACACACATACATACGTACATACACATGACAGATACTGTTGCAGTTACACTCTCTTCCAGTGGGGTGACAGTCATCCTAGAAAGTGAAGGCATACACAACTCCCACAACCACAATATTTCCAATTGTTGCTATTATTGCAATCCATAACAATATGGCATCATTTGAAGAACGGGATGTCTCTTCTGGTGGATTCTGCATGGAAGAGGCTGCATGGACATTGGCTGACGAGTTAAACAAGGAGTATTCTGTACTAAAGTCCTCGTTGGGTGAGTCCATAAAGGCTCCTCCCATAACAGGAAGCTGTGAAGAAAAATAAGGCAATATTAGATTGAAGGCCAGTGTCTGTATTTGCTTAGTCTCAAAGCCATTACAAAAGAGTAACCACTATCACACCTGCAGAGTTCCTGAGATTTCATGCACGTGGTGCTAATCTGTCAAGAATACCACAGACAACTTCACACTATTTCTTCCATTTTTGTTAGAATCTATATTGTTGCAGAAAACTATGAGTATTACATGGAATATACCTAAGAGCTAGCATAAGTAATACCTAAGTAATTATACACTTTGAGAAAGAAGAGATACAGCTATCCCCAAAGCATTCACATACCAAAATGGAAGTTTACAGCAACGTGACTGTTTTGTGACTACCAGCAATGGAATACTGCAAAAAGTCAACAAGCATGGCTGGCTCAGAACTGAAACTCTGATGCAGAGATGCAAAAGCCTGTGAACTGCAAAATTTGTTACTGTAAAACAGGCAGAGTGTACTCAGTGCTCTAACTTCACTCACAAAACACACCATTGCAATGATGCAGAGTTTACAAATATATATACAGCAGAAAACTTCAAACTGGATTTTGAAAGGCTCCATAGCAATGAAGTTACCTATTTCCAACACCTACCCAACCACAGACTCCTACTGGGAAGGACAAAGGATTTTTTAGGGGATTTGTCAGCAGTACCAGGAAAGGTCCTCAGTAAGATAGAACTTATTCAATAGTTAATATTCAAAAGTTAAGGGAAAAAAGAATAATTTAACCTTTTCCTTATGCAGGTTTCTCTTGCCTTCCCAAATTCATCCTAGATGACAACACATACTCTTTGTGATTCAACAACTATTTTGCCCTCTACATAGGTGTGTCATTTGTATCCCACAGATGTATAGATTCCTCATTCAGGCAAGAGAAGGACACCTGCTGCAGTGCTAAGACTGTCTGCCACTAAAAAAAAATGTTCACACAAAAACCTTTTGCATCCATTCTCGTCCCTTGAATGTTTGGGAATGCAGAACTGGAAGATTCTTCCCTGGTTCTATAGACTCATGCAAGTAAGGGGTATTTCAGAGAAAGCTGCAGAATACCCACTTCATGTATCTATAGATGCTCAGGATACACACTGCCGAGTATCCTGTAAAAATCCCAAGGTCAGCTCAGCAAAGTCAGGAACTGAACTGTTATGTACTGCAGGAAGAGCACGAGTGGTGTGGTCTCAGCAGTATTCAGTAACTAAAACTCCTGGAAGATTGTAATATGTAAGCAGACCAAACCAAGACATTACTGTGGAAAAAAACGAATACCCAGAGCTTTGTGTCCAGATCTCTGCCAGACCAGAAGGGAAAGCTTCCATCATGGTGCTGATGACTGGTTTGATCTTGAGAGATGAGTAACAGCTTGACATCCTACCTACACTCTCCTTTCGGATCTGGTAGAGTGCCACTGTTTCAAGGAAAGCTGACAGAAGTCTGGGAATGTTTTCCTTAAAATACACCCTTGCTGCAACAGTAACCAACCCTTCCTTCTCCACAGAGGTTTCCATGCTGCTGGTGTCATCTTGCAACCTTCAGACCCAATTACTGTCTCCTGTTTTACAATCTACTTGTAGGTGCTTTTATGATTTTTGTATTATTATTTTTCTACTTTCTTCTACAGCTGAAACCCTCACTGGCAATAAATAAATAAAAAATCCTGCAGTTATACTATAAATGGTGCTATAATAACTTCAACAGTACTGCTAAAGTCACCATGGCCCATAACTAAGAAGAACCAGCCTTGCCATCATCCAGCCACATCACAGAAGGCTGCTCAATCAGTCTGAAATCACCAAGTCCAATACTTACTGGGCTGAAAAAATCAATATTTTTAAACACCCTGTCCTTCAACTCACTTTTGTACCAAACTGCACCTCTCCTGGCTGTGTGCTGCTGTTCTGTGGAGACTGCTAAACAGGACAAGATTTCAGGATACAAGTTGTATCGTGCCCTTGTTCACAAGGGCATGTAGTGGTAGGAGGAGTGGTAATGGTTTTAAACTAGAAAATGGGAGATTTAGGTTGAATATAAGGGAAAAAATTCTTCAATATGAGGGTGGTGGATCACTTGAACAAGGTGCCCAGGGAGGCAGTGGAGGCCCCATCCCTTGAGATATTCAAAGTCAGGCTTGATGGGGCTCTGAGCAACCTGATCTAATGAAGATGTCCCTGCTTACTGCAGGGGGGTTAGGCTCAATGACCTTTAAAGGCCCCTTCCAACCCAACACATTCTGTGATTCTACAAACCACCTCTCCTCTCCACAGTGGTGGCTGAAATCTATAAATTATAGAGTGAAAGGAATCTAAGAACCTTGTGAATAAAGGATTTTTTTTTGCTTGCTATCGATAACAGTTTACAGAGCTATAAGAGACAAGACCCTGTTCAGCTGACTGCTGAACAAATTTTATCTGTACTAGAAAATATCATGTCACATTCAAAATGAAACATAGAATGATGAAAGACCACAATGGCAAGTCATGCTGCCTGATTTCCATTAAATAAAATTATCGTTGAAATCAAATGTGATTAGACAAAAGCAGTTTGCAAGAGAGAAAACTGGAAATTGCAGAAGTTAAGTTTGATATATTTGAAAGAATTTTGGTACCAGTTTCAACAGAGTGTGTTAAAGAGAGCAAAAGTGCCCAATTCACAAGCCCCGCTTGATGTTTTGAGTCTAATTCCATTGGTCTTATTATGTCTTGGGATTTCATAAGGAAAACAGTACTCAGTTTAGCTGGGATTTCTTTCTACGTAGAGATTTCCATAGAAGGCAATTCTGACACCAAACACTTGTGACAAGTGTATTTACACAGTGATGTTGTCATTTAGTAGCTATGGAGTCACTTGTTAAAGATGTTCAATACAAATGATGAGCATACATTTACTATACGGGCAGCAAAATGCTCAATCTGAGGTGCTTGTCTCCTTAGCAAACCGTTTTACGGTATGGTGTAAGGGATGGACCACTTTGGATGGTCAGTTCTGCAGGATCTTTCAACTGGGACAACCATCCAAAATGCAGAGGTACACATATATGTGCACATGCCCAAGATGGTGGGAGCTCATGAGGTTTTAGTGAGTGATGCCTGCTTTTGGGCCACACATTCTGTGCCCTCAATCATTTATTTGAAGTGACAAGCTTCCACCCTCTTAGTCCAACTAGTGCTGTCGCAGAGGCAGGGAGCGTTCGTGCAGCAGCACCGCTACCCACTACACTGCACTGCACATGATGTTAGATCCGAATTTCCTCCTACTGTCCGTGGCTCAAACAAGCTGTCTGCACCATCTGAGGCGAACACATGGTGAAACAGCTCATGTAAACCTCCAAAAGGCTTGCGGTGACCTGATATAAAGCACTGACATTCAGCACCTGGCACAGCTCTTTCTGTAAAACTGACTTCCAGTGTTTCTGTTTGTAGGTCAGTAGCACTTCAGTGCAGATCTGGAAACAAACCTTACTGCTAATTTCCAATTTGCAGAAACTGTCGCTTACTACATACGTACTCCCCCCTTCTCACTGCTAAAATGGCCTCACAAAGTCCATCTCCCTTGTGTGTGAGCTCCAACAGTGAATATAAATAGATGCTTGGAAAAGGTGAAGAGTACAAGAAGACAAGCATATCTGACACTACCTCTTAACAACTGAGCCCCTCCAACTTCTTTCAGGTTAGAAGTTTGTAAACCAGATGCTATTGCTATGGGATTAATAACCAGCAAAGAATTTTGCTACCATGAACTTGTCCAGCCTCCACCTGAGTTCATCTAAAGCTGAGCATCCTTCTTCACCTAGCCTCTTACTGCCACACTTAACAGTAAGGGTTGCCCAGTGATTTGAGTCACGTAAATCATCCTTCAGAGACATGCCTGCCTCTCCACTGGAGAGACGGAAGCATGGATGATTAATATCAACTGGCAATCTTCTTTTTTGGTAGATTAACTTCAGTGAGATGAATCGCACCCTCGGTCTTGATGTCTTTGTTCTCCCCAAAGGCACAGTATCTTCCCTCTAGTCTTATTTGAGATATTACATTAAAGGCTGTGAGACATCCAGACCCAGCACTAATGGGAGTTGTGAAGTGCCTGTGATAAACAGTAGGCTAAGGACAGAAAGCCTACAATGCTGTCTTTGCTTACTTTTTTTGTCCATGCCTTTACAAAGCAAACATACACCAAATTACCTGAGCCAAAAACTTCACCCATATTGGTGCCATTCCAGTGACCTGTGGTCTGGTCACTGACCACAGTGACCAGGGTCACTGGTTTAGGGTTTTATTGTTTGGGCACAGCTGTGCAGAGCCTATGTCACCCTCCCCAAGAGCATGCAGTGAGTGAAGGGTTAACTGGGAAGCGCAGCAGGAGCAGATGGTGAGGGGAAATGCTGTAGCACTGTTAGGAAATGAAACTCTCTTCCTAGTGACTATGTCGATATTGTTAAATAGCGCTAATACTACCTCGCTTGCTAAATGGCTTCTGGGACTGGTGAAGAAAGAGTTCAAATCATTAAACAGCAACAGGCAGAAAACCAAACAGCAAAATGTCAAGTGGTAATGAGAACACCCACTGTGCAGAATACCTCCTACTGACAACCAAGAGGATGCTTTAGGGTCACGAGGGGGAGAAAAAGCCTCTTGAGCAACTGATACGCTTTCCACTTAGCATAAAAATCCTATTTTATAATCAAAATTATTCACATGAAGGAAAAACAACATGATGGGCACCAGCCACTGATATCCTAAAAATGGTGACTTTCTTAAGTAGCATCACATAAATGCATCACTTCAGCAATAACACTGCTCTGCTTCTTTGAGAATCGCGTGTCCGTCATTTTATCATAGTCAGCTAGAGATGTGCAACATTACTGCTACGTTTTTGGAAAAACAGGCTTGGCACAGATGCTTGAAACCATAGCTGAATTTTCTAGCATCCATTCTTCAGAAATTAGGAAGCATCAGCAGCGGCTTTAACAGATGTGTTGTGTCTGGGCCTGAGAAGGTGATGCTAAGATGTGAACACATAAAGTAAAATCACTATTTCTTTTTGCCCTGGCAGTGTGTGGCTGCATATTTGTATCTAAAAACCTTCCTGTGACAATGACAAACCAATCTAATGCAGTTGCCAAAGATGGCAGAAATATACAGGTTAGCAAAAGCATCAGCATCACATTTTAATTCTTAAGCTCTTTTTAAATAAATGCTTTGCACTAAAGAGATACCCCACATGACTAATATTCTCCCCATACCAAGTCTCTTGTGGCTCACAGAAACATGCGTGTGCGTGTATATATATTCTCCACATCTAAAGCTTTACACTATTATGTAAATGAAAACATCCTGGCTACTATTTATTGACTGGCAATATCTAGAGAACCAAGTTCTCATATCCACCACTTGCCAGGATATGACCCTACTACTTACAATGTGAAGACAGGGTACACAGTGACAATCAGGACAGTTATTCCATGTTCACTGTAAGTGGCCTCATTTAAAAGCATTAAACCCCCCCAATCAGAATTAAAGGGCACCCAAGGCAATCTAATTTACTTAAACAGGTCTAAGTCTGAATAGGGGACATCCATATAAATGCTTTATATGCAGTTCTCTTCAAATTCTTATTTTAATCCAGGTCCCTGCTTCACCCTGAAATAAGAATCTCAGCTTGATAAGCTTAGGAAAAACAGGTGCTTATTTTCAACTAAAGTTATTAAAATGCTCACCCTACCAGTACCAATGGAAAATCATCATTCTTATTTGGAAGCATCAGGATTTTACCTGTTATTTTTCATCTCATTAAAACCCATCTACCCTATCCTATACCAATGTCCACTTTTCTTCCAACAGATGATATTCCTAAGACTAGGGTGTTACTTCCCCTGCTGCTTTCCTGATTTATGTTAACCTAAATGTAATGCCTTTGTCCTTTTAGATGAGATCAATGTTTACTGTTGTTCCTTGTCAGCAGCATCTCAGAAGCCACAGGTGTGACTTTCAGCCTTGCTCTTGAACCACACTAAGAGTTACCTTGACCAGCTGGTGTCTAGACAGTTGTGAAGGAAAAACCAAAGATGACCAGAGCTGCAGCGAACACTTCAATTCTGAGTTTGTTCTAGGCTGTAGAAACTGGTTTGTCTTGACTAAGGTATTCCAATGGGGAAACAAGTTCACCTACATCTTTGCCTCTCAGAACAGCTACCCATGCTCCTTATGTGATTACATGCCTTATGCAGACTGGAGCATCTCTCTCTGGAAAGTTCTGCTAAATCAGCTGCAAGAAACAGTGTAAATCACCAGCCAGAAGGTAAGTGGCTTTACTCTCATTATTTCAGTCTCATATTTCTGCACAGGTAGCATCCAAAATACATCAGTGATAAACATGCTGTGATTCCATTGCCACAATTTACATCTGCCTAGTGTGTCCTTGAAATAGCTTTTATTATTTTGAAGAACCCTACTGCTTTTATACTACTATTCTCAACGAACTGCAGTTGGATTTCATCTTCCAAATATGGGGACTGAGAACAAACAGAAGTCTTTTTATTATTGACAAGCCTCAAAGGGAAACAGAGGAGGAGTTTCTCATCCTATTCCCAAGTTCCTCCTCTTTCCAGCCAATGCCAGCAACAGTGCATTAAGGAAAAGAGCAAACTTTGTCAGTGTGGAGCAGAGACACAAACAACCTGTATGAAGAAGCTTCAAATCTGTCACATACAATTTAAATTGTGAATCTGTATACTCTAAAGTTGCAGGGGTGTGGATCTCACAGAAGCGTGCAGGACAATCAAACAGATGTGCATTAAACTATCTGGCTGTGCCAGGAACAACTATTCTAGCAGCAGTGCTAGCTGACCTTCCACATAGCCAATACAACTGAGATGAGCATCCTACTGTGGACACCATGCTGGGGAAGTAGAAGATGCCTGGTTCCCATTTACATACTGTTATAACTTCCATGCTTCCATGAGCACATGCACATAAAAGAAAAAATACAGACAGAGGGAACCAGAAGGGCAAGAATTTATCAATATGGAAAAACTCGGCAGGAGGCTATAAAACTAACCATCAGTGTTATCACAAGTAGGAAGGAGCCATTTGAGTCTGTTTACAAATTCCAAAACTGGCAAAACAGAGGATCTTTTCACACTGTGTGTAGGCACACTGGGAAACTCAGAGAGAACAGGAAATCCTTTAGAGATAAGAGCAACCTGCAGAGCTGCATTGGTTTAATATTAAACATGATTCTGGAAGGACAACAAACACCTTGCTTCTGAGCTTAAACTCTTTCATTTTATGTGAGAAGAAAGAGGTGCTGATCATCCCACCTACTGGAGAGTTTCTTGCACAGCCTTCTGATATTTTTGGCATTGATATCTTCAAAGCCAAACTACTGGATTTAAATGGATTTATATGGTCTCCTGCTCTGATCCAGACTGGCGATTCCTTTCTGGTGCCAAGTTCTTCTATTTGAAAAAAAAAAAAAGAACAATCTGCAGAAAAATAAAGGAACACTGCCTAGGGCATAATGTTTTAATGTCTCAAGGGACAGCTTTGCTGTAAAGACACAAGGAGATATCGCTGTCTGGCAGCAAGCACACAGCTACATGGTATCAGAGGGAGTTTTGGTTGTTCTTACGCAGAAAGTGAGTGGCTCTCCATGTGCCAGAGGATAAAAGGAAGAGTAACACAAGCTCTTGAACTGACACTTCACATCTGTGAGAGGAAAGGCATACCCATCATAAATAGAAAAGGCAAATGATGAGGTCCAAGCAGAAAACCACAGAGCAGAGCTCAAGTAGGAATATAGGAAAAAACTGAATGAAGCCTAATCCCATTTCTGAAGGTGAGAAAGGGCTGCACAAGCCTGTCCTCCACCACAATCTTTGTAGCTGTATTAATCCCTGACAAAATATCGTCATTATCAATTTACTATTGTGGCCAAAGAATCTTGGTAGCAGAAAAAGAGGCTGACCTTCATATTCTTTTGTTTTACTTTCTGCTCCCTCTCCCTTAGCCTAGCAAGGTGCTCCAGGTATTCCCTGTGGAGAAAGATGGGAACTGGAAACTATTCCTTATAATGTAAGAAATGTTGCAATTTCAAAACCAGAAATAATTTCTGATAAAAACTGTGACTATATCTTTCAGTAATCAGGGTGCTTCTCACAAAGACTAAGAATTTCAAGGCATAGGTGTTAGGGACTAGACCTAGAAGGATGCAACACTTTGGACATAATTTTACTCCTCTAGAGGAGAAATAACTACATAGAAATTCCTCTGTATTGCATGTGCTGGCCATGGTTCAAACCAAAACCTAGTAGCAATAAATAAGATCTTGCATGCTAGCTCCAATCCTTGCTATGTAGCCCATGCAAAATTAATTGGCATAGGTTTAAGTAAACCACATTAACAGGCATAATATAGTTTAGCTCTGTTTCACCAGAGAAATTATTTACTATTCCATGCAGACTCACCAGCTTTCAAACTACACATCTTATGTATTTTACACAGAGATGGTTGTACTAAAAACACAGGTTGGGATACGGTTTCCTATCAAGGGAAGTAATCGTTACCATTGCAGCTTTGCTGTACCTAATGATAAGATAGAAATACCTCTTTTTCAGTACCTTTGAGACAGCCTCCTGGAATCTACCCAAAATTGTTCTGTGATAATTTCCAGAGATTAATTCTCCCATGGAAAATATTTACAGGCATCAAATGGAAAGTCTCAGAAGGAAATTTAAAAAAAAAAAATTAATAGTCTGCCATTTTATTTCAGCTATACATCATTTTCATCCAACATTTTTTCCTCTTCATTTTTTTTCTTTCCCTTTCATTCTCATGTTGCATTACATTTTCACAAGCAAAAAAAAAGGAGGGCACTGAGGAATGCTAACAGAATATCTAAAGTGTATCTCTCATGTCTTTCGTATGGTGATTTTTCTACACATTTTTGCTTGCTTAGTTGGCACCTAGTTCAAGACACACAACAAGACCAAGAGTCAATAAAACCAATGTATTCCAGTTGAGATAGACAAAAAAGGGAGAAAAAACTGACACAGTGCTATCTCTCTTCATGTGTGGAGACCTTAAGGGTAGCAGCTGGCACCAAGGTCAAGTGTAGACCACGGAGCAGCTTCTAGGAAGAAGGGAAGACTGTCAAATGTTATCCTTACTGTGTACACTTCACTTGACCGAATACCAACATCTGACAGCCTGCCATACTTCTTGAATCATAGAATGGTCTGGGTTGGAAGGGACCCCAAGGATCATAGAGTTCCAACCCCCCTGCCATAGACAGGGCCACCAACCTACAATCCTGGATCTACACAAGGTTGCCCAGGGCCCCATCCAACCTGGCCTTGAACACCTTCAGGGACAGGGCAACCACCACCTCTCTGGGCAGCCTTCTCCAGCACTTCACCACTCTCTGTAAAAAACTTCCCCCTAATATCTAATCTAAACCTTCCTTCCTTTAGTTTTAATCCATTGTCTACCCTTTTAAAAAGTTGATTCCCCTCCTGTATGTATGCTCCTTTCAGGTACTGAAAGGCTGCAATGAGGTCCCCCAGCAGCCCACACCATACACAAGAGAATAAAAATAAGAAGGTGGAAAAATACTGACAACTTCCAAATTTCTAGTATTTCAAGAGTATTATTTGTCATGCCCAGAAATGTTTCCTCCAGCATAAGTGCTTGTTGAATACCAGGAAGAGTTTAAAATCTCAATCACGTGTAAATTTCGAGTGGTTAAGAACCCAGTGCCACCAGGAAACTATTTCAATTATCTTCTAGGATTTACTGTTCCCACAGCTGAGCCCAAGAAAGAGAAGTAACATGTGTTTCTCATGTCCTCTGGTGCAAAGTCAGCAGGCAGAGCGCGAACACATTTTTTAAATGGCCGAAAATAAGCATGGATCACTTTGCTTAGTAGAGGAGCATCCATACGGGACATTTCATTGGCTCTTTTGAGGAGGCTGAAATCTTCATCAAAGTGTGAGAACAGCCATCATCAGAGCCAAATTTTCCATATGTTCTCACAAACCCTTTTTCTCACAACCTTGGTTTTGCTCGTGTACTAAGACCATGAAGGGATGATTAAGTGTGGCTGAGCTACACAGCAGCTGATGACATCTTTATCACTCCAAACAAAAAACCAGAACAGCCAAGCCATCTGTGTTTCTGTGCTTGTGTTTAAGATTTTTCAAACACATTACAGAAAAATATAATAAATTATACATTGATTTTTTTTTCTCTAGATAAGCCTGTCTATATATGTGTAAGCAAAATAGCACTCCTTAGTGGCTCACATATGCCCACAATGGGCACAAATCAATGTATAATTTATTATACTTCTATTTGCAATTCGATATTTGTGCTTTGAACTCTTGCAGTTGGTGAGTCTGCACAAGATAATTAAAGACATGAATATGTAACAGCTTTCCTCAGGAATGAATTTTTTCCTACCCAGAAATAATTTCTGTAAAGGCTTGTTCAGTTATTCATGTGTTATGGAAAGCTGAGCAGGAAATGAATGAAACAAAGTAAAAATGTAGAAATGTATTGTATTTTTATTTCTCCCCTCCCCCCCCATTTTATTCCATGGAATCTGAACTGTGGAATCACTACTGGCCTGGAGGGCTGGAACAGTTCCCAGAGAAGGTGCAATTCGATGGCCTCCTGCGCCTTGTAGAAGATCCAAGTTTGCATTCCACCGGTATCTTAGGGTCCTTAGAGCAAAGTTTTGAAAGTACAAGTGTCTTAAGACACTTTATCACTTCTTAATCACAAGTGTCTTAACAGGAGAGAAATGATATTGTCCCTGGGCTTGGTAGCTGTTCCTAAGTCAGACACAAAATTCAGGTGCAGAAAAAATAACCACAACCAGCACAGGGCCTCAGTTTCATGTAAAGGGTATTGAAAAGGAATCAGAAGATGGGCTGGCTTCAAGGTCAAGCAGGGTTTCTCCAGTGGCTTCCTCCCACGGTAAATACACACAGTCTTCTTCAAACTTCAGATGGTCAAAGCAACTAAACAGCTATGGGAGGGAGACCTTGGTACTTTGAGAGACAAAGCTCAGACTGAAGCAAGATGTGTACATGCACACACCCTTAGATTGCTACTCACTTGTCCATGTTCATATGTGACTACATGCACAATTCTGTGGTGGTAACTTACACCTACAGATGAGATTTTAAAATAATTAATCTGGCTAAAAGCAGTCTAAGATTGAGAATTTATTTAACAACTGAAATGCTAAAAGTAAGCTAAAATATTAGGTAAGCAAACTGCATCAAAAGCCAAAACACTGTGCTCTGACTGCTTTCTTCCTAGTACTTTCAATACCTGATCCAGTTCTGCCTTGAAAATAAGTTGGAAAATATGCAATAATATCATAATACACTTCCTGACTGAAGAGACTGTGAAAAATTAATCTCTGCACTATGTCCTTAAAGGGGAACATAATTCTTTTCATCTGTGGTTTACCATTACTTGAAGTTCTTCTAAGTTAAGGAAAGACATTATTTATTTATTAGCATCTATTTATTTATTTATTAATTACAGAATAAACCCACATTTAATTCATTCTGTTTGTCAGATAGCATCATGGAAAAATAACTGATAAAATGCAGCACATTGATGCAAGAAGACTGCCCAGCTCAGAGATTTACCACCAGCTGCTCAAGAGTATGCTCCAGATCAGTTCAGGAAAAAGTGACTTAGAGAAGTGAGAAATTAGAAAATATTTTTAAAATCTTCCAGGCTTATGTAGAAACCTTGCAAATCTCTCTTGAACCTTTTTTTATTTCCAAATTGGTATGAATTCAAGTTAAGTCAGAGAAACAAACAAACAAACCCAAATTAAGAAATGAACACAAGATGGTTTCAAGCCACTTCCAAACCACATCCTGTTACAGTACTATCTAAAGGGCTTGCAGAAGCCACTGGTAAAGCTCTACTGGCTTCAAATCAGAAACACTAGTGTCTGTAGGCAACTACTCAACTGGAGCAGAATAGCTTGAGACATACTGGGTTCCATGGACAAGAAGGCTGGTCCTCATCAAGAAATTCTTATTTGAATCTTTGATGTTTCCTTGCTATTTCCCTTCAGAAACTTACACTTTTGCTGTGCTGCTTGCTTTTTTTTTTTTGTGTGTGTGTGTGTGTGTTCTTCCATCTTCATAAAAATTCATGGGTTTTTCCGACAGAATGGTTGAGCTCCACTGCAGTTTCATGTAGTTTTAGTTTATACAAACCCTGCTACAATGAGGTCCAAGTCTTGCCTAGGCCCTCTGACTACAGTGCAGAGTAATTAATTTACAACTATAACTAGTAATTGAAAATATCAGTGGCTTTTTATAGCAAGAGCCAATGCAGTGTAAGGAACCAACTGTTGTCACATGTCCTATGTCTATGCATGGCATATTCATGTCTGCTGTATGCATGAAAAAATCAAAGCAGTGAATTTGGTGAGCCCAACTCTCCTCTCTGAATTACTTTTCTATTGGCATTTACTGCCATTATATAAGTTTGGGGAAATTATAATAAAAAAATGACACCTGACATTTTTCACCTGATTTACGTTAGGAAACACAGCAATGTAGACTATTCAGAACAACCTGAAACCAGAAAGGATTCTCCTTGGGAAAATCTTGAAGACATTCAAGAAGGTAGAGTTCTATTATCCTGAACTAAGTCTCTGAACAAACTAGTTTGAGCTGGCCTGTGATACAAAACACACATGAACCACAAACAGCAACAAAAAGCAAGTGTCAAACTCCTCAGGAGGACCGTAAGGAATGTGACTGCAAACCCTAAGAAAAAGGACTGGGTAGCAGTAAATAAAAGAGCAAAAGCAGCATGGTTAAACTTTAATTATATTTGGCTCCCTCAAAACAGATGCTTGCAGACAGATTTCTGTTTCACCCACTAATGACTGTCATACACAATCATGTCACTGATTTCAGAGGGCTGCAGGGTTTATACGCTCGCAGGCAAAACTGACAAGACACAACTAAAGAATATTCACAAAATCCAACACCCTGCTTTGTCCAACAAGGATATTCAGATACTGCAATGGAGATCAGAGACCCAGAATGTGCCACGCCATTTCAGGAAGAGGAATAATCATCAGACTGCTGGTGCCATTTATAGCTTCTGCAAGTAAAAGCAATGGCCCTCTGGTCTGGGTTTCTGGATCATCACATACTGCTGAAAGGGCAACAGGAGGCAGTGGTATGAGAAGATGGACACAGAGAGGCGGGGAGGGGGGGCAGAAGAAAATATGTGTGTCACAAATCTGTGCAGGGGTAGGTGATCTGTTGGGAACTCATATATGCCTTGTGTACTTCACACTGGCCCAGAGTAAGCCCCCTCCCAAGAACTGTAAGAGTCTTTCTCGTTACTTCAGATATGAGCCCCATAAGGTTTTGCAATGGGCCTCGGTCAGCTTCAACGTTCTGCGGTAAGATCTAGAAAGGACAAGATGGGAAATGAATACTCATTCTTTAGGCTGATTTCATGTTTCTCAAGCTCGGGTCTTCCCAGCTCAGATGAGAGCACATCAAAATGGAGCTTGAGTCTGGAGTTATGCAGCACTGCCGTCACAAACATTGTTTCATCCGATTTTATCAAGAGCATAATGTTTTTCTTACAGCTTAAGCAGGGAAGGAAGAGGAAACAGCAAATGAAATCTGCCTCTCACCCTCACTTCTCAGAGAGGACAGAGCCTTGGTGTGAAAAAAGGGACTAGCACACTGACCTCCATGTACACATAAGGATCACGATCAATGTTAAACATGTTCTTCAAATTCCAAGTAGGGATCCCAGGCAATGTACTCCATGCTCACATTTTCCTTCCCACAAAGCACTAAACTACCCCTAGCACTGGCAGGACAAAAACAATGCCACCATCTTCAAGGTGAGAGTAGAGCCTGGAGTTTGCACACCAGCCTCAGAGACAGATGGGCTGTTCACCATCCAGCCCAAGCCATAGTAAAGTTTAGCTTCCACTTCTATCCTTCCATTAGGACCTATTTCTTCCTGAAGTCCCACCATGGAGGCACCACTTGTGTCCCCATAGAGGGAAAGTGCTTGCTCTTTGAGAAGCTACAGAAAAGCTGAATTTCTGTTTGAAAAACTTGTTTCAAATTTTGTCCACAGCCAGCCATATGTCTTCTAAACGTGACTATGACCCAACCTTTCTGTTTCAAGTTCCTTACAGGTGTACCATAGGGAAAAAAAAAAAAAAGAAAAAAAGAAGGAATATTAACAATTCATCCAAGTCATGCTGACCTGATAGAGAAAAACTAAGAAAGAGAAATAAAGTTTCTAGAAAGCATTAGAGTGCATGAGTCATTACTGGGGAAGTATCATTGGGTCACATCTGCCTTCAGAATGAACTGTCATCTTTCAATGAAAAGAACAGTACATCTAGTGCCAAGAAAAATCCTTACCTATTCCTTGGAACCAAGCCATGGCTCCAATTGATCTGGGCCTATGAAGGCTCCAAACAGGATGGGCTTTTAGCACTAATCTGGTCACATGAAGAAAACAGCAGCAAAACCAGCCAGTCAGGATTTGTTTCAGAAGAGCTTTGTTACAAATCTGGTTATTCACAGAGTGAAGCAGGAGGAAAAAAGTGGAACTAATTTTCTGCACAGACCTTAATCCTTCCCTCTGATTCATATGCTAAGTTCCTTCTTGCCTTATCTTGTCTGCTTTAAGTTATTCAGGGTTTTCTGCACTTGTACATGATCACAAGATCAGTGGATCATCTCTGAAAATCCTCCAGATCAAGGATTACCAGTGTTCAGCTCACCTCTACCTCCAAAACTGACTTGATCTGTAACAAACTAATAATATTCTGAAGTTCATTTTTAATTGCTCTTGTCTATAGATTATGTTTCAGCAGTTCTAATGAACCAGTGGCTTCACCACACTAAACAGACTCAAAATGTAGCAGCCTGTTTTCCTGCTTCTCTCAGAAGAGGCTCTTCCTTCACATCAGTGTCCTGGTTTCAGCAGGGATAGCTAATTTTCATTCTAGTAGCCAGTGGAATGCCATGTTTAGGAATTAGGATGAGAGCAGTGCTGATAACACATTGATGTTTTAATTGTTGCCAAGCAGCCAAGGACTTTTCAGATGTTCATACTGCCCTGCAAACGAGAAGGCTGGGGTGGTGTCCCTGGGGGACACAGCCAGGACAGGTGACCCAAAACGGCCAAAGAAGGTATTCCATGCCAATTTCATCATGCTCAGCATGAAAGGGGGGCTGGTGAGGGGAGAAGTGCTCCAGGACACACAGTTTTTGGGGATGGTCCGTTTTCAGGATGGCTCTGAACTGTACAGTCTGAGTTGTGCGGTTCGGTGAGAAACTGCATTGTATCACCAGTCTTGTATATTTGCTGTAAAGTCCTGTTATTGTTATATCTCTTTTTTTCTGCTGTCCCAGTAAACTATGCTTATCCCAACCCATGAGGTTTAGGTATTGTTTTGTTTCTTTTTCCTCCCCTTTCCCCTCCCCTATTTCCTCCCACACACCCTCATAGAGAGCAAGCGGCTGTGTGGTGCTCAGCTCTCAGCTGGGGCAGAACCATGACAGTCCGCCAAAGGCTGATGTTGAACACATTTCACCAAGAAGCTAAAATACGAGGGCATGCTCATTCTGCTCATCAGAAAACACCATATACAGGCTACAGCAAGGGAAAGGTCCTTATTATAAAAGGCAATCATCTCATGTCAATTCTCCACACCGTTATCTTCCCTTGCTGTTAAACTAGAGGAAAAAAAACAACCCAGCCATTCCCTACATTCTGTGCCAGAACAAACAACCTTATGATTAATCAGTGAAGATCAGCAGGCATAACTTACATCCCTCAAGTTATTCAGGTTGGGTGTGGTGAAAAAAAAACCAAACTGAGGAACCATAGCAAAGATTATTTGCACATCAGTCACATTTCACCTTGTATACTTTCTTCCATCTCCCATCTCACTCCCTGCTCCCTTTACACTTCTATCTGCCCCTATTTTTTTCATTCAGCTTTATTCCCCTCTTACTGCTCCAATTCACCTACTTAATACCTGTTCTGCCTTTGATCCATCTCAGTTACTTAAACCACTAGTGATTTTGGTCAAAGGCTGCCTGGCATTCTGGTGCTGAAACATGCACAGTGGTTCCTTGTTATGACAGTAGAAAAAAGCAAGATAAAGCACCATCAGCATTTGCCAACTGTACTTGGGCTTCTAGAGACAAAACAAGATGAACCCAGTATGCACTGAAAACCTTAAAATATTATCTCATGTATATTATTTTCACTTTAGGCCTTCGTTAAAGCCTGTAATTTAGATGATGACATGTTTCTTTCCTTTGCAGAAATGCAAACGAGATATTTTGCGCATGAGAAGTTTGACACTGGGGGAGTGAATTATAGGGATATTGATGTACTCTACTTTCTCAAAAGGTTACTGTGATCTTCTGTTGATTAAGAGGCATGATGTTACCAAGATAAATGTTTCTGTTGTTATTAACAACGTATCTCAGTGAAAAATTAAATATTTTTACACAAACTGCTGAATAACATAAGGAAAGGATACTTGACATGTCAGAGCAGGTCTATGACCTTAAAGATGCTGCATGGAAGCACAGTATAAATGCAAATTCTTGGCTTGTGCAATACTGATGGTCTCATCTTCACAGCTCAGAAATTAATAATCACGAAAGGCACATTTAAGAAAGTCTCTCCCAGGTGATACCCTTTGCATCTGCCGGTCATTTTGTTCTGTCAAGTGAAAAAGGTATGAAGGAAGAGAAGACAAAATGCACTTTTTTAATTAAAAAATGAAATCTTATTTCACAATAACTAAAAAAATTAACTGTTATTTCAGATTAATTACATCTGCCTCTTTTTGGCATACAGACACTGAAAGTGAAAAGAAATTATATAAACCAGACAAGTGCTAATGACACAAACCACTCCAAGTATATCTGATAGGCATGTAACACAGAAACACTGACTTCAGTTCAAGGCAACAGACACCTCTTTCTAGAGACCCTCATGCATATCCCACATGGGAACTTTCTACCCTCTCCAAACACACACAGCCAGCAAAGACATGCAATTCCTGTCCTCAGGAATTTGTTGAAAACATGCCAGACAACCTCAGCTTTCACCTAGTCAACTGCAAACTCTACAGATGTGGAGAAAAAGATAAAATAACTTGGAAACCATGCTCAGTGGGTTGAATGTTCCAATACCTGTGATTAGAAAATGTTTCATTACTCTGACTCTAGAGACTAATAATTCCAGTTAAATAAAAGGATCCTATGGGAAATATGAAGATAAATAAAAGGGTCTTGATCAAAACACAAGAATAAAGGGATAACAGAGGGCAAAGATGTCTACGAGACAGAACCACAGCCAGAAGATTACAAACACCAGCAGTCCGGCACTGCAATGTATTTTGCTAACTTTAAAAAAGTATGGTTTTCAGAAGGTATTCTGGGAATAAACAATAAAGCAGTATTACTGTGTGTGAGAAACTACATCTACGGTTGAGGGGATATAAGGGAAAAGGCATCTCTGAAATCCTAAAAAGCAGATAATGAAAGAGGTCATTGTAGGCCAGCTAAAATTAGGAAGTGAGATTTTGAAAGGAAATACAAAATGATGGATGAGATGGTTGGCACAAGGCTTTATTTGTGATGTAAATGGTCCTCATTTGAAAGCAAGAAACTAACTGAGACAGACAAGGGAGAGGCTAGACAGCAAGAAAAAAAATCCCAATACTTTGGTTCTTTGGTTAATCATTTCAGGTTTCCAAATCTTCACAGCACTGCCAGTTTGCTGTGCATCCAGCTGAAGAGCAGAGTACTCTTCAGTCACTCATTTTCTCAGCTTGTATTTTTGACTCCACGGGTCCATATAAGGCTAATTTGCCTTTTGCTGCTGCTGCTGCTGAGCAGTTTGTGGGCACTGCAATCACATTTGCATCTGTTTGTGATTCCTGTGTATTTTTTTCCCAAAGTACTGCAGGCACACGACAATTTGAAGACATGCACTGCTTTCCATCGTACATACATCATTCAGGCATGTGTTTATTCCCACCAACGCTTTACAGCTGCCCTCAGCATTGAGAGCTACACACACACACACACACACGTGGACTTTAGGGGTCCCCTGAAGAACACATGGAAGCGATTGCATCACCATCACCCTTTCACCTGGCATCCCTTTTTGCTCTGCTGATAGAGACCCTCGTCCGGCAGACAAGGACAGCTGTGCTGGTGGGCAGCAGCAGATGGAGAGAAGAGCAGTGCCATCCTCCACCCACGCCTCCTTCCCCAGTTGCTCTGCAGCACTCAAGGGCCACTGCTCTGCCCGAGACATGCAAACAGGGAGCCGTCTGCTCCTGCATACTGGTGATAGAGGCAGGGTTAGCCCTGTCCTTATGGGGCAGTGAGGTCAGGCAGCATCCTGTCGCTGCGAGGCTTTCCCAGGAAGGAAAGCGTGCGCGGGCTCCCACTGGTAGGCATCAGGTTTACATGATGTGAATGCACATATGCCCTTACTGCTGTTTTGCCTCATTTCTTTTAACAGCAATTGTTCCCATCAACCTGCCTCTTTGCAAATTTGTCACATTTTCAAAAAAAAAACCAGATTTGGAGGCTATCTAGTTGCTTCTGTGAAGTAGATGTAAAAAAACCCAAACACCAAAACATCAAATTCTGGAGGAGTCAGGGTTTTCCTGGCAGTTCCACAACATAAATACAGTACCACGTTCGGGCGGCACAGCCCACAGTTGAATCTGTACCTATAAAAATAAATGTAGCCCAGTTTGTGTATGAAATGAATGCTCCTACAGCAAAAACAGTAGCACATTTGAAAGATGAATGGGAGTTGTGCTGCTGGCAGCACTGGAAGCAAGTCTGCTTTATAATTATTCAGAAAAAAAGAGGGGGAAAACATAAGTGGGAAGAAAAAGCTCCAATCCAGGGAAATGTACAGCTCTGTTAATGATGAACCAGTGGGAAGCATACCAGGAGGTACCACATCCATGCTCAGGATCCTACGTAGGACAATGCTTTTAAGCTCCTGAATAAATGCATCCCTTAGCAGTTCTAAGAGACAACGCCCAACTTATTTGGTTATTAGTCGAGGAGGTGTGCGGGAAAAGAACTGTACTGGCACACAAACAGAGGGTCAAATGGCAGCAGAGATACTCAAGCACTGCTGTTATGACTTAGGAATTAGGTGCAAGGCTGTATCAGCGTGTTAAGGAAAAGTGGCAGCAGCAGGGATGAAGGAAACAAGTGTAAGGTGTTTCACCCTGGATCTAAAGTCACATCCCTGAAAATGTCATCCATGTTGAGTTTCTAAGTACATGAAATCATACTGTTTCCCACATACATGAGAAAAAGACCTATAAGTGACATCCTAAGGGAGTCCCAGTTAGGAACACTGCCTGCAGGTCAACCTGATTAGAAAACTCCTTTGTAGCAGTCACTGTACCGGAGTACATCTCCAAGAGCCAGCTGCTAAGAGACAATTACTAACGATCAGGCAGTGTAATCAAACCTCTATGCTCAAGGGATGATTGCTTTCATCTACAAGACAAAAACACTGCTCCTGCCATGAGATATTTGTTTTGTGTGATCCCCTCTGTAGCTTGGAGGAGGAGGAAGAAAGCAGAGGCACAGTATTTGGGCACATAGATAGTATAGTCTGTTTCGCTTCATATCTCTGCTTTCTTCCTCCTGCTGTCTGGGATTGTCCCGCTTCAGTCATCAAAACAAACCACAAGTTTTCATTCAGTCAAACTTTTCTGACTTACTGGTTTTTTTACAAATGGTGCAGTGTCAGTCGTTGTTTGACTTTAGTAAAGATTTAGTGAGTAAACACAACCACTTTCATGCCCACATTTATGGGGATGCAATGCTGGAAAGATACAAGCTTGAGCATTTGTTTCTTGACTATCAAAGAGAAAATGTTTATATTTTCAGGTTTTTTTCTCCTGTGTTTTCAAACAAAACAGGAAAGCAATCTATAATTGTTATTCCTTTAAACATTTGCTCAGTTATGAATTCACTTAGCCTTTTTTACAGTAAATATCACTTGCCTACATGTGAGGTAATTACTCATTGCTGCAGAGTTGGTAATAAAATCAGGGAATAAAATGACAGCAGCAAAGAAGAATGGGTATGTTCCTGCATTTGGAGTGCTACACACCATCTTGGTACAACATCACTCATAGGAGAAACATGCTTTCACTGGGCAAGGATGTGGCCTTTACCTTAGCTCTTACAGTAAATTAACAGAAACAGAGGGAAACCCTCAGGTCAAGCACTAGGCTGGCAAACTACACAGAAAGTGCTGACAAAGCTATTTTACATGTGGGTTGGTATTTTTCAAGTGACTGATTTTAAAAATAAATTGCTAACCATGCAGCTGCATGAATACCGTGTTTGTTTACTCTCACATCAGTGACTGAGAAGCTGTAAATAGGTGTGACAGCTGCAGCGTCTCCTCTGTTGTCACGGCTCTGCTCCTCCTGCCAGACAGGCAGGGAATGGGATGGCTACTAGGACTGACAGGAGCATGGCATGATCCTCAGGGAAAGAGTTATACATGTGCTGTATTACTCTTAAACCCATGCTGCAGTTTCTGTCATAATTAGCACTCAGAGATGCTGCTTATTTTTGGGAAAGGGCACACCCCACTCAGCGTCTGGTTGGGCTTTAATGAGGTCATGTGGATCTGGTATTCCAAACTTCAGTCAGATCACCTGATAGATTAAAGGACACAACACTATAGTTTAAAAAAAAAAGTATATGAATCTGAGAGTTTGAGACTCATGAATCCAGTACTGGAAGGCAAGGCTGTGAGCTTAAAGCTGCAACTTCATTGACATCCAGAAGAACACAAGAGATGCTCTGACCATTACCTGCTGGGCCACCTGACCGTACACATGTGGCATATGAAGGGTTTGCCGCTTTTCTCTGCCACCCACAGCCTCACTGAGAAAGTGTCAAATTGGGAATCAGTTCTCACTAAGACACTTACTCTCCTCCATGGCATCATGGGGAAGTCCTGCCTACCTCTCTGCAGCCTTTATTTGCAGATGAAACTTTACATTCTTTTAAGTTTTTAAGTTTATGAGAACAAAGAATATGCTAGAAGTTGAACCAGTGAGTCACTGCTGTATGTAGCAGTCGGACAACAACCCTGAAGTACAGCAGTAGCCTGGAGCCACCCATAGGCAACAGACACAGGCAAATCATCTCGGGTTGCCACCCCAGGCACGCAAGCCCATGCTGGCCCAGCTCGCATTTTCAGCAGCTTGCACTTACGGTCCCTCTTCTCCCTGGTCATGCCACGATCCTGTAGGCATCACAGATGATCGCAGTGTTTGGGTGCAAGGTCTCAGTCGTGTCTCAGCAAAATTCACAGTATATACTTGACCACTGCTTATATTGTAGGCTACCAGAGATCTCTAGAATGAGTATGGAGATGCACTCAGACACTAAAAAGGGTATCATGGATGCAGTGGAATACACTTGAATTGCCCTCATGGCCTATGTGCTATACAATGTATGGAATAAACTACTTTTTAATTGAAAAAGCTAACACAAAAAAAGCTATTTAATCTGTTTGTACCAATGAAATTATACTCTTGTTTAGGCGAGGCTAAACTTATAGCATAAAACTATGTGATTAGTTTTCTAATGGCAAACATCAGGTAGCAAGACAAGATCAACTTCCATTTCAAAAGACACCCTCCTAATTCCAGTTATACTCCTCTATAATCGAATTTATGATTTTTTAATAATTATTGGGTTTGCGATTTCCAAAGCCAACAGTTTTAGAGATAATGAACTGGCTCCTAGGAGCTGGCCAGCACTCTACATCATTTCAGTTCATGCCATGCTGCATGCTCGAGGAAGACATCAGAGTCTGGCCAAAGCTACCTTTGCTATCTGCCTCCCATTCCCCTTCATTTCTTCAGCATTCCCTGTGGCACAAGCAAGTCTTTAAGGAACAGCAAGGAGTTGCTACCATGGCAGAGTAGAGAGCAGCTTACATCAGCATGTTGCCTTCTGCCTTCCTCATGCCCTTCTACTGTGCAGAGCAGAGGTCAGGAGACAGATGTTTTAGAGGCAGGATTGTTTATTTAGTCATCCAAAAGCTCATCTTTAAAGCACCGCTAAGGGTATTAAGTACACTAAAGCAAGAGAGGCACCATGAGAACTACCCATGCTGAAAATTACAGCTGACTGGGTAAAGAAGGTAACATGTGAAACTAAAAAGCATGGTTGTAAGAGAAGTCAGGAGGTGCTTACCTCTTCTCACACTTCATAAGATTACAAGAGAAATGAGACACAAAACTACCTTGGAGAACAAGGGAGAGGCAGCACAGCAATTCAATTTCTTCTGCTTCTGTTTCATGTCTGTGAGAAATGCCAGAGAATGTACCAGGAGAATAAAACATCTGCCACCCTGACAACAAATCAGCGTAGGATTTCACCGCCTTGCCCATCTGCACAGTTTCACAGCATGCTCAATCAGATGGTTCACAGACCAACAGGAATGAACCATTTCACAGCCTGGATCCTATTACAGAACAACCATTTGCCAAGCCTTAATGCTAATAACCACATATTTGATAAAGTTTTCCTCCAGATCAGTGGGGGGATCTCCTCTCCCTGAATAAATATTTACTCTTTGTGTCTCATCTTCCCAATCTAAGCTTAAATCTTTGTGGGATTTGGACTTGAGCTGGTGAAATTACAGCATCTGAAATAATTTACAAAAGGTAAGGATCATGGATGTGAGAGAAATAGAAGCAAGATACAAAAAAAATTACAGCAGGCCTGAATTATACATGTATATAAAATGTTTCCTTCCACAAGAAAAGGTGGGAGAAAATCCCTGAGCAGAGTTCAGGAAAATTTACAAGGAGGAGAAGACAGAGAGAGGAAAGGAGCAATCTAATTTATTCCAAGGGGACATCACTTTTAAGTAACAGCTATTACAATACCTCAAAATGTTTTGCCACTTATTGCAGACTATCAAAGTACTGAAACGTATACTTCATTTAAACAGAGGAATAGTTCAGAGGAGTACTCACATACTTTAAGCATACACTTAATTGGGGGGGAGGGGGGGCTGAATTTAGTTGTGATCAGGGGCTCCAAGTCCTTGGGTTCAGCTGCACTCTCAGAAATATTTCAAGTTTTCCATTTCAACATTTTTGCTTCCTCTTCAGTTTTTCTCTCTGCAATATATATATATGTATATATATATATACACAACTGCACACCTCTACACATCAGCCAAAGAGACAACTCTGTTATTTCTCCTTCCATGCAGGGACTCTGTGGGGTCGGTAGCTTTTATCAGTCCCAGAATCTAACACATCTCAATGCTCAGCACATCTTCCCAAGTTTTGCAAATGTTCATCCAGTTGATTTGGCAGAAAAAAGAGTCACAGTGGAAGCTGATGGAAGTTTGTTTTTGTTTTAGTCATGCATGTCTTGTTCCTAGACTGCTCCCCTCTCCTAACATTTGGAAGGCTTACAAGCAAAATTGCAACAAACAAAACCATCTGAGGTCAAAAGCTATCATTTTAATAAAAACAAAAAAATACAAAAAACTCCAAAAACACCCTCCTCACCACACCTCACACACATCCCCACCCCACCCCCCATTTCTAAACTGGAGATAATAATTCTGCAAAGCAAACAGAATTGACCCCATATCCAACAGCCTACTGCAAAGCAGCACTGAGCTTTTCTGAAGCAACCGCAACATGAATGTTTTCTAATTAGCTGTTGCTTGGCAGGTTTTGGTTCTGGCAGCTACCACAAGTGTGAAATTCAGCTTTCAGAACAGAAAGACTAAAGAGGCAACCTCGCAGTGCGTGCCATTTCAAACTGCTGGTGCTGTGAGACAAACCTGAAAGCATGGCGTGGGTGTGCGAGCCAGCGAGAGAAAGGGTGGGCAGCGCCTGCTGCTAACAGCATCAGTTCTGGCTGCCATGTACACGCCGCATGGTTGTATTTGCAGGCAGACACCATACACCCCGTGTTGCCCCTGTAATCCTTCCAAAGCTGCAGAGAGTATATTTAATGTGTCCAGTGCTCCTGGTCTTGTCATCACAGCTGGCTGTGGGTTTTTCTCCCATTCAGTGCTCAATGTAGGAACAGATAATGTCCACTGCAGCACCAGAGACAATAGGACAGCAGACCCTGGACGCTCAACTCAGCACCTTCAAAATAGATGGTATAGAGTTCACACACTTCATTCTGACCCTTTTTGTACCCAAGCACTAATAATTTTCATATACAATGTCAGGATCAAGTTTGCCAAAGGCTTCCACCGCATTTATCCTCCTGCTACTCGACAGAAATGGAGCAACTCCTGACATATCCACTGGCACAAGATGTAGGTCAAGCCACCAATGGGTGACACAACACTCATCAGCTCACAATTTTCAAGGACCTTCTTTTCACTCTTGGGTACATGCCCACTTAAAACAACAACAGTGAACCGTCACTGATTCAAAATACACCTTTAAAAATCCAACACTGCTGTGAACAGTGGAAAGGGCTAACAGTAATCTCACTCAGGATAGGACACTCATCAAACCAAGCTGCCTGCTGAAATGGCCTCACTGGCTGAGGCAGGCAATGTGATACATGACAGGAAATACCTTCAAGGAAAATAAGTCCCCACAGACAGATGTAGCAAGCTAACAGAGCTGGTCACTGCTGCATTTATTTGGGTTGCTGTTCTAATTTTGTGATTTCCACATCATTGCACTTCATTTGAATGTTCTACTATTTTCTTTGATCAATGATTTCATTTGGTGCTTTACCAAGGGTGACCAAAGCATCATGCTCTTTTACTAAATCCCATGCAGCCCTTTGAATCATTTGAAGTATTTTGGCTTTTGCCTGATATGGGATTATGTTTAGTAAGATGGTGAAACTAGCTTCTAAACGTCCAGCATCTATCCCATTTCCAACAAAACTTAAACCAGAATGTCCATCCACTACTTGCAGCTCAACAATGACTTGAAAAATTCAGCCTAGATTAGCCTAAAGCAAGTTTTAAAAAAAATAAATAGATCTATGACCAGCCTAAATTTTCTAACCTATGGATTCCAAGGGCCCAAGGCCATTGGGCTACCCAGTTGCTACCCAGAAATTCGCCTCTCATAAAGTCTGCCAAGTGCAGCATGTGACAGGGTTGGGCTCTTTCTGCTAAAGAAACAGCAGACACCTGAACAAGCAAGGTGTTTAGCAAGAACGTAGTGCTGCTTCAGTCTTCATTCCTCTTACCGGCCAACTGTAGTGATTTTCTGTGCACCACAGGAGCCCAGCTGTTGCTGCCATCAGCGATGCTGTGAAAGGCTCCTGCTTTATCTTTCTAATGCATTCGAATGTGTCCATTTGCAGTCACCTTACAAACCTCCTCTCCGCATTCAACAAAGATGGAAATAATGTGAGATCTGCTTGCTTTGTGAACTGTTTAGCCTATATCTGCTGAAAATCATGTCCTTCACTAAAGCCTTTTTTAAAAGCACATCACAGAATTAGTCTCACAGTTAATGAGCACATGAAACACAAAGAAATTATTTCCAGTGTCTTCTAACCCTCCCTGTGCAAAGGTGCACATAGCTAGACTGCACAAATACATACATCATATGATGCATATTCTACTCTTCCTTCCCTACTACCCTTCACACCTTCCTAACATTCAGCAGCTCCCGTGACAAACTGGTCATGCTGTTAATTGATGGAAATACAATCACTCCAAAAGACATAGTCTCAGCCTTCCCTGGATTAAATGACCATTAGCAGGTTTCCTCTTGCTCTTTGAGGTGTTTTTCCCATGAATTAGGAAATCAAAGCATTCTCACCCCATCTGTGCCAGGCTTTGGAATATTTCATTTTAAGCAAGGGGACAGTAGTGCTGATATTATTGGAACAATCTACACATGCTCCAAATGCACTAAGTGCTTAAGTGTTTTGCTGGATTGGAAACACTGTTTTAAGCATCTTTGACAGCAATTACCAGCACAATCCTGGAACAACAGCCTCCTACAAAGTGCAGTATCAACACTTTACAAAAACAGTATGCCCAAATCTCACCAGAATTTTCCAAAGCTTCGTTGTACAGAAATTTCTGCTAAAGAGACTTGGAAATGCAGACCGCCCTGTTACTGCAGTGGTAAGAAAGGTCCTGGGATTTCTCATGTGTCCCTGTTCCCCCCTCAAAAAAAAAAAAAAAAAAAAAATTCTAATGAAATTGCACAAAGCAGCTAGCAAAAAGACATCCCCAGAAAATTACTCTCACCTCTGCTTCTAGCAATATCCTGGGTGAGGACACCACTGATTTCTGCGCACAGAACTGGATTTCTGCAACATCTGGATTACACAGCTGGTCCCTCTGGCTGTGCCGTGCCACAGTGAGGCATCAGAACTTAAGCTTGTACTTTGAGCATATGACACATCCTCAGTTAAACTCAGATCTGCTCTTTCAGCTTCTTGATGCTTTGATTCTACTTATTATAGGAATCAGAGGATGCCAGAGAAAACTATTTTAACTTCTGGAAGGAAGCAGAGTTGGTAGAGAAGTGGCCAGTGCCCTATAAAAGCTGTACATAAGCGAACACTGAACTGCTCATGTAAGAGAATGCCTAGATCCTCCTAGTCAACAGTATTAATGTTTTATGCTAAGGATCAAAGGCATTTTGTCTTAGGTCTTAGATTATAATCAAGACAGCTATTCAGAAGGAAAGGTTAATGGATCTTTAAATCCTGTTTATCTGTGTGGTTTGGCTTACAGCTTATTTCTTTGCAATCACAATTTAAAAAGAAAAAAAATAAAATAAATTAGTCTTAAGCTTACACCCGCAACGTTAATACTTCCAAGTGACCACCTACTCAGCACTGTCACACATAGATTCTCCAAGGATGAACATGACCAAAAAGCTGGTCTGTCTCTGGAGGCAGGCAATGAATTCAGGTATCTCAGCACATACATGAGTACACAGACACATACACAAGCTCACACTGAACAAGTAGCCTGGATTCTGTTTTGAGCTGGAGGAAATTACCTACCAAACCCATAAATTTAAACCCTCTTATTTTTAATACCTTCTGATTACCTTGCTGTAGAAAGAGCACACAGCTAATAAAGGCTTTGAATCCCTCTTGACCCCGAGTCAGAGAATACATGAAGAACAAGTGGGAAAACAGACGCAAGATTATCCTGCACTCTGGTTCCCCAGTGCTGATATAGCAGAGTACAGCAGATCCTAATTGTGCATCCTCTAGCATCCAGAAATCTCATTAGAAAGGAATTAAAGGATACTGCACCCTTGTCTGGGATTCTCAGGCAACTGTGTGTCCCAAAATGCCAAGCACACCCTCTGCACACATGCCAGTTTTACAACATAGACATGGGAAATCAGCACCTTCTGGAAAACATCAGTATTAAATCAAATGCATCCTAAACAAACCCAGTTTACTGTGTGTATTCCAGTGCTTTCCAAAAGTTCCACAGCTCATATACTATATGTTTAATGTGGAGGCATGGCAGCCTTGGACTTCTTATACTTGTAAGATTATAGGTAGCTACAGATTTTCTTCAACATACACAAAGGACCACTGCCCTGTTTTGGGCAAAGTGACCCAAACTACTGTTGGTGAATGAAAGGTTCAAAGTGACTCGAATGATCTCTGACCATGCCTGAAATCCTAGAAGAGGATTTCATCGCAGAAACAGCAAGGAAAACAGCACAGAAACCCAAGGAAATTTAAATTATCTTTATTACTTAAATGGTTTTGCTTTCTGCACTAGATTCGTTTCATTTGTTTCTCTAGGTCCTGAAGCATGTAATAGCTTTTTTTAAATAAAAAAAAATAATCCTCAACAGTACCATAAAAATTAAAAGTTACAAAAAATCCATCATTAAAACTAAGCACAAAGAGTTCAACTTACTGCATTTCAAATGCAGTAAGAAGTTGTTTACAACGAGCTTTTGAACATGGAAAATCAACGGATAATTTATATGTAAACTATATATGACTAAACCAAAATAAGTCCACAGAAAAGACCTTGCTCCCAAGATTCTCACTAGCTCTTCCCTGTTCTATATGGAAAGAAGAGAAGATAATCTGTCTGACAAACTAATATTGTTTTTCTGTGTGGGGCTCTACCTGCTCATAAAAATATGTCTAGTTACAGAAATCCAATCCTTGTTGGAGGCTCTTTAGCAGACATTGAGCACGTGAGCAATCCAGCCTTTGAACTGTAACAACTGCGCGTGTGCTGTGGGGCTTGAAGCCAATCACAGAGTGTATTGGGGGGTGTGAGCCAATAGGGGCCAGCCGTATGCAGACGGCAGGGGTGGAGCTGTCAGGACACATGGCACGGGTCTATATAAGCTGATGAATGGTTTGAATAATCGGCATTCACCTGATCATATTGATCCCTGAGTGTTTGTCCAGGATCTCCCGCAAATCCTAATTTTTAATATGAAACAAACATTACAGAAATTACTTAAGGAGAAAGTTAAACTGGAAATATAAATCTTGAAAAACATGTAAGGGGCATTATGACTGCCAGTGCTGTACAGATCATATCTATTTGTACCATATTGAAGACCATGACATCATTCTTTTCTTATCTAGCTCCCCAGTTTCTCCCCCTCACCCACACTACATGCCTCTGTTTTTCCAAGTTGAATACACATTTCAGCCCTGCTCCCATTAACCAAGATGCAATTTTTATTGCTACAGGGTTGGGTTTTGTCTATCAGAAATGCTTTAGCCAGTTGTGAAATGGGTATTAATTTTGGTGTGTCAGGAGTAGGGAGGGAAACAGTTCATCACTGGGTGCTCTGAGATCAACCCCCTGACCACAGTTGAAAAACACTGAGTGCTCTTAGCCTGGACCCCAGAGTTCAGCACCCCCCAAAACCAGGCTTTTATGCTGGAAGAAAAAGTCTCAACCTATAAGAAGAGGCTATTTCTGAGGTTACCTAGACTACAAGAGCATTCTGAAATCACTGAACAACACACAGAAATGAACCAGTCATACAGCTCAGCAGTGGCTGAGCATCTTTGGAATAGTATCTTGATAGTGGAGGCTTACTTTAATTAAAATCTGGATTTAAAATGAAAACAAAAAAGGTAGCTTTTAATAGGCTTTGACTAGGTGCAGGTCATGCTTATTAGCACCACTGACCTTAACCGAAATCAATTAGAGCACCCACAGAACAGAGGAACACCCCAGCCTGCACAGCTGACTACTGATGAACACATAGATGCAAAAAGGCCCATCTTAACAATGGATTTAATTATTACAGTCAAAAGCTGTTCCTCATGACATAGCTAATAAATGTACTATAGCTGGTTGCTTAAGCCGGGCATCCAAACCCTCATGCTGCATCTACACAGATTTGTTAGCATTACTGCCTGACAATCTCCTGTTCCACAACAACAGTTTTTATCAGAGAAACGTTATCCTTTCTACAGCATCACATATATCATTTGAGGGGGGATTTAATTTATCTTTCTGCTGGCACATGAAAAGGTTTCAGGGCCTCCAAGGCATAAACCATCACAGACATCTTAAACAGAGAGGGGAGGTGCTGAAGATGAAAGCTGTGCATTGCTGCTATAGTTTTGTATACAGTGTTTCTAGAAAACAGGTTTTCACCTGTCTGAACAGGTGAACAGACAAATATGAGTTACCCAGATTTGCAAATTGTGACCCACTGAACATACCAGCAAGTGCACCAAAACTTTACTTAAAAGATGCTGTTTGCTATTGCATTACCTGGAATGACACTTTCACCCTGTGCACTTTAGAGGATGCCAGATTTTAAGCCTCCATAACATACTGTTGCATTACTGAGGCTGAAAGTGTTAGCTTACACACACCTTCTGTCTCTGCATAAATCAGAAGGGCTGTAAGGTACAGATCATTTAGGATGCCTCACAAGACATCTAGCAAAACTGACAGGTCCACAATGAGCAGTGTTAAGGGCATGATTAGAATAATAGACAAAAGCATCATAGGAATGTTGTGGCTTAGCTAAACCATGACAAGAACATACATGGTGTACAGTATTCTTTAGAAACTAAATTAACTCGAGAGGTAACCATTGCTTTTATGCAATTGACCATTTCAGTTTAGGCATTATCTATTCTGGTATAAAGTAATAATGTACCTGGTATTCGTAAGGTAAAATGCACATCCTATTTTACATCACAAGAATGTTGATAAGTGTGATGGCAGAGCATCTTTTAAAGCAGTTAGGAGCTGGGAGTGCAGGGCAATAATAATTCTCGTCTGCACTCACATACCCCTTATTGAATGTCATCTCAATGGGGTACATCTCCAGACCTGCCAGGACATGTTAAAAAAACCCAACAAAACCCCACAGATTTATGAGGGAACAGAAAGTTGAAGAAAAACAATACCTAAATTAGGGAAGCGACACTCTGGGGGTTAAAGGACACCATGGTAACAGGAGGGGAAAGGGTTGCCCAGTTCAGAAAGAAAGGTACAAGAGGCCTGTGACAAAGGCATGAAAGGTAAGAGTAGCATCTGCTGTACAGTGTGACCTAACAACTGCATTTGTTTCCTTCAGTAGTGGAGGAGCCAAATAAATCCTCTCTTACAGCTCATAAAACATTAATTATGCAAATGCCCCCTGAGGACACCTCCATGTGCCCCATCAAACAGGTGCTGTGAAGACCCAGCAAGCCCCATGCCCTCGCTGAGACAGACACCCAGGAGCCCCAGCTGCCTCCCACCTTCCCCTCCCAGCAGTATCTCACCACCCAAAGGGTTTTGTAGCAGAGACACCTCCAAGGTACTGCATCCTTTCTTCCTGAGGTGGATATGGATAGCCTGCCGTGCTGCAGGGTTTCAACATAAAAACTCTTCTTCCCTAAAAAGATGTCGCTGGACGAAAGGTCTATTCCCCAAATTCACCAAAGGAACCATGAAAAATATTCTTTGTCATTTCTGACAAAGGAAAATAATACCCCAACCCCAGAGGATCCGGAAGAAATGCACATAAATCACTGCAAATTGTTGTGTTAGCAACTTAGTATAAGACACATTTATAGAGGGAATGTTTCTGAGAGGACTAAAGCACATGGCTTTGTGACTCTTCCAGTGCACAGAGATAGAAGATACGTGGAATATGGGTCAGCTCAACACTCAGAGAACAAAAGATGGACACAAGTGGCTCACTGATCATGCTGAGAAGAACCACAAGAAAATTATTTGACACATACAACATTTCTTTTGAATACTCCAGTTCCCAGGAAGACCTCAGACCAAAAGAAACGATGCTTTCCTCCTCCCCATTGAGGTTTTCCTCGTAAAAGACGCTTTTCTTAGAAATTCCTCCAAATGGAAGAGATTCTGGGACAGCCACTGCTACCTTCAGAAAGGCAGAACCCAACAGCCCCTCAGAAGCAGACTTTATGGGAGGCAACAAGAGACAACAGCCTCTGCATTAATGAAACAGAGCAACTCAGCAAAGATTAGATTTGGTTTCTACCAACCACCTCCAACTGAAGTCAGTGCTCAGGGCGCAGCAGTGCAGAAGGGCCGCCCTGGCCCCTGCTCCACCTCTGAACAGTGGGTAAGGTATTTTGGCTAAAGTTCGAACTCGGATCCAAACCGATTACACATGTACAGTTAGGAATCCACGTGAAGATAAGAAATCACCCTGGGAAAACGCGAAATGGACGTTCAGTGTGTGTGTGACTTTTTCTGAAGCACAGCAATGTTTTGTCTGCTTAAAAGCCTTGTTCACCTGGATTCACCAAGATGATTCCTGGCTTTGGGTGGCTTATAGCCATTACACACTTCTCTGTGTATTAAGCATCAGTGCACTGGACACCGATACTCATGAGCATGCCTCGAGCTGAAGCCCAGAACTTACCTGCAATTGAAGCGATCTGTTCATGCAGGCAGAGGCGCATTCCCGTGCACGCCGCGCCAGATGCTGTGTGCGAAGGCAACTCATCAAAACACAGACGCACGTACGAGCGCAGTACGGAAGGGAGGGATAGAACCGAAAAATCACATCTCCGATTTCTATCCCCAGCCTGCCCTCGAAGGAAAGAGAGGTGCTGCCTGCCCCTCCCCTGCCGAGAGGCCGGGCATCCGCACCGGAGATCGCTGGGCAGCCGGGGGAGCCGGCGGCGGCCGGGCTATGGCCCCGCTGCCCGGCGCTAACAGGTGCCGCGCCCGGCAACTTCTCCTCACGCAGCGCCTCCGAGTCTAGCCGGTCGGCTTTTCACCCTTTCCCCCTTATTTTTCCTTATTTGCGTCGCTTGGTTTCCCCTCGCCCCATCCCCAAGCCGAGGCGCCGCCCGCCTTCAGTGCCGCGCCGACGCAACTTTGGAGCGGGGAAGAAAGCGAGAAGAGGGTATGCGAGCCCCACCGCCGCCGCTGTCCCGGGGCGACCCGACCCGACCCCATCCGACCCCGCGCAGCGCCCTACCTGCGCGGCCATGAAGGAGAGGTCCATGGTGCTGCCGCTGGAGCTGCCGGCGGAGCTGGCGGAGGTGCTGAGGCTGCCGCTGCCGTCGCTGCTGCTGCCGGGGGCGGGCGGGGCGCGGGGGCGCGGCGCGGGCGCCGCCTCCCCCAGCAGCGGCGGGCGCGGCCGCGGCAGCGGGACCGACACCGGTACCAGTTCCAGCTCCGCCGGCTCCCGGCGCGGCCCGGCCCGGTTCGGCACGGCGCGACACGGCGGGCTGCTCCGCCAGGGGGCGGCGGCGGCGGCGACCCGTCCCCCGCGCTGGGCTGGGCCTGGGTCCGCCCCCGCGGCGGGGGAAGGCTGAGAGGACGCGGAGCCGGGAGCGGCTGCTTCGCGCCGCCCTGCAGCACCTGTGGCCGAGCCCTCCCCGCCACACCCCGGCCGGCATCCCTCTCCCTCCCGGCCGACATCGCCTTCAGAGGCCGGAGCGGCCGGGGAATCACCCCCGGGCCGGGGTTAGCCTGAGCTGGAACAAAGCTTTTCGGTTCCCAGGGCGCAAACTGGGGCTGGAGCTTATGTGAGTGAGCTCTAGAGCCCGGTTCGTGCTTGGTGTCACACTGGCAGTAGCCAGCCCGGCTGGCTCGGACAGAGCATGGCACCGCGGGGGCACAGCCCCGGGGCCGACAGGTCGGAGTCGATGGTGGGGGAGTGCTGAGGAGCAACGGGAGGAACGCTCGGCTTAGTAGGGAGCAGGTGTAGCTCAGCTTTCACTGCCTCTGCAGCTCTTTTGCATGATGGAAACCCTTCGAGGTACCTGCCTGGACGCCACACACTTGCTCCTCCTGCGCCCCAGCTGAAAAGAACAGTGTATCTTACACTTTTTCATGACTTGGCCGTAACAACTTCATTTGTAACTTCTCTTTCATTTCCCCCCGAAATTTACATTCAACAATTCATAATAAACGTATTTGGTCCTTCTCCTTAAGCTTTCTCTGTGACTCATAGATGCTGTTGTGGCTTTGCATGGAAATTCTATGATTCCTTTGCTGGGTGGCTCTGACAAACCTTTGGCACAAACTGAAGAGTAGGATAGTAAAGATGTAAGCTCTTATGAGTTGAATGCTTTTGTTTCTGTGATTTTTATGGCCCTGCTGCTGCGTACCTGCTGGTGTCATTGCCAAGTCTGAACTATTTGGCTGTGTTTTACTACTTCAGCCTGTTACAGGGGCCTGAACGGGAGCTGGTGGGAGGAGTATCAGGAAGATCAGTAGGGTACGATACCTGGAGAATTAGCTTTGCACTGGGGTTTTAAACTGTGGTAAAAATAGTAAGTACTTCAGCCTGTGTACAGTGAACTCTGTGCTGTTCTGTCAGGCTAATGTTGTAATGCTGCAGCAGGTGGTGGTGAAAAGAAAATCAGATGGTTTAAATCATTCCTTTACTGGAATATTAGTGTGCCTGCCAAAAATGCTTTTATGTCGAGAGGCCCATTAAGTAAAACAAGTAAAATCCAAACAAGGCTATGTCAGTTTAAGATTTTTTTTTTTTAATTCCGTTGTGTAAATAATGGAATTGTCTCCTCACAATTGATGTGTGTGTTAGAAGCCATAAAGTAACTTCAAAGCAGTGTTAAACTTTTATCATCCAGATAAATTTTGCATGCATTGCATAGACATTTCTTCAGGGTGAATGTAGCCTGGTCAGTTGTTGCATCTGAAGCAACAACTATAGTAAAGATCATTTCATAAGAATAACAAAAATAATTAAGGCTTTGAAGCCACTTCTGTACCTTTTTACTTCTGTGGAGCAAAAGAATCATGGAGAAGAGTTGGCAAGGATCTCAGGAAGTAATCTAGTTTTTGCACCTGCTTAAAATACAACCAGTGACCCTCCAAAAAGGGATTTTACCTTTACCCAAACTCTTCTTGAAAGCATCCAATGAGGAAAGTTGTATTCTCTGCCAGGTGATGCATAGCTTTATGCCACCAGCCACTTCCAAAGGCTGTGTCCGCTAGGGACACAGAGAAAAGATCATTTTCCTTGGGACATCTACGTGCATTCTGAGAAATGCTCTTGGATACTGTGTTTGCCTTTTTCTGGTCTTACAATGTCTTGTCCACCACTTGAAAGTGCTCGAGGAGGATTGCTAGTGGTAACGAGATTGCTTAGTCAGCTTTCCAAGTATTTTACTGTGATGTTTAGCCACTAAGTAGTCTCAAGCGGTTCCTGGCTGGGATCTTCTTTCTCACAGGTGAAAATACAAGACACTTGCTCATAGTTGACCTTTCAGTGAGTGACAGCCCATCATCACTTTGGCTTTCTTGGCACTAAAATTCATTCATTTTGCCTTTTAATTGAGAAAGAGAGCAGTACTTTTATTGATCTATTCATATACTCATGGGAGACTTTATCCTTGGTATCTCAAAAATTAATTTCTTTCTATTCATCTCATGTAATTGCTCACTTCAGGAATACCCTGAAGACCAATTATTGGGGAAAAAATAAATGTGAGTTTCTCAAGTTTCAAATTCTTTATCTCCACACTGACTCCTGGAACAACTGTTTCTTTGTTAAAAAATTTGATTTAGCAGAAGCATTGTTCAGTACAGGGGACAATGAACTCATCTGCTTTCAGTACCTATGACACAAAAATGCATAGCTTCATTCCATCTTTCTTTCTAAGGTTTGAATCATATGGAAAATGGCTGACTGCTGTCCATGTATAAATGTCTATGCATAAATTCCTACCAGTCTAGAGCAAGAGATTTTCATTACATACACTGCCAGTGAAAAGTAGTGCTCATCATTATATTTTGCAGATGCTATACATTTGTCGGTAGTATGGAAAGGGATTACATCAGGTAAGTGCTCTGGAAGTTTGATTTAAGATGAAGACTGTATAGGAGTAATGAATTAAGGGACTGTTACATATGCCAGCTGTCCTGCTTGTGTGATCTAACCGTGAGCATCCCTACATCCAAAACTAGATTCCTTTAGATGCCACTAAACATTACTTCCTACTCGTGATCTCAGCTGGAATTTGGCTAAGTTATCTTGGTGGATAGTGCCAGTCAAAACCAGTCTTTAGAGAAATATTTACAGAGAAACTGCCACTTCACCTAGAGAGAAAAAAAAGGCCTGGTAGAGCTTTGCAACCTGTTTTCCCATTTGGAGGAGTCTTAGGGTCATTGGAATAGCATTTCTATTTGCAAATTTTGTTCCAGAAGGACTTTTTTAAAATCACCTAATCTACTAATCACTGCAATGTCCCCAAGCTCCAAGCTGTTAATTTAATATTCACATTTCTTAAGCCTGACAAAGGGAAAAAAAAACACTTTTCAGTTTTCACTTCTGCTTTCTCTCTAGTTCACTGCCTTGTTTATGGAACAGCATGGGTTTGTACTGCTTGAGCTGCAAATAATTTATGAGGAAAACCAAATTATTTGTGTTGCAAGCTTTTATTCTGATACTACAAAATAGAAAGCTTAGCTTCTCCCTCTTCCTCCAAAATACATTTTTGATGTAAATTGCTTTATAATTCTGTACGTTCTATGGATAACAAGTATTTTAGACCTGCTCCTGTCTTAATGATGATGCAGGGTTTGAATTGAGATCTACTAGATGTCTTTCTTGCAAGCCTTATGCTGTTGCTTTCTTATCAAGAATATCTAGACCACTTAAAAATATTATGTCGTGATTTGCTGTTACTATGGGGAGATACTGTAGTGCCCAGCTAAAGCTGCAAACATGGTTGTATAACGTTATTCTTAAAAGCAAGCTATGATAGCCTAAGAGGGTCTTTAATTAGTTCTAAAGCTGTTTGCTAATAAGACCACATTTTTCAGTACAGTGGAACACAGCTCAATTAGAGAATAGTTTGGTTTGTCAGTTTTCCTGGGGCATAGTAGGAAATCCTTTGTTGCACTGTGTATGTACATAAGCTCTGCCTTTGCTTCACAAAACAGACCTAACAAAACATGACAATTGAGTCTTGCTGCCGAAAAGGATTTTAAATGGGCTTGTATCTGCTCAGTCCTATTTACCATATGTTGAATTTAGATACCTTAGGCAATACAGTACCAATTTTTAGCTTTGCATCCCTGATACCACATTTAAATCTTACATTTATGCAAAGAGGGGCTAACTTCCTACTTTGGGGAGAGATGGTAACATTAGCTTTCTGCTGCATTTTAATGTACTTAAATGCTATTCCCTTTGAGCCCAAATTTTAGCCTGCTCTTGCCTCACTGCAGCAGGTTGCAATCACACAGGGCAATCATTTCCCTTAATGAAGAATCAGCCACAGTGACACGTGGTATCCTGTCTGGAGACAAAGCACACTATCTCTCAGTCCCCTGCTGTTAAACATAAAGGAGGCCAAGGATGCTGAATTTTTCAGGTGAAGTCTGTCTGGGCTGAATTACCAAAGGGAATCTGTTCAGAAACATTTGACCTCTTTCTTTCAGGAGCTGAACATTGATTTAATTTGCACTTCGTCTTTCAACCAATAAAATGTTAGCGCTTGCAACTTAACGCAATGTAGCCCTTAAATTTCAGCCAGTGTCCTTCAGTGGAATCCTAATGCCTGAAGTTGTTTCCCAGGTCCCCTGGGCAATACCAGGACAATTCATCTCTTCAGGGGGTCAGTGTCAAACTGGGCATGGAGATGGTGTGAGCTGACCATTAATAAACAGTAGGCACAGAAATGTGCTGAAACAAGTATTTTCTAAAGCAGAAGTGCTTGAGTCCATGTTGCAGATGGATGCCTCTTTTGGCTCCAAATGCAGTGCACCCTCCTGAGATGAATAGACACAACTTTTCTTTCACTGAGGCAAGGGACAAGTACCATTGCCCTTTGTAGTATGCAGAAGAGGCTCACTATTTACAGTAATAGCGTAAGGGATAAACACAGAAGAGGGAAACTTTGATTCAGTGACCTATCAAGCCTGACATGGATCAAGCAGGCCCTGGGTCCCTTCTACAAAAGACTGGACGGGGGAAGGAGACATACTCCTCAAACCACATTGAAGGCAGATGTCTCTGCAGAAGGACCTCTAAGTCACTAGATGACAAAGAAAGAATTTGGGCTGCCTGTAGCCCAGTGTTTCCGACACTCATGTGCGAGGCAAGCAGGTTGGAGCCCATACCTCGCTGGCAGGAGAGTTGGAGTTTATGTTAGGTGGCCTTGGGATAAGGAACCCAGAAATGATTACAGGAGAAGGCTCAGGCACTGCAGTTCTAGCTGCCCAGGCAGATATCCACATCTAATGCACTGTAAACTCATACTTTCTCTTCCTTTACAATAGAAGTGAGATTACAATACCAAACTTGCATTTTACACTGTAATCTCTGAAAGATGCCACCTCAACATGTTTTCAGCATTCAGAGCTTGACAGAATGAAGGTGATTCTTTTTCTTTTTCTTTTTCTTTTTTTTTCTCCACAGTGGAACGTGGTTTACTGTATCAGCAATGGAAGCCTTGAGGTCAGCCCTACACCTGCATCAAACAAAAGCATCTCTGTATTTCAAGGCTATGGCACCCCTGCTGACTTCTCAATGTAGCCCATAGCCCAGTAATCACCAGAGGGAGCAACACTGCTGAACAAATTTGTTGTGGATTACATCCCTTTTTATCCCTCTAAACTTCCAATATCAGCAGCTGTTACATACTGAAGGGCTCACTCATACATAACTGCATGATAAAATGAGCTAATGCCAAATAATTTAAAGGAAAACTAAGTTTGTAACTTTATATCTGACTCCTGAATCCCAACAGTTGCCCACACAAGAACAGTAAGTCAGATGTTTTCCTCAAATTACCTGTGGGCAAAATGTTCCTCCCAAAATAGTTTTAGATTTAAGACTTTTCTGCAAACAGTATCATTAGCACACAGATGAGCTGCAATAGTGCTGAAATTCTTAGCGTTTCAGGCCTTTAGTTTCATGTAGAATTTAATTCTAATGGGCAAGAACACTTCTGAAGTTTAAGAAGCTTCTCTGCGTACTGCTGGCACTGCAGCATTACAAGCAAACAATCCAAATCGCTTTGACATGAGGGACAGAAGCAGAAGTAGCTGAACGCAGAGACAAGAAAAAACATCACCTTCTGCTTCACTCCTTGTCTCCACCAAGAGAAGGGTGGGTGCTTAGCCTTGTGGAGTCAGCATTCTCCAGGGAGCTCCCTGGCTGCTCGAGTGACCTTTTTTTGATCTTGTTTATGTGAGTTGAAAATCCAACTGAAGCAACAGCAAAGGTAGACTGAGAACTAGCTTAATCTTCCTGGGCCTACTTCCTGAGCCCTACTGGTGACTCTTCCCATAGTGAGGATGGGGCTGCTGCCTATGCTTGGTCTGCACTGGGCACTCCAAACATAGAAAGAAGCTGGGATAGAAAAGCTGACGGAGAGGTGGAAGAAGTGGAAAAGTAATTGGTAGGGGCTTACCTCATGTCAGGGGAGATATGCATATATCATAGGCATCAAAACACCTCTTGGAGCCCTGGCTCTGACCCCTTATTGCTGTAACGGGTAGATTAGAATAAGTGATATGTAATGCAGCCTCTCTTCCTAATTACAGTCCTGTATTTTGTTGCAGAACTGCTTGTCTTAGACATTCCCTGTTCAGGTAATGGCTCAAGATCAGTTTTTTTCATGTTAGAGAAGACAGATTCATGATGGTTCTGGCACTTGGAACCAATTTAAGGGGCACTAATTTCTGAGGAAAGCAAAACCAGAAAATGCTGCATATTTGTACATTATTAAAAACTCAAGAAGAGAGTTGTGTTGGCTTTTGGAAATCTTTATTCCTACCTCAAGTTTCCCTTAGCTGATACAAAGGAACGGGTAAAAGATCACAGCCAGTAAGGCTAGATTTTGCAGCTCACAGGGGATTTGGCCTGCAGTAGCATCCTCTGTCCCTAATGGAAAAGCTGTCTCCATCAATTCCATCTATCACCGAAAGTGAAATGTCTATTAAAAAGCTTCTAACAGTCCAAAACATTTCTAATGGAAATAAACCCTACTTTCTGCATCCAGACACATTTTTCACCTGTCCTTAGCCAATCTGTTTGAGGTGAGCAACGAGCTTGGACGTGTGTCTTCTGTCACAGCCCATTTGATTTCTTGACACTGACACACTCTGCACACATTTCGAAACAATATAATCAGCCAACACAATGTGAATTCAGTTCTGAGCCTGAAATGTCATCATATATTTAAGAACCATAATCTATGAAATAATTACCAAGATACTAATTAAAAGTATTACAAAGGGGGCATATGGCCGTGAGAAGGAGAATTTTACAAGGGAATTAGTTTGCAAAAGAGATGCCCCTGTGAAACTATTAACATTTATAGATTCTCGTTTTAAAAGATAGTCAAAGGAAGTTAATCACATTTCCAGAAGAAGACAGCACAGCAGTCTGTGAGAGATTATCTACAGCAGTCCTCTGCCTTGACCAGGGGCCAACAGTTTCTTACCAGCCTTAGTGGGCCAGTTATTTCCCCTTCCCAAAGAGGACTTCAGGACTACCTCCCAGAAGAGCTGTTCTGTCACTCAAACCCCTGGTACACCAACTTTGCTGGAAGACAGAACACACAGCAGGCCATTTTAATCATAAATGCCACAGCTTCTGCTAATAACTTTTTCAGATACTATGATATCTATAGGCATATTATCCTAACAACTTGTTCACAGTACCAAGGAACCCTGCCTGCTGAGAGCTGGCTCTGCCAGGGAATGTCACAGGCTCTCAAAGAGCAAGAGAGCATACTATGTTTTCATTTTCCTGATACACACTTGGAAGAACCCCAATTATTTGATCCAATTTCATTTTTATCTTATTTCACACGTTACAGAAAAAGAGATTAAATATTTAATCAGGTGACCCAGTAGTCCTCTAAATGCAGCAGAAAGGGCAGAGAAGAAAAGGTAGGAGAGTTACCTAGGTGAGGCAGAGGGTTCATAAAGTAAACCCCACCTATAAAAGCACTGCACAAATATTAATTGAGCATTTCTTCAGCTTACTTTAAAAACACAAGGCCACAATGGAAAGAAAAACTGGAATATTGAGGTCATGACTGTATCTGCAATGCAGGTGCTTATGTTCTCCTCCCCTCAACCTCCTTTTCTCCAAGCTAAACTACCCCAGTTCCCTGCTCCTCATAAGACTTGTGCTCCAGACCCTTCAACAGCTTTGTTGCCCTTCTCTGGAGATGCTCCAGCACTTCATGTCCCAAAACTGAATGCAATTCTTGAAGTGCAGCCTCACCAGTACAGGTGAACAATCACTTCCCTAGTCCTGCTGGCCACACTATTTCTAATACAAGCCAGCTCAAAAGTACCTCAAGAAGCCTGCAGAGGTTCCAGTGCAGAATGGCCATGCCAGCACAGCCCTTTTCTGTGTTGTATGCTCTAGCATGTGGTTGTATCAGGTTGGTTCTGGCTTGGAGATCTCCATATCACTGTGTGGTGAAGACATGCTCTGAAGGACTGACTGAAGGTCAAGTTGTAAGCTCACAGCAGAACTCAGATCTCTGGAGTTCTTTGATTTTAGGTTTGAATCTAAATTACTTCCCCAATATTTAATTCTGTCCAGAATATTTGAGAGACAAAGAACAGACAATGAACAGTAATATCCCATGGGCAGAGGCAGAAATGTTGAGATTGCACTGGCTTGGAAGAAGAAGAAAAGGCAGGAGGGAGCTATGCCATGGTAGGCATCTGCCACAAATGGGCTACAGAAGGAGGTGGTAACTGAAGCATTTTTTAATAACAGTTGTAAGAAATAAATAGGATGATAAATAGTGGTAATGGGAGAAGTCAATTTTCACTATTCAGATTTAAACTGGGAAAACATTGCAGAACCTTATGGGTCATATTAAATACAACTTTCTGTTTCAGAAGCCTTTCTCAGACAATGCATTTTAGACTTGGGTCAGGCTAGTGGGGAAGAACTGATAGAATTAGATGCAATTTGTGTGAAGACTGTAGTTGAATGGAACTGCAAAGATCGTGACATGGTAACTGGCATGTCATGATATATAACCAAATCTTCTAAGGGGTGTATAGCTTTAAAGTGTTGAAGTGCTGACATGAAAATTTGGAGTGCAGATCAGGCATACTGTCAGATACTGATTTGTCCTTTCACTGGTTTGAAGGAATAGCGTTCACTCATCTAAGCCACATCAGAAAAGCAGATTTCACCAGAATCAGGAGCCTGTAGGAGGGTTCTGCAGGGAAGGTAATCAGGAGTATACGGGAGTGCCATTTCACTCGACTAATGAACAATAAAGAGCTGCTCTAATGAGGAAAAGAGAGGAGCTGTGCTAGAGAGCCTTCATAATTGCACCAGGACCTGAAATTATTAAATGTGAACACAGAAGAAAAGTAGAGAAGGAACAAAATCAGAAAGGATAAATTACAAAATGTGGTTCATGGCAAAAGGATGTACATTAAATAACAGGACAAGACAAGTATACCAGGTTTTTCAGGGGTAGCGTGGAAGCCACTGGGCAGCTGAGTGCTATAAAGAGAGTGACAAAAAGGCTGAATTCAGAAGGGCTGTAGTAGTTCTGGAGGTCACAGGAGTCCAATAACTATGAAAATCATTGTGGAAGATTGAAGGGAATGGATCTGTTTAGTCCAGAAAAGAGGACCAAAATAAAACATGAGAACAATCAAAGAGTATATCTAAAAATGAAAGCAAGCAATGTAATTTGAAACAAAGAAACATTACTTCCAGTTAGGATCAACTTTCTAACTGCTGAAGAAAAGCAACACTGACAGGATGCCCAAAGAAGATGTAGGATTGTTTTCTTGGAAGGATTTTGTCAGGGGGTTGGACAAACATTTGTCAGAGGTGGTCTATGTAAAACCCTCATTTCAAAGGGTTAGGCTATAAATCCCCTTGCAGCCATGGTTATCCTGTTAGCTGAGACGTTAATCTCTCCTGCAGTAGGGTGGAATTCAGCTTCTGGCCCTGAAGTCAGTAAAAAACCTCTTTGATGAATTTGGGGTGGGAAATATTAGTTGGCAGTAAGCCCTGCCTATGATTTTTCCTATTGCTTTTGCTTGAGGCATAGTCTCCCCTTCCCTTCCTTGAGGGAAATCCTGGAGCTAGTGCCAAGCAGACTCATGACAGGACTGCAAATGACTGTCACGGAGGCAGGACTCGGAAGTGAGCAGCAGAGAGCTTCACACTTGCTGATTGCCTTCTGACAGCTTTGTTTTGATAAAGCTCGGGGCAGGGGAATAGGAAAAAGCTCTCTGCTCATTTTAAGCAGGGCAATCCTTTGTCTCCCTTTCCCTGGAAGAGCGAGCTCATGAAATACTCAAATTGAATTTCAGTGTTTCTGTCGCCTGTTAGTTTTCTAATATGCTATGAGCTGGTCCAAGACATTCAGAACAGAGCTGAATTTGGGTCATCATCAGCCACTTAAGTTTGCTTACCAGTGAGGCAAAGCTAATGAAGACGTCTTTCCAAGCAATGCATCGCATGTTTAATGTGTCAGCACTTGTGAAATTGAGTTTCCCTCTTTAAAAGACGCAGGGGGAGTAACATAAAGAAATGTGGTCATTACCATATTGTACTTCGCTTTGACCCATTGAAACGTTCATATCACATTTCAAACATTCTGGCATGATACTGAACAGTCAAAAAGTATCACAAGGAGAGTCATCTCGCCTCTGATCTCTGAATATTGATGAAGTGAAGCTGATAAAGAAACTTCAAAAGGAGTTACGGGTTCTGGGGCTTCCACAGTAGAAAATACAATTGGGGAAAAAATAATGATATTTTTCTTCTCCAAACACGGAAAGACAAAAGCGATACATCAAAGAATTATCTTCTTTTATCTTGAGATGGTTTTAAAAATATGGGCAAAATAAGACACCTAGGGAGCCAAATTAATCCCTTATGTCTCCTATAAACTGTCTTAAAATAATTTTCCTTTTAAATATTGTGATGTATTATTTGCATTTCTGCTGCATCTGCATGCTATTTTTCTTCTACATAGACTGAAACATTTCACAAAGACAGTGACATCAGAAACAGGTCTTACACCTGCCCCTGAAATATCTAGTTACTATTGCTGCCTTTAGACTAAAGACAGGAACATTTCACTGACCACCCTATAGGGTAATGCCCAGCATCATATTATATGTATGACACTCCTTTCATTATTCTACACACTAACAGTTTTCAAAAAGTTCTTTTTTTTAAAATTTGAACCTGTCAAACTATGTAAGAATGTTTTTTCTATACATTATCTGACCTATTTTTTCCAAAACTTTTAATAGCTTGCAGCCATCCAAAATGTAAGACATCCCCATATGTCTTTGATAAAACAGAAAACTTTGGAGCATTCTGAGGCAAGTTTAGGGGCTATAGTCCAGTCCTTGCTGGGGAGCTACCCCACATCACAGAGAACATCTGTACATCTGGCATGGAGGGACAAATGTAGTGGAAAGGTCCAACTCTGACTCATCCACCTGAAAAACATCTGCAGTGCTGATACAGAAATGTGGCTGGTGTGGTATGTTCTTCAAGGCAAAATCTGTCTGATTTGGGAGCTGTGATTGTTCTGGGTTGCATAGCAGCCCTTTTTAGATACTGTGCCCTTCCTAATTGGCATGATTGAGGCATCAGTCAGCTCCCTACCTGAGACATAACTACACAAATGGAAATAGAGACCTGGTACCTCCATGCAGAGGCTTACATGGGCAAAAATATGAAAAGAAAGAAACAGGAAAAGTGCAAGCATAACTGTGACAAATGCCTCAGTTTATGGGAGAACTAATTGCTATTCCTGACACATCAATGCCTCCCACTGCATTTTAGGAGTGAGACACTTCAGCACTATTATACCTAAATAATACAAAATAACCTGCACACAAAAGCAGACATCATTTTTTTCCTTCCTCCCACTTGCCAGTTCTTACCATGCCCAGTTTCATTCAGTTTAATTAACAGGCCATGAATGCATTGAATAGAAATGACAGAGAAGTGCAGGATCCTGTGATGGAATCCACAGTGGGTGTAAGCAAAGCAAGTAGTCTCTTCCCTTTCAAAAAAGAAAGATACTGATATGATCAGCAAGGCTTACGCTTTTTTTACTGTCCCCAGTATTTTAGATCACAAAGCATATTGCTCCCTGAATGGCAAAGCTGATGACAGGGATAAAGACAATGAAAAATGAATGGAAGAAATTGGTTCCCTTTCTTCCATTCTCTTGGATATGAAGTAATGACTGCTGAACAGCCAACAAAATAAATACATTCCTGGAGTGGAGCAACTAGAATACTCATTAAAACAAGGCAGAATGGACAGGAGTGAATTTGGAAAAGCCAAATCTTTCTAAAGTCACTGACCAAAGAGAACACTTTTCTAAAGTCACTGACAAAGTCACGGCTTTCTGGTTGCTGCCAGCTACAGAATCCAAGTGAAGGCAATGTGTGCTCCTGTGTCAGTTCTCTTTCAATTTCATCCGTACAAAGAGATGTTCGCTCTTCCTGCTTGGTGCCTTCCTCCTAAACTGACTGTGCAAGATTGGCAGAAAAGGGTCTGTCTCATTTCAGATAGCTTGTGAAGTAATGTTTTTGTCTTCCCAAGAAACCTTGTGCTACAAATTCATGCTACTGCATTCATGTCAGTTGAAGAGGGAGAAAAAGGACATCAGGACAAACATAGATACTGAGGTTGCATACTGATGTATAGTTTTGAGAACAATGAATTGCAGAAAATGTTCTGAAAGAGGAAAATTTTCCCTTTTCTTTCTTCCATTTATGAGTGCTATGCCACTCAGGCACCTCCTTCAAAGCCCCTGTGAGCTACAGCATCAGGCATTATTAGATGAAGAGCAACATCTCCAACAGACACAAATCACCTCTCCAGTGGCATATGCCAGAGAGTTTTGCTTTATAATAGCTACTAACTTATTCTATTCTCTTTTGTTGTTGTTGCTTTGTTTTTATATAATGAGGTACTGGATTTGCCATGAGCAATTAGACTTTCACTGGTTTGGGCAGAAGAAATGTCCCAACTGACTCATTGCAAATATTTTGTGCCTCTAAAAATATTACACAAGGGGGTCACTTCCTAAAATTGTCATTCAGAGACATAATTATGGTTTAGACTATAATTTTTTAGTTTTGTAGTCTATGCCTATTTTAGTAATTATAGTACTTATCTTTTAATATCTTAAAATATACTTTGCTACTCTGCTCCACGATTAATTTTTCACTTGCAGATTCACACTCACAGGAGAATTGTTTTTTTCAAGGTCTCTCCATGGAAAACAACTAGGGATAGCTGCTTCTCCCCAGAGCTCTTTGTGATACTATGTCTTACCATTTACATTGTACAACACAAAAGCTGGTTTCTGGTGCTCTCTGTTCTTCTTAGCCCTTACAGGAAGGTGGTCTGGCCATCCCTTCAGAACCCTTAAACTTGTATGGAAAGACAATTACACCACAGCACATGAATAGTTTTTAAGGTGCATATATATATATATATATATATATATATATATATAAATGACCATCTGGCCTGAGTCTGTGTTGGCTCCCTGCTACTTGTTAAGTATACTCACATTGTGCAGGAAACATCTTTCAAGGACAAAAAGTGACAGCACTATTGTTTCAAATACATTTAAAACTTCATGTATAGCTGTACTCTGAAAAGTAAAGCAATGTGTTTCTAAATTTTCAGGACTCAATCCTTTCGATGTACAGTTCTGCTGCTAGATAACATGAGCCCATGTAAGCCAGAAATCAAGTCAAACTCTTCCTAGTTCACATCCTACGGTCAAGAGTAGGTAGTCACTAATAGTTAGTCCCATGAGGAACCCAGGCCAGATAAATATCTGCAAGTAAGTCTGTGTGTCTAGTTTCAACAGGAATAACACAGAACTGTCCCCATTGTTAATGCTAATCACTGTTAGAGCAAGCAGTGTTTGAGGTATACACAGAAAGTGAGGTTTATTGAGCAAGGAGTCAACACCAGAGAATGTGACCCTCTGACCATGCTCACAATTCAGAGCTCTTTGATGATTCAAGAGTGTCACAGGTTCTTCTCTTTTCTGGGAGAAGGAGAGGGTCTATCTTAGAATTGAACAGCTCAGACCCAAACCAAAGATTATAGGGAAGAAAATAGGAAACCAAACCTAACGGACCTAACAGAGTGCTGACCTATAGGATGTATTCCTCACACACACACACACACACACAGACACAGCTTTTGTCTTATTTCCCATCGTATTTTTGAAAATCTGTCATCAGCATAGTCTGCCTTTTACTCTATTAGCTATATAATTGAAACAGAATACTTGAAAACAGCATCCTCAAAATCATTCCCTTATTTGATATTCAAAACATTCACACATATAACTAATTAAGTCTTCACCTTTCACAAAGAAAGAAGCAATAGCTTCTAGGTAGCATGTGTACCAGCCCTGTCTGCTGTGGCAGCAAAAAATGGCAATGTAACAAGATTCCCAGAAATACATTGTTGAATAAAAGTTGTACCTATGGCTGTACATATATGGATTTAATACAGAGACGCAAAAAATAAGATTAAATAGGAACTGAAGAGACTATCCCTTCAATTTTCCCACCCTGGGTCAGAATCTAGACTTTTCCTGAGGTAGATCTTAAAAACATCCAATGATGACGTCATGTGGTGGACATCTGCCTAGGCCACCTATTTCAGTATGAAATACCTTAATTATTAGAAAGCCTTTGCTAATGCCTAACTTTAGGTTTTCTTTTTTGCTCTTTAAACCAATTACTTTTCTCTCAGTGTCAGTTGATATGGAAGACAATTTTGTGCATTTGTTTTCATAGCAAAAGTTTCAGAAATGTGAATACTGCTATAATTTCTCCTTCATTTCTCCTCTTTCCTGTAGATAAAAAACCTGAAATGTTTAAGCTTTTCTACACAGCTCACACTCTCTCGACCTCATGAGGTTTTTTTCACCTCTTTTTTTTTATTTTCCTCTGTACTCCCTCCAATTAATCTACATCATTCTTGAAAACAAGGCCTAGAATAGGATATTATACACCAAATATTATAATAATAATCTGGAACAGCTTGCCCAGAGAGTTGGTGGAGGCCCTATCCCTGGAGTCAGGGGTCAGGCTTGATGAGGTTCTGAGCAAGCTGATCTAGCGAAGATGTCCCTGCTTACTGCAGGAGGATTAGACTAGATGATCTTTAAAGGTCCTTTCCAACCCAACACATTGTATAATTCTATGAAGTACAGCTACACATTACACATCAGTGGAGCTGTGCTATGGATTTGTACTGAAAATGGTGTTGATAATGTAGATACTGTCATTACTGATGAGCAGTGCTTACACACAGTCAAGCCCTTTGCTGCTTCTCACCCCACCCCACCCCACCAATGAGGAGGCTGGTGGTGCACAAGGAGTTGGGATGGGACACAGGCAAGACAGCTGGCCTCAACTACCCAAAAGGATGTTCCATACCATATGACATCATGCTACGCATCTAAGGGTCTGGAAGGAGGAAAGAAGGTGGGAACAGATGTTTGGAGTGATGGCATTCGTCTCCGCAAGTAACTGGTACACATGATGCAGCCTTGCTTTTCCTGAAGATGACTGAGCACCTGCCTGCCCATGGGAAGTGGTGACTGAATTCTTCACTTTACTTTGCTTGTGTGCACAGCTTTTACTTTACCCATTAAATTGTCTTTGTCTGAACTCATGAATTTTCTCATTTTTACCCTTCTGATTCTTTTCTCCCATCCCAACTGGGGGTGGAGGGGAATGAGGGAGCAGTTGCATGGGGCTTAGTTGCTAGTTGGGATTAAACCAGAACAATTACACACTGTAAATACACCTGGCATTTATTAAAGCATGCAGCCCCTTGGTAACCTGCACTGAATGGTACATCACTATCCAAAGTGAACATCTCACAGAAGTATTAATGTTTTTTACTGAGCTCCAAGCCATGTCACCTGTCAAAACTGATCCATCTTTTATGGACCAATACGTACCACCTATCAAGTCAAATAAACCATGTTCTAATCAAACCAGATACATTGACTATGTAAGGAAAGAAATCACCTATCAGATCAGACACTGAAAGAGTTTAAAGATACTTCCAAGAGGGACAGAATTTTTTTGCTGTGGGAAGTGTCATACACCAAGGTTTAGTAATTTCTTCTAATCTTAAGGAGAACCTCACCTGCTTTGCTGAAAATTTTTCAAGATTAGGCTCGAGATGGTAAAAAAAATCTTTTCAGTAATCCCTTGTGTAGTTACAAATGCTTTTCAACCCATTTGAAAAAGTCTTCCATAAAGCAAGATGGCGAGATATATAGCAGAAAGGCATTGTTTTTCCATGAATAGTTGTAGACAGTGCTAAGGTCCCTTCACCCTCTCTTCTCCAGACTGAACAACCCCAGGTCTCTCAGCCTATATAAATATATCCTGAGCTCCAGTCCACCAGTCATCTTGTAAACCCTTTGCTGATCTTGCTCTGCTCCAGTCTATCCACATTTCTCTTGTGCTGGAGACTCCCAGACTGGATGAAGTACTCCAGAGGTGGTCTCACAAATATAAAATAGAGGAGATGGGCCATTTTTTCCAACCTGTTGGTACAGCCCAGGATATGGTTTGCTAGAACCTTAGGTCTCCTGCATACAGAGAACTCTTTCCAGCTTAACTTCCTAAAGAAAGTCATGGTTTTATTTTCCACTCTTTACTTGCATGCTCCTTGCCCTTGCAGTTTTAAGTAATAAGATTACAGCACTGCAAAGTCAGTTGAGTTAGCTTTTTTGTTGAATTCAGTCTTGGGCAGTTTCTCTTACTGAATTAGAGAATTTAACAGAAACTCGTAATTTCCATAAAAGCAACAACAGGCCACCAAATCTCTTCCCTACAGGAAGAGTTCAGACAGAGGGGAAAGGAAGTTGTAAGGGTCTTACCTCATAAACCACAGTAGAGCTACAGCAGATTCTCCACACTGAGTGCTTCTGATACTCTATGCTTCTGATGCTTTATGCTTGTTTGGTGATACTAATTCATGAACCACAAGAACTCAGCCTTGTTCTCCATTAAATCAACCGCAGTCCTGCTATTGGATTCAGGAACAGCAGCAGAGAGGTTATTTGTTAATTAAAACATAAGTAATTTATTCAAGATTATGAGGATACATATGGAACTTTATTTTTAAAAAAAATTATCAAATAATCTTTTCTCAGGGAAACATTTTTGATTACAAAAAGACACTGTAACTCAGTGTCTTGGGTCTCAGAGCATTAAGCAACAGACTAGCTGCATGGCCTTTAACTTGGCACATGAGACATTTTCACAGAGCTCAAAATGTGTTTGCAGATTATTTCTGAAGAAGAAAAGGTATAGACCAACTCTGTTCTTTGGTGCAATATTTGCACACTTCTCCCACAATCTAGCAGGTTTTTATTGTGAGATTTTAGGGGCTGTGATGCTGAATGGTCAAATATTTAAGTATTTACTGATGTAGAAACTGGAAACTAGGTCTCTGTCCTCCTATTTGGTGCTATAAATACTGAGCACTGGGTTTTTCCTCCCTCACTTGGTCTCTGGAGGCCAGTGAATATGCAGGGACTCGATGAGAAGCAGAAGGAATAGTCCAGTCCAGAATAAACCGTTCACGATGATCAGGAAACTCTCCAAGGAGATGTATAATATGTGCTTACTGTGACAGCAGAGGAAGGACGAGTACTTTAAGTGGCTTTCAGGGACAAAGAGACATTGCTGCTGTTTTTTACAGTATTTTATGTGGTAGGTGTGGGCTGAAACAGTTAAGAGATTGGGCCCTGTTGCTGAGATAGCCACAGAAATGTCAAGCTGTCCAGTCCATGACACATTCTCTGTCAATATGACGGTGTCTCTTCACCTGCCCTGAATGAGACATTTTAGGAAGTTCCCTTATGCCAAAGGCAGGCATTGAAGTACGATGTGCAAACTGAGCAGGGTTTTGAAGGTCTAAATTTTGGACATAGGATAGTATAAGATAGTGTTATGTCAAGTCTGTATCTCCCATATTGTCAAGATCCACAACCTAGACAAGACTTTAGTTTGGCAGAGGCTAAACCCCCTTGTGTTCCAGACGAACCTCAGATCGCTCTGGGTGGCTGGGGGCGGCTGGGCTTAACCCCTGAGTGATGTCCAATCACTAGATGTTTTATCGTGATAAGTTCTTAATTAAATTCTTGGAGAACAGAATTGAGACTCGAAACGGAGTCAAGGTGAAGGTTGTTTTATTTGGAAAGAAACGTGCAGGGAAAGGGGGGAAGAAAGAGAGAACGGGGGTGAAAAAGAGAGAGAGAGAGAGAATGGAAAAAAAGGAAGAGGGGCGAGGGGAGGCTAAATCTACCACCACTAGGCTACGGCATTCTGTCTGATGGCAGAGTATTCTCTGGGTCCCATGGGATGGGAGAGCGCTCCCTTCGCGCTCCCTTCGTTGTCCCTCCATGATGAAGTATGAAGATAAAGAGAGAGATTTCTCTCGTTGCACCTCTTTTTGTAGGGATACCACTCCTTTGCCTCACTACAGGCTTCCACCTGGCCTGTGGGAATGCTCCAGGGTGGATGACGGAATGTCCAATGTGTGAATGGTTCCCGATGTGTGCTCCTGATAGTGGAACAATGGCTCCTGATGTATGAATGGTTCCTGATGTCTCTCTTCTGGGTGGCTTGTTGAATAGTCATTAGATTCTCGGAAGCCTGGACCTGACCAGTGGTGATGTAGTGTCTTAGGAATGAGGTTTGGTAAGGTGAGAGGAGAAGAGAGGGGGGTCAGTTCTGCTGGCAATTGGTAAGGCATAATTCTGGTACCTTACACATAGTTGTTAGAGTTTCAGAAATATTCGAGTGGATTATTTTTGTTAGTTATTCTCTACTCCTCCTTGTGAAAATGATCTATGCAAAAAGGAGTTGACGCAGAGAGATGGGGAAGCACAAGTGGGTGTCCGACAGTGGTGATGAAAAAGGAATACAGCCTTGCAGGCCATGGTTTCTGTCCTTGTGCTAAGGACTGTTGCTGTGTTTTATGGGACAGCTCTTCAGCTCCGCTAAGGCAGTCGGATCTGGAATTCAGGGTAAGACACCACTGCCTCAGAGCAGGGGAATTGGGGAATCTCTTAAACAGCTTGGCAAACTATTACTGATGTTGTACATACACAGCTATTTTGGGGGGATGCTGGGTTATTATTGTTCTCAGAGTGTTTTGAGGGACAGAATATCATAAGTGCACATTTTTTGGGTCTTTTTTTAAAAATGACTGTTGTAATGCAATTCAGAAAGGTAGGAGGAAGCAGTCATAGATATTAAATACACATCATATTCTCACACATTCAACAATGGCAGTTTTAAACCCATACCCACAATCAGCTATACTGACTAATGCAAATTACAATGAAATTCATAGTTTTAAGAATGTAAGAACTGGAGCAAGAGGTTATGGTTAATAAGAAATGTTGCATTTGAAAGTAAATATCAGTAAATATATTACTATAAAATTATACAATTATACTTTACTGAATGGATTAGTATAATTATTCTACTTATGTATATAACATACAATGCATATAGTATTGAATATAGCATTACTATTATATTCTACACATTTCTATTTCATATTACTCACTTTATGTGCTTCTTGGAAAGGTGATACGTGATCTTGTGCATCCACCTTCCAAAAATTCAGGTCCTTTTTCAGGTGCCTCAAAGAGACATCTTTAAATCCTTGATTCCTTCCAGAAAATAGACCATGATAGACAAGCGGACTTGTTTATTGTGCCGGTGCAATTATAAGGAAGACCCAAAGCTGGGAGCCTTTTAACAAAAAGTATCCTGGAGTTACAGACTTGAGAGACTGTCAGATTTAACAACCCAACTTTCATCACTTGTCAAATACTGTTTTAAGGAAGTCCATTTGGAAATGTCATGTGGTTGAGCAGATGTGTAGGTGTACACTGTATGTCAGAGACTGGTTCACTTGATGTCATTCCTCAAAGTGCTCATTAAGTGACTACAGTCACAATCTTTTAATACTGTAATTCTGGGCATTAAAAGGCATTTACACATCCAAGCTAAACATTTTTATGCTGTGTCAGATAACAATAAATCTTGTACAATTTACAAGCTACAATTTAAAATAGTCTGTACTGAAACTTCATTACTGGATCTTAAGTGGATTTACTACAACTTGAAGAAACTGTACATAAGAAAAAGTGTCATGAGTGTTTATTTTGTCAGACTTGGCACACTTAACTAATCATTGTGTAGCTGGTATATGATTCCAATTACACCTCTTGTTTTTCCATGAGATTTGCAAAGAAAGAAAGTGTTGCCTTCAGCACTGCCAGGAGTTTAGTCTCACAATAGCATGTACCATTCTTGCCCTTGATCTTGATGGTGTTTGCTCTGGGTATTTCCAATGGAGGGTTGGAACCATAGCCTGACAATGTGCAAACTGAACAATTCTACTTTCTACAGTGGTTTTAATTCAATTGGAGAGGCTGCTCAGCATACCATTGCAGGTTGTGAGTAATAGGATTTAAGGAAGCTGTCTTCATCTCTCTTTCTCAGATGGTTACAAATGTTCACATCTTTGACAGACAGCCTTTTCAGGCACCATTTCTAAAAAGTACTGCCGGATGCTGCTAGCATGTTGAAGGCACTTATGTGTTTTTTATGCTGATTTTCTAGTATTTTTGCATGTGCTGATCTTAACAAGCTGCATTTGGGACTGGGAATTGGAGTGCCTAATGAGTAGGAGCATTTAATTCTTTAGTGACCAAATACTGCTACATTCTGCTTTCTCCAAAAGAAAAAGCAAGTGACAGATAATTTTTGGCTTTTCAAGCACCACAAGTTTGCAAAGCAGTGTTAAAACTGAGATTTTTCTCAACCTGCCAAAACAAGAAAACCACCCTTCCTTCCTTCCTTCCTTCCTTCCTTCCTTCCTTCCTTCCTTCCTTCCTTCCTTCCTTCCTTCCTTCCTTCCTTCCTTCCTTCCTTCCTTCCTTCCTTCCTTCCTTCCTTCCTTCCTTCCTTCCTTCCTTCCTTCCTTCCTTCCTTCCTTCCTTCCTTCCTTCCTTCCTTCCTTCCTTCCTTCCTTCCTTCCTTCCTTCCTTCCTTCCTTCCTTCCTTCCTTCCTTCCTTCCTTCCTTCCTTCCTTCCTTCCCAGCAGTGTGGTTTCATTCCCTAATATTAACCTAAACGCAGATACATGGTGGATTACCTGCTCTTCCTGGCTTGGGTGGAGGCAGGGGGTGTCATTAGCTTATGACAGCTGTTCCAGACAAACCTCCTACCTCACTAAGGCCAGCTGTGGTTCTGTACCGCACAACTTCATCTTGGGAATATTTGCTTTCTAAAGCCCAGGTTGCTTTCTAAAGTAAATCATCTTGTTGATTGCACCATAGAGTGTTGGGAAACCTTTGAGTGTTTATGAAAAGGGCAGGAAATGAGAGGTAACATCGAATACATTTCAGAAAAGTTTATCTAAATTTCCTGGCCTTGAGGAGTTTAGTGTTTCTAATTCAGCACTGCAATAAAACTAGTTGCCTGGGATATTCTTTTTTTAATGTGAATGCAATGCTCAGACAAATATAGGACCTTGTATTACTTAGTTCATATGTCTAACCACTGTTCCCGTGAGTCTTAGGCATGGGCTAGGGGTCCGCTGGACCGGTCACAGTCCGTGCAGGCTGTGTGCAGGCTGCCAAGTCAGTGTTTCCCATGTCATGCTCAGTGCTACTTGCTCCCTGCTTGTGCTGGTTGGGACCCCCCGCCCCCAGTCCCTACGCTCGGGATACTGTGGACCCAGAGAGGAAAGGGCAGGGAGGGGGCAGAGACTGGTGGTATCTGGTTCATCCCATTTGGAGGTGGGACTCTGCAGAGACACACCAGGCAGGACAAAGGCAGCGGTAGAGTTTCCCTCCTCTACCATTACAGCATGGCATGAAGATTGAAACGCCTTCCTTGCTTTGCCGAGCTCGCAGGCTGGGTATCTTGGGAGGAGACTTTAACATTTGCTTGCTATTACTACATCCACAGAAGACTATTCTTCTCTGGGGAGCCGTCAGCAACCCTTTAATGCAATATTCAAGCTCATTAACAGTCTATGTAGACATCCAAAAGAAAGAGGTCGGCACCGAATATTTGAATGTATGATGTCTGCACCTGAGGAAAAAAGCAATAACCAGAAAATATCCACTCAGTCTGTTTGTTAACAGGGGCCACGCTGATGGCACAAACAAAACATAAATGAATACATTCTACATTTTAAAGGAAAAAATCTCTAAGCAGAAAATTTTAGCCAGAAAGCAAAAGAAAGCCAAACACTTTATGAAGTCTGCTAGGGACTGCTATTGCTATAGATTACATGCAGTAAATACTAAATTGGAATGGTAATGAACATGGACAGCACTGTAAAATTTCCAGACAGGCAAACAGATAATAGCTTACAAGTAAGACACTGCAGAACTACAAAAATTTGATTTAAGGTAAGAAAGATGAAAGAAAAAGAAATCTAAGAAATTAGCACAAAATATTAAATAAGAAAATATAATAAATCATTCAACCTAAGTCCTAGATCATGGCCTTGCCCCCAGAGCAAAATTACATTATTTGACAGCAATTAACTAATTATTTCAACCTGACAAGATCACAGTATTGGAAGAGGTCTCAAGAGGCCTCTCCTCTACCCTTATTCCACAACATAGTCACTTTTGGCAGAAGAGTTTTCAGGGTTTTAAATGCATCCTGCAATCAAACTTCCATAGACTTCCCATGAAATCCTATTGCTTTGTGAGCCTCACTACGAGACCAGCTAATGCATATCTCCCTTCCTGCAAATTAAGCACATATCCATCATCCTGTCCAATGCCATCACCCTGATTAGACTGTCCTCCTGTACTGGGTTTACATGACAACATTTTGGGAGCAGGACTGTTGGCATCTGTGAGAAGACATCAGGACTACCTGGTACACAATCAGTTCCAGGCTTCAGTGGACCTGGAATGACGAAAGCTGAGCCATAAGTGATGCTGGTGAAGGAGCTGCAGGAGCTGTAGCCCATAGAGACGAGTCAATGCAGGAGCAGGTTTTCTTGTAGGGTCTGTGGCCCGTGAAGGACCCATACTGGTACAGTGTGTTTCTGATGGACTCTACCCCGTGGAAGGACCCATGGTGGAGCAGTTATTGAAGAACCAGATCCCTGGGAGAGACCCCACACTGGAGCATGGGAACAGTGTGAGGAGAAAAGAGCAGCAGAGAGGAAGGTTTATGAGCTAACCACAACCCCAGCTTTCCATCCACCTGCACTACTTAGAGGGAGGAAGCACAAGAACTGGGGATGAAAGAGTGAAGTTAAGCCTGGGAAGAAATGGGAGGGAGTGGGGAGAGTTGTTTTTAGTTTTGTCTTTGTTTCTCACTAGCTGAATCTATTTTTAATTGGAAATATTAATTAATCCTCCTCAAGCCGAATCTGTTTTGCCCATGACAGTATCTGCTAATCCCTCTCCCTGTCTTTATCTCAACCCACAAGCTTTTTCATCGTATTTTCTTGCCCATTCCATTAAGAAGGGAGAGCCAGAGAGTGGCTTGGTGGGCACCTGGCAGCCAGCCAAGGTCAACCCACCACATCCTGGGGTGCATTAGGAGGAGTGTGGCCAGCAGGTCCAAGGAGGTGATCCTCCCCCTCTACTCTGCCCTGGTCAGGCCCCACCTGGAGTATTGTGTCCAGTTCTGGGCTCCCTGGTATAAAAAAAGACAGGGATCCCCTGGAGAGAGTGCAGAGAAGGGCTATGAAGATGATTAAGGGCCTGGAGCATCTCCCCTATGAGGAAAGGCTGAGAGAGCTGGGACTGTTCAGCCTGGAGAAAAGAAGATTGGGGGGGGAACCCTATTAATGTTTATAAATATCTTAAGTATGGGATGCAGGAAGAAATGGCCAGCCCCTTTTCAGAGGTCTCTGGAGACAGGACAAGGGGCAATAGCTGTAAGTTGGAGCACAGGAATTTCCGCACCAACATGCGGAAGAACTTTTTCACCGTGAGGGTGACAGGCTGCCCAGGGAGGTTGTGGAGTCCCCATCTCTGGAGATATTCCAGACCCATCTGGATGCCTATCTGTGCAGTATGAGCTAGGGAGCTGCTTTGGCAGGGGGGTTGGACCCAATGATCTCTCAAGGTCCCTTCCAACCCCTATGGTACTATGATTCTGTGATCTCCTTACAGCTATATTTTAAGTATTGAGAAAACATTATTATGCCATTTTGCAGACCAGACTTAAAGTATCTATTCTCTCAGGTCTTAAATGAAATTAATTTAAGCTGAAGGTAACTTTAGAAATAAAGACAATTACTTAGAAAAGCATAAGTGGTAAGAGTTATAGATGGCCTAAGCTTCTCCTTAGCACTATTTTGCATAAGTTCAAGCTTATCAGAAAGAGTGGGGAAAAAATCTCAAAAGCAAGAGATGAGCTGGAACCTTCCAGAAGCACAGTTTGTAACTGAGCTTAATTGCAAATAACAACATAATTACACCACTTACCATACATAAACTTGACCAGGTTTATGTTAGTGGCATGGTAAGCAGGAAGAGCTTCCCTCTGAGAGAGCGTTCCTGGGGGGCTGAGCTCATAGTCATACAGAGGCCAGCTGCAGAAATTACTAGGGATTCTCAGAAGCTTTAGTGTTTGAGTATCAGGGAAGTTAGCAAGTTTTAGTCTCTATGTACTGGCCATCATTCAGGTATTTCTAAAATAGAGATGAATTCTTTCTAAATTCCTTACTTTGCATTCCTTTCTATCATCATAATTTGTAAACATGAATTCATTAATTAAATTACATTTATTGTATTATATTATTCTTCCCTTTTTCCTATTGAAGTTTCTGATCAGGATTTTAAGAGAAGAGATTTTTAATCTTCATAGTTGTAAAACCCCAATTTCGAGGGACAAATTCTTCCAGTTCTGCTTTCCACATCATAACGAGAAGTCAATACTCTTTTTCATCCTCACTTCTTTAAACTAAGTAGATCCCATTGGTCTATTCCTTTGACAGTGGAACTCAAAAGTGAATAATGTAGTTGAGCTGAAGCTTTAACAATGAAGAGTACACTGGAAGGAATTATTTCATGTATCTTGCAAGTTTTACTCTTGACTATAGATCCTAGGACGACATTTCCCATTTTTGTAATGATATGACTTGGCTGAACAATGGCAAGTTTATGACTATACTACACCAGAATTTTTTATTCAAAACTTCTGAAGAAAGTTGCTCCCCATCCTGTATAAGTGGGTATGATTAATCTCATACATATGCCCTTGTCTTCTTTTAATTTAATTCTGGCTACTTTTTAATTTAATCCTATTTTTAATTCCATTTTCCAATTTGTCAGGAACATTTTGAACTCTAGTCTTATCATCAAAAGAATTTCCTGTCCTTCTTGGTTTAGTGACATCTGCAATTTTAATTTAGGAATTAATTAATAAAAACTAGAAACCATCATCATTAGTGTGTTGCAAGATGAATCATGGTTTCAAATCAAGATTTCATTTCATACCACCTTTACATTGAAATAAAAGTCACATAGATGAAAATTCAAAGTCACTTTGGACTGGTGCCAATAGGAAGCTGTTTACTTATCTCCAAATTCTTTGGTGCCTTAGGCTACCCAAGGATCTAACATGTGTAGGTCTACCTCTTTACCTCAAGTGATTGTGCAAAGGACACCAAACGAGGGTTTGATTATTGAGTCTGTTCACTACTCATGCTATTGTCTGTGTTTCACTTATTGTATTATTATATTATTCTATTCTCCAATAAATTAAGTTCCCCATTAATAAATGGATTGGATTCAGCAGCCATGTACTACATTGAGCAGAGTATTCAGCTACATTCTCTTGGGGTTCTGTCTGTCCTCTTCATTAAGTGATAAATGGCATTTCTAAAAATGATCATTACAAGTTTTGTCCATGATACATATTTCAGTAGCTAAGTTATTCAGCAACATGGAAAAAAAATGTGTCAGAGCTCTAAATTAGAGAGTTATTATCTAATTCAGCAGGAATACAGTTTGGAATGGTTGTACCCAGTCCTACAGAGCCACTGCTGTGTCCTCCATGGTGCTGGAAGCCATCAGCAAGTAGAGCAGGAGCTCAGAACCCAGATCTACGCAGCAGTGTGAGAGCACTACATACCCATCAGATCCAGAGCTGTTGACAGGATCACAGATTTATATAATTTGATGCAGAGAGCCCATTCTCATGATGATGTTTTGAAGCAAGCTGAAATACTTTTGGTGCTCATTTTTATGCATAGAGAGATTTCAGGACTTTCAGCTATACAAGGTCATGTTGTCTGTGCATTAAAAACATGACTCTACAGGGCCATGACCCTGATAAACCTTGTATCTTTGCTCTACTCTTATGGCCCTGCTGGAGTTAGCAAGGATACAGACATAATTAGAGCTGAACGTATGCAAGAAACTTCTCTCCAAAAGGTAAATGTACGAAGGGGGTCAAGGGGAGATAAAGTTTTAAGTGTATGACACTAGAAGTTGTTAGTATATTTTCTGCATTTTCTTTTTTCAGTAGTGGCAGAACTTGTCTCACAACTGGGATTTAAGGGAAGAATAAGAGATCAGGCATGGATGCTGTTAACACCCTGGGTTCCCTGGAGCCCCTTGTTCCCAAAATTCACCTGCCAAGAAAGCTGATCTCTTCGGCAACTAAAAAACTAAACATCAGCCACTTTCCTCCCCCCTCTCTGCCGCTCCCTGGACTGATCTAATAATACTCCTGGGGATAGCTCTATTAAGTCGTGTGCTTACACTTTTATACAAAGGGGATTTCACAGTTAGAGTTTTAGAAGGGAAGCAGGTAAGGAAACCACCTCCGAGCACCAAGACCTAATCTTGGGCTGCTTCTGCCCCCTTGCGACCACCAAGACATGCTTTCTGCAGCTCTCGGCTATGAATATATCTAATTTATTCTTCTTCACATCCTCAACACTTGCCAAAACAGGCGCCAAGTGTGCCCGGAGGTGTCTGTGGCGACACAAGCTGAGACACCACCACCACCATTCCCCCCCTACAGCCCACCCTGCGTGGGCTCTCTGCCCAGAGGAAGGCAGAACACTTTGTCCCTGTAGTTTAATGTGCAGAGGAAGAGCTGGGAAACACACACACACACATACCCCCAATCACAATATAAAACAAGTTTCTGATTTAAACTAAAAATTTTGGGTTTGTCCACCTGCAAAATTGAGGTTTTGCAGTATAATTCCATAACAAAAGCAACTGGCAGTTCGTAATAAAATAGAACACATGTAATGTAATGCAGCACAATATAGTAAGTCTCTCCACAGACACCCTGGTGACATGGTGCTGTGCAAAGCCTCCCTGCAAATGTTGCTTGTGTTTATAGCAACTTTCAAACACAGTGAGGCTTAACAGATGTGCCCTTAAACACCACAAAGCTCTCACAAAAATGGGCCCCAGTTCGCCTGCTCTGTTGTGACTTACCCCAGTGAGCTTCCATTTCCATTTCTGAATATGTGTCTGCTCAACAGCAGTCAGGGAGCTCCTGCTCACACCATCTTCATCCCCAGGACCTCTAGGGAAAGGCTGTTTTCCTCCTCCAACTCTGGCCCAAAGCTCTCAGGCTCTGTATGAAGGACTGAAGGGAGCCTGTCTGCAGGGCTATACCATAACAGCCTCATGACATCACACACACACACACACACACACACACACACACACATACGTGTGCACACATACACATCAGTTGTCCTCTCTTGCACAGCTGCTTTCACATATATAAATATAGATACATCCAAACTTGGACTATTTAAAAAATATTGATGATTCCCTCTACACAGAAAATAGTAATAAGTTGCTGGTTTTTTCTCAGGTAAAAATTAATTATTTTTTCTCGGTTACTGGTGGAGGTTACTATTATTTTGCTTGCCCTAATTTATGACAGTATAGATTTTCAAAATCAAGACAGAGTTTTTAAACAGAAAGTTAGCAGTTTTGGGGTCCCTAGGTAAGCTCCTACCAGCCCCCCCCCTCCAAATTTAAAATATATATGGCTCAGAAATCATTAACAATAATATCGCCCAATAGTTGTTTTATTATCATGTCTTCTCCAGAGCCACTGTAAACTAGGAACTACTTTGTGATATGCAAGTCATATTACTGAAACTCCTTTCGCATCATAAAACCATGGAGAAAGAGGATGGAGATAGAGAAGGGGAAAGCTCAGCCACCCTAACACCAAACCCAGCCACCCTCAGCAGCATGGAAAGCATTCATGGGCACCATTATAGAAGCTGTATTTGGCCAGAAGATAGTTGGATGTGTATTAGATGTGCTCATCACATGTGGCAAACAACCATCTTTTCGGGACTTCTGCAGGTTCTGGGACAATAACCGTGTTCCATTTTCCTCCTGCTGTGATAAATCACTACAGATATTAATGCGAAGGATTTTGTTTTGAGTTTGAAATGCCATCATTATTATCCTGGAAATCCAAACATGAGTTGTGAACCCATTGTGTTATTCACATAGAATAATTCGCTCCAGATGGGTAAGTGTATTATTTATATTTTGGTGGTGCCTTAAAACAAGTATGATTATCGATTTATAGTGAGTTTTCTTAATGCTTAAAATTTTAAATTCATCCTCATGACGACTTGTACTCCAAAGGAGAATTATTGTGCTTCTCTGAAGACAAAGAGTGGATGTCAGTTTCCCGTCATTACAGTCCCCTCCCTCCCTCATGCCCCTGGACAGCACCTGGGGTGACTGGGATACGCTGGGTGTTCTGCAGGATTAGCACCAGCAGATGTCCCTGCCTTGTCAGAAATCACCAGCCAGAACATCACCTTGGAGGAAAAGGAACCTTTTTTCGGTCAGTTTGAGCATTGCTTCCAGAATGAGCACAGACATGAAGAGCATCCTTCCTCCCTGCCTGCGTGCAGCCTGTGGCAGAATTGAGATGTTTTGTGTGTGTGAGAGGACAGGCTACATGCAGCTTTACAGAATTTATGTAATATTGCTTACTACCACTGGTTTTGTCATGTGTATTTGAACAGAAATGCATATGAGAAAATATTCTGATGGAGTCTTAACATATGACAGTGACAGTGAGATGCTGCTCAAAGGGAAGTAACCTGGTTCTCATCTGCCCACCTTTGGTGGTGACTATAGGAGCCACTGGTCCACTGGGAATTTCACTGCAAGCCTCCTGCGCAGCATCTTCCCTTGGTCCTTGACCCTGTGAACAAGTCTTCAGGCCCAGACACATGGGATTAGAGCAGTGTGGCTCCAGCCCTGTGGCTTGTCACAGAGTGCCCAGTAGCAAATGTTTAATAATAGAGAAATGCAAAGTGGTCGTTTCTCATTCCTATTCTCCAAGCTTCCAATTCTTGAGCAAGTCTTTCCAATGCCTTCAGAGATACCCTTTCCATGCCCTTTCATGCTTTTCCATTACACACACACCTGTACAGAGATGAATGGACTTGGTGAAATAACCTATATTGAGTACAGGATGGATTTATTAAGTTTCCTTTTCTCAGCTCTGATTCTCTTTTTCATTCCTTGTGAGAGCATTATTGTACAGAGAAGTATATCCAGCACCACACAGTTCAGCTGAAAGCCTCCATAAGCCTATGAAAAGAAAATAGTGGGATCAGACAGGAGTTTCCTACCTGGATTATCTGCTGCATCAAACAGTGGCTCTCTGGCAGGGGTTGAGTTTTCCTCCCATCCATCCATTTCCTTGTGGCCAGCCCAGATGCCATCTGCTTATCGAGGTCTGTGGCTCAGCTGTTAACGTGGCCACACTCTGACTGATGTGGCAGAAGCATCAGCTTTTTCTAGCATAAAGAAAAGACTTCAGCAGACTGTTGAAGCACTAAGATGTCTACTAGGTGTAAATTGTTGTGCAGGTTCCTTCAAATGTTAATTTTTCTATTCCTGATTTCCTTCTTAATTTATTTCTAGCTGCTTATCTCAAACTCTGTCAAAACCATTGACAAAACTCATTGCTAACACACCCTACAAATCTACTAATATAAATTTTAAAATTTTGATATAATTAAGCTCATCATGTGAATTTGGATATTGCATTATGAAATTGTTTGTTATTTTACTCTAAGAGTTTTCTGCAGTGTGGATACGCAAAATCATTTATAGTTAGAAAAAAATCTGGTGCAGAGTTCCTATTAATAGATCCTTTCTCAGCATTTATAGATGTGAGAGAGGCATTGGATCACTCAATCTAGCAGTAAAAATGTAGCCTGACTTATGAGAATTTAAAACAAAAGCAATTTTTTAACCTAATAGCACACAAGTGAAGCAGAGGTGTTTAGAATTAAGTTATTAGAAGCTGCATGCTCTGAAATTATCATTTGGGTTTCTGTATTGTTTTCTGGCTGAGGATTTCATAGCAAATGGCAGCTGTAGCCCTGTGGAAACTCTGCCCAATGCCAGCTGGAGGCATCACTTAGTGCTACACACTGTTCTCTTTTTGAAAAAAGTTCATAGGCAACTAGATGTGTACAGCCTGTGGATGCACTTATTGTAACGTGCATCTGAATCATCCAGCTGTGCGCTCCTGCTTAGCAGGCAATAGTTCCTTGAGTGAATTAAATGCCTCATGGTAAGCGCATCTTTTTTTCCCTCGACTAACCCAGAGTCACTCTAAGCAATGAAACTGGGCCATGGACTCCTCCATGGTACCTCATTTTGTTGGCAGCCCCTTGCACAGCTCCAAAAGGAGTCCAATCTGGTTGCAACTCATGTCCCAGTGGTAAAGGTTACAAAAAAGAAACAGAAAAGAGTGAATGTGGGAATCATTCATTACTTCCTTCTTCAAGATCCAACATACTACTTCTGTTGTTATGCTTTCAGCAGTGCTTACGGACCATAGTATTCCTTTGGGTGCTGTAATGGCATTTATAGAGGCCAGAAGGAAGCTCCAATGTATAAAACTTTCAGCAGGGGTGTTTTAAAAGACAGAGTGGTCTTATGCCATTCAAAAGGAATATCACCGAAAAGATCAAGAGATTTTTTCCTAAAGAGGACTAAACTTGTAAGTCAAAAAATATCATCTCTATTTCTTTACATCTCTATATTGCCAGAACCAAAGTATCTGTAAACCAGCTTTTCCAATAACTGCAAGATACAGCTGCTGCTTAGTATTAATTGTGACATGTAGCGAATCCCCAGGCAGAGAGAAAGGCTCAGCAATGAGACACTTTGGAAATGGCATCCCTTAAATGTTTTAAGCATGTCCTCAATACCCACTCTATAAAGGAATCAGACAGGCATGCCTGTGCTCCAGTAACGCAGCTAAGCTGGTATCCAGATTTTTTTGTTGCTGATTTGATAGGGTGCCACTTAGGCAGCACAAAGGAGCAAGAAGGAAAAACAGGGGGGTTTAGCAGAAATGAGACTAGAACAAATTTTCACTGCAGAATTTCCCTGCGGGACACACGGATAGCAAAATGCACGCAACAGCACGTTGACCACAGCAGCAGCATGAAGACAAATCATACAGCAGAAAAAGCCCTCCACTCACATCAAAAGGAACAGGGATATTGGAGAGTCCTGATGAGCAAGTCACAGGCCTTGATAGAATCTTCCAAATTCAGTTAAATTTTGAGTCATGATCATTTTGACATACAGGATCAAAATTGTCTCTTAATCACAGGGAGGCACTTCAATGAAACTCAGAGGCCTGTCAAACACAATTCCCATTAAAAAAAAATAAATAGAGGAACTGGGTTTTCTGTAGATGTATATTATTATATCATAAAGGTAAGTTTTGTGAGGGCAGTCTGCCAAATGAAGGTCCCCACAGTAGTAAGAGCTTGACCATAGCAGAAGTCAAGAGAATCCACGTGAGAGAGAGGCATTATTAATGGTACAGCTGCAGGAAATACTTCTGTCAGAGTTGGCATCTTACTAGGTACTCCTAATTCCATAACGAAATAGGAAACTATCATGTTTTGCAACTACTTGTTTGGTATTGCTGTGGCTAAGGGAAAAGAGAAAGCGTGGGTGGATTGTCTGGTGGATGCATAGTGCAAGCGAGATAAAAAATCTGATTAAATATTTAGACTGAGGGAAAACAAAGGTGATTTGGGACATAAGCCGAGCTGTGTTCATGATTAACAAGAAAGTGTTGATGCTTCCTTCAACGAGTAGATGGCAGCAGTACCATTCTCTGCATAAATACTCTACTGTAGGCTATGCTTTTGTAATGGGTGGACAACGAAGAATGGAAGTCCTGTGTTCTGGTACAGGCGGCTGGAGGCAAAGGGAAGAAAGAGAGAAAATAAGTGTCATTCCTCTAGTAAATTCAGCTCAAGGAACTCAGAATGTTGCTATGCAGTATGTAATCAAACATCCATAAAAAGCCTATTTTTTCTTCCAGATAGGACTTCCTTATTTTGCCTCAGGTCTGTCAAAAAGATTCTGACCATTAAGAATCTATATGGACTGAAGAAGAACACATACAGTCTTAACCTATAATACTGAGGCAGTAATCATGCCGCAGCACATGTGCTCTTTCATTTCCATTTCTGTGCCTGACTTTGCCTAGACCAGGGCTGGGAATATGTCTGGCATGCATGAACTTGTGCATTGCCTAGCAACATTTCTGCAAGTTTCTGTGACAGAATGATAGTTATTTATTTGATATTCAATCAGATTTGAGAATTTGTCCTGCCGTTTTGTCTCCAAAGGTTGGCCCTGCTACCTACATGTGAATGCTTTTTCTGCTTTAACAGTCAGGAAATTAGTAGCCTTCAGGGCTTGGAAGCCTGATTGTGTCTCTCTCTGAATTTGGAGCAGTGAAGCCATGACTCTTGTCCCCAGCTGTCAGCCCTGCTACACAGAGCAGAGAGTAACAGATGATGGCCAAATATTCAGAACAGCCAAATAACAACTGGAAGGATCTGCTTGTATTAATCTGGCAAAAAGCAGTGAGGTTTTTTTTTTTGTTTTTAGCAAGTTTCAATACTGTGGTTAACAATATGAGTATGGATGCAATAACATAGTTGCTCAATATTGGAGCTAACTAGCTTTACTATTGCCTACTGAGCAGCCAAGATTGGGTGCTGCATGCTAAAGAGGGCTTTCCTTTGGAAAGGTACTGAAGGTGCTGCAGCACGCAGCAGCTCAGTGTGCCTTGTCCTGCTGTAACAATATTGGTGTGGAGGCATATGAGGATTTCACACAACTTCCAAAGCTCACACGGGAGGTTCCAGACCACGGACTCCAAGACTGCAGCTTAGGTTTCTTTCCTATCATATGTACAGGGGCCAAATATAGGTAATCATGCCCATATTTTAATGTATATCATGAGCAAGTGCCTGGAACATACACACAACAGCTTTTGGGAAAGCTATTTGGAAGAGAAAGCTGGTTGGAAGAGTAGGAGCCAAATATGCCAGAAGAATTATCATACACGGGGAGCCTGAGGAACAAGGAGCTGTCTGCCAACAACCAAACCCAGAACACAGGACTGGTGCACATGCCTTTCTCAAGGGAGGGAATGCATTTTGGGTACCAGTGAGGGATGGAGAAGGACAAGGCTTTTGAGAAAACCTGCAGAGCTAACAGGAGGGAAGGCATTATTAAGAATTGCTACAAAGAAGATCACAGTTGTGTACCAGCCTTAATGTACTTAAAGGGCAAGAATTTTGCTTGAGAGGGTACGCATTTAATTTTAAGATGAATCAGTGTTGCTTTGGATGACTCAGTTCTGACTGTGCTGTTCTGGGTTTGACATGAGACATTTTCAGCAAGTTGTTCAATATGAAGTTTTGTTTTTTCATTCTTCCTATAGAAAAAGAAAACTGTAATTGCAAATGGTGACACTTGCATATAAGACAATTTGGTGATCTGGTGAGTGTGAAAAGAGCCCAGCATATGCCTTTGACTGAGCATGCGTGCCTGTTTTCTTTACTGAGATCAACTAAAAGCAAACCAAGAACTCCTTTGGACAGTGTAAGGCCTAGGAATTGGCTTTTGTGGTTCTTTCACTTGAAGCTTTTATATCTCAGACCTCATTTTATATCACTGACCTCATTTTATATTCCTAGATATGAAACCTGGCAACTGTTAAACTCTATTATATGGATGTAGACAATGGATTTTCCATCATGTTAATGTTGCTTGAATCTTTAGCTAAAGATAAAGAAAATTCAGACAAAGAAAGAAGTGATCCAAGAAGTTCCCTTTGAAAAATGAGTATCAGGCAGAAATCCAAGATAAAGTATGAAGACTGGAGAAAGATTTCTACTTGAATGGACTCAGGTGGAATTGTGTGTATGAGAGAAAAGCAGGAAAGAAAGATGAAGACTTCCTGGATTTCTTTTATTTTTTTAAAAGCTATTTATTCTTTTTTTCCATTGACTCAGACACTTTTGTTTATATGCACATCAGTGTCTTTGTGTAAATTGATATACTGCCAGAAGTCTATAGGTCACCTTGAGTTAGCCAATATGAGTTTATGGATAGACTGTGGGTTGTCTGGGTGGAGAACTATACGAATGTATCCGTCAAGAACGTGAACGACTGGCTACATGAACAGGGGAATGAGGGGATTCAAGGTGCAAGGCACTTCATGCTTGTTTCCTTTTATTTTTTATCTAGCAAACAAGGACTAATCATAGTTAATTACTTTAACACTGTGTCATCCCAATTAATTTTTCTCCACATTTTTGAGACATTTCTAGAGAGTGAAACTAAATTTCCCAAAGGTTTAGCATGTGGATGTCATGCCAAAGGGTAGAAGTGGACAGTTTGCACAGTTTGCACAGCATGTAGGAGGATTCCATCCTTTCTTTCTTCATACTTTCCTTAATTTTGTCTTTCTGTGTTTGTAAAGGACATGGGGGAATACCCACCACTGCTTTACAGTACATCAGCATAATCAGTCCTATACATGCAGAACCTGAATCAAGCACAAGCTAGGTAGTTGTCACAGGACTAACACAGGATATAGTGACTGAGCAGGACAGGGTTCTTTCCTGATACTAGAAGTTTCTGTTGTGGGTACAGCAGTGACAACTGCAAGACCTGCAGCCATCTAAAGCTGACCATTGCCTTCTGGTAATTATTCTGTCATTGATGTCTGGACTGCATGGTGTTTTAGTGGATTAAGGAAGATAAAGACAGTCAAAAGGGTAAGAGCTTCCCTCCTACACACAACTCTGAAATCAGATCAGAAATAACAAAAGCAGAACTTTTCCATGATTTCCTCCTTCCCAGAATTTCAATTTCTGTTTAAATAGCCTCATAGCATCACTTGCTTTATTCCATCATGGTAGAAAAGACAGCAGTTATGCTGGACATGCTAACAAACTGGAACCATGCATTTGGTAGGGTGTGAAGTGATGAAGTTGCCAAGTTGAATTCACATTGAAAGAATATCTACCATAGTTACAGAACAGCCTGAACACTGCAGGCATCACTATGTCCTTCAAGAAAACAGTGAAATATCTAGTTTCAGGCTAGGGCCACTGAGAATAACTGGGTGCAGCAGAAGAGGTTAGGGAGAAGTAGAAAGTTTGGCTTCTGAAGGAACCTAATTTGGCTGTTACTTGATATTTGGAAATGCAAACCATTGGAAAATTTGCCGCAGCCTTTAGGCCATTCATGTAATATAGATAGGTCCTGCAGGTCTGCCTGAAGCATTACCACTCTCTGGCACCAGTCTGTAAATTATCACCTCATTTAGGTGAGGAAGATACTTACCTTCCTTTTAACCTCTGCTCCTAAATCCTGACTGTGCTCGCTCATTCCTCCCCTCTTCCACACACTCCTTACACATCTGTATTTACTTCCCTCTGCATTAACCTGTATTACTTAAGTATTATTTGTGGTACTCAGAGATTTGAAACAAAAGATGGTAAATTATTTAGCAAACAATTAGAGGAAAGAGTGCAAACAAACCCACTAATTTCCAAAAGTATCTTTAATCACTTGGTGCAGGCTCAGAACCCTGAGCAAATATTAGGATAATTAATCACTGTCAACATGTCAGTCACATGAAAACCACCTTCATGTCCCTCATACTTTAGAGGGTGCAAACGTGGCTACCTACTGTTTCTGTCAAGGTCACACTTTGCATTCACAATGCTCTTATAGTGTAGAAGTTCAAATCTATTCTCATAGTTCCTTTAGGATTTTCAAGCCTTTGTTCAGAAACCATTGTCAATGAATGAAATGATTGCTTTATATCTCAAATGAGTACTTCAAATATAACCTTTGAGTAACCTCCAGTAATTGCTTGACAGACGATATAAATGCAAGTTTGGATACAAGAATTATTCTAACAAAGTCCAGACAAGCACACAGATATGGAAATTCATGATCAAAAGGCCAACCAAGGCATTGTTCCAGAAGCCAGCTGTTCACGTTTTCTTTTTCCAAAAAGATTTTATCTTCTATAATTTAAGAGTACCTCATCACACAATGGCAACATATTCATGCTTTCAGCAGCTACTAAAAGTATTAAATATAAAATATAACTGCACGTTGCTGGTATTAGGGGTCTTTGGGATTCCTAACATCCATATATATATATGAGAGACAACCATAAGGGATGTTTCTGGAGATACGCCAACACTCCTACCAGGAGAGCACTCTCTGGAAGGAATGCAACTCCAAAGATCCAACTTCATTTTGGTACATCCTCATAAACTTCCCAGGAGGCAGCAAATACCTAAACTTTGTTGTCCCTTTATGATCTGCCTTGATAACTTAAAGCTATAACCTCACTTTATTTCTTTTGCTGTTGAGCATTACATATTTGTACTTACCCATTGTTACTTCCAACTGCAATTGTGGTTTAATGCATTTCTGTGAGATTTCATTGCTCTGACTTCTCAGTGAGGGAAAGCAGCATTATGAAGATAGAACTGTAGTTTGTCTTCTGGCACAGGACTCTCTGGCACAGTTATTTGCCTGTAGAGTGCTGCATGTATTAGCACTAAATAAAAAGGTGGGCACAAAATGCCTCATGACCTTGCTAGAGGAGAGCATGTCCAGGTGGCTGCTGTGTTAGTCCTGTGACCCACAAAGAGAGAGAGAGCAAGGATTAGTTTTCCAAAATAATTAAGCACTAAAATGCTATTTTAGTGTTACTTAGGCTTTATTTATCACATGAAATCCCCAACCTTCACTGCTTATGCACTGGCTTGTGTCCCAGTGGCCAACTGTATGTATTTGGAGTCCTCGTCTTTATTTGAGCAACTAATTTCTACCTCTGACAAGGAATATTTTAAAAAGGGAGAAAAATGAAGAAGAAAAGCTCAAAACATCTAAGCTTAAGTAGCTCAGAGTTTCTTTACAGGGCTCTGAAATGACTCCGTGTTTGCTAACGGTGGAGGAGGAGGACCTGGGAAGCACAGCATGGCCTCTTACTACTGATGGCCCATCAGGCTGGGGGACACTCAGCAGCTCATCTCTGGGTTCCCATGGCTCAAGATCAGCTTCACAGTCCCCTGTGTCCTTCTTTCTGGCCCCTCTTCATTGCACCACGTGGAAGCCCATCTCTGTGAGTGTGCTTTGGAGACTCACTTGGGATGCATTTGCACTTTTTTGTGCATCTCACTAGAACACTTAGCAGTTGTACCCTCAGAGTCTGGAGGCCACTCAAAGAAACCAACATTTAACCTGAACACTTTGTGGACTCTGGAGCTGATGCTGCGTTTCAGGAGCTAGCTCATGCCATATGCAACAAATGGCAATTTATGTCCCAGAGCAGATTTATTGCAAGATCCCTTTCTCCGGGTGAAAAACAGCCATAGCTTTAGACAAGGGGACACAGCTTTTCAGCATCTGTATGCTTGTAACATCAAGAATGATAAGGGCCCTCTAGAGACAGATTTCACTGTACATTAACTTTTGCTTTGTGTCAGCTTTCTCATGCAGTTGGAGAAGTCCCTTTCGGAGCTCAGGATATTAGGACAAAGCACACCAATAAGACAATAAAATTCTCTTGAGTAACTAATATGAACAAGAAATCTTCTGAAGTCATGCAGCTCTTTACAGGTCACAACAACTTAAAAAGAATTGGTGACCACTCATGTAGGCATGAAAAGGTGCAATTGGTCCAGAGGCAAGTCAGCAGCTCCCTGTTGAATTTCACCACTGGGCAGCAGCAGATATGTGAGAAACTTTTGTACATACAGCAGAAAAATCAAGTAGTTTTGAAACTTTGGCAAAGGATTACAGAGGAGATCAAGAGCCAACAGAGTATAGGAGGAACAATATTCTGGCTTAGGATGCTCAACAATGAGGTCTGCTTCACAATCCACAGCATGTAATTTCAGGAATGATGGTTTTCCACACTGAAACAGCACAGTTTAGCCTACTAATTATTCAAATCAAAGTAGGTAGCACTCTCATCACTGGCAGGGAATGACTGATCAGAAGCCTAGAGAAAGACACTGAGCAAAGTCCTACTCAAAGAACAGATACCATGGGAACTGAGCTCAGCGGCTTGAAAACTTTAAGTTGAAACAGGAACTTTCCAATAATCACAGAAAACAGGGGCAAAAAGGGTTTTGATTTCCTGTAACTGGTACAGAAAATAGGTAATCTTTCAGTTCCTTACCCTTTGGAGAAAAAAGAAGGCTGCTACCACTGTAAAACCAGGCTATAGATTTGGGGCCTCACAATAACCTCCTAGTAGATAAAGAGTATTACAGGCTAAATGTTGTATAATCAGGTCCTCAAGTCGAAAAATGACCATCAGCGAAAAGGAGTTATTGCCAGATTACTGTTCACTTAAGACCGCATTCTTCATAAGTGCTCTTAGATGCCTTCTCTATTCACTACAAAAATTGCTGCAGTAGAATAAGCACTGAAAAAAATGTTTGTCTTCATGTCTTTTTTTAGTGTCCAAGGTAGACATTTTTAAAACAATTGGAAGTCAGAAGGAATTTAATACAGACCATTACTCTCCAACACTACGTATGTATCATTGTGCAGTCTTGAAGTGACTACTTCCCACTCTTGTGAGCAGATTTCAGCATCCATTTGTGTTTAGGTCTTTCACTTAAATTACATTTACACCATCCTTCTGAAGAGCAAGGACTTTGTAAGGGGACTAGATTCTGCTTGTATCTGCTCTTAATGGAACCAGAATGGTATAAGAAGCATCAGTGTACACTGTTTAATCTGTGTTAAGATGTCCATCTTTCTCAGAGGGAAAGATGGATTACTCTAATATGCAAGGTTTTGTAATAACAAAATGTCTCACCTAAAATTGCAGCTTAGTTGGTAGATTGGGTAGAAGGAATTATTCCCATGTAGATTCTAACGTTGTATTTTAATAAATGTTTTAAATAAAGAGAAGGCTACTTCCCGTGCAGTTTTGCTTTGTTCTAATGAAATATTTACCATGCTGTAATTGCAGTCCATCCCTCAGGCAGAAGAATACTGCCAGCCATGTAATAAATATTGTACTATGCCTCAGCTGGGCTTTTTGAAAAGAAAACTTTTCTTGGTAGGTAAGAGTTGTTTGATAATGGTCTGTTCTGAGGTGACCATCAGGATTTTCGTTCACTAAATAGATTTTAGAAACAGCAGGTGTGTAAGATGCATCACACATCATCACATCTTGCTCATTTATATATTTAGCAAACTTTACTAACAGCCTCGCAGAGGAGAAACAAGCCACATGAGTCAAATCACCCAGTTAGTTCTCAACTGCAAAAGCACTTCATAAAACCATTTCCAAAAAAATACAAGAAACTTTAGAAGAGCTAGAGGAGTAGTGAGGCCAACATGTCGAACTAGATCCTCCCCCCACTGCCACTGCATAGCTCTGCTGCTCCCCTTAAATCAACTCAGAGCTTAGATCTTCCTTCAGTCAATGTCGGAGTACTTTTCATTTTTTCCTTTCAAAGCCCTTTCAAAGGCACAAAATCTAATTTAATCATAACAGAGAACATCAAACAGGCCTGTATTTATTTCTGCACTTGAAAGTCTGTAGTCAATGTGCAATGACACCTACAATGCACTTATCCTTCAGTCACTTCCACAGGTCATTCTCACCTCTTCCATTACTGCTGATATGGGTCAAATATCTTTAGGCTCATGTCATTCATCAGTCTCAGTTTCCACAAACCAGCTGTAAGTATTCCTGTAAAAACAAATTACATAGAATAGTAGAAATTCATGTGATACTGTACCCAAGGCAGAAAACCTCACAGGAACTCCTGTACCACTTCCTATCTCCATTACTGATCTCACTTTTTCTGTCATGGGAAAGAACATGGTGGGGATGACAGGGAGTGAACAGGAAGCAGCAGCAAGAGTGAAGCTATTCAGGTTCGCAGTTCCCTCTCTCAGTCTTTCCTTACTGGGCTTTGATCTAACACATCTGTCTGACAAATGGAAAAGAACAGAGGATAGCCAGGAGCTAGCAATAAATATGCAGCAGTCCTTTTCTGCCTTCAGCTTCCACCTTCCATTCATAGCAGCAAAATTGCCTCAACATATTCCTCCTTACAGAATGGGGAGGAGGACACTTTATGCCAAACAGAGATGTATTTGTTTCCTCTTAAAAAAAAGATCAGCCTCTCACTTCTGTATTCAGAACCACATATTTACAGAGTTGTTACATTGCCTACAACCAGACTTTAAATATTTATTGCTTGTGTGGTTGAAAAATAATGCAATCAGATGACGAGCAAGCCTACAGAGATTCTCTCTCTGACAATATTTCAAGCCGTGGGGGAAAGCACGCTACGGCTGGCTGGCACCTTATTCCGCAAGCAGCTCCACGGGGATGGATCCTGCTTGGATATTGAGTTCCTCCGTGTTTGGGCAGGGGACACAGGCCTAAGGAGTTCAGTGTTTCACATCTCACATAAAAGACCCACAGGCTCCCAAAAGAAAGCAGAGGGAGAGAAAGGAGCAACACAAAAGCAATTTCCACTGTTGAATACTCTTGATGGGCCCCACAGAGCATTACATTGCCTGGGTCTGGTAGGATTCTTTGCATAGTCTGCCAGCTTAGGAGGAGGCCCTCGTCCTCCCCATGTCTCTGTGAAGAAGATATCCCAACCAGCAATGAAGACAGAAGTCACAATATGTGGGAAACTGGCCTGACTCATCTCACCACTTGATAAATATTTTTCTGTTCAGGAACAACCGTCAGTGTCCCGGACTGGGAAGCAGCATGACAGGAAACAGCAGAAGGTCTCAAAGGGCTGTACAACATTTTCCAATGGCTAGAGTGTCACCAGTACTCACCATACCGCCTCTGGGAAACCACTGATATATTAATCTGAATTAGAAGAACTACTGCCAAAACCAGGCTGAGTCTGAAGGACCAATTAAAGCTTTTCCCATTAAACATACACTGTCTGTACAGAGTGGGCTCCTTCCATGGTCAAGCATGTTCTGGGAACCGTGGAACAATTTCTGCTCATTTTGTGAAATATATAGAAGATGGAGTCAAATGCAATATGCAACCCCTTAACTTCTCTCTCCCCCCATTTGTGGTGGTGCAGATATATGTCAAACTCAGGTCTATAAGGGCGTCCAATCTCTACTGAACTGTCTACAGTGCCTGATGCATTCTACAAACATCTTTCAGAAACAGAAGCTCTGAACCAAAGGCTGCTAAACAAGGGAAATTTATCTTTTTCCAGAAATGTAAGAGGTACCTGCAGGAACGTGCAGATGCATAAGTAACATCTTAATACATATGACAAGTCAGGAAGCTTTCCTGATACTAATTTGATCACTTCTCTTGTGGCTATAAGCAGGAGAAGATTTTTTTTTACTTTTTGTCTTATATCTTGGCAAGTTCAACACCGTTTCTAATTTATCTTGTCTGGGTCCTGCAGTTATGAAACTCCTGATTTACTTTCATACAGAGCAAGAGCAAGGATCTTTTTGTGCAGAGCATGGGTTGCCAGAGGTTTGTTGGCTTCTTTCAGGAAAGATGAAGTCATTACCTGTGATACTCTGTAAATACAAAGATACAAGATCCAAGCACACCATTCATCTCACAAATAGGTGGAGATGGGCCAGCTAAATCACAGTGAAAAGAGTATAAACAGCTTTGTTAGCAGTAATGCAGCACCCAGGACTGAACTCCCCAGCTGTAGGTACAGGGATAAGTGACAGAATTGTTCCATGCTTCTCCTGCCTTGTCACAGGACAGGAAAATGAATTCTTCCAATGCATTTTCACTCTTAGAAAATACTCAAGAATGCAGAAGTGTTATTTGTGTCTTTTCAAAAGCTAGAACAAGAAAAATGTTGGTAAGGACTTTACACTTAAAGGGTCAAAGCCATGCTAAGATAGCCACAGAGAACGGAAATAAAGGTGCCATGGGTAAAGAAAGGCACAGTATCAAATCTTTGCAGCTTCCCAAATATTGCAAAAGAAGACACCATACAAGAAGACATTATATGTCCCAAAGTACATAGATTAAGCACACACCAAAATCAAGAACACTCAAGAGGAAGGCAAATTTTCACATCTCTTGTAAATGAATGGTTACACTAGCCAGCAATCACAGGTTGAGAACTGCAAAGAAAACCTTGAAATGAGACCAAGGATGTGGCAGAGAGAGGACAAGGGGAGGTGGCCAGCAGTGAGCATCCTGTGCTGAGAAAAACATCCTAGGAAAATGCTGGAAACAAGTGACAGATGGGATTTTCCTTTTTATACTAGTTTCATTCCTTGAGACTGTTGTACTGAACTGGGTTGTTTCAGTTTTACTCCTGAGAGTAGAGGCATTCTCAAAAGTCTGACAGAAAGCTGGTATTACTTTGATTGAACTATGTTATTGAGATGAGATAACATGAAAGAACTATGTTAGCCAGATGAGATAGGAGGTTTCACAGGCTTGGCCAGAGATGCCCTCATGCCCTTTGCTTTGGGGGTATCCCAACCTGGGCAGAGCAGAGTCCCTCCCATTTTCCACCCACCATATGCTCCCAGGGCAGCAGTCGCAGGAGATTCCAAAGTCACATGCTCATTTAAATGAGAAAAACCCCACAGATTTTCATGAGTTAAGCTCATGAACGTTATTGCAACAGCAGTAAGTACAATAATAGCTGTACACAGTACTTCTCTCCTCCATGTCCCAGGCTCTACTACACAGGAAAGCCATGGGCTGCTTTTACCTCACATGAACAAAATATATCTCCAGGGAACAGCCTTAAGAACTTACCTTTCCAGAAATTTCAGAGCTCTCCTCTTGTGAGTAAAGGGGGAAAACAAAAAAAAATCCAATGCCTTGTCCAAGATACAACTTCTCTCCTGATGACAAAGCTAAACTCTATCATTTTTTTTTCTCTTTGGAGAAAATGTTTTGCTTTCTTCCCAGCTGAATCAGCTCGATAGTCCTTTGTCTCAGATTTACCCCTGTGGAGATGAAGGAACAGGGAAATTGCCCTTCTGCCCTCCTCAGCTGCCTCCACAGACCTTCACTGCAAACACCACATCACAGTCCCAACCCTCCTGCTCTGATACTGCTTCTCTGCGTTTGCATATTGTAGAAGCTGGTTTTATACACCCTGTCTCCCTCAACACCCCTTGCTACCTCAGTGTTACAGGCTTCAAGAGCATCCCAGCTCTCCCCCAAGGGTAGCTGCCCTTCCTCTGGATGCCCTTCCCAGGCAGGGTGTTTGAGGGGCAAGATCCCATTTCAGTGGGCATTGCTCTGCAACCAGGAGAGGTCCCAGGCCAGCACAGCGGGTCCCAAGGTTGAAGCACCTCTGGCTCTGCCCCAGCCAGGAGCTTTGGCCTTGGACATGGGTGCAGGAGGGACTTGTGCTACAGGATATATCGAAGCTTCAGACTGGGGTGCCCAACTTGGACCACGTTTCACGGCAACTGCGTTTGCTGCAGTGCTCTTCAAAGGCTTCCCACTGCCGAAATGGCCATTGACATTGTAGCAGCATGACGCAGTACCCGGCAAGGAGAATGACAAACAAATGTAGTCCCAGATGAGATACAAAGAAAAATTAATTAAACATGTGTATAAAAATAATTATGTGCTGTATAAAGACACATGCAAACTGACATTCTGCAGATGACTCATACTTCCTTGCTTTTTTCCAGTGTTTCTTTGAAGCCTGCTCTTACTCATGTTGAGGAGAATGTATTTGCTCACAGAGCCACCCTGCCTTCATTAAGAGCCTTGATCCCAAACCCCCTTCACTTGCAGCATGGCCACATCCGCTGTGGCGGAGCACGTAAGATCTCAAGACTGTCTCACTAGATCTGCCTGTGTCTCCTAGAGCTTTTCCAATCCCCTGAAACAAACAAACATAGAAAAACCAGCTCAAAAAGCATACAGAATCACAGACAGGCAGATTTATTGGACAGCAGTTTCTTTACAGGCTGCTGCAAATGTTCGATTAGATTAGCTGTGACCTTGTAAGCATGAAATCAGTTTGATCATCATCACTAGCTCTGTACGTAAAGACTAACACTGCAAGAATAATGGGATTGTACCAGACAATAAACAAAAGTGATTTCTTTTATTCTAAGCAGCTTTATCAAAAAACTCAGATGCCTCATTATAAGAAATACTGATGCCCTCATCCCCACCCTTCCCTGCCAACACTCTTTTTTCTATTGACCAAAGTGTGTAAGGAAGGAACTTGAGATGGTTCTTGCAATGTACTCATTGCCTTGTTGCAGTCACAAATTCATGCATATTGCTCCCCCTTCGGGGGTCCCAGCATTTCACCCAGCAGCTCGGATGGCTGCACTTTACTCCAGGCAGCTTATACCACCCTGCAAGGAGCACTCTCTGTAGCTGCCCTGGTACTAGTCTCCCTCACTAACATTTTTTTGTTCCCAGCCAGAAAAGATCTGCTGATGAGTAGCAGTATTACCACCATGTGATGTGGATGTATTCCTGGCAAGCTTTAAAGAAGGGAAAGAGGGGGGCTGGTAGAAAGGGCGAGACACACCAGGTATGCAGTAGAAACACCCCACAGGTGCTTTGGCAGTGAAAATCAGTGATGTTCAACTGATGGTGCCATTGGGAGTGGAAAAGGGACCAGAAGAGAAAATAGGATCCTAAGCAAGGAGGAGGTTTTCAGTTTAAGTCTGAGACATATAATGCAGCGGGAGCTAGCAATGTCAGGCAGGACTGTTTAGCAATGATGTTTTGCAAAGAATTGACAGGGCTGATGTTATGAGCCAGGAAACCAGGAGAAGGGAGTTGCAGAAAGGTGGAAAGGGACTGAGAGAGAAACAAATGAGTGTTCTGGGACATTTGTTCCCTTCTTCTATTTGAGAGAAATACTTCTTTCAAGCAGTAATAACTGCAAATTGGATTGAATGTTTTAGTGCAGCTGCAGGATGCTGCCCTGCTCCAGTGAAGCACTTAAGCACATACTTTCAAGCTCACGGGCAGTCCAGAAAGCCAACAGGACCCCACACTTTCTTGGAGAGAAATATGAATATAAATGCTCTGCTGGATTCAGCCCTGGGATCTAGATTTTGCCTTCAGCTCCAGTCATGTACCTGTGGTAGGAGCTGGGCTGACAACTGGGAAACACCACCCTGCATACATGTGAATGGAATGAAAGAAATTCTTACCAAAAGAAAGCCACTGGAGTGAACTAGTGTATTTAACTTTTACATAATAAATATGTATTTTCCAAGGTAGTTTTCAAAGATCCTCAGGTATATGCTGTACATCCTCCTTCTGCCACTCCTTAGGAAATCATGGTTTCTAAATGTGCTTATTTCTTATAGGGATCTACACATTTTGTTCTGTGTTGCTTGAATTGATTGACACAAACTGACATGCATTTTATTTTTTACAACTGGACTATTTAATTTCTTTTCTCAAAACTGCTTCTTGGCAATGACATATCAGTGGTATTATTGTGTAGGAGTTGCTAAATAAAAAAGACACATGGAAAAAAGATTTGGTTCAAAGTAAGAATATCCATCTTCTGTACAAGGGACAAGGACTATAAAGAAAAACTTACTGATCTGAAAGGATATTGGAAAGTACCAGTCAGACTCTGTTTTACTGTTAGCCACACTTCAGTAAATCCTCCTGCAAACCCAGCACGGGCTGATGGAGAAACAGCCAGCATACCTATTGATTCCTTTATTTAGTCTCCAGGCAGTGGAATTACAGCACAAAGATCACCGTTTTCAGAACCTTTGTTATATTCTGGGAAGGGATAAAAGGTTATATGAAATTTCTGAGCTCATTTGGTAATTTCAGAGATGTGTCAGAACTGGAACAATTAGCTGGATCGCCTCCATTCAAAGTAAGCAAAATTATGGTATTTTTATAACATGAGATTTTGATCCACTTCAGGTTTTGTCACATCAAAGCAGCCCTATTTTGCCATTATGTTAGGACCCTTTGCTTTCTGTTTGAACATCAATGTTTGAATCAATTTAGATGACTAACCTCTTCTATTCTGATTATTCTTTTGATATTTCATTATGTGTCTGAGATGATGGAAGTATTTCAGCAATTACATGATGAACTTGTGAGCTCTCCACGCATTGTGGGTGAAATATCATGCTACTGCTGTAATTCCTACAATACCATGTCACAAAAGTGCTCACCATTCAAATAAGACTCATATAAATGACTCATAAAAGCTGAGCTGGACTTACAGATCATTCTTAAATGATATGAGAACTCCAAACCAGACAGAAACAAAATCTAGAGAAGGAAAGTCTCAGATGGATTCCCAGGCCTTCATCCCATGCTCTTCCCACACGCACTGCCACTTGGAGGTGGCAGGAGTCTAGGGAACACAAGGATGCAGAAATCTGATCCCTTTTAAAATTCTACCAAAGAGTGAGACAGTTCCTATGAGGAGTTTGTTCAGTTTGGAGAAAAGGAGGCTGAGAGACAACCTCATTGCTCTCTCAGCTTCTTGAGATGGGGAAGTAGAGAGGGAAGTGCTGAGCTCTTCTCCCTGGTACACAGGAAGCATGAGAATGGTTCAGAGGTGTGCAAGGGAAGGTTCAGATTTGACATTTATTTACCAAGAGGGTGGTCAAACACCAGAAAAGGCTTCCTAGAGAGGTGGTTGATAGCCCATGCTTGTCAGGGTTTAAGAGGCATTTGGCCAATGCCCTTAATAACACGCCTCAGTTTTCAGACAGCACTGAAGTGGTCAGGCAATTGGACTAGGGGCCCTTCCAACCAAAGTATTGTTTGTTTGGGTTTTTTTAGTTAATTTTTTTTCTATTCTATTCTACAGGAAAATGCATATATAAGAAAATATGGAGAGTGAGGGATTGCAGCATCACACAGCATCCTCAGAGGAGACAGCACCATCCCATTCAGGAAGACACCTTTTCAGTTCACTTGAGCCGGAGCAGTGGTGACTACTGGGGATGAGAGTGACTCCAGATGCATCCAAGTGCCTTTCAAAGGGCTCTTCAGAGCTCCTGAGAGCCACTTTTCTAAAAGGATGTGTTTTATGGGGCACGCTTTAAGAAATGACTGGCTACTTTTCTGTTTTATATTAGGCATTGCTTTATTTTGCTTCTTCAGTAAAACACTTTAAAAACATTGACAAACAAAGATATGACAAGTTTTCCCTCTGAAATCACAACCTGGTCAGCATGAAATGGTACTCAGTGGGTTAGAGACCATCTCCAGTGGAAGCATGAGGCAGCCACCAGCCAAGGCAGGACTTAGATGCTGAACAGAAGACTTCTGAAGTCCAGAGACACCCTAGCCACAGTCCCCTGGTGCCTTGGCCTTTACCACAGCCATTCTCACCACAGCAAAGCTGGCTGAGCACGTAACTCGATTATGATGGGAAAAATGTGCACATTCCCCTCAGCATCCCCAAGAGCATGAGGAACAATGCAGCCAACATCCATGCAGGGGGCAGAGGGGACTGTGTGCTTGTAGGTTGCATTTTGTACCTCTGAAGATTTGCTACGGCATTGTCAATGACAAGCCGGCATCTCGTGGCCTTTTTCTTTCTCTCCACCTCACTTTAGTGCTCCCAAACTCTTGGAAGAAGCAGTCTGACATGCAAGAGTTATGCAGTGAGTGTTAGTCTCAGTTTATAAAATTATGAGTGACCTAAAAACACCTCCAAAAACAAAATTGAAAAAATACATTCATTGTTGAATACCCTGCTGATTCGCACAGCAGGTTCTGTAAGTCAGGTCTCAGCCTCCTGCAGCTGGTGATCCTACTGCTGAGCAGGTTTTTCTGTCTGCAGGATGGTGTCCCCAGGGTGGATGTGTGTTGGGGGGAGGCAGGGCTGAGGGCTCCAGCTGCCTGGACACTAGATCTGGTTTGGTCTTCATGTGTAAGGGACAGTCACCTCAGGGAGGAAACCATGAAGCTGGGGTTAAAGCGTAAGAGTTGTGGAGTTTGTTGCTGGCACTGGGAGATACTGACTGCCTTTGTGAAAGTACATGAAGAGATGGGAAAACAAAACTGAAGAAATCAAAGAGCATCAGGAATCTTTATTTAATTTTTTTTCTAACACATACACAAGTACTGATGATTATGAGAGTTGGTCTGAACATTGTAATCCAAGTAGATTTCAGTGAGAAGGTGATAATTCAACGGAACGGTTGGGGTTTTTTCCCCAAAGAATTTCTTTGATGGTGATGAAAATTCATTCAGGGAAAGGTAGATAAAGTATTATAGCCTTTTGGAACTGAGTTTTGATCTTAATCTGAAATAACTTTTTAGTTTGAAATTAAATTTCTATTAAAAGAAGGAGAACAGCCAAAATAAAACGTTAAAAGCATATAAAACCAAATTGTAAAAACAACTGTTTCTAAATTTAATTCTGTGACATTCTCTGAACTGCTGGGGTTTGCTTCAACTCAGGTAAAAAAAAATTCTAAAACTAATACTCAATGGGTAGAAAAAGCATTTCCTCAGCATCTCTGATGATGGGTAGTCACAGCAGTGAGAGGAAAGCCTGAGGTTTGGGTGTTTTAACACCAAAACACAGCAGTGAGGGTTCTGTGTTGAGTCACACTAGTATTTGGCTACTTTCTGGCTGGTAACTGGTGTTTTTTTATATCTTCACACCACTGGAATCAGGCATATTAACAGTGATGATATTTCAAAATTTGGAAAGTTACTTGCCCAACTGTTATTACCTTTCATCAAGTATAAAGGGCACTGGGTACCAGGTCTGTAAGGGTGCACCGAGGGCTGCTGCCCCACAGGGAAAGGTCAGCCAGGAGCTGAGCATTGTCTACGGTCATCAGATTTTTTTGGCTTGCTCTGTGAATTGCAAAGACAGTGCAATGTCCTGCTTCAAGGAGTTTGGCAGCAGAACTCTTCTTTTCTAAAAAATAAAAAGAACCTAATCTTATAGGGCTGTTGTACTCAGGGCAGTATCCGGGTCACTTGAGGCTGGCTCAAGAAGAGGCTCAAGAAATGAAGTCCCCTCTTTTTTGTAGAAGGCCATATACTTCCTATCTAAACTTGTAGTGAGGTCTGCATGATTGCTCTAAGGATGTAGTTATATATCTCTTTTTGATCTTTAAAACAAAAGGTTGCTATGTACTAGGAAGAGGCTTATAAAACTTACAAAAGTGACAAAGTATGCAAATCTTTGCTAGTATTTGCACAGCTCAGTGAAACTGTGCATAAATATTATAATACAATGAAACAGAAATGAGATAAAGCCATTAATGAGATAGTGTGTTGGCTGATGGTGAATCATATAAAAGAAAATGTAAAACATGCAGCACTGAGATGTTTTGAAGCAGTTTAGGGAAATGCCTGGCTGCTGGTGGAAGATGTAGATTGAATATTCCTCCATTGTCTTGATTCTTTTGTTGGTTATATTAGGCAGGCTTTAGCATCATTCTCATCAATCATACAGTCTCAAACAGATCAACTGAAAATATGGTCAATGAGGCAAAGAGAAATAACTCATCATACAGGAAATTTCCTATTTTCCCCTGTCTGTTTACTTGCATTGTTGTTATTGTTGGATTGTCAGCTAATTACCAGCTAATGCCCCAAATCTGTAAATATATATTCGTATGCATATTAACTGTAAAGGAACATATCACCCAAGTCTGAGTTATGTGCATGCATAGTCGTAGCAGAGTGAGCATGGTCTGGTGTGTATTAGGCAATGGCAGCAGGGGTGTAAGAATGATACTTGTGTCATATCACGTCTGAGTTTGAATCTACCAAAAAATAGATACAACTGACATTGTTTTCTTTTAGCTAATGCAAACATTTCACATGCTTCTCTGTTTGCTGACATTTGCTTGAAAATGCACAATTTAAATGCTGAATCTTTGTCCCACAGAATTTCTTTAGGCTCCAGAAATAGTGCTAACACTGCACACTGGATGCAAAGAAGACCACTGGCTATCTTTTCCTGCCACAATAACAAATAAAGAAAACATTGACAATGTCATATTCATTCTTTCTTATGCATCCAATACCAAGCTTTTCACCTTAACCATTGCTGTTACAAAAATAAAAATGGTATCTGCAAAACTAAAATTTAATTGATTGGCAGGGGGATAAAGGCAGCACATTAAAATTTTAAAACATATATAGTAAATTTTAATCCATATCTTAAATTGACAAAGCCAGAATTATTTATAAAGCTTTTCCCATTGAGTTTGCAGGAACTAAAGATGAGAAATCCATCCCCTGCTACACAAACACTTTATTACATTTACCCACAACAAATATCAATCCAACATAATACTGATGCTTCTCAAGATGGTAAGAAAGTACTGTGGAAAGCAGCCAGCCACCTCTGCACCAACTTTGGCTCACTGTTTCACCCATCTGGTGTCCCTTGCTCACGCCAGTCCATTAACCAATTAAGGCCAGATTAAGATATCAGGGCCTTTAAGCTATTCCTGAAGACTGGGTTTCAGGGGGCTTTTGAGTATAACAAAGTCTCTGCATCATAAAACAAGTCAGACCAAGTATAACTGGTGACAGCCTGCAGAGAACCCAGAGACCAGGTAATAAACTTGCATTTCCCAAGCATCTAGGATGATGGGAGAGAAACAGGTCTCCTGCGCACTCCAGGCAAGCAACCTGGCTGTTGTCAGCAGGAAATAGATACTCCTGCTGCTATCTCTGCTTTGCAGGAAGAACCTTGTTCCCTATTCTCAGACATTAGGGAAGCCCAAAGCTGTTTTCCTCACTCATGTGAAGGAAGCTCTGTCATTGCCAACATGGTCAGGAGTGCTTCATGGATCATATCAAACTGAATATGTACTGGTTGCAGAAGAAGGGATCCCAATGTTGTAAACATAGCTAAATCCCCTCTATGAATAAGGCAGGATGTTCTTTCATCTACAGAGCTTGACTTGGGATCCAAGGTTTTGTACAAAACCATGCTGTAGGGCCCAAACCCACTCCCCTTGTAATGTTGGATACTCTGCCAGTGAGAGGCTTCACATGGGAGGTTTCGTGCCGTGCACGTGGCACAGCACAGGTGTATTTCAGGATCAACAGGCACCTTTCTAGGTAACGGCTACATCATGTGAAGTTGTATCATTGGAAACAGTTGGGTGCTTTCAACCCTGCAAATTGCCTTTCACCATCTGAGTCCCCAGGTGAAATGCAAATAAGCAAACCTAATGCTTCAGACAAGGAGAGATGTATTGGATACCAGATGGTTTGTATGTAGATAAATGCATATAGATACATGTGGGATTTCAGCCTTGTGTGGAGTTTTCCACTCTGAACAGGTTTTTTTTCTCTTAGATCATTGGTGGGGAAGGAAAGCTACACTGACTTTATAAGACCCTTTGGGAAGAGCCTCCAAATTGCGGAGTCAGGCAAGAAGCAGTGCAGGTTCTGCAGGGTGTCTGCAGGGTGTGTGTTGTAAATAAAAGCAAACAGCATTTTTCTCTTTGTTTCTACCTGCATAATGTGCTTGCTATCCCTTATACTTGTAAATCTTTGTGAGTCTGTCCATTCTGCCCCTCAGTAAACAAGAGTTGCTTCCATATATGTGCAGTATGCTCCTGGTCTGCCAAAACACACCCTTGGGAAACAAGCCAGAGTCATTGAGAGGCCTGGTCAGTGTTTTCTTTGGAAAGCTGCTGCTGGAAATTGCTGTTGAAACATTTTCAATGAAGCTCTTTCTTTCAATTAGACATATTTCTTCTAGAAACTTTCCTAGGAACAATAATATTTTTATTCTCCAAAATACTGGCTAGTGAGAAACAAATTATTCCAGCCAAACCTCAAACCTATTTCATTAGAAAATTCTGAAGTGTTACCTCCCTAGAGTTTTGATTCAGTTACTTTTTATCCTCATTCTCCTCTCTAGGCCAAGTTCTCCGCTTATGCCACAGTGATCTCTGAAATGGCAATTCTTACTCAGAAACAATGAGAACTCTTGACATCGACAAGACCTTGGGGCATTTGAGGTGTAAATATAAGACACTTGGGCTTTAGCAGTGCTTCATTTTAGCAGTGTTATCATATTGTGACTTAAGCTTTTTTAGTATTTTGGTGTCTACTGAATCAAAATTTTATCTGTGGGCCAGGGAGGGGTGGGTCTGGAAATTCAACAAGCAAAGTATCCCATATGTTATCAGACAATAACATGAAGTTGATTAGTGACTGTCCTTAAAATAATAAAACTCTGCCCCATAGTAGAATCTCACAGCACAAAAAACCAAAAGAACAGATTTCAGAGGATGCCAGGCTGAGCACCTGTAAAAACCATCCCCAGGTGTGATGATCCACACGCAGCTGTAACCATGCAAGAGGAAGGAACAAAGAGATGTGACGGAAAAGACTGCCCTGTCAGACAGTGCACAAGAAGGTATACTCCTCTATGAGGACATGATCCTTGAGATGGTGAATTTTCAGTGGCAGTTACAGGAACTGGAGGCCTTGTTGTGTTAATAATGTGTTTTAAATAGTTGTGCTTTTCATGAAGGTCTTCTGTACCCACCGCCCTCCGCTAAAACACACAAGAGACTAATGAAGGGACTGTCACCTTCCTGTCACCTCAGGAATATATATTTTCATTCCAATAACACAAACCAACTACCTATATAGGATAATTTAAATATACAATGGTATCTTCAGTTTACGGGAGCAAAAGGTGTTGTTTTCATATCTTACCAAGATATTGGATATTTATTTTCTTCTATTCAAATGCAAGCATCCAAGCTCCTGTAACTAATGAAGTCATATTTTATTTTTAAAATTTATTTTGGAAACTATTTGTATTACCTACAAGTTAAGCCAAAACTGAGCCGATCAGCTTATTCCTTGCCAAAGCAGATGTACCATTCAGCACCTGTAATGAGAAGCTTTATTCAGCTATTTATGCTGCAGTTACTGGCTGTAACATGTCGGTGATATATATGTTACCTGGATGAATATTTCTTACAGACACATGTTGAAAATTGCTCATATAAAAAAGCAGGAGGATAGTCTGGCTCCAGCTGGCATTTAGCCGAAAGCAGGCCTGCGTGCGGCTGCCAGGGTAGGCACACTTTCACAGCCCTGTATAAAACATTTCCCTTCCTGAAAACATACTTTTCCCATATCAGTGTTCATGAATACCAAGTAAAATCTAAAGAAATTGCCCTCAAAGGAAACTCTTCATTTTTATTTAAATGAATTCTTAATGAATCTACTTAAGAAGTACTTGCCCTGGGATATTTCTAGGACTATCTGTGAACAGAAACCTGTAAAATTAAAATATGAAGTCTTAAACTTTTTACGGAATGGGATAAACCTTTCTTCCTATTTTGGGCTGCAATAAAAGCCCTATGGCAAAGCACATGGCTGCTGACAGCACAGGGCAGCAGGTGCCTGGACACACTGCCTACGCTACGGTTAACAGGCAAATTAGAGCACATCCATGACTGGAAACTGCCCCTAAGAGGTTTTCTGTTGGGAAAAGCAGAGTAAAAACAGGGTCCTTAAGCTTTCTGATCCATCAGTTCATCTTAAGCACCTTTGAATTGTTAGCAGTGCCTGTCTTGGTGAAGAAGATGGCCCATGTCTGAAGGAATGCAGCAGTGATGAACCACAAGAGTTGCTATGGGGTTACTTTATGGGGGTGTTATATGTTGTTTTACAATGCAGAGTTTGATTTGTAATATTAATAATACTTCATTAAATAGAAAGAAGAAGCAATAGAAATACATAATGAAGGGAAAAATCATGCCTAACACATTTGGTGGCCTTCCATGATGGGGTTACAGCATTGGTGGATAAAGAAAGAGCAATGTAGACTCAGGTAACGTTTTTGACACAGTCCCTCATGATGCCCTTCTGTCTAAATTGGAGACATAGATTTGATGGATTGACCTCCTGGATATGAGTCATCGCAATCCCAAGCAAACTACAGGCTGGACAGAGAATGAATTGAGAGCAGCCCTGAGGAAAAAGACCTGGGGTGTTGGTTGATGAAAAGCTCAACATGAGCCAGCAATGCATGCTTGCAGCCCAGAACGCCATCTGGATCCTGGGCTGCATCTAAACCAGCATGACTGCTCTGGTAAGATCCCACCTGGAGCACTGCGAACAGCTCTGCAACTGCACTATAAGAAAGATACTGAGCTTTTAAAACTCAATACCCAGAGGAACCCACAAAGACCATCAGAGGGCTGGAACACCTCTCCTATGAAGACAAGCTGAGAGAGTTGGTGTTTTGCAGCCTGGAGAAGAGAAGGCTCTGCGGAGATCTTACAGCAGTCTTCCAGTACCTAAAGGGGTCTACAGAAAAGCTGGTGAGAGACTTTTTACAAGGGCATGGAGTGATAGGATGAGGGGTAATGTGGTTTTAAGATGAGGGAGCATAGATTTAGATCAGATATTAGGAAGAAATTACTGTGAGGGTGGTGAGGCACTGAACAGGTTGCCCAGAGAAGTTGTGGATGCTCCCTCCTTGTTCAAGGAGTTCAAGGCCGGGTTGGATCAGGCTTTGGGCAACCTGGTCTAGTGGAGGGTGTCCCTGCCCATGGCATTGTAACTAGATAATCTTTAATGTCCCTTCTAACCCAAACCATCCTGTGATTCTGTAATTCTATGAAATTTCATTCAGTAAGCGTATTCATGTCTACAAGAAGGGGACATGACAGGTATTATCATCTGATGCAGAGAAAGGCAAAGAAATACAGGCACCAGAGCTCATTTCATGAGTTGGACACTGCCTTTTCCCAGGCTTCCCATCTAGAAGATGGGTATGATCCTCAGGCAGACTGCTTCAGTGTTTTCTGGAGGAGGAGAAGAGGTTCAGGAGGAACAGCTGCAGAGAGGATCCTGTCAGCATGAGGGGCAGGCTAGGACTAACCAAGTGCCTGGAGTATGTGCAGGTGTACTTTGGTATGTGAGCACCAATGCTGTTGTCACATGCTGTGATCAGCAGTAGTTCAGCCATAAGAAAAAACTCAGAGTGGAGGCAGATCTATTTTAGTAATATTTTTTTTTTTTTAGGCTGATGAAAAAGCATATTTTGCTAATTCCCTAGAATTACCAATAAACTATAAATTAAAAGCCAAGATGAGCCTCTGCCAGCTCCACTGAACTGTGCCACTGAAGTTTCTCATCCTCTGCAAGACCCCCAGCTCTACCAGCACTATCCAAACATAAATGTTTTCTCAACCACCCCAGCATGCTTGTTCAAACCTCTGTTCATTTTCTTGCCTCTCTCACCCTGTAATCTTTTCATTAACATGAGATTATTTTTGCTTTCTTTTTTTTTTCCCCTTCAGCCTTCATATTGGATTTAGTTTTAATTTCTTTAGCGACCTTTTCCCTTCTCCTAATGGTTTTGTTATTGAGTGTGCAATACCACAAGGGACTAAGCACCTCAGTTTATGAGAGGTGCCCCTCAGGGTCTTCCAGGCTTGCTTTTATACTCTGCAATGAAAATCCGTATTTTTGAGACCAGTTGTAGACCTTGAAAGCCAGTGAAAATCTGATCCCAGAGGGACAAGACTGGTCAGTAAAATCAATGAGACTGTAGGATCAAACTTTCTACAGCTCCAGCTGACTTCAATAGCAATCCCTCTTGTGCATCTGAGGATGCAATCCGAACCACAAGACAGTAAACAATTAATTGACCTATTTTTAAGAGGATATGTCAGAGTTAATGGGCAAGGTACTTAGGCAGCTTGAGGCAGAATTGAGGTCTCATATTTTTAATGCTTCATATATCTATAGGTACTGAACTCTGAAGAAAAATGGCAAGCATCATTGTACATTCCTGACAAAAACACAAGTCAGAGAATTTCACTGCAGCGACCTTAGTTAAAGCACAATTCAGAGAAGCATAAAGGGCTAATTATAATCATTTAAAATATAATCTGTGCTTACAGTCTGGATTTCACTGAATCCCCTCACTACAGGATCTCTAAATATCTCCTTTCAACTGCATAAACCTCTGCTCGCTTCTCTCAATATAAGTCCTTAGAGAGTGTGACCAGATTCTGAAAGCCAATTCTGTGAATTCTGTAATATTTTGTGAGGTGCCTCAACATCCCTTTCATTTGTTTTTTTTTCTTTAAAAAAACCCCCTATAAATAGAGCCTTCTTTCTGCAACCAGTCTCCAAAGGTCACCTTACAATGTTTTGCTATTTCCCGTATTAAGCAGCAATGCTTTTCAGCTGACATTCCAACTTCAAGTCATGCATATGAGCATGATGTGAGCTTGCTTCAGACTACAGTGAGAGGGCTGCAAACAAGACTGCTGCATAATTGCTGAGAAAAATAACATCCATTGTCAAAAAGGGCACTTCATCAAACAAAATTTGGCTGTATGAATACAAGTGTCTCCAAATATTTGGTTCATGCTAAAAATATAGCACATTTATTAAAAATATATATTTATAAACATTGGTATGAACAGACACAGATGTTAAGCAAACGAGAAAGGAAAAATAACCATGTAATGTATTTCTCCCAACATTTTATCAGGTTTAGGCAGACCTTGCTCAATGGAATTGGTTTTTTCATGATTGCACCATATGTTCATTCTAAACAAAAAAGCTTGTCAGATTCAATGTAAGTAAAAGCAAAAAACCAAGAGAAAAATCATTTGACCTAACAGACACGTGATCTGTGCTATAATGCTATCTTTGAGTTCAATCTTTGCGAGTATACAGTATACATTTCTAATCGTATATAGTGTACAGTTTCTTTTTTTTCCCCCCTCTTTTAGTTGTGTTAAAACAACATATCCCTGGTGGATTTCTTCAGAGTTACAACTTACATAATTGCAGTCATTTTCCCCCAAACTGAAAACCAAACCAAAAGGAAGAGGACAGGACAGAAGAGTTAAGCTTGTTACTGTGTGAAAGAGTCCTGTTAAATTAATTGTGCTTCAGTCTTCGCTGCCTGCAGGCAGTGCTTTTATGATGTGTTAATATAATACAGAGTCAATTCTGATTAAACAACTTGTCAATAGTCAACAATGTTTGTCATCACTCTTAATGGTCGTTTTATCTGGTCTATTTGCATGCCTTCTAGTTTACAACGTTGTGTAAATATACACAAAAATGATCACGATGAGGTTCAGAATTGTCCCAATAATTCCAAGCATTGCCAAGATGGTTTCTTCTTTGCTTTCCTTTTCTTGACTGCCTTTATCCTCTTCATTTCCACTAGTGATTACCATCTTGGTGGTCAGTTTCTTTATCCTCCCCTTCAGGATAACCTAGATTTAGGAAGAAAAACAGCAAAGTCGATTGTTAGTTGGAGTTTCCAAGCTCATGTTAGCAGTGGAGCTAACTGCAGAATTGTTGCCCCATCATGTGTTATATTATGAATTCACTCAAAAAGGATAAATATTTTATTAGGTGTTTAGTAAAGGTTTAATTGAAATGATAGTTCAGCTAGCCTGTAGATTACATATAGGCATTCGTAACAGTCCCAGCTCATGTGCCATCCATCATTCCTAACACATAGACAACATCATTATAAAGCTGGTTAGAAATGTATCAAGGAGGTGTGACTCCACTGGTGTTGGGGGGATTTGGCCTGTATTAGGACTGCACCACAGGAGACCATCTTGTTGACTTGCCAACAAGAAGCAAGTGAATGACAGAAATAGAACTGGGAAGATCTCGTTGCTTTTTAATAGGATAAAAACACCAAAGACAAAGGCATTTTGTCTCCTGATGAGACGGAAGACAGCAGTGACTTTCCAATAAATAATTCAAAACAAAAGCAAACCCAGGATAACAACCATCTTGGCTTTTATTTTCCTCGCTTTTAATGACCAATGAAAAGTTCTCACAGTGCAGGGGGCTGAAATGTATTGATCTGCCTGCAGGGAGGACACAGCCCTTTCCCAAGCACTGCCACCATGCCCAAACTGATCACAAAAAAAATGATTCTTGAAATGTGAGACCAGCCCTGACTCCCGGCACTGATGGAGCCACAGAGAAGCTCCCTTGGTATTCCAGACAGGTGCTGAGAACTGGGTAAACATTTGATTGTTTGAATTAGAAATGAGTAAATTCTATTTATCTGTGCTTTATCTAATACTGCCAATTCTGATCTCACGGGCAAAACAGAGTGTCCCAGAAAACTGGAAAAGGCTGGCTGGTTTCCCTAAGCCAACCAATCTGCCAACAGCTGGCTTCAGGCAATACCCTGCTGTTGTCTCCCAAGCTGCAAACCATATCCCATGATGTTTCTGCTGCAGGAGCAGTGGTAGGATGTAGCAAAAAATGCTCCCCAACAGCTCCTGCCTATCAGAGGGGTTGGGCTGGAGGAGAAAGAGGCACAGGTGATTCTCTCATACCTCTCTCTGCTAGCCCACAGAGTAAAACCACTATACTCCACACAGCATGGCTGCACACGTCAGGGAGGGCTTCCTGAGAAGTGGACACTGCCCACACAGGCACATGTCCCTCCCAACAGGTATTGCCAGAGGATAGCACTCACCTGCTGCTCCACCAAGCATCTGAGCTGTGCAGCCATGTAGCACAGAGTACTGAAAGGATGGAAAGGAATGGGGAGGGTGAGGAAATCCTGTGATGGGGAGATGGAGGGAAACAGTAAACAATCCAGACAAAACAACCTGGATTTTGTCCCATATGCAAGCTGTTCGTATACAGGACAGGGTGTAACTGCTGGAAACATTTTAGGAAGGGTGTTGCAGTTGAATCCCAGAAGTGATTAAAGGTGAGTGAGGCAGAAGCTGGGATCTGCAGAGGTGCCACTGACCTTTATACTTACACTTGAATTAGCATTTACATATTTTGCCTTAGTGTCACCGAGTGATTCAACAGAAAACAAAAACAAGGCAGACAGTTACCTGAGGGTACCCATGACAGACACAAATTAGTGGGAGCAGGGGTCACCAAGCAGAGGAGGACTACATCAGACATCAGAGTGTGTCTTTGGGTAATCTGCCCCAGGAGAGCAAAGCTACAGAGGCAGCATGTATCTCCCAGGGACACTGGTTCCTGTTGCCCCCCTCACAAACTCCCCGGTCCCTACTCTTCATCCAGTCACACCCACCTGCAATTCCTCCTGGAGGATCTACCTCTTCTAGCAGCAGAAGGGCTTCATTGTGTTAGTAGCATTTAACATGCAAAGTGGCTCTAGGAAGTCACAGGAGAATTCCTACCAAAGCCCTTTACAATAACTTCACAACACAAGTGTATCCGTTTCGCGTGGCATCGAACCACAAACCCACATCCCAAGCTGCGACATGCAGCCATTACTTCACCCACAAAACTATGAGTCATTTGGATATCATGTTCTTTTCCCCTTCAGTAACTGGGAGGTTTTCCCTCTGGCCAAATATTTGCGTTTCACTGTCTAATTGAAAAATCAAGTGGGATCACAAATACAATCTGATAAAATCCCAGGCCTGGAATGCAAGGGTTGAGGAGAACTTGAAGACCCCACCAGGTGGTTCCAACAAGAGCCAAGAACTTATAATTCATTGCTCTGGCTCCCACAGAAATGTGATCGTACCCAAGCATCTTGTGGGTCAAGCCCTTCTAGGTCTGATAAAAAGCTAGAGAATGTACAGTGTGTCTCCCTGCATCTTATGGTTTAGGTAGAGCCTCCCATTTACATCAACATAAACTCACACATCGCAGTGCAGAGCCCCAGCTGGGGTGGATTAGCACATGCACTGCATGCATCAGTACTCAACTTTGGGTTGGTGACTCTGTACTGCATGTGATGGACCATCCGATTTCTAGGATTAATATGAGCAGACTCAGCATAGGGGCATCTGAACCCCTCTTGCTAACATCCCCAGACTTGTCTTAAGAAATCCAAACTGTGAAGCATGAAGTTGGTGTCAAGCTGTTTCCTGCAGGATAGTAGATTCTAAAATTAAGATAAATCTAAAAAGTAGCTAAATAATTCAAAAAAGCAAAAAACATATCAAATGCTATTAGATATGAAGACAAAGCCTCTGTCTTAGGAAATCCTTGAGTTGTGAACATTTTGGAAGATAAGAGAGTATTCTGGGCAGGTACTACCACATCCTTGCCTTGTTATTAAGGTTTTTCCCAGACATTCCTTACTGGTTACTGAGAGAAAGGGGGTCCCTGGGCTGCATGATCTCTGATCTGAGGTTGTGCAATCACTGTTCTCCTCTTATGCAAGTTCTAATTATTGGCAAGGAGATACTGAGTGGTTTCAAATCCAAGCACTGCCAATGCACCTCAGACTGCTAGATTATTTCTGTCCTGCTAAAGGTCCTTAACTGAGGGAGAAGGTCCTCTGTGTGATACAGTGAAGCACGCAAAGAGAAGCTGGTGATTAGTACATAATGAACATGAAGGAACAAGGAGGAGACAAAAGCAGTTGAGAGTTGATATATGGCTCATATGATTTGTTGGAGGTCATGTCTGTTGCTCCAGTCATGTCTGTGCGCTGTTACCTAGATCATGTTATGGTGTAGCCTAGGACTGCATAAACTGGAGAAATGCTGGCCTGAAGTAAAACCTCCAAAACACATGTAGTGTGGACACTGGCACCATTAGTTTCCCTGGAGGGACTGCTCTAGCGTGTCCACACTGCTCAATATCACACAAACTAGGAGAGAGAAAGAGCACAATGGGCTTGGTACTACGTATTTAACATTCAAACAGGAGAAGACTGGGACCAAAAACAATTATATTAGCATTTTGCCAAATATAGCACTGTTCAAATCAAAGTAAGCATTGACTTTGAACTGTGAGGAGACCAGAATCAAAATTACTTCTTCACATTTAAGGACTGACCTTGGGAGAAGAGGAGCACTCTGCTAATGGAAGACTCGAGCCTTTAACCTTCACAGATCTCATGCCCAGAGAAGTATTTTGGCTGGCTGGGATTTGTGGGTGTTTTTGCTACTGGGAAAATATTTGCTGTCAGTTTTAGTATAATTACCCCAATTAAGAAAACAGAAAAGTCTTCTGGCTTTCTGGGTACCTTTTTTCAGCCTTTATTATTCTCTTCTGGAAGTTGATTTCATTTATTTGACATTGTTTCATGTTTTTAAGATTCTTATGACATATCTCTCCTTTATATTTTTCTGGTGGGACATCATGCTTGTCAGAAACACTCCTTTTCCCTGCCCAGAACTGCTGCTAGAGCTGCTGGGATAGAAGGGAGAGCACTAGATTTACCAGCTCTTCAATAACTATGCTTCTATTTAATTACTACTTCATTAAGAAAGCACTTTCCTGCCACATCAAAATAAATGTGTTTCCTACTTAATTTTGTTAGATTCACCATTAACCTAACATCAGCCTTTTGAAAAAAATATGTATTCTGAAAAGTGATCCATGAAAAGATGCATGTAGTATGTATTCTGCATTGTACAGTTCGGTTGATAGGACATTCCTTGCACTATTCATCTCCTGGCACTGCTCAACTCATACTGCAATATTGCTGACTTCTTATACATCTACAGGAAATCCACTTAGTCTATCCCTGCCTCAGCTTCTCATCTGTGGGGTTCTTTGAAGAACTGTCCATCCTCTATCAGAAAATGATCCATAACAGAAGTGAGGGCCCACAAATTACTTCCAGAAGAAGGAGACTCTAACGTGAAAAATATCAAGTCCGGCGGTGCCATACAATGCACCTAAGATCATCTCCCCAGATCTGTGGGACCTGTTGCCCATAACTGTCACTGCAAACAGTCCAGTGAACTGGGCAAAGCATTTCTAGCAAGAGGGAAAAATTGTTGCTTGTCTCTTCACTCTCAGCATGAGCAGCAGCTGAGCTAAGGGTGTGAATTTACTGTGGTACGTTTTTCTCATCGAAGGTACAAAGCACGGATCCCTCACAGAATACCTGCCCTGACATATCTGTCAGCTTTTGAACACGCTGGCACCTTGACTTGCTCTTGAAGTTTTGTAATCTTAAATCATTTCTCTCTAAGTCATTATTTATGATCTCCCCAAAGAGGCTGTGAGTGGAGGGTGCAGCCAAGCAGCAGCAGAGCTCCTGGGAAGTCAGAGGAGGGGAGGACAGTAGGGGCTCTGCCGGGGGCCCTCAGTGCTCCTCCTGCTCAGCCCGTGCTGTAATGTATTATCTGTCACTCTGAAAAAAGAGAATGAAAACTTCTGAAATGTTCCCAGGGTGAGGTGCCCAGGTGGTACAGAGCAGCTTCCCTCCCCTGAGTTCTGCTGAGCCACCTCCCTTTACACCAGCGAGGATCTGGCTCCCTGGATTCAATCTAGCTTGAATATCAGCGAGCACAGATTTTGTATTCTTAATCCATAATCACAGACAATCACCAGCCAAATTGTTTTGATATTTAAACTTGTTTACAGTCCCCAGGCTATTAGTTGTGATGACACATTAAGAGATAAGAGAACTTCAATTTTCTGAGGATAGTTCCACCCTCTGGGGATAAGAAACACACAGGGAAACTTGTTTTGATTAGCAAACTGAAGAGGGCACAGAAACCATACAAAAGCAAGTGTGAGTTCAGATGCTCCTGGAGCTGACACCTTCCCTTATCTCTCAAAGAAGTGCTTGAATTACCAAGTAGGGAGGAGAGGCTCCTCGAGGATTTAACCCCACTTGAACATCACAGCCAAGTGAAGTTTTGTTCTCTTCCTCCTAACAAGTTCTTTTAATCTCATTTTCTTCCAAGGGCAGACTTGGGGACGTTGGGTGCTTGGCTCAAGTCCTGGACACCCCCAGGCAAGGTGCTGAGCAGGGCAGGTAAGTGGATACCGTGCTGCCGTTAGTGATCCCCGAGAGGCACATTTTTCTAAGGATTACACTGGCATATTCTCACTTCTGTGATGGCTTCGTATCTACTCCCCATCCTTGTGCTGTTTTGACTGTTTAAGTCTTCTCCTCAACTTCACTAACACAATATGTTGTCAGCTATCAGTCAAGACCCTGCTCAGAGAAGCACTGGAGGGTGCGGGGACACGCATCTACATTTATTTTTAGAGTTGAATTTCAGGGAACTGAAAGGCATCATGTAAATGCAAGATAAGGCCAGGAGAAGCTCTGGGGCTGTAAGAAGCTTCACTAAAAGCTCATTCAGACACAGGAGCTTGCACAGGCACTGTGTAGCATGTATGAATAGCGGATGAATTGAAATGGAATGAGCAGAAACTAATACACGGTGGCAATCAGAATACCTGAGAAAAGCAAAGACCTGCCATAAGAGAAGGGAGAGGGGAGACAAGGAAAGATGCCCAGGGAGAGGTCTTTCATTAAAGAAAAAGATCAGAAAGAGCAGGAATGTGAGCCAGGCTCCATAACACTCCCCAGCAGTGAGCAGAGACCAGTGCCTAAAGCAAAGAGATGTCTCAGCGGAGAGAGGACACAAGCACTTATGTAGTCCTCAAGCAGGAAAATAAACCCACGTCAGGCTGCTGCTATGCTGGCAGGTTTTAGTCAGTGGGAAACACATGCTATTTATAGCACTACAGCCAGGATATTTCCAAAGGTCTCAGCAATGTGAGACCTCCTCTAGAATAAAGGGAAGCACTCAGCAGCAAAGAGGTTATTCTGAGAGGGCAGAATTCAAATCAGGAATGCATTACAGGGCTCATCCTGCTCCCCACCATGGGGCTGATCCAGTTTGTTCTGGCAGCTGTTTTTGTCCCGCAGGCAGCTCAGAGCTCACAGCAGGCAAAGGACACGCAGCCAGTATTACAGCTTTACCTTCATTCTCCTCATTTATGTCTCTGGGACCATACATAACCCTGAAATGCTCAGGATGCCTAAACTCTATTATAAAGACACAAAATATTTTGAATACAGGTATCTTTATCTTAGAAACGAAGCTATGAAGTGTAGCGGAACAACGACCCTTAAATACCAGGGCATTCCTACAGACTCTACCTGCCTGGGTGCAGACAGTCCTATCCACAGACTCACTAACAGCCTTCAGCTCCTCCACCTACAGCAAGGTCTCCCACAGCAGGACTCATGAGTCCTAGCTTGTGAAAGAAACAAACCTGATTGGAATGAGAGTAGGTCACCCTTTAATCCATAGCCCTTTAATGTAAGATGTACTATGAAGAATGACTTGTTATTGATTAAAATTAACAGCATTTTTAAAACCCACCTGGAAGTACTAATGAAATATAAATTTCACCAATCCAGGGATGATTAATTTTGTGGCTGGGCCCAAAGAGTGCTGAAATTTCAGTGTAAGTCTGGTTGGGTTAGATTGACCTATTTTGTGTTCACAATTGGTTTGCCTGATACACAGCGCTGTGCTTGGTTGTTTGGTGCTAACGCTGTGCAGAAGTGTTTGACTCTCAGTTGCTACTGCAGCACACACTTCCCTTTTTCCTCCTTTTAAATACTCGTTATTTCTTTTCAGACCCCTCAAGTCACAAGAGTATTTCCTCCCCCACACTTTTACTGAGGTTAACTCCTGATACCCTTTCTATCAGCAAGAAGGGAAGAAGAATGAAAGGATCTATGTATATTTTGTTCACGAGTCCCTCTGCAATGTGTGAAAATGTGCTGCTTCTAAAAAAATATCAACTGTGCGTGCACCATTTTCAGACAATTTACTGCTCTGCTGCAACAAAGGGGTAGTGCTGAAAGATAAAAGTTGCATATGGTGGACACAATGATGGGGAACAGCTCTCTTAGGCTGCCTCTTTGTACAGTGTCTGCTGAGCCCCATACAGCAATGAAGAAAGAGAAAAGAAACCAACCATCAACTCTGAACAGATCTTTTCCATCTCACTGATGCTCCTTTCCTATCAGCAGGGCAGGGACAGAAAGATCAGCCAGTGTGGGGATTTCCCAGAACTGCTTTGTAAGATGTCCAGAAAAGACCGAATGCCACAATGGTAGTTGGCATAAAAGCATTCAAATGGAGCCAGCCCACAGCCAGCTGACCAGGTGCCCCTTTGCCATCAGCTGATGCCGAAGACACACAGCGTGACTGTGGTAATGTTGACCTCATTGCACCTCACTGGAGTCCAGAAATCTGCAGCTCAAGAACTCCCTCTGCCAGAAGAACAGTCTTTGGGTTTAAGGGCCCTTCAGAGATTTGTTTTCTCTAAATTCATCCAATTGCTGCTTGAACTCATTATTTTTTTCTATACAGTGTCCTTCAGCAATGAGATCAAAAGGTAATTAAGACACATCTGAAAAAATATCCACTTGTTATTTGAACCTGTTACTTCCCTCCTCTTTGTATAATTTGGGAAATGGTGAGTAATCAGCTTTTATTCTGAGGGCCACCCAGAATGCTGTCGAGTCTCTTGCCATATCCCTGCAGTAATCTTTTTTCAAGACTGAAAAATCCTGTCTAGTTGTTTCCTCACAGAGAAGCTATTACATGCTTTTGGTTATTTTTCTTGCCTTTCTCTCTGTCTTTTCTAGTTATCTGAGGGGGGTTTGAAGCAATGGAAGACCAAACCTTTCTGGGCTTCTAGTAATGTGGACTCTCTGCCCTGAAGATGTATTTATCTTATTCCAAAGATTTTACTATTTATGCATATACATAGGTCAGTAGAAGGGAAACTTTTCATTCAAATTTAAAAAAACAACAACAAAAAAGGGTAACATCTCCTCTTCCACACACCAGAAATTACCATAGAATGAAGATTTGAAGTTTGAAGCCAGAGTTCTTTCTGTTAGTTCTTTGTCCATCCTTCCTGAGCTTAAAAAAGCTGAACAACAAAAAACCCCTCTACAGTGAGCACACCTGGGTGCTGGTGTATTCGGATTTTTAAAAATGGTATTAAAAGCCTTAAAATTTGCATTTTTGTCCAGATGAAAGTAGCATTAGCTGAAATAGCTATGTGAAAGGACGAGATGTTAAAGTATCTCTTTCCATCATTTCTGACCTTAGCACCTCATTTTCTGTTCAAGGGCATCTCCAGAGCTCTCTTTTAGAAGCAAAAATACGTTGAAGCTCTGTAAAAGGAAAAAAAAATACAATACCCAAGTCTCAGTGAAAGACAGGTCTCCGTTATCTGCCAGAAGGCACGTAACCTCTGTCATAAGCAATTTGAAGATCTGCCCTCACCTCCGCATGTTGGAATGGAAACTGAGCTGCTTCTGAAGACATGTAAGAAATATATAAGAGATGGAAAATTGACAGAAATTTTTATTAATTTTTTGCTACATATCTCTAAATTCAGCCAAGGGCAGAAGATAATTTGGCTTGTAATGGATCAAACTACCTTTACCTCAGATGTGACCTCTCCTTACAAATCAAACATGCATCCAGAAGGCTGGGAGATACAGTGCTAGAGCCTCTCTAGAAAAGAGATGCTAGCTTGTGGATACCATAATTTAGAAATGCTAAAATATTCCATTTTACTTCCAACTACATTCCAAAAATTAATTACAGCTGCATTAAGGGACACTGCAAATAATTCTAGCCAACTGACACTTTCTGATTTTGGAAAGTTGTGTTCAGGGGTTTTTTTTATAACCTTTTACGATTATAACCATTTGGTCTGAAATGATACATGCCAGCCATTTGTCTCAGAGAAAATATTTTCTGGCAAAGACAAACCAAAAATGCCACACTTAAAGGTGATCCAGGATGAATTCAGCCTCCTTTTGTTCTTGAGTTATCAGGTAGGCAATATTCTGTCCACCAAATTCCAGCTTCAGTTGTAGCAGAGGGCATTTGCTACAGAAGAGGAGAAGAAAAATTTTTGCTTGTAGGGTGCTTCTCTTTTTTTTTTCTTTTCAGAGTTTAAAAGGTGACAGCAGAGTCTGGGAAAAGGAGCATGTCTGTAGGCATGAGATTTTGCCCCGAGAAACGGGACAACTCATTCACATCACCTTTTTTCAAAGCTGCTCCCCTCTTCTCTGTACCATGTTTTCTGGGAGCCTGCCTGAAGGCTGGAGCACCTGCAAGCAGCCATTGAGTACTGGCCTTTGCTGTGGGAGCTGGTGGGAGCCAGCAGGAGCTGCAGCATGTGCTGCAACTCCAAAAAAAATTACTTTGGGCAGCCACAATTATGGATACTTGTAATCTTATTCTTTTTGCCCTAGGTTACCAGCTGTAGTAGGGAGTAATAAGACCCAAAATTGCTATTAAGATATCATAAACGGAAATAAGTCAGTGTTTGCATGTGGCAAGGACCTGAGCGGTGAAACACCCTGGAATGCCCCAGTGGGAAGTAATTTTGCCTTCACAGCAAAGCCTGAGCTATGCATTGAGCAGAGGAAGAAAATGAAGTATTGAACTCACAAACTGTATCATCTATTATGCACACCAAGCGAGACTCAGATCCTGGGCAAAAATAGTCTGTGACTGATGCACCTGCACAAGGTGGCAAATTAATGGAGTAGAGACAATTTTACTTGCAGCATTTCTTAGTTTCAAGTGCTGAGCTGTGCAACCTTGATAATGTTCTTTTCACATACTGTTTTGTGTGTAATTATTACCTATATCAGGCCAAATTTAAAAATAGAGCGCTTCCCTACTGAATGCCTCTTTTAGGACACAGTTGCAGCTGACTCTTAAAGGTGCCAATAACCTGCTACTCTTGCTGAAGGCTACTGGCACCGTGACAGCAACACCATCCAAACTCTGAAAATTTCAAAGCCTCTTTCAAAGTCCTGGCATAAGCATTCAAAAACGGAGGCAGCTGAAAATCCATCGCAGCTTTAAAAATATTAGACCTAATAAGATGAAATAACAGACAATTTGAGGGAAGAAGCTGGTTTCTGAAACAAAGTTATCAAAGTAGGATAACACTCCAGGCAACCAACTCCCACACCTTTTATCATCATCATTAGTCATTTATATTGCAGCAGCATGCAGCAACCCCTGCTGACGTCTGGGCTACAAACCAGGCAGATAGCAAGAACAATACCTAGCCCAAGCAGCTTACAAAACTACATCATTACAAGTATGGGAAGGTGGGGGAAGAACAAGGTTGAAGCGAGTTGCTGAAGGTCAATTTGCACAAACCCAACACAGCCAGGGGAGCCAGGCCCTCAATCCATGGGAGCAGCTGCCCCTCTGGCTTGCATTCAGAGCAAGCATGGCATGCGAGAGAGGCAGCAGCTCCACTCACACAGGTCCCAAAGTCATGGGGAAATAAGCTGGCTGTGTGGGGAGTAGCACATCTGGGGAAACATTAGTGCGGTGACATCTCTCCTCTTCAGGTCTCAGGGTAGAGTTCAGTTTGGAAAGGACCTCTGGAGGCCACCTAATCCAACTCCCCTACTGAAGCAGGACCACCTATAGCCTGTGGCTAAGGACCATGCTTGGGCAGCTTTTGACTGTCTCCAAGGAGGGAGAATCCATAACCTCTCTGGGCAAGTTGTGCCAGAACTAGGCCACCCTCACAGTCATGGTCTTCCTGATTTGCAGAGGGTTCCAATGTTCAGCAAAGGATGTCACCTTGCATATGGAGCAAAGCCATTTGGGTTCATTTCTTGTCCTGTATCTTATTCCTATTCTCTTTATAAAGATACAAAGGATGTGGCTATAAATCTAGATAGATTATTTGCATGTCTTCTAGCTGTGTACAGTATGCATAACAACCCATGTTCTTTCCCTGTCTGCAGTGGGTACTATACTATATAAGGAACACATTCTGATAGCTAATGTAATGCAACATACACATCATGTTGCCTCAAGGTCATGGCAAATTGTATCTGTTTATATGATGCATTTTGACACACTCTAATGTAGTGCCAGTAATTTAAAACAATGCCCATATCAAGAACATAGCCACAAACCTGAAAGTATTTCACTGCTTTCTTGTATTAAGAGCATCCAGTAGCATCTCGCTAATTCTACTTAAGGATTTAGAAAGAGGAATGTATATTTTGTTACATTTTTCTTCAATGGACACCAAGCCAAATGCTGTTTGTGAATTCTTGAGTAAAATCATTCTTAAAACAGGAACTAATCTGGATTTATGATCCCAGAAAGAGAGCCAAATTTAACCTTGATTTTTTTTAACATATAATGGATTCTTTAAAAATATTGTTTGCAATAAGGAGGTTGCTAATAATAAATAAAATATTCATGGTATCTGAATTATGCAAAATTGGTCATTGGAAATGATTGTGTGCAAGTCCCAACATCCTTATAACACGCAGGGAGTGCACTGAGTCCCACTGAACTAGTGTGATAGGTAAATGAAAAGAAACTTGCCTAGAAATAGCAGGTTGGTAACATTTCCTTCAATTTAATTTTCAAGACAAAGCGTTTATCTGCTAGGAATTGCTGCCCAAGATATTCTGCTTGTTTGCACAGACCTTTTTTCCATTCTAGCAGCTGTCACAACATCCCTATAGGACAGATGCTTTCTCACTTAAGATACTTTGCTCACATTTGTGAAAGTATCTATTTGGATCTACTTGTATTTTTAAAGACAAATGGTTCTCTGGGGAGATGTCTATCAATTTCTTCACCGTAAGGCATCATCAAGGATCACTGGGGGTAAGGTGACTAGGAGCAATGAGCATACCAGTAAAAAAAATCAGCTTGTGGTCATGGACTACTTAAAACCTATAGGAGATGGCAGCCCTGCAGTGGAACAATGTTCTTCAGGCTCTGGTGAGAAGAAGGACTTTCACTCTTAAAGCAAAATTTGGAAATGAGCACTAATCACAAAAGTCATATTCAGGTACTGTGAGTTCATGACATTTAAGGAAATTCTAATACATAGGAAAAAAATGAAGATCCTTCATGAGTCACATATCTGGATTAAAATAAAAAGCAAAAAAGCACTTGGACCACACTTCCCCAAAGACCATTTGAGGGCTAATTTAAAAGAATGAAGAAATATTAATTCAGGTTAACCTGAAAATTCTGATCTGAGTCATTCATACTCTAAGGAAAACTTCTGGATTCACTTCACTATGTAGGAACAAAAAAGACGGCTGCTCGCTGGGCAAAACTCAGTGTTGGTTCAATACTGGTCTGAGAAATTACACCTTCTAGTGAATACTCAGAGACACTGGTAAATATAATTAACCTTTTCAATGATATCATAGCATTCATAGAGATAATGATTTCAGAACCTAGCTGTAATGTAAATTATACAGGCAGTTGTACTGATTAATGTTAGATGTGAAAGGAATAAGACTACTTGATTGAAAAATTGAATGCGCAAAGTGCTTTAAAACACAGTGCCTGAGGCAGAGCAAGGTGAAAAACGTTAACTAAATTAATGAAGCTGCCCACTGAAGCTCCTGAGAACCAAATTCTGTTCCTCAGTTTCCAGATCAGTACCCTATTCTTCGGACCACATTGTCTCTCTGGACCATCTGGTTTAAACTGATGCTTCAGTTTATACCGGTTGAAGTATTGCAGCATAAGCTTTTTAACAAGTCACTTTGCAGCACCAACAATTTAATTCAGCTTAACAGAAATATAGAAATAGAAACAGTAAAATATCTTTTGACCTTTGCTGTTGGCTACAATCAAAACCATGTAACAAAAAGAGCAGAGAGGAAATGTAGGACATACACTCAAGATGATGAAAAAAATGTTTGGGCATGTAACACAGCACACTGAAGAAAATGTTCAAGAACAATTCTTCCTGCTGAAAATATTATTCCCATAGGGCTGCAAGGGTCAATGTCATCTTAGATTATGCACTGTACAAATGCCAACCGTAGGAGAAGACCCACCCACAGGCCCTACACTCTTGGGCAGGAGGTCACTAAACACCAGCAATTGATCTATGGCTCCAGAGACTCCAAGGAGTGTCACACAAAAACAAATAAAATGTGCAGATTTCCTTTCTTTTGTTTTGTATTATACATACCACTTTGCTAAAGAAGAAGATTAATAAAGCATCAAGAATGATACTATCCTGTTAAGTGTTAATCAATATCAGCGATGAATGTAAATAATTTAACATAATTCAGAAAAACATCCTTATACTAAATTCCTCTCCATTTCATCCTGTTACTGAAGCAACCTTCCAAAGATTTCTCCCTGTCTGAAGTAGTTTTTCTCCAGAGGCTTCCTATCTAATTCACACAAGCCTAACTTAAGAACTAAAACCAAGTCCTATTTTGCTTATCAATCCTTAGCTCCTCTCTAACATCACTGACACAAGTAACATATCCAACTCTAGTTTTGTGTCACCCTCTAAACCATTCTTTTTTATGCTGAAGCTGGAAGCCATGTTGCACATGCCACAGGTCTGACAGGGGACATCCTTCTGTCACTCAGAGTCTTTTTCTTTTGGGTTTGGCATAGGCATTTCCTCAGTCAGACCACAGACCTGGCTCTGTATCTCCAGAATCTTTTCAAGTTTCCATCCAACATTTGAACTATAATTTCAAGTCTTTAGATCTGCAGATGCCAAGCACAATCCGATAATTCACATAAAAACTCTGCACAGTGATTGGTGACTGAAAGGTAGCCAGCTCTGGAGTGAAGCACAGGCAGATGAAGACCAAAAAGCCATGCCTAACAATCCTGAGAAGAGGAAGGGCTGAAGATTTCTTTTCCAAAGAGAAAGTGTATGGCAAATTTATACAGGGAAATGTCTTACTCCATGAATCAAAAGATGTAAGCTTTCTTTGCCAAAAACTGGAGAGCCTAAAAGCTCATAATTCTACATTAGTACAGCAATTATATTAGCTTTCCTGAATTTTAAAAACCCAAGACAAAAGTTTAGTGCTTCTGACTTTGCTTTTTAAATAGAAAGTGAGAGTTACACTAGACAAACTCCAATTTAAAATCTCAGCAGGACTGACAGATGTGTTGAAGAAAAAAGCTTTTCCATGGTACAAGCTTATGGGTTGATTTTAATAATGGACATTTTCTTTCCATAGATCCAATGCTTTTTGTTATTTGAAAACCTGTCTGGAGACTGATAAATCTTCCTGCATCATAATTACACTTTTCTACATTTCATGCCTGTTATCAGACTAGGACCTATGGCAGCAGCCATAGAAAAACTGGACAATCTGTTCTGCATGGGTTAGTAAGAAAGGGTCCAGTTATTTTTGCAAAAGGATAATCTATTTCATGGAGAAGAAGTTAATTCTGTCAAATTTTCAAGTAACTAAGATTTGGCCAGGAACATTTTTGGGCTTATTTCTTAGAGGAAAACCCAAGTCTGTCTTCCCAAGCTCATGACTCTCTTTCTTCCAGTTGCTCCCAATTCCATCTTCCTTTCTCCAGTTCTTTCTTCACTGGAGCTTTCTTGGAGGTTCAAGCACAAGCAGGAGCTCCTCACAGGCAGGGAGTGGCTGCAGGTAGCTTGCAGAGCACCAGTGCTGTGGCTCACTGATCTGGGAGTGGAGGAAAGGAAGACAGATGTAGGCTAGTGGAGTTGTTCCAAGCCAAACCTTAGAGTTGTGCAACTCATAGCTCTGTTCAAACCCCCACAAACAACCCAAGAATCAGGCTTTTTATGGAAACCCACTGGCAGTGTTTTACTTTGAATACTGCTGCTGCTTGGACTACAAATGTCAAAAGCTTATCTGTAGTGATGCGCTGCTGCAGGCTGGCCTTGGGAAATCCTTCATAAAAATCTGTCAGTGAGGCTGGGTAACTTCCCTCCTCTGATGAAGTCATCTGCCCTGGTCAGGGCTATGCTCTCTGCTCTCTCCCTGGGGGTAAAGTAAGCATTACTGAGGAGAAAACCTGCACGCCTTACAGATGCACAGCCCTTCACACACAGATATTTGCAAATAATTAAGAAACAGAATATCTCTACCAGTGTAGACAAGTGAGCCACCCTCTGCACACTTCAGATCCAGTCAAGAACAAACTCTTCCACAGCACAGTAATATTTTTGCTGGATGCTGTTGCCTGTCCCAGGAAAGACGGCTGAGTGGCCAAAGTACCAGGTGAGGACTGGTGAATCAGGGTCTCTGTGGTCTCAGAGGGCACCTTCATGAGCACAAGAACACCCTTTGCAGGTGGGATGTTAGTCAACATGAACAACCCTGGCTCTGAAAAATTGCATTTCCATCCTTCCCACTCCATTATGGGCTGCTTCTCCCTCACTGCTGCTAGGTGGGAATTGCTAACCAAGAAAACAGGGATTTGCAAAAATGACTGCTCTTCATAGATGACATATTTCCCTCTCTCAAGAACCATAATCCCTCGGCTAGCACAAGTTTCTGCTGCCTTCCTTCTGTTTTATCATTCCTGACTTCTCATCAATGCAAATTTTGGGGTTTTTTTCTGTCGTTTTGCTGTCAAAACTGCAAACACTAGAATATATCTAGTCACCTCACACAATGAAGATTTACAGATGTTTGGTCTTCGTCATCTTGTTATGATTTTACACATTTTTTTAACAGCAGAGTAAACAAGATATTTAAAGCCTCCCAAACATGGCTTATAAATTCCTCCCGTTCCAACTTGCAGATATTTACAACTGACATTGGCTGTATCTCTGCTGCAGCCATAGGACTGCTGCACACATAACCATGCCCAAGGTAGCTCCAACATAGCCAGGTGGGAGCAGAAGGCCTCCAGAAAGTACAAGGGGTCTGTACCTCTAGGAGGAGCAGCTACCTGAAAGCACAGCCGCAGTCCTGCTACATACACTGGATGCACCCTGGAGCCCAGGTGCTGCCATCTTTCCTAGCTTTATCCAGCTAGATCAACAGAGACTGGGTACATTCATCTTCTGAGAATGAAGAAGAAAAAATTTCCTTTCATTGTTGATCATTTTCACAGAGTTTTGCAGCTGACAAACAGGCTGTTTGAGTGAAACTAAACAAGATGTGCTAAATCTTGGAGAAACCCAGCTGTAGAGCAGCTCTGCTAAAACCAGTGGAGATCTGCTTGCAAAGGCATTGTGTAGGGACACAGAGATATGCCCAGAACATTTGCTGAAGAAAGAAAGTTTCATGTAAGAAACAGAGTCCAAGCCACAGTCTGTTTGTAGTTTCTACCACAGCAACTTGTGCCAGTGGTGATGATGAAACCAGCTTTGTGATGCAGCTGTGGAAGAAATCAGTGGCACAATTCTCACTGACTCTACCAGGCACTGGATTAGGCTTTGAAAACAAAAGTTACCCAGGCAAGCAATAACAACAGGAAGAAAAAATACTCTTTCATAACTGAGTCACAAAAACTGCCAGCAGATATACTGACCCCATATCCCTGTGTTAGTCCCTGAAAATGACCCACAAATTATCTATCAGCTCTAGTAGCCTCAAATAAGAGGACCACATGACAATGAAGATGTGCAGAAAGTCCCTTTCTTTTCACTTCCCTACTCCCATTTAGCAACAGCTTGTACCAAGAACGGCCGCTGCCTTATGCTGCAGCATGAGGTATTTAAGGAAAAGTATAGATAATACCCACAGAGGCACCAGCAAAGATCAGTGGCAAATGATTTTTACTGCAAAAAGCATTATAGATAATGAAAATATTAATCATTCATACCAAAAATCAATATAAAAATCCACATGTAATGGTGATAATGAGGTAGATGGGAAAGCAGTCAGTGAAACTTGCTCCCTTTTGGCCACCTTTTTCCATTCTGTGTACTTGCAGAGCTAGTTATGCAAGTCGCATTCACTAAGAATTAAATTCTCGAGAAGAGGCTGTTTCTCTTCCTGTTTGTACAGTATCTACCACTACCAGGCCCCGATATCAGTAGCTGATAATAATTGCAATCTATGTGATAAGCACAGGACAAATAGGCTCCCAACTTGCAAGCACACCCTGGGTAGGGTTCACATTCTCAGACGGTCTCATGCAAAGCCTCACCGCCGTTCTTGCACCTGCAGCTCCTGCAATCTCCAGCGGCTTGAATGAGCAGCTTCTGCTGCTGCCCCTTGCCTGCACCCAAGCAGAGCACTGAACTCTGCTCATCCTCTTTGCTTTCCATGTGTCCTTCAGTACCTGACTTGAACATGTGCTGTAAGAGATCCCAGAGGTTTCCTTTGAGCTCGGACAAACATAAATCGATCTCTTTATTGTATTCTAGGTTACATGGAAAAGCATCAGCTTTGCATATTTCTGCTGTATAGCTCAATCAGTAAGCTAGAAGTAGGGTCAAATCCTGCGAGGGTTAAGCTAGTCAAGCTACATCAGTGAACACTGGCATAGGTTTTGTTTGATATATATTTTAAACTGTCAGGAGGAACAGCTAGTGAACAATGCAGTACTTGACCTGTCAGCATGATACAGATCATTTACATAGCTTTTTACAAACATTAACAGATTAATTCTCACCTTGGGACACACAAGCAAGGTTCAGTAGCCCTGATGAAGAGATCTGGAAGCTGACTCATACAGAAGTTTTAACTCGATTTCCAGGAGAACCCTGTATCTTTATATCTTACAAAAGCATGGGAGGGGATGGTACTTCATATCTACAGATCAAGAGAAAAAGAAGTGTGAAGCAGGTAGCAGCTTTGGCCCAGTTGTTTGTGTCTGTGGGGACCCAAGGCTATGGCAACTTTCTTAAACGTGGATCTCTTCTTCAGTTCACAGCAGCTGTGACAATCCCATGTAGGATGATAACTCTTGCCCCAGAACAGAGGACACAGGCAAGTTCATGTACAAAGCACTGAGCTGCACATCCAAAGTGTAAGGCAAACCAAGAAGCTGAAGTGGAAAAGTCCTACCTGGTTGCAACTTCCTAATACAACTGGCTGTCCAAAGCATCTCAGCTCATTGCATTTCAGTGGGATCTATTTCTACAAGCAGTGTCAGTCATCAGATACAAACATGTGGGTGAAAGTTGAGTCCTGTGCACAAGGCTTGGGCTTTGCATTGAGGAGCGGTAAGGATCTGTGAAGGGTACAGTCCATGAGATCATACTGACAGAGCTCATAGACCAAGAGAGACAGTGGGTCATGGCCATGGCCCATGAGGCCATGCTGGCTCTTTCCTTAAATCACCTGGGAGACATCATTTGCACACATCACATGCAACTAAGGTATCTGCTCCTAGCAGTATCACTGACATCACTGAGGGCTGAGGAGTTGTCCATAAGCCACAGAAGACTGGGAGATCATGTCCCTGGAGAGGCAGGACAGGGAGTGATGCCACAGCATGTAAGCAGCAAAGGGTGAGATGCTCAATTGCCACAAGTACATATTGACAGATGTACACAGGTACACTGTCATGGGGATGAGCAATGTGTGCCCCAAGGGACTGGGGCAAGCACAAAAAGGATCAAGGGAAGGTGCATTTGTATAGGCATCTGCTAGACATGCATGGGCAAGGAGAACATTCCACCAGACCCTTAAGATACGTAGAAATTCATGAAAGTAACTTGGCAAAAATGTTTGGGATTTATCCCTAAAGAACTGATGTCAGGAAGGCCTCCTCTGTTTTATGAAGGAAATTGTTTATTGATCCTGTCTGTTTGCATCATATTCACACTGTACTACTTTTGTGCTTAACCAGCAGGGATCCAGAAAAGTTGATTTTCTCTTCACGTGTGAATTAACTTCTGCAGGGAGATGCTGCTCCATGTGAGGGTCCAGAGAAGTCCCATAGGTACAGACAGGTTGTGAAGTAGGTAGCACTAGTGTTTCTGATGTTAAAATCCCCATGCTGCCTATTTGGTGTGCCTTCTTCATGTACTAATAAATCTAGTGAGACTCTGATGACAGAACACAAATTAATTTGGAGGCAGATTCAGCAAAAATATTGTAGGATTCTCCCTGTAACATTAGGCATGGTCTGCTTACTTCTTTTTTTTTTTCCCTGCCAAAAGAATGTAAGGCTTTAGAGATGCTTTTGATATATCTTGCCTTGTGAAATATCACAGATGGAACTGTTGGTTTTTTACTAGCTTACTAAAATTCAGTGAGGAGGACTGAAGTTATCTTGTGGTGAGCATGAATGGAAGGAGCAGATGCTCTGTGGGCCCTTCATAAAACACCCATTGCTTGGTTATCAGTTTGAGGACAACTTGGCCCAAATATCCCAGTGATTCCTTACAATTCCTTTAAAAGCACATTAACAGATGCAGAATTTGAGAGACAACAATTAGGAGCAGAAGTAACAGATCAACCCTTCTTCAGTCAGCTCTGATGCACTGGTGGTATTAAAACCATATTCCAAGGTACATCAACCTGCACGCTCAGGATGTTCCCAGTGGTGACACATTGAAACACAGTACTACATGAAACCAGTTCAACGGTGCTGATTCCTTTATGCTGAGCTAGCAATACCTCTGAGTGGCTCCAAAGAAGCAGGTACAAGGTAGTGTGTCACTCATTTGCATAGCAGTGTTTGAAGACCTCATCCAGAGCATTTTGGTACAATGTAAAACATTTGCTATGGAACTAAAACAGAGGAACCCAAACAAATGGACATGACACCGTACCCTTCCTATAGAAACCCTTGTTTTCTAGCTTTGATTAATATAAATAGAGAACAAGTACTATGTTCAGCAGCTCAGAAACAGTGCTATCCTACAGGGCATTTTGGTCATCCAGTAAGAGCGGCTTTCAAGAATGCTTTTAAAGCCCTTCCATAATTCTACCTTCTCTTGCTAAGTATTTTGTACTGCTTCTATATTCATTGAAAAGTTACATTACTGTGAATACCTGAACTAAAACTGTTTTGGTTTAGGCACAGATTGGAAAAGAAATTCCAACAGCACACAGGTCTTTACAGTCTTGCCATCTTTCTCATCCAAAAAGTTAAATGGCTTTGTTTTCTGACATCAAACCTGCCTTCCTTAAAGAAAAGTTTCTGATACTCTCAACAAAATTCAGAAACATCTTATTTCACAGACAGTATTGCTAGGTTTTGGAGTGTGTCAAAGTCAAGTCCTAATTTTTCTCATCAAATTTATCAGTTTCACATGGAGGAGAAAGTGATGCTTTTCAGTATCTAATGACATATATAAAATCATAAGACCCACATTTTCAAAAGTCAGAAGATAGGACTGCATTAATAACCTCATTAAATGGGTAACAAACTATCAAGGTATGATTTATATTCACAAACATCACATTGTTTTCTACTCACACCACTCGTTTCTATCTAACTTGGCTGAAAACTGGACATTCCTCCCCTCTGTTTTCTCATAAGCATGAGAAAATACTCATGGATTCCAATGTCCAAGTGTTCACTGGTTCTCTGATATTTCTTAGCAAACTAAAAACCACCTTACTTGTCAACATTCAATAATTACCCTACTTTAATAATCAGATTTACTTTCCAAATTTATTAATGTTGTAGAAAATATAGAAATATTATAAACCGTAAGCTCAGATCCTCAAAGATGTTTGGTTTCTTTCGTCCTCCTAGTTTAAAAAAGATATAGGGATCACACAATACGTTAAGTTTTTAACACCATCATGTGTTTGAACTGAAATTTATTTATTCTAATATCCAAGTTTTCATGGAAAACCACCAGATTAACAGGAAAAGCCTTTCAGAGCCTCTTTTATGATATTTATAGGTAACATTGGGTCTAGTTTAGGATGGGGGCCTGAGGTAGGCTGAGATGACCCTGTGAACCACTGGTTCACTACTGACGAAAATAGAGTGCAGGTGATCCTCCTGGCTGGCCCCAGCTCTGTGTGGTGCAGAACAGTGTTTTGAAGTAAGTTATGTAATCGCTCACTGTAATAGACTATGTTTTGACTTAGGCATTCCTTTCTCACCCTTTTCCATTGTAAGTTAGTAAAAAGTTCATGTCAGAAAAAATAAGAGCATACTTGATGCGGTAGGGTGCATTTCAAGCTCTCTTCTTAACATTTCTCTAGAATAAAACACTAGTGAGATAAGGTTTCCACTGGAAGTACTGCTTTTAATCAGACTTTCAGCCCTTTCTACGTTAATATGTCATTACATAATTGCATAAAAAGAGTACCTGTTAGCATCCAGAGGTGTGTCACACCTAGAGCTGAATAAGTAGGGCAGAGTGAGGTAGATATCCCTTAAGTTTGAGTTATTCTGCTGCAGAACTCATTCCAAAACTCTGACAAATTTGGGAAAAGCTTCTTTTTCATTCTTGACATGTACAAAAATTCCCTGGATTTGTATTAAAATGCTAAGTCGGATTTTTCCCTAACTTCAGATGTAATTTTAGCAGCTAAGTATTTTTTGTAGAAACTATCTCTTCCTTTGTCATAAAGAGGATAAAAAAATGAAAGATTACCTTGGGCAGAGGAGGCATACTGGGGTTAATAGGAATCATTGTTAGGTACCATATTCTCTGTGTCATCATTTTTTGCCCAGGTGCTGGATTCATAATGACCTGTGTGAATTCTAGATAGCAAATCATCAGTCTTTTTATGATTTAAATGGAATTTTTTCTGTGTTTAAATTTGATTCATTTACCAAGAGCCCTCAAAATCATTACATAACCCCATAGCTATCCCTAAACCCTGACAGCATAAACAGCTACACATGTACAGCCCCCAGAACCTGCATGGAATATTTAGGATATTTCTATTTAGTAAATTTTTGTTTAATCTAGGATATACTTCCCCTGTGTAGCAAAGCAATTACATAATTAATGGTTACATTCAAACAGAATGGCTCAGGAGAGAAAAGAAGAATTTTTAGGACAACTGTGTCAGACTGGAAAGGAAGTACGCATCAATAATTCCCCTTCACATTTGATACTTCAACTACTATTAACTTAAAAGTCCAAATGCAAGTCATTAAGCAAAAAATGAACAAAATGAAGAGCAACCTTGCAGGGACAGTGATGAACTGAGAATAAGGACATTTGGGTTCAATTCCGAACTCTTCCCTTGCCAGTATAGCTTTGGGCAGATTCTTTGTTCCTCAGTTCCTTATCTATTTAATAAGGATATTAATAGTCGATTAATTCTACCCCTTGCCTGCATGCCTTTTGAAGGCCTCTTAAAGGTTTTTGTAGTAGAAACTACTACTTTTGATATCTGTAAAACTCTCAGCATAATGGAGGCCTACTTTTTATTGAAGACACAAGAAGAATTAAAGGAGGGAACTGCAATCAGAATTTATGTCTACCGTAGACCTGGTATAGGCTTCTGTTCAGTATGGGCCTATACAGTATGTAGTGCTAATGATGGCCCTTCAGAGAGCTTCTAATTAAAGACCTGTGAGACCAAATAAGTATTGGGACAGCTGTAAAAGACCTAGCTGAAAATATATAACAAAACATTTCCCTCTAAAAAGAAACATTTAATTGTAAATTTTCACTGAGGGGAAAAAAAAAAAAGTTAAACATATACCAGTAGAATTTCCTGTAACACATGAAAGCCTAACTAAAAATGTTAAAATTTAATGTTCTATCATTTACAAATCAGTATGTCCATACATATGGATTTCTAGAACTTTGCTTTTTTTAAAAAATATGATGTCTTTTCAGGTTTTTATGAAAAGCTTATGAAAAACACAGATGCTGATCTACTGAAATTTCTTCTCAGATAAATATTCTTTCTGTGGCTACTTAAACAAAAAAGTTTAAGTCTCCTTTGTTTTGTTAGGTTTTTTTGGCAGGCCTTTCAAAAATCAGATTTTTCCTGGATCTTGAATCAAGACAGCTCAAGGCAATCCAAGTACAGGAACTCTTTATGTGTTGTATTAAAGTACGTTTTTCTTAATTGGTAATAGTTGCTGCATGTATTTCCACTGTTCAATATAATTTCCCTAATAATGCAGATGGTTCAAGCTCTAATTCACATAGTTTGTCCAAAGAAAGAGTTCAATGGACTGAAATGAAATACATCTGTATTCAGCATCAGAACTTTATTGAACAGTATCATAAAAGAAAAGATTTTCATTTTAGTTGCTTTAGAACTGGCATAGAAAGACAAACACAGCTGTTGGGCAAATGTTTAAAGTAAATGATTAAAATGTCACTAAAGAAAGAGTTCTAAGTCAGAATAAATCATTAACAGAAATGTCTGCTAAAGACAACAATCATTCTGTATCATGCAAAACCTGCCTCAGAATCACACACTGTAGAAAATAATCCACTACTCTTGCTATGTATAGGGATAAACGAAACAAATGAACATACTGCTGCATTAGGATACATTTTAAAGTTTTTAAAGTTTTTAAAGGTTTCTATGCTTGTAATTTTAATTTTTTTAAAATGTATTTCTTCCATAATGCAGAACCTAGCACAAATAAAATGTATACTATATTCTGAAAAGGAACTGCTTATTACAAAATACATTGAAGGAAATAATATTTGTTATGTAAAATATCTATCCTAATAATATAAACATTTATAAGCACGTAAATTGCACAGTGAAAGAAACTCCAGATGTTTTTACACTTTCTATTTTTATATATGTGTATATCCTGTAGGAAGTTTACTATAATTATTACTTCATATTATGTTTCTATACCCTAAAGATAAATATGTTCCTGGATCAAGTACAGAGAAAAAAAAAAATTTATTAACTAAAACCCAAGCATACTTAATGTAGTAGAAAGATTGATAAGTATGCTTGAGCCTAATAATAGAGAGTAAGATCTAAGTACTGTAAGATCAGTGCTATTTTAAAGGAATTCTCTATTATTATTTTAATGAGGTGCAGGAAGAATTGACAATACCTAGTAGCAATATTAATACTGTCACAAAAATAAACAAGGCAATGAATGATTCCAATAAGAACGCACTTCTCTCAGACCACTAATAAAAGTAAACTTTTCATATTCTGATAATTTTTAACTAACAATGTATCTGTACAGTTGCATGATCTTTAAAAATGTAATTAACCTATTTTCCTTGTCCTAATTACAAGGCAAATGGATTCACATGGGTAAAAGAAAAAATGATTTTGTTTAGAAGGGAAATACAAATTATGCCCGAAGCCTAATAAATCTGTTGCCATGACAATCAAAGAGCCTGGTCTTACAAAACCTTTCATAATTTATTCACATGAGTAGTTCTTACTCATATGAGTTGTCCCATTGATTGAAATAGAACTGCTGATGTGAGGAGAGATTTGCAATGGGAAACTTGAATTTAGAATGCAGTCCTTGTTCACATAAAGAGCCAAAAGGACTACTTCCACGAGTAAGAGGTTCTTTCAGTAGTAAAGGTTGGAAGATGACATTTGTGGGCTGTGTTGTCCTTCCTTAGTTTTCCTTATTGGTTCTTAGAGTAGCCACACATTTGAGATTGTAAAATACACAAAAAACTCTACTTCAATGTACATGTATGCATATTTTGAACCCTTACTCCTAAAATCAAGGCTGGTGTCTCTGAACGCTACTGAAAAAATGGTTATACTACAGGAACGTGCTGTACTCCTTCTGCAGTGATTTGAAAAATGCATTGCCATTCTCTCTGAAAACTGTCTTATGGAGTTCCTCATCACACAAAGAGGACATGTACTGGGAACTACCACAGAATTACATCTTTTGAATAGGATTTAAGCTCTGGTTCTTGCTAGTGAGTCCTGCTGTGGCCTGACCCAGCCTGGCTTTTTTGCTTTGGCTCTTTCCATTCCTCTCACCCTCAAAACCTGCTGCCAGGAACCTATCACCTCCATACCCAGCTAGGCAGCCTGTGACAATCACCAGATCTGCTCCTGGTCCATTATTAACCCCATCAAAAGAAGCAGCAGAACTTGCAAGAGATTGCCCTCAGAGGTGGGGGCGGGCCCTCACCACAGTTTACTCCTCAAGAGGCATTTAACTTTCCCTCTTCCAAACTCAGTGATCCAACAGAATGCATAAGACAAAAATTAAAAAAAAAAAAAAAAAAATCACATCACCACTCTTTTACCTTTTACATTCACTCTAATCTGTGAAACAGAGACCCAAGTAAACCAGGCTTTCTGGAAAACTATCCTGTTCTTCCATCTGAATACATTCACTGTGTAACTCCTGATCTGCTTGCCAGTTAACTGAAAATTACTCTAAATTTTGGCGAGTCAAGTAGTTAGTTAATAACATCACCTTGCACACCCCTAGAAACTTTCATCCAGGAAAAAGAAAACACATTAGAGCTGTTAATAAAAAATATCTTGCAACATCCACTGAAGTCATTTATAATAATTCTCAACACCCTGCAAATACATGACAAAAATTACTTGATGTGAGAACATCTTGTACTGAGTTTGCTTATTTTATGACTTCAGTCATCAAGAGTAATATTTTCATAATTCACAGTGGTCATATTTTGTCTTTCTGATGTGAGTAGAAGGATTTGCTTTCCACCATATCTAAAACACAGCATGCAAGTCTGTATTTGATATTTGTTTCCCGTGGGAAAAAAAATAAAGTAAATCTTCTGTACTGACAGATCTTGCAGACATTCAAAACCCTTCTGTAGCTTCTGTTTACTCAGATAATTCTTATTCAGAATTATTCTCAGGTTGACACAGGATTTCTTTTACCTTCTATTTTTGCCTTCTAGAGGTCAGTGCACAACTGAGGTGCTGGGAAGGTGTAACACCATGACCCCAGGGAGATAGACAGAGCGAGAGAAAGAGGATGCAGGAGGGGAATGGAGGGAGAGAAAAAGAGAGAGAAATGTCCAAGCAAATTCTTAAACATCCTCTTTAGAATGGAAATATGTGCAATACAGACACTGATGTTCCAGTCTAAATGGAAATGACAGCACAGGTGTGCACAAACACATACACACACACACTGTCACAAAGCAAGGGAGAAAGACAGAAACGATCTTACAAAGCTGCTGCAGTAATCAGGACACTTGCTCCTAGAAACAACCATACAAACAAATGCTCTTTCATTAGCTTTCTACATTTTTTCCAACTTTCATTTGATTATTGCTATTATTTTTATCTCTCACCATCACAGAAATATGGTTATTGTTAAAAGGAAGGAAAAAGGCCTTACCATGCAGTGCATCAGGAAGAGATGAGAAGCACAGAGCATGCTGCAGAGATTAAGCTCAGCATGGCATTCAGATATCCTTTGGAATTGAAGAAAATTGTCCAACCCATTCTTCCTAACAAAGCCGAGAAGTTTTCTCTAGGCTTGAATTTTTCACCAGAAGTCAGATCCTTACAGTGCATTATATTTTCTTCTTCAGGAGATATATTTCCTCCAGTTAAGTTTCAGCTCCGCAATGCCATTTCCAATCAGCTCTAAGAAGTTCTTCATTCCCAGATTCGTGGTGTCATCAGAGGGACTCCAAAGAAAATCAAAGAAAGAAAGAAAAAAAGAAAATAATACCTTACCAAAGCCCTGAAATTACTATGCAGAAAAGGAGAAGAAAAAAATCCAACAACCCCTCATTTAGTCTATGATCTGTGTATTTCACAACAATCAGTACTACCTTTGGTCTGATAGATTCAGTGCTCATTACCTGTAATAAAGTAAGACAAAAACTTTCCCAATTCACACATGATGCATTTTCACTACTACTGCTCAACCATGCACTACCAAATGACCCTTCTCATCCAGAGGAATCTTTAAAACCATCTGACAAAAAACATCGGCTGTCCCTTTCCCTTCCCGAAGAACAAGAATATTTGGGTTTCAAGAAAAGCATTGGAGAAAGCTTGACAAATAACCCCAAAATACAAATTAGATCTAAAAGCAAAACCCTCAGTGCAGGAGCGTTCTTGAGCAAGGAGATACCTTGCCTGAAGGATTTGGGGACGCACGTACAAAATCGTTGTAGGGAAGGAGAAAGGGATAAAGAACGGGATTTGGAGAGGATGGGGTGGGACTGAATGGGTGTCAGGCGGGAGTGGGATCCTGAGTCACCCTCAGTCTGCTGCCTTCTCGCTGACAGCAGCTCGGGCTTCCCCTGCACTTTCTGCAAAGCATATTAATTGATTCTGGTTGCTGAGCAACTAACTCTGGGGAGCCACATCGACGGCTCCGGCTCAGCTTCAGCAACAGCAGCAGGGAGAGTGATGGTCTCTCCCCCACCCTCCTCCTCCTCCTCCCAGGGCTCGCTCACCCTCCCTGGGATGCCCTCAGCTGCCCTGCAGGGAAGCTGTGCAAGGGAAAGGAAGAAGTCCCCATTAATGCAGCAAGGAGAGGAGGTGGGTTGTTCCCTCCACTGTGTGCGACACTGGCAAGACTGAGGAGAGCAGCCTTGCTTCACGCTGACAGCAGGGCTGCAGCCCCAAAGGGCATCCTCTGCCCCACTGCCACCCTGCCTGGGGTGCCTGGGCCAGGGGGTGAGCACTGCCATGACAAACCCACCCAGGCACCATGAGAAGTAGGTGAACCAGGATGGTGCAGCTCCCTTCTGAAAAGTGAATCTGGGTTAACCCTCTGGTTCTCCAGGTACGCTGCAAAGATGTTGTTATGGGAACAAGCAACTCCCATAGTTATGCCAACTCATGGGTTCAAAAGTGGGTTTCTAGTTGACGCTGTGGAGACTTAAGTCCCTGCAAAAACAGGATAAATGTATTACCTATTTCTGACCTCTTTAACATGTTGTACTTTAGATACAGCAGACATATCCGGCACACAATAAGCCAGAGCCAACACACAGAGGAGGACTGCCTGGATGTCTCTGTCAGAGACTGCGAGTGGAATGCTCTGACATCACTTTGCCATTGCTTTAACCAATGTTGTGCTTAAATTCCTCATAGGAGAGTAGCAGAAATAAAGCCATTTAGTTTTTGATCAGATAACTCAAGCTGACTCCAAAAGGTTCTTCATAGAGCACCTTGTCCGATGGCCCCACAAAATGATAGAGGATTTCTGCAAGGTTGCTGAACAGGGCCTGACCACTGCAATTTGTGGCAGAGCTTCCACTGGCTTCTGTGACTCTAGAGCCTGGAAAAAAATCTCCAAAACAGCACAGTGTCCAAAACAAGACATTTCTCTTGTGCTCACATTTTGGATAAATCCTTAGTCCTTACACCGTGGTGGTTGTTCAGCACTGACTAAGCTGTCCTCTCATGGCACAGGTGAGATGTAAGGAATGAAAAGACCTCAAGATTTCTCTCCCTGTGACCTGGCAGTAAGCACAATATCAGATCTTAGCCAAACTGCTCACCCGTGATTAGTGTCAAAGACCTGAGCTAGATCAGCTCTTTATTTCTGCTATAGTGGTAAGACAAGTTAAAGGGCAAGTCTCTGAGAACTACTTTAGCTTGCAGTCTTATAAACAAACAGAATTATCTAATTGTCCCTTGAAAAACTTCTATAGCTTCTATATGCTATCTAAATGGCACCACAGGGTCCTTGTGAAAAGGGGATCGGATACATTAAAAAAAAGAGTAGATTTTCTGACTCTGCTTTCATGCTTTACAAAGAAAGATCTAGTTTAGCCCCATTTTCTTATCAAAGCTAGATGCTTCACTTATATTCAAAGCTTAGGAAGGACTGTTACATCAGTTTAGCAAAGCTGCTACATGAAACAGAGCAACATGTTCAGTTCAAACAATATGTCTAATGATATGAGCACATACTGGGTATCCCCAATCCCCCAAGTATAGCATGCAGAGAAATATGGCAACTTGAGCACTGATTTAGTAAATGAAAGTGCTGTCATAACTAGCTTACAATAAGCAGCTAAATTTACTGAAACCTTCGCCACAAGCTGTGAACTTTCACTTAAATACATTGAACTCTTGTTGAACTTGCCTAGTAAAAGAAAGCTTCAGACTTGGTTTAAGTCAGAAGATAAGGAACCCACAACCATCAGCAGAAGTGGCACCTTAGAGATAAGAAAAGAAATGGCCCACCTAGGGACAGGGAAAAGACCCAGTGAAGAATGGGAAGACCCCAGACCCTATTATTACTACTGGTCCAAACTGTTGCATGGGGGGGGACTTAGATTGTAAGGGTATAATTGCAATGGGGTGCTTCTATTGAGCCACCCAGCTTCAGCCACAATCACACTCAAATAGATTATCTCATAAGACTCGGGGCATGAGACTCTGCTGTGGGAAACCTAGGGTGAAGAATCATCCTTAACACTACCAATGACAGAATACAGCAGGATATTTCTAAGGAAGAGGTCCTGTAGTTTAGTTACCTCCATGAAAATGTGTCTCCCCAGGTCTTCATATTAAAAAATATGTTAAACACACTAAAACACACCAAAACCGCACACATAATAATCATAGACTGTTTGTGATTTAGATGGTCACCAATCTATGTAATTAATTTGATATCACTGATTCTCCCTTTAGGTGTTCTTCTGATTCTGGAAATTTCTTTTAACCGGAATTCCCCCTCCCTGGCAGTGTTCAAGGCCAGATTGGATGGAGCTCTGTGCAACCTGGGCTTCTGGAGGGAGTCCCTGCCCATGGCAGGGAGGTTGGAATCTTTAAGGTCCCTTCCAATGCAGGCCGTTCTATGATCTCTCATAGTACCTTATCACTTTTTCCTGGATAGATCCAACGTTTCCACTAGCAGTGGAATAATGCAGATAGTGTATTTTGCTGTGTGGCATTCACCACTCATATATGACTTTACTTCCTTTAGCCCCTAAGTTTACTTGTTTACATGCTTGGAACAAAGTGATGAAGAATTACAAAAAGCAGGGCTGAAAGGGAGCTAACCCACCTCTGTGTCACAGCAGGATCCTTCGCACACATTATTCCTGGGAAATGGTTTTCCAACCAGTGCTTACAAGTCTCTGTACTGGACACTCCATGCTTTTAAAAGGCAATTTATTTCAGTGCCTCACTACTGTAGCAATAAAATGAGTATTTATAAGCTCCATTGCTGCAAAGATAAACACACTACTTCTTGTCCTGTTCACAATGATCAAGGAAAAGACCTCCATTCCTCTTATATGTATATAAAATTCATTCTTTCTCTTTTCAGTCTCTTTCCTTGCTAGATTAAGAACTTGTCTAAGCCTTTACTCTTCTGTCACTTTTTAAGGGATGGTTTATCATGCACTGACCACTGGATCACAAGAGTACAGAAAACTGTAAAATGATATGTGTATAGGGATGCATATTAACATACATAAAAGTAAAAGGTACCAAAGAGACAGTGTCTGTCTTAGAAAGTGAGGCACGTAACATAGGACCAGGGAAATAAGGGGGGACTGCTTCATCTGGCTGTGATAACCAGGTTAAATAGAGTTTCGACACTCCTTGCGTCTTTTTTGAATGAGATGGTGTGACAGAAAGGAGAAGGTTAAACACAGACAGGTTGTGTCCTTCCAACCTGTGGAAGAAGATGGCAGAAGAAAAAAAAGATGACTTCTTCCTTTGAATTTGTGTAATGATTTATGAAATCCTAAGGGAAGGTAGGACAAGATCTCCAGTAGATACTACATTAAAAAGTATAGAAGTAGCTAAATACTAGGGAAGAGCAAGTGCTTGGGAGTGATGAAGGGCTGGAAAAATATGAACATTTAGACTAAGGGGAAATAGAGAAGTGGAGAGATTTCCCAAATCCTAAAAAAGAAATTATTGAGTCCACAAGAATATGCTTCACCATACACATAGAAAAGAAAGATTGTTTCGACATGATAAGCTGCAGTTGTTTTATCTGCTCCATTTTATGTCTTTGCATTCACGCTGGTGCCTGTTTTTATCTTCAGCAGTACAATCTTTAAAAGTGTGACAAATTATTAATACTTTATTGTGCTTTGTTTTCTACTTTATTTATCAAGGAGGAATACCAAAAAGTGTTGAAGTTTTCAGTATTGGAGGAAATACCATAAAAAGTGCTAAGGAAGGGCAGTTGAAGGACAAAACAATAAAACAAAACAACCATAGAAAGGAAGCAAGTCAAAAACTGGTGACTTCAAAATGAAAGCAAACTGCTTGATGCATAAGAAGGAGCCATCAGATTATCAGAAGAAACTGTAGCAGAGCTAGGTTTGGAGATGTTAAAAATGGTATCATTTTAATTTTATTTTTTTTTTAAGAAAATGCAAAGCTGCTTGTATAAAATTCGTTCCCTTACAGAAAGCAAGTACAGCATCTCTTTTTCACTTACACAAGGCTTGAATTTAATCTCATATAAATGCTTTTTATTATGCATTGAAAAGCCTGACTAATACACATCTCCTGCTCCTATCCCATTTTCTACTTACCTTTTCCCTTCTCAATTTTCCATCCTTTCAATATTAGCATTATCCTTTTTTGAGCAAATGAGTTTGCTGTGAGCCTGATGACCAGAGCAAGCTAGGACCCAGTTGACTTTCATCCCCTGGGGAAGGTACAACAGGTGTCCCATCAAAACCATGTCAGGTGCTGCAGCTGAATCAGATGGGCAGCATTCCTCCGTGTTCAAGCCCTGTAGCCCGACAGGGCCCATACTGCAAGATTTTTGGCATCAAAATAGTGGGAAGGTGCAACAAGTTATGGCAACTGGTTGGACAGAAGCCCATTTTAGATCTTACACTAGCTCCTCTGTGTTGCTGAGACCTGGTAACAAGACAAAATCTACAGGGAGGTAAATGGGAAGAAAGAGGACCTTTCTGTCACAATGTTCTAGTTCAGGGTGTAGGAAATAATCAAGTGGAAGGATGACCTTTGAAGACACTAAGGGAAGGCTGCAGCAAGCGGGAAGTGGTGGCCAGGTTGGGGAAACAGTGCCCTTCTTTCTCTGGTAGGTGGGGTGGAGATGCCTTCGATGCAGGGAGGGAGGGCAGTGGGAGTGGACAGGCTCCCTACTGTGCTGGGCATCTATATCCCCTAGCCTGGAGCAGAGTCCTTGGGGACTGGAAAGATGTGGGCACAGGCTGTAAGGCTTTAAGAAAGCAAAACAGAAAATTGCCTGGGAATCAATCTGCGAAGAGTATCAGGAGCAGGGAAGACATGGGAGCTGGAAGCAGGGGTGTGCCAGCATTGCTCCTCGGGTGCTCAGCTCCTCAGCAGTCATTATCAGCAGGAGGTTCCTTCCCACAGGGCAGCACACACCGTCACCCATGCAGGCTCTGAACCAAGTGACAGGGGAAACCTCATCTCACTCAGCTCCCCAGTTGACCATATCACCTGGCTACTACAAACAAATGAAATTGCTTGTTTGCCAAAAATTTACCTTTATCCTAATCCTACTTTAAAAGTTGATAGAAGAAACCTTCACTATATTCCTTGCAAGCTGCACTTTTTCCAGCAGCTAGCATTTGAAAACTGAATTAGATTTTGAAAAGCAGTAACTGTATGTAAAGGATATAGCAATTTTAACATAAATAGAAAGATATGTGAAGATCATGGAAAAGATTTAACGTATGAAGTAAAAGTTACTACTCAATTATGAACTAAACTTTAATTATGAGCCTGTTAAAATAATTTGCAAAGAAGTTTTCTGGATATGTTTCTCATTTTAACCTCTCGATATCCTGTGTCTCAATTACTATTCAGTCAATTGCAGCACAAACAACTGAATTGATTTCTTGCCTTTTTAGTTTAAATGCCATAATATAGGCATGAGAATCTGAGCTTCAGTGAGTGCATTTCCAGATCATCATCAGCAATTAATTGAAAAAATCAAACTGTAAGGAATAGACTTTCATTCAAAAAAACCCCCCCACACCAACCTATCCAAAAGCACAGCAGAGAATGTACACAGAGGTCCATCTATCTGCACTATACGTAGCATCCTTAAAAATTATTTCTAACTTATGTTAAATATATTATTGTAATAATTATTTTCAATATCCTATGTATCCACTGGTCTCATTCATTTTTGTTTTCCACCAGTACAAATCAGACTAGGATATCATAGTTGTCAAAAGCTTCCAACTGTAAGAAAGTAGTACAACAAGTGGTAAGAAAGACCAGTAAAAAGCAAAACATTTTAGATTTGCTGATCTTTTTCCTTTCAAATGAATGGTGCTTTACCCCAACTTAACTGCTGACTAAGAAATAATAAAAGGTTACATCTTGTGGTTACTAATTGCTGGGCTTGCTCATGCTTTCACGAGTTAGTGTGAAATAATTTTTAATGCATCTGATTCAGATTTCATTTATAGAAAACTCCTACATTAACTGACTTAAATGAAATCATCCTTAATTTATAGGCTGGTAACAATAGATACGCAGTAAGGACCGTGCATCGCAGAGTTAGCTTCAATTTGCATTCGCGCTGTACTGGTAACGTAGCACTACTTCCCCTACATCAGCCAAGCACTAAAAATAGAATTTCAATCTATCTGCATCAAAAATGCATGCACAAAAATATGACTACCTGGCCAGTAGCACAGCCATGTTCACTGAAGAGAATATATGTGCTAAGTATCCTTTTCCTTTGGAAAAAGAAACCTGGTTTGAAATTAACTTCTTAGCACACAAATGGAACGTAAATTTATAATCTCAGCTTATTTTAAAAAGGGATGTCTTGACCTAAAATGCCATTTTGTATAAGCAAGATGCAGTGACAGTTGTATTTTATTGATTCATAAATGCTGAATACAAGTTACATGTAAAAATGAGTGGTTTGATCCTACTCCTCAGACCTCAGTAGCAAAACGCTCCCTGATTTCTGTGGGAAGAGGACTGGGCTCTCCTTATCGGAGACTAGCACGGTCTCAAGTAAAATCTGCTCAGCCTGTTGCTCCAAATGGGGACAGAGTTCCATCTGTGTATTACACCAATCTGGAAGATAGGTACTGTTTTCTGAGAGGTGGTGAAAGGTTTGCAGTGGATGCGTTCAGACTGGAATCTCATTAGAAAAACAGTAATCTTGCTGTACAGCCATGTAGTAAGATAGGAGATGCAACTTATGAATTCATTGAATCCCAAGGGTGATCATCTGCCTGAAATCCTTTTCTAGATAAGCATGTTCACACATGGTAATAAAAAAGCTCTCAAACAGCAACAGTTATTACTGCTGAATAAATATTCACATTATTTCTCAACAGGCAATATACCCACCAGGCAAAAAAATAATAGTATGCTAATGAAGGATTAGACAAGCACTGACTAAATTAGTCCTACTACAGTTTTGTTAAGCTCTTGGGTCTGTATTACATGACATTACTATTTAATACCATAGAAGAAAGATTTCTTTCTCTCTCTCCTCTTTTTTCTTTTTCTTTTTCACTTTCTTTATCGTTTTGTGGTTTGTTTAGCAGAGGAGGTGATTTCCTTTCCTGAGTTAACTTCTAAGCATTAAGTAACATAACCTGAATATTTATATGATTCCTGCCTAAAGCCCCTAATTACTGCACTACACACAGGCTGCTGCTAGAATGAAAACTGTACAGTGGCCAAAGTAGTCCTAAATATTATTACTCTAAAACACAGGGTATGAGTGCTGGCATAATACTGCATGCTACCTGAATAAATGCACTTTGAGGAATTTGATAGGAGCCAGATTTAAGTAGCTACTGGCATTTCTATTCTGAATACCATCGTTCTCCAGAATCCCAGTATTTTGACTGGTAAAGCCTTTCAAAACATGTCTGTTAATTCTTTGCTTCACAAGAGACTCATCAGCAATTTAGTTTGGTTTTCTGCTTGCCACTAGCAGAGGTATCTTTGCAAGGAGCTTTCTGGTGAAAGCCACTGGGAACAGCTTAGCAAGTCCCTGGAGTTCAACTGAGAATGCCCCTTAGCTGAGGGGAAAGCAAACTCCATCAGCCATCCTCTGTCAGGCTCTTTTAAATCCTTCCCTACTAATTACTCATTCCAATGATTAATATTTTGAAAACTTTGCAGATGAATAATGCACAGGTATTGAGAAGCATTCCTCAGAGTCAAAAGATGAAAGCAAAATATACAAATATACATCCACAAAGTATTCTGAGGTATCCCTTTAAAAAAACAAACAAAAAACCCCACAGCCTAAACGTGTTAACCTTTTACAATATATCTATTTCTCAAATATTCCATTTGGTTTTAGGCTTTTCCTTGGAACTAGTCTCTATTTAATTATTTAATCACAGTGTTGCACATCTTGAATGCTTTGTTTTAATGTCTCACTCCCTTTGTGGATTGATCTGCTGTGAGATTTTAATGAGAGCCATTTCTCATGTTTTTATGCAGAATTATTATAAGGAGGAGAAAGTGATAACAACTCAGTCTTCTGTTAATTACACATCTAATTATTCTTAGAATTTTATTTATAATTGTGTCTGCCAGCAGGCTTTGTTTCAATTATCATAGCCAGATTGGAAATGGAGCTTAAATTAATTGCTTTCTGTAAACAACCATATATTAAAACAAAAAATAAGTATGAATATTTATATTGTAGCTCAAAATAGCTCAAAAAAATCTTAGAGAACCATGTAAAATCTATCTTTGCCCTTCAATAATAACAATACTTAAAGTTAGCAAATGTGCTCAGAGGATAATAATGAACTTAAGACAAAAACTGGTTTTGGTTCAAGGGTCTGGTTTGGGTTGGTTTGGGTTTTTTTAAATGTTAATCACGGCTTTTATGTTAAAAGGCTTCAAATAGGAAACCTCACCTCTAGAGGCACAGCAGTGTCATTACTCAAAGAGAAAAAGTGTTCTTTCAAGGGTGAAAGGGAAAGAAATATCTATTTTTGATGCTGTTAGATTCCCACTTGTGAGCTAGGAAACCCCTTGTTTACCACAGTCTTTCTACAGTGATGCAGAACTCATCTGAAATGTAAGCTGCTAAAGAGCTCGGTTCAGGAAATCATGTTTTCAGGGAAAAACTGTTTAAAAAAATCTTTAGGAAGTACAGTCCTATAGATACTACTACATTCATCATATAGAATAACATAGCTTTAACCAGTGTAATCAATCTAGAAGTTATTATAGGATGGCAGAAAGAGGTTTGGACACAGATATTTCACTAGATAAAGATGATTGACATACAGATCCTCTTTCTATAGCATATAAATGTATACAATAATTGCATATGTACGGGATTAATTTGGAATGAGATTCAGATCTTGGCTATGGAAAGCAATGCTATTTCACAGAAATATTCCAGTTTATACATAGTGGATTTGTAACCTGACAGACAGAAAAGGACAATGTGCAATACTGCATCTTTGCAATTTAAGACATACAGTTTGGCTTCATATTGAGGACATTTCCCTTCAACACCAGTCCCCTGTGAGCCCCAGGTACCTGACCAAAATTAACATTGGAAAAGAAGCCCATGAGACTTACCTGTTTGCCTTACAAGAGAGGATGAAGTTTTTAAAACATCGAAGTTCTCCAGCCACTAGCATTTAGCTTACGTGGAAATAAATTACATTCTTCCATCTTTTAGCTTTCTCAGTAACTGAAAGCTGGTGATGGATGCCAGCAGCCTTGTTAAAATATCACTGTAATCCGTTCAAGCTCTGGAGATTGCTTAGAAAACCAAGTCATAAACATGCAGTGTCTATAGCTTCACGAGCAGCTCAGCATTCTCCAAGCATGTACACGTCTTCCTTTCCCAATACTGTACTTCACAGAGCACTCTACCTATCTTGATTTGAGTAGAAAGAACACAGTTGCTGAAAGTAAATTCTACAGGAACAGAAATGTTTTACATGTTTAAGTTTTCTCACATCAAATAGTCAAGATTTTAGGAAAAGAGACACCCTTTAGTTTTTTTCTTTTCCCTCTTAAAATAATAATAATAAAATGCTTCAAATAGAGAAGCAAGAAGCAAAGAAGAAGATATAACTGTATATAACAGTTCAAGAAGCAGCAGGCAAAGATGGGTGTCTTGTGATTGCTTTGAGTTAATACTCCTCAGGGGGAGATGAAAAAAGCACAAATACAGCAAAATCTGTCTTACAGAGTAAAAATCTGTTGTATAAGCCAGTCTCTGGCAAAGTAAAACAGCATGTGCATTTACTCCATTAATTTCTAGCATGTCAGAGTGCAAAGGAAATTAGAAGATTTCTGTATATCTGAGGCAAACAGGTAAGAAGAAGGAAAGAAAATTCAGTGTATGTAACTACTGTAATTGATTCTGTTCCCCTGAGAAACATATAAGAGAGCTCCAAATTCTATCAGAGATGTGTACATGAAAGCAGCATTTATCAGTACCACAAAGCAATTAATCACTACCAATATTGTCTGAAGCATATGTGGAGAATGAACATTCTGCTGCATCCCCTAGATATATGCACATTAATGACTGCTCTTTCTATAGTCTAAAAACACTGGGTCTTTGGACTCTGGAAAATATGACTCTGAAGGTTGCTATAAGAATTATAAATACCGAACACTTTGGAATAACTGACCTCATTACTGGCATCAAGAAATGGGAACTTCAGCCTAAAAACCCTAATTCAAATCCCACTGAAGCCTGTAAAAATAGATTTTGAGAGACTGTGGATGAGGACCTTTGCCAGCTGGCTCCTGTGTCCCTGGGTATCACTACACAGCTAGACCACAAAGTCACCAAAAACATCTTGGAAGGAGCTGGTTGAAACCCTGCTCTGACCTGAAGCTCTTCTGGACGTAACAGTGTGGTGCTGGGTCTGAATTTACTCAGATAATGTATGCAGCACAAACACATGCCTGTTCCCTTCAGGGGTAAAAAGAAAACATTCCATTTATTTGTATGATGAGTCCAGTCACAGACCAAAATGCCACTGAGCCAAATGCTATTCAGGCATAAACCAAAGAAACTCCCCAGCTGCACGAATTTACAGTCCAGCTGTCACCTTTCATACTTTCGACACACACTGCCCACCTGCAGTGCCACCAAACCTTGCAGAACACGGGGTTCTGGAATTTAAACTCCCCTGATTATTAACACTGCATTACTTTGGGTTGTGGTTTTTTTGTTTTGGTTTATTTTTTCCCCATAGCTGAGCTTGATCTAGCCCTTTTTCAACCAGTGAAAACATCACATTTTGAAAAACAAAATTGACCCATATTTCCTTTACCTGAGAGGGCAGAAAGGCTGGAGCCAGTGTGCATCTGTGTGATACACTGAAAGAATGAAAAACATGGGAGAAAAAAAGGCCATGTTTCACATCTGGGCTCTGAGGAACTGTACATGCCATATACAGCAAATCCCACATCCCTGATACAGAAGAAATCATAGACAGCTCAGGGCTTTGCCTGAAAAATCTGTTGCACCGAGTTTAGTTTGCATATTCCTTTCTTTGTCATATTCACAATGCTGCATATTGCCGAATGCAAGCATCTCAAGCTTACATGTGCATGGAAAACTGCCTGACCTTTGACAATGCTCTGGCTACCGATCTTCTTGTAGGGGAAGCATTTGCTCATATGTCCCTAGGCATTAGATATGCTGGCAACTCTTTTTCTGTATCTGATGCCCTAGTGAAAGGCAAATACTCTTTCTGGATGCTGAGGAACCCCACAGACTCTGGAAATTTCACAGATAGGCAAGTGGGAACACAGTTTTTTGAGCACTGCAGAGAACATCCCAGCCTACCACTTAGTCCAGGAACTTTCAGTGACATCTTGTGTAGCATCAACTCCTCTCAGGTACTCTGGGTCCCTAAGAAAATTTCTCTCTTCCTTGTCAACTCTGCAATTAGCTTGTATGCTTGCTTCTTTCAGGAGTGCTCCCACTAGCAAGGACTGCTCTCCAGCCAAGCCTTTGCCAGGGCATCATATGGAGTACTGCTTCAGTAAAAAGCAGTTAAACAGTTGCACTCCATGTCATGGCATAAGCAGCACTTCCCCCAAAAAAGAAACCTCCCCTGCCACTGATGCAGCGCTTTCTGCACACAAATACATTTGCTGGTGTGGTAGACTGATGGAAAGTTACTCCTGGACACTGTCACTGCAACGAAGTCTCTGGTGTTCAATGGCAGAAGTTTGAATCCCTACCCTGTTTCAAACTCACATTTGACTTTTGAATATGCTTATCATGCATTCTGTCTTTTTAGCATGCCCAGGCATTTTGGGCTCCTAGCTTGAGAAATCTTTTGAGAGGGTTGACATTGAATGGGCTTTTGAAAGACTGAACCATTTTAACTTTGGGCAGTAGGAGAGAAATTATCAAGAGAGGGGGCAAGATATCAGTAGCTTCTGAAAGAAACAGAGGCCAGTGACCAGGAAATTTGTCACTATCTTATTAAGCATCAAGAACTTCAATGTTTTGACCTTACAAAGAGCACCTGCCTCTAGAAATTATTTTGAATGACTGAATTACCCCTCTTCCATCAGGTTCAATAATCCTTGTGCAAAAATGCTTGCCTTATATTTTGTACAAAATACTTACAGCACTCAAAGATACATTTTCGGACTAGAGGTCAATGTGTGTATGTCCCAAAGCTAGGTTATTAATAACACTAGAGGATCTATAGTTTTTCATAAGACATGGCATTTCAGCTACTGACTGTGAAAAATTGAATTTGTTCCAAGGGTTGTTTTTGCATAGGAAGGTGACAATACCCTTGCAGAGGGCTTATGGGTATCCCCCTCTCATCCTAGGAGAGTCTGAGTGTCCCAGGAAGGACTCTGATCATCTCCAGGGCCTTTTGAAAGTCAACAGGAACTGAGTGAGTGTATACTGCCCCTCAAGGAGCCAGGATCCCAGCAATCGTGATTTAATGCTGGTTTATGTCATTTGACTTTTCCCACATGCTATTCCAGCATGAAAAAAGTCTTTGGCAGACTGGGATCAATTCATTTTAGACAATATATGCATCTCCCTGAGCACCAAAGACCTCTAAATATACTTTTTCCTTGTATCCTGCTCAGAGAATCCTTGCCAAAACAATTCTCTCTATGCATCTTGGCAAGTTATTTTTTACTAAATAATATATCCTGCACAATTTCCTTAGTGAAATGTGATCAAATGGCAAAGCAGTCCCAGGACTTAAAGGAAAACACTGAAAAAACATAACTACTAAAAGTTAGCACTGTCCAGGGGGCAGAGTCTTGTAAGGAGAACCTATAAACAAGGAACACAGGGATAAATAGAGGTGGAAACTGGTGTCTTTAACAATTAAGTTGCTTTTATTTCTAACCAGAAACATAAATCATGATGTGTATATCCATATTCGTATCTGGAATAAATCTCTTTGGCCTAAAGAACACATCCTTATACATAAGAATGAGGAAGTTGAATCAGCTCACCTAAGATTCATTTTGGCTTAAGTTCAGCCATATTTTAAAATAACAGTTTATGATCACTTCTGCTTGTAGCAATAGCAGCATGAAACTAAAGGACTGTGTTTCATTTTGAATAAGCTCTGAAATTTCCTTCACATCAGACACAAAATCACAAAATCTAACACTGCAGAGCTGGACACGCTGCAATCGGGCTATCTTGAAATATCCCCCCTATCTACAGGGGGATATAAACTACCAATATAGTTTGTTCCCTGCAGAAGAGTAGAACATGCATGCAAACCAATTTAGAGCATTCCAGTGCATGTGTCCACATGAATCTAAACTGGCAAACAACTTTTTATTTATTGTCCAACAGTCAGTGTTCAAGAACAGAAATATCTAAGCCAAGCTTGAGAAAGAGACAGCAATTTTTTCATGGTCCAGAAAGAGACAGAAACTCCTTCATCAAAGGAAAATGACTCTGATCTTTCAGCTGCTTTAAGAGAAGGTTACAATGCATTTGTTGCAGACATCATACTTCTGATGAATGGGGGGATACTGTAATAAGCTATCAGGATACATGGATATAATGCCATTTTTTTCCTCAGACTTTTATGAACTATATAGTGTCCAAGAGTGCATCACACTCTGAAGTGAGCTAGGTCCATCAGTTCTTGAAAAAAAATCTCTAAACTCAACCACCCTTCAGTCCCCGAAAGATAAAAGATAAATTACAAAATGGAGATGGACACAGAAAGAAGAGAGAGATGATTGAAGGCAAACTCAAGGATAAAAGTAGCGGTGGAAAGGCTTAGGGCAAAGAAGAAATAGAAATGTCAGTGGGGAAAAAGCTGAAGGAAGAGTGTTAGAACTGAGGTATGGGTTCTGGAGGGCAGTGTCTGATAGCATAGAAACACATGCACAAGGACAAAGTTATGGAGCAAACAGCCTGGAATTCTGCAGGAACCAGCTAGGATCAGGTAAGAAGGAGTAAGATTCTCCAAACTGCAATATGGTCATGTCATGGAACTGCCTTTATAAAATTCTCTTCTAATTTACACTCTAATTTAAAATCATTGGCAATAACTGAAAAAATAAGGTGAATATTAACCTGGTTTTTATCTTTTTAAACAGTTGTAGGCAACCTTTCAGGACCAAGATTTTACTGAAGTGTTTCTCTGACAGCATTTATTTCAGTTCTATGGCCCACAAAACCATACCAATTTATATTTGCTTCAGTTTTAATATCATACACTGTTTTCCACTAGGTGCTACCCATCTGAGGCCTAGTGACTGTCAGTGCTACCCAACTAGAATCCCAAAGGAATCACAACCCTGGATGTAATAGCAATGGGTACAGGACAAAAAGAGCATTAAAAAAACCACAGGATTATAGGATAATTTAGAGTAGAGGGGACCTCAGCAGGTCATGAAGTCTACCTTTGACTCACAGTTTTGCCTGCTTGCCAGAAGGTCTCACCTTTCTCCCAAGCATAGCTGTAGGAACAGGTTTTTATTAGTGTGTGTGTCTTGAACAGATGTGATAGATTTTGTTGTTCTTTCTTTTCAATTATTCTCTAATTTCATAGCTTTAAGGACAGACAGTGGTTAAATACTCTCAATGTATTATAATAATTCTTGCCATATGCCACTCTCTGAGCTTGATAAACCACATATAAATAAGCCACAGATAAATAAACTGCAGATACTTTGTATCAGTTGCTGTTTTGATACATGCAGTGCATGGGAAAGATATTTTGAGTTTTTGATAAAAAGATTGCATATAAAAGATTCGGCCCAGCCATCTATTCATAACAACACTCTCACTACAGAGAGCATGTGACCACAGTCCTTTCCTCAGAACTTCCAACAGTACATGCAGTAACATTTTTTAAGCTTTGTTTGAAAAAAAAAAGCAAGCATGTCTGCCTCTCATGTGACTAACTCAACAGAACCATCATATGTCAATCAAGCTACATATAAAGAAGAACATAGTATCACAATGAATCTGCAGCTCTGCTTCTAATTAACATGGCTTAACCAGATACAGTGAGCAGCCTCACTGTGCAGGCATGCTCCTGTGACAGCCATATAAAAAGTAATCAGGAAAGGCTAAAAGGATTTCAGTACAACCCCCCTGTTTGTTTTTCATGATAACACCTCAGTATCATTTCAACTTGCACCTTTTGAAAGGAGCAGTTGAGACCAGTATTTCAAGACTGTGAGCTAGAACTGTCATTACCCATATGCAAAGCAGAAATAATATTTCCTTCCCACAGAAAGACTTTGTGATGCTTTCATTATAATTAGTAAAATGTTTTGCAACCCACAGATGGAAATCATGGTCTAAATTAAAACAATGCGTGTTCATAAGAAAGTTTTTGCTTTTCAGACCACTTCTAGGCTGCCATGCACATGATTTGCTCTTTATTATTTCTACAGAATCTTCTGTTGTTTGGTCTTTACCTAGTGCTTTTATCCTTATCCTTGGAAGCAGATTATGCTGGGTTCTGGCATAATGCTCTGAACATTTGCTCTACTGAATATTATTTTATGAAGTCATTAGGAAGCAAAATTTCAATTTCTTAAATGCTATCTTTTTGTAATCTTAGCTCTTCATTCCTTAACAAACCCCACTGCTTGACTTTAGTCTACCAGGTTTCTTGTATAGTTATTCAATTTTTTAAAGAATACCTGGTTAGTTTTTCCAGGAACAACAAAATACAGAATCTTAAGACAGACAAGAAATAAAAAAAATAGTATGTATACCCATACCTGTACCGTATCGGCATTTTGTCAAGAGAAACCCTCCTGGATCTCCTGTCCTGAGGTATTAAATCAAAGGTCACAATAACTTGCTCTCATGAAAGATCCTGTGGCTTTTCCAATAAGCTTCAGGTGGCAACTGCTGAATCTTGGACATAATCCAACTCAGGAAATTGCCTTCTAACTACATCAAATAATTTCCACAAATTCAACCAAGTAATGTATTTTCCCTCCACATTCCATCTTAAGTTCCTGTTTCTGAGCAGCCTTCAGTAATGTGAACATTTTACCCATGAGGCGTTTCATGTTCAAAATACTCCTAAAGAGTTAAATATCAGAAAGCATTTTAGCAACTGAGTTCAAAGGAGCCATAAAAGCTTAAACTTTTCTGTTTGCCATCCTATGTTAAAAAAATAACATGGTGCTAACACAGTATTTTTCTAAACTGTATCTAAATTCACAATTGGTAATTTATTACTTTCTCTTTTTCTCCTACAAATGATGAAAAATTATCTCTTTTTTAGCTATCTTGTTAGAGTCTGATTATGACTTCCTAGCAAGAGGAAAGTAAAGACCTGTTTGCTTGTTTGTTTTTAACATAGCAGATCTAATGGACAGTGTGGCTTTAGCTGATTAAACCTGAATTATTTAGAAAAGGAAAATGGTCAAGGCCTAAATACTTTCAGCTGCTCAAAAATGCAAGTAGACACCCTGAATTAGCTTTCAATGCCATTAAAAACTTTAAATGTATAGGACCAAGTTTGTGTGAATATTATGGCTGTTTTTGAAAAAGATTGGCTCAGGAAAGCAACCAGAGAGACCTACCACCCCACAGCAATTTCATAGTTGAACATTATTTGCCTGTCTCCATCAGCAGCCCCTGGGCAGTGACCTCTTCTGAGGAGGCTTTTTGTCTTGGCCAGCTGCATTCCTGGTAGCTTGAACAGGGTGAGGTTTGTTGTCAGTGAAGGGTGGGTTGGCCATATTGGTGCTCAGGGTGTGTTACACTAAATCACTTATAAATGATTTTTTTTTTTGCAGACACATGCCTAGACCTGTCAGAAATCTCAATCAGTTCCATAAATGTTCAATAATTTTGAACAAGAAGATATGTGTTTAAAGGATACACCTTTTAAAAAAACATTGTTTCCACACTTCACTTGTGAGCTTTCCTTTCTTATAATACCTAATATTAGATGAAAAAAGGTATTTATATTCTGTGAAGAAAATAGCATTTCCTGTTAAGACAAAGCCATTAAGGTTCTTTTGGTCTACATCGCTTATTTCCTTCTAACCACATACATTTTTGTCTGCAGTTAGTTTTAGATAATAATATTATTCTCTGCTAAGTATTTCAAATGATATATTGAATACTTATTCTATCAAATAGCTGCCATAAAACAGTCTTAAAATGGAAGATTAAGATCACAAAACTCGGTCAGTGACAGCATTCTAATTGCATATACAATCTTAATACAGCCATGGGCATACACAGCTTTGAATACCATTCTCATACACTACTTCCTTGATATAACATCTCCTTATGATCTTAAAAATCCGTGTAAAAATCAGCATGAAATAAAGACCAAGTAATATTTTCACAGATAAACGACAGGAAAGAGAACTCTGTGTCCATGCATTTTTGAAATTCCAGGTATTTAATAATTAATAATGCAGCTTATAATATGTGTGTGTTTGGGGCATTTGGAAGGGAGAGGTAGAGTGGTTTTTTGTTTGTTTATGTGGGATAATTATGATATTTTAAAGGAGAAATAATCTGTAAGGAAGGTCCCATTTACTAGGAATCATTAGCCCTTAAATGCAGCCCTAATATGATACACAATAAATTGCACACTAAACAGTCCTATTTGATGTTAGCATGACCTGTAGAATACCAGGTGATAATGCATGTTCTTTTATTAATCTTCAATATTCAAGTTTGGGGGTTTTTTCATTGCAATTTTAATGCTCTTCTAAAATTTGGGGGGGGGGTGTTTGTTGTTTTGTTTGGGGTTTTTTTAATATATTACACACATACTCACAAAGATGAGTATTTTTGCAGAAGTATATTTTGTTTCATTGACTGTGGAATAATTTAACAAGTATAGACATATACCAGGAATAATCACCTAGTTCTGCAATATATTTCATCTATTACATTGCATTTCTCTTTTTAAACACCTACTGTACAAACTTCTCCCAACTGATTCTCATAAAATGGAACAACATTGCCTGGCTGATCATTACAAAGAGTTATATTTCTGATTTAACTGTTTCAAGCTGAAAAAAGAAAATTCTGTTCTCATTTATACTTTAATGCAAATTTTGCTCAATAAATTACTATTTAGTGGAATTCCAGAAAGCTTTTGCAATGATATCCAGAACAAGGAGAGAGCCCTCAGTCATACTAAATTTAGAGAAAGGTTTTCTCTACCGTGCCCATCTCTTAGAATTCTGTTCCTCTCACAGTCTTTACACTTTTAAGTATGTATATATCACAAATGATAGTGGTATTTATAACTAAACCCAAGAAAATAGATATTTTTCCCATTTTTCTTTTACCATTTTTCAAGTTTTTCCTTCAGAAAGTTATTTAAAACTTCAGTTTTTTCTGCTCTGAGAATTTATTCTTGTCTCTCCTCAGTGAAGTTATATGACTAATTTATATGCAGCAAACACATAAAAATTCCACGAGAATCTGCATAAGTATTTTTCTATCCTTTTTTACAATATCTCATTGTTACAGTACTTGATTTTTCTACAGTTTTAAGAAAATGCATGTTCTATACTTCTTAATAAATCATGAGACAATACCTATTAGGTAAGAAGAAAAGGTGTGAAAAGTTAAAAAATGCTGCTGTGTCTTTCCTAAGCCAAAGCAAATAACTCTTTGGAAAAAAAGAAACACTTTTGTCAATCTAACTATCTCAGAGACCATATTATGCATAGTCAAACTCAACAGAAAACACAGATGCTTTGCCCATTAAAAAACTTGAAAGCTGTTTGGTTTTCCACCAGAAGGGTGTGTTATAAATTACAAGGCTGCAAGCAAATTTCATTTGAGCAGTTTTATAGTCCTATGCTGGAGAAAGCTATGGCAAATGCATCATATTCTTTCCTCAAGTCTGATATTTTCTATGGTCTCAAAAAGTAGGAGGAGCAAATGTTAATTGCTTAATTTAAGGAAATATAAAGGCATCTTAGCTATTGAAAAGTAAGACAAGTACACCAAAAGCACTTTGGGGAAATTGGCTTTTATTTTTCTAGTTTCAACATTAAAATCTGGGGATGAAATTCTGTTCCATTTTTCTCCAGTGACCACTTTCATTGAAACAGGAATTCATTCACATTTACTGTGAAGTAGCAGAACAAGAGATGACCCTTAAGGCAGACGCTCATTCCTGTTGTAGCCAATTATGTAATTCCTGAATTTGGTTTCCAGTGCACAAGAAGTGCTTTTGTTAAAAAGATCAGGGCAGAGATTAAACACACAGAAAACCTGTATTCAAGTATTTGACAATGAAATTTCCAATTATTTTTTTCAGTTTTGGTATCTGCTGCTCTGTGAACACACTTTTTGAGATCAACATCTAAGAATGCAAGTGAGGCATCATTTCCATCCTGTTAGGGTGTGTTTGAAACAATATGAACCAATTCAATGGATAAAGGAAAATACCTATATGAAGAGCATTTCTGTCTAACTGAGGTGATGTTTTCATAGGCATTGGAAATTTTGCTACACTTGTACGACCTTTGGAAATGTTTTTCTATTTTTTCATTCTTTGGTGTTGGTAATTTATATATCAGAGAAGAATATAAAAACAATTCTAAGCAAAGCATTGCCAAAATTTTCTGTCTCTTCCTTTTCCTTCCTACTATATCCCTAAATTTTATCTTAAAAAAAAGAAAAAAGGATGGTGGGGGCGGATTTTAGAAGAAAATAAAGATATTATATATATTCTTTGTCTTTTGACAACACATTTAACAATTTAGCAATTGAAACATGGAATAAAGGAATGCAAGTGAGTGTTCAGGGCTACTGTCATTACTAAAGCTGGTCTCTGGATTCAGTATCTTGGAGATCAATTAATTGAATTTAAAGAAAGAATCTTGCTCCATACGTCTTTGCAGAAACCCATGATGTTGTGTTATGTGCAAACTCACAAGCCCAGATGCCAGCACTTAGCACAAAAACATTTTTCAGAGCTGTGGTAAGTGCTAATCCCTGTGTCATTCTTTCCTGTCCAGTGAGTTCCAGTCAACAGGTCACTCTCAGCCCTAAAAATTTCTCCCTATGTACCAGGCCCTCTTTTCAGGAAAATGTATTTGAAATATTCTAAAGGTAATATAGAACTAAACTCACCTCACAATTTAGTAGACCTTTCTTGTTCACATTTGAAACCCAGAAGACACATCTGATTGATCTTTGTAGATAAAATGCCACTTCTAATCACTGTGGCTGGGTAATCTTCCCTCTTAGATACTCAGAACTAGAGTATCAGTAATTCATTTATGTAGGATTTTTTTTGTTTTATTTGATTTTGTACTAACCAAGAAACAGTGACTTCGTGTTGGACACAGAATTTTCTGTCTCTTCCAAGCCTCACTGCATTGTTTGCCTACAGCCTGAATACATCTTCAGCCACTAGAGAACAAAACGTGATGTAAGCATATGCAGCTTTTCCTGCCTCTTGTCAGGTGCTCCACTGAAAACAGAATTATAGGAGGTACTTAACAGATGAACCTTTTGTAGTGAACCCATTATCTTCTGAAATGGCTTTATTTCAGTGCTACTTCCTTTCCATTCACATGATTTGTATTTCCTGTCATAGTCAAAGGAATTTCTATATTTCTATTTCATAAATCAATCATATGAGATAGGTTTAACAAAGTCAATAATATAATCATTTTTTTTCTCCATTCATCTCCAGAAAGAACATTTTGTTTGAACTTCTACATTAGTGATGAAAAAATTGACTGCACTTGTGCAGAAGAATCTAGTTTTTAAAATAGGAATTAATAATATAAAAGGGAAATCCTCATTGACTTTTAATGCAGTACCCACAAGTCAAGTGATTCCCTTTGCTCTTGGGTTTGTCTTTGCTCTCATACTTTTGGGGATGTGGGGGAGGAGGTCGGGGGGTCTGTGTCTCTGAAATGCTACTATTTATTGTCTGTGAACTACCCAGGATATAACATTTAAAGTAATAATTACATGGGTGAGGAAAAGATGTCACAAATGTTTTGTGAGTTCTTAAATACAAATCAAAACTTCCTATTTTAAGAAGACTTGCATATTTTTTTCTTCCTTTTCAAGGGGAAAATATAGGTCATTCTCTGCTGGAGAAACTGTCTTGAAATCTTTGGAGTTATACCAACAGATAATTTGACTCCAAAGGTATAAGCATTTGAACACTGAAATGCCACCCAATTTAATTATTTAGCAGACATAAGTATATATTGCTTGTTCATCTCTCAGTGAAAAGTAAAATAAAGGATATGTTTCTCTATGTACCAATGGTATACTGATATTATGCCAAATCCCAAGAGATAGAAGAATAAAGACCTTCTAAAATGTAAAAAGATGCTGTCATGTTTTGGATCTGGTCACAAAATTGGGGTGCCTGAGGGATTTTCTGGGCAACCAGCAAAAGCATGAAGAAGACAGGACAGGTTTTGTATTTGCATTTCATCATCCAGACAGTCACAGGGAAAGGAAGGTAGCAGGAATATATTGACAGCAAAGCCTTGAAATGTCCTGGTGACATTTTTGTTTCTATAAAAGGTGAAGAAAGCAAGTAAAGGAAAAGGTCTTCTGGCTGTCTTTCTAGCCTGCCTCGAAGAACTGGTTGAGAATATGCACATGCAGAGTAACTTGTCTTAGAGTGACTGTGAAATAGATGACTGAACTAACCATTCTCAGACAGAAAGGAGAACACAAACATCATAAATCATGGAGCTTAGGACAGCAGAATGCAATAAACACTGTGTGGGACAAGTGCTAGATTTTTCCATAAAGCTTGTAAAAAGGGGAAAAGGAATTGGGGAGAGCTGGCAGCACTCTTAAGAAAAAAAACCCAAAACAAACCATATAAAAACCAAGGACAACTTATAGATACACCGAACTTGAGTATCAACAGTCTAGGCATAAAATCACAAAGTCAAAATTTGTGAGAAAATAAAATATAGAAGAAGAGACTCCTTGTTTACATTATTAGTAGCAGAAAATTAAGAAAAAATGTTGGTCTATTCCCTTACAGGAATCTTGAGAAGGTCACAGTGTTAATGACATTCTTGCTTCTGTCTTCACTAAAAATGTCAATTGTGACCTTACAGTTAACAAAATTAGCAGCAGAGCCAGAGAGATGAGTAATAAAACCAGAACAGTGACAAACAGATTGGAAAATAGGTAAATGAGAAGTTTTACGATAAGACAGGCTCACTGAAAATTCTCTGTGGGTATTTTCCTTCAGCCAGTTCTTTATCCCAGGGCTGATAAGTGACAGATTTGAAAACTTGTCAAAAATAAGTAAAGCTCCACAAAACTGGGAAAAGGCTACTCCTACATCTAATTTTAAAAACAGAAAAAGAGAAAAAAGACAGGAAAGAGGAGAGAAAAGCACTTAGCTTAATTTCAGTTCCAGGAAAATCCTGTAACAAATATTCAAAAAAATCAACTAACACCTAAAAGTCAGCAAAGACATAGGTGACTGCCAACACAGAGCTTTCAATATCAAATGATACCAAATGAATCTAATGCTTTGTACGGGAAAATGATCACAGTTGTTAAAATGTAACAGTAGAAAATATATAGACAAAAATGACCATAGCAAGGCAAAATTAAATTTCACTGAGCTGAGTATTCTTTTTCTGACAGAAGCCACTAGCAGGTGCCATGGAACAACATGGAAATACGGTCAGTATATGCTTAATTTTCCCGTGGTAGGCTGTGGTAGGTTTTGACAAATATACAGCTTAATGACATCCAGAGCTAGAAGTTGAATCAACAAATATGTTGGGCTATTCCAGTTTAAAATTAAAGGCTATTTTAATTAAAATTCTGCAGAATCTGTTATTATACTGTATTTTCATAAATAACCTGCATGATATTATAGGTAGAATACATTTGTTAAATATGGAGATCATATTGAATAGGAGAAGCTCCAAGCACTGAGGGGCCTAGGACAAAAATTCCAAATAAGATTTAGAGAACTCTTCTGTTAAACAAGATTTCACATTGAGGTGAAAAAAAGTAAAGTTATACATTGAGATTACACTACACAAACAGGGAACAGCAAATGACAGATCTGCGCTGCTGTAAAAGGTTTGAGGATTAAAGTGGATGAGGTCTGAGCATGTGCCAATAAGGTCACCAAAGGCAAATATGCTGCCTAAATGAAAGGCTGTACGCAAACGCAGACGCAGTGTTCGCTGGAGGACGTTTTCAGTTACAAACACTGTTCCTCAAGAGTAGTCTAGGACATCTGGAAGAAGGTAAGGGAGCAGTAAGAATGATAGAATACAAGAAAACACTGTTCATGAAAAGTTGAAGGGGCCATTTAAGTTAAAGGAAAGAAACCTGAAAGAAAATTTAACAGTTTTTCGACATACAAAGGGAAGAGACTAAACAGTTTTCCATGAGCATCATGAAGAAAGCAAGAAGTTTCACGCTTCAATAACAAAAAGGAAAATTTAAACCCAGGCACTGGGAAAACCTTTGAGCAACTAGATTTGTCCACAAAAACCACTCAGTATCCATCACTGAGGTTTATCGAGGAAAAAGTTAGTCAAATGCGTATCAAAAAAGGCTCCAGGCATAAATGACAGCTTCAGGTATGAAGGGAGGCATCCTGAGCCCCTTGCTTGATTTTCTGTGAACTAAGTTAGCTCTCTCTCTGTCTAGACCAAATCACTAATGGATGCAGTAGATTCTCAATTGCTTCTAGTTGCATTTGAAGATGTGAGTCCTTCCTATGAAAATAGTACCTTGCAACAGATGATTATTTGGCTTTATACAAAAAATTATTGACACCGACCTTATGATTTTTCTTCTGAAGGAAGTTAGACTACCTGGCTCTAGTGGTTTCTTCTGGCTTTAGTATTTGGGAAACTACAAATAGACTATTTCAAATATACACTAAATGCACTAGCAGAGATCCTACTGAATTTTTCTTTCACAATAAACTTTCACAAACTTCAGTGCTATACATGAGGCCTTGAAAGGACAAAAAACAGTGGTCTCACCATGAATTGTAAGTTATAAAGACCAATTTAGCACAGTATTATAGAACAGATAATATGAAATTACAAATGAGAAAAACAGAAGTTCACAATGGAATATGCTTAAAAGTAAAATGGGTGAAATAATGGAAAACATGCACTGTAGATGGGAAATGGAGGCAAAACCAGAAGGAATAAGCTTCTACAGCCTAGTGAGGAATGTTGTAAAGGTCCTGGACCCTCACTAGCGAAATCTAGAGTTTTGCCACATGTGAGTCACATGTTGAGACTGATATTAACCCTATCATCCTCTGACTGAATATTCATCAGTAATGGTTCATTTTAAGGACTCTCAAAGACAGGAGAGTGGAAGCATGACAACATAACTAACCACTTCCCCACCAAGCCTGTTTTTTTCAGAATAAGAATCCCTCTTGATTTATCTGATCCCTGAGAAGAAGTCACAGATATAGATAGTACAAAAAGCATTTCGGATGATGCAAGGAGGAATTAGATGCTTCTGAAGGGGAATGAGATTAATCAGAAAATATAGCAAGCACTGTGGTAATCATGGGTAATAGTAATAAGATGACATGCTGTGCCCTTGTTGGAACTGTGCACTAAAAGTTTGTGTGAGCCAGACATGTACAAACTCAAACTCCCTCTTTGATATTGCCATTTATATCAACTATTTTGGAAACACGAAACTCCTTAATTCCTTTAAATGGCTGAAAAATGGAAGTGGTGATTGCAATTTATGTAACAGATTAGAAGTTAAGTGCTTTCATTCAGTAAATAGAAACTCTGAATAGAAGACCTTCTCAAGCTTGCCAGTTCAAACTCAAAATTTCCATCTTCCACCAGCATGGCTCAATATTTTTGTCTAAAAGGAAGGTTTGGATGGGAATCACTTTCCTGCAGAAGCTATGTCATCATGCAATAAATAATTCACTGTTCTCATATACCAATAAATTTGCTACACAAATTTACCAACAAATGGAGATCGTAATTTCATTTGAAAATGAAAAATAAAGCAAAGTCACTATTAAAGAGAATTCATCTGTGAATGGTAAATTGCCTCCTGGAGCAAATGCACTCATTACGCTGAAGGAAAGGATGAGATCTCCCACAGTTAAATAAAACTAGTAGGAAAAATAATTGCTTGATAAATCAGAGTAATTAAATTTTGTACATGTGAATGCTACCGCACCTCTGTCTTCAGTGCAACAAGGCCAGCCCTGTAGCAGACAAACAGCACATAAGGCTCAGCCCTTTACTCCCTGAAAAATCTATTACTGAAAGAAACGGTGCACCTTTTCACTGTTAGCTGTTCATTACTGATGAATGGGAAATCATGTGCCACAAAGCAGTCAAAACCATTGGTGATACTACCTAGTTTCTGCTGTTCAGCTTCTGCCAATATTCCTCTGATCATTACTGTGTCTTCTAGAATTTTAAAAACATCTTATTTTAAAGCAATAAACTGTTTTCCTTTGGGAACCTGCCTGATAGGTCATTTGGTAGTTGGTCTGCCTTATATGTTTATTTTTGTATACAAGGTAAATATTTCTGTTTCTAATTAGAACCTTCTATAGGACAGATCCTTCTCCATGAGATCTTTAAACTTTATAGGTGCTCTAATTGCTCTGAATTAGTACTGAAAGAATGCTTCTGCAATTACTTTTTAAAATTCTAAAAATTAATTCTTGACCATTCAAAATGCTCTGTGTTTAGGACAACTAAATAGTTATCTACATATAGGCACACATTCACACACATCAGTGGTTCATCCGCCTGCTATGCTCAGCAGAAATCTAACCAATGCAACTTAGAGGATAATTCAGTTCACCCTAACCTAGGGAACCAGCAGCTGAATCACTCCAGTGACCCCAAGCTTGATCTCTATTGACTCTAGTTAGGGCTTTGATACTGAGGGCTGAATTCATTGTCGATACAGTGGAAGGCAGTGCCATTTGAGATGAGACATTGTAAACTGCCTGTCCTGCTGGCAATAGGTCTCCCAGACCCATCAGTGTGTCTTGCATACTCTTGGGCATGTGAAATGGCAGCAGTTCCTGTGTGTGAAAGACTGAAACAATGACTAACCCACAGACAGATTCCTGAAGGTAGGCATGACAAATTTAGGTCTCTCAGTTACCAGATGAAACTATGAAATTTAGTAAATTGAAGATGTGCTGTATCTGGAAAGGCCATGTTACTGCCACAGTGTATGCAACACTTGTGAGAAGTGGCTTATGATGGTTTCCTTCCTATAATTTAAGAGGAGACTAACACAAGAAAAGCACAGCACAAGCTCGTTCAAGTATGTTCTCAAGAGTACAAGGATATGTTAAACACACAAATAAGCAGAAAGTACCAATAATTGCTTCCAAAAGGGTTACAGGAGGGTGATCTTTGGGCTTAAGGGTCTTTTTAAGGCAGAGTTGTATGGGTCAGATTTAGATGATCATGAGTTAACTTACTCCATGGTTTGTATCACCTCAGGTTTGCAAGCCATCTAGATGCATTATCATATGATAACATTTGAGCTAAAAATTCACATCTCTCAGCTTCTACAAGGAGGCTCAGTAGATGGCAACATAGCTATGCTCCATGCTGGAGCTGACCTATACTATCTTGGGAGCACAGATGGCATTAGCAAGCAACCTTTGATCCTTTAGATGTATTCAGACACTTTGGTGCTGACCCATTACTGAAAAGTCACTGAAATTTTGATAAATTAAGAAGTCAGACAACAAAAGACCCAAGATGCACTGAGGCAGCATATCTGCATAGAAACACAACTTCATCTGCTGACAGTCCATATTTGACAAAAACAGACGTTGCCTTTCATAAGAGAATCCAAGCAAAACAAAAATAAATTATTAGACCGATAGCCTAATGTTCTGTAAAAATCAGTTCCCCAAACCCATTTTCCTAAGACAGTTCAGTCTTATTACCCATGTGATCTCTGTGAATTTAGTCTCATCTTAATTTCTCCACTACAGTATTTTTGTGGGAATTGGCCATAATAAATGCGATCATGGATGGAGATTTACACAGTACAATTCTCAGTGTACCATCTATGAGGTGGTTATCTATCCTATTAGATTAGATACTGACAGACAACTAAGGTCTTTGAGCTTCTCCCCAACATGCCTCTTGGTGTATGTGTCATATCTGGCAAAAACTGTAGTGTCCACAGAGAGAAAAGACATGCAGCAGATGCTCAACTGCATTTCTTTTCCTGCTTGATCACAGTGACTGCTCTGAGAAGTAAACAATCCACTCACTAAAATAAACTGCTGCAAACATTCACTACTGGTTTATCATTTGATTATTACATCGCTCGTTCTCTTCCCCTAAGCAGCTTTGTTCAAATTCCCCTACCAATGTATATACCCCTGAATTTTTATCAGATGTTGCTCTTCTCTCTACACAAAGCCCACACTTCCTTTTTGCTCCAAGCCTGTTTTCTCTCTTTTCCAAAGCAGTTCTCAATGTTTATATGTAGGATTGTTTTATTGCATTTCTAAGACATGCTTATTCTTTGAATTAGTTCTTGATTTTTGACCACAGGATGACATGTTCTGTACTCAGTCTTTAAATCAGGCAGTGAGAGAAAAAACAACTATGATCTCTCCTATTTTCAGAATCAAAAGAGCAGCTGATGTCAAAAAGCAAAATTTAAAACCAAAAAAAAAAGACTTATATGACTTATATAGACAATATGGTTCATGAGGACACTGCCTTTTAGGGTCAATGTCCAATTTATCTCAGCGCACATGCAGGATGAGGACTGCAAAGTAGGACTAATGAGCGTGGCAGAAACATACACAGTAATTCATCATCACAACAAAGCATAGCACAATTATCAGGACTTTCAGACTCCTGTAGGCTTAACACAATTACATGAAAACAAATTGTTTGGTCTGCTCAGTTAGAAGTGCAAGAATGCTGGACCAAAAAACAGAAAGAGATAGTTGACACCTACCTTCACAAATCATCCTTTTATGATTTGACAAATGCACAATTTAGCTTTCTTTTTTGGTTTGTACACTGAAAATGCATTCAATGCCTGCCCAAAGAGGTGTCTGTGTTCTGTAACAGGACATGTCACAGAAAACACAGGAAGAAGGTGCAGGTGGCTGCAGGGGCAGAGGAGCTAATGGATATAACCAACACACCTTTCTCATTCTTGCCAAAAACTTTAATACAGCAATAGTTCTCAAGTAAGACTAGAAGAAGGGAAATCTTTAATTAGTTGGAACTTACTTATTTCAAAAAAGTGTTTCTTCCTGAGAAAAGACTAACAGCAGCATCATCTTGTGAATAATTGGCTTTGGTCCTGTTCCTTGTTTTCAGCTATCTGGAGTACAGTCTAGGCTGCTGTTTATTTGACTTTCGTCCCAGAGGACCACTCTTCTGTAGGAGAATTAAAGATAAACAATGCTTGCACAGACATCCCTTGCACTTCTGATAGCAGAGAATAAGATCCATTCTGAGTAAGCACTAATAATATACAACACTGCAAGTAGCTGCTGGGGGCTCACATGCCTGAGAGACATAATACTAAAGCTGAAGTCAATGCTGAAAGGAGCAGATAGATTGCATTTGCTATCACAGATCTCTACTGTGTTGCAGTGATCATGCCACTTAGGTAAAGTGGAACTTGGAGAGCAAAAGTCTAATTAAAATAAGTGGGCATTATATAACCATGCTTGGAAGGCAAATTTTCTGCAATATTCCTTAGTGACTAGGAGCTGCTTTTCTTTAAAGCATTTATACAGCTCAGCTCTAGCAATTTAATGGTTGGGAGATGATAAGAAAATAAATTAGATTTTGGTACACAGCAGTCAAATTAATTTCAGCAGTGTATGTAACTCTTACTACTTAAGATCCATAACCACATCATGACCCATATCAACACTAAGGTCCCAATTTTTCAGGGAAAGTTGGATACCATACATCACACCACTGCTTTTTAGAAGACATCATCACACTGTAGGAATGTTTTGTATACAAATGTCATGTTCCAGGCAATTGTCCACCAGCGTACCCATCCTGGTCAGGACTGCACTGGGGAGGCTTCAGGGATGCTTCTGGCCCAGGGATGTGATTTATCCTTTGGTCCTTTTTTTCTGTTTCTTTTTTAATAGGTTTGTCTCTGTCATTTTCATGGGTTTTTTTTCCTCAGCTCATTGACTTTATTGATCCTGTCTTTCCTTCTGTTTCTCGTTTTCCTGGTTATTTCTAGATTAGAACCAGGATGGGAAGTCCCACAGGGGGCCCCACTTGGCCACTTTTTGCTGAGTAAAATTGTCAGAAGCAATGGGGAAAATTTCTGTGAGGGCCCATCTTGCATGTCACATGTTTGGTGATAATCAGTCATGCTGCTGCAGAGTCCAGGTAAGAGTACAGCAACTCATCAAAAGCCAATCATGAAAACAAAAAGATTTGTGGGGTATCTTTTTGTTATTGTATTTCTGATGGGCATTGATGAGATGTATATGAACTCTTCAAATGACTGATTAATCAATGAAGCATACAATAAGTGTTCAGTTCAAAGAAGCTCCCATCCTGACAATTTATTTAAACAATAGCACAATAGGATAAGTTGACTAATTATAGAATTTCACCAATACCATTCAAAAAAAGACATAGCCCTATTAAATCTTCATTCTGGATCTCAAAAAAAATATCCTGGAAGTAACTGAGCATAGATAGAAGGGAAATAATTTGTCAAAACATTAGCTATTCTTAACCTGAATAAAGAAACAGACAGATCCATTTCATTTTATCATTTGAGTAGGAGAAATAGGGCAAAAGCCATAAAGTCCTATAATTCTGACAGAGACATAAGAACATATATAACACACATAGGAAACTTAAAAGGGGAAATGCTGAAAAATCTAGGAGGGAAGAAAGTGACAGCCAAAGACATGAAATCGAGGGAGATTTGAGGTTTGTCTTATATTCTACTTGTCCTCAATCACATCAGTTGTAGCACGTTACTGCTCAAGAATTCCCCATCCCAAACCTATGTAGATAATGGTATGAAAATTCATGAGAAAATAAATCAACTATCAGAAGCAGGCACAGATCGAGCACTTATTTTCCACAAAGCATTTTATACACAAATGTCCCCACAAAGGAAAACCTGGAATTGAAACAACAAGGCCTGTCCAAATAGGGATGTATGAGGTAAATAACTTTTTTGACCCTACTCAGTCAGGGCTGGCACTAGGAAACTTTATCATCCCGTAACAAGAAATGCAATCTAAAAGCATTTATTAACAATATTAAGTCCACCTCCTTGTGAGAGCAGGACTGTTCTCAAAATGCTCTGAGCAGCAGCTCCTAGCTTAGCTTTAAATACAATGGCTTTTCTATTCCTTTCCTTGACATATATCCAAGCTTGGGATTCAGTATTCAGTGGCTTATGCTGTTCTCCACTTGCAGATATTACATATACGATAGAAAACCACAATTTACATTAGCTGGGCATATACCAGAGTGTTTCAATCAGTAAAAAACATTTTCTTATCTGCATTTAGGAGCTACATGGATACAGCCTCAATAGCTGCCAGACACTATCATGGAAGAACCCTTAGTCTTTTACATCACAAACCTGATTGCCTATTCTTTTATCCTATTAATCCCACAGACACAACACTCTGAGGAACATCTCCAGACAGACTCTTCCTCCTCGCTGTCAAGGTCATTTATGGACATTTGCAGATCTTCCCTTATCCTTAGTCGATAAGCTGAATGACATTTCGCTTTCTTTTGTACTTCCTCATCTAATAATGTTTCCTTCTGAACTGCCTCCAGTTCAGCTCATTATTAATTAGCTTTCATGCACTACCAGAGATGGATGCATCTCAGCATCGACTTCAGTGATTCCTCTGTAGGTTGTGTTTCAGTTTCCATTCATAAGACATTTCAACCTATATTATTCAAATGGTATGATCCTTGTGGTCCCTTCCAGCCCATGCCATTTTATGATTCTATGAAATTGTTTCCCCCCAAACTACTTTAGCATTTACATAATATTTCTCATTCTAAAATAAAAAAGGGTAGAGTAGCTGAGGAAGTAAAAGTCCAACTACTAACATTTGTCTTTGACTGAAATACTCAAGTTGGCCAGAACAATATATAACTTCTCTGTTTGCCAACACAGGGTTTTCTACATATCATTTTTAGAATTAAACAGGAGTAGCTGAGTTTTGCCTTAAATACCATTACAGTGGCATGTTAGGTGTTTAGCACTATTGTTTTAAGCCAAAGTCTCTGTGATGGTTTAATCTCAGCTGGCAACTTAGTGCCACACAGCCACTCACTCACTCCACTTGGTGGCATGGGGAAGAGAATGAGAAGAGTAAAAGTGAGAAAACCCATGGGTCAGCAAAGCAAAACAAGGAATCAGTTCACCATTTCCCATTGGGAGGCAGGTGCTCAGCCATCTCCAGGAAAGCAAGGCTCTATCAAGTGACACAGTTACTTGGGAAGGTGAACATCATTGCCACTATTCTGAATGTGTGTCCTCTCACCCCCCTTTCCCCACTTTCTTCTTTTTCCTCCAGCTTTTTGTGCTGAGCATGACACCATATGATATAGGATATCCCTTTGGGCAGCTGGGGGCAGCTATCCCAGCCGCATCCCCTCCCATCTCTTTGTGCACCACCAGCCTGCTTGCTGGTGGGGTGGGGTGAGAAGCAGCAAAGGACTTAGTTCTGTGTAAGCTCTGCTCAGCAATAATGAAAATATATCATCAACAGTTTTCAGTGCAAATCCAAAACACAGGCCCATACTAGCTACTATAAAGAAAGTTAACTCTGTCCTAGCCAAAATCAGCATATTCTCCACCCCCCATTCCATATTATTTACATCTTGTTTAGGTACCAATATGATCTTATCAACCATCACTCCTCTTCCCAGACTTTGATATAATACACAGATATTATTCTCTTAGTCTGGGGACCACCTCTGTGAAATGTCTTTGAAATGTGCAGAAATGTCCACAAAATGTGCACTGAGTGCATTCAGTGTAGGACTTTGGACTCCATCTCTTATGGTGGTCACTCAGGACAGAGTTGTGTGGAGTTACTGGGCACTAGAACCAGCTCAAATCAGGTCACTGCTGTACTTGCAGTTTCTTCAAAGGCTTGTCCTGCATTGTTTCTGGTGGTTCCTACTATAGAAATTCAAATAACATGCAACTAATGTAATGTGTTACCACTATTTAAAGGTATTTCTATTACAATCTCCATCCCTGGTTCCTTTGGGCCAGACCATTTGGCTTAGTATTGCAATGAACTTCTCCCTTTATCCCTGCTTCAGCTTGGATTTATTGAAAGACTGCAGTCCCTTAAGGTTGTACCTACTCCAAATGAAGCCTTATCTACAAGCCACAGCTCCCCAGGGGTATATCTGCTGCAGCACAGACATCACCATGGCCACAGATGAGTTGAGACACACCTGTTCTGGCAAAGGCTTAACCACAGCTGCAAATGCTGTGTCCTGGTCCCACAAAGACTCATCCACAGGTCACTGTCCCTTTGACTTAAGTTCACATTGGAATTCCTGCCTGTCCAGTACAGCAGCCATTCCCTGGCCACCTACCAGCCCAGGCACATCACCATTGCTGTTATCAAAATGTTCCCAGGCACAGAAAAAGATAAGCAGTACAGAATTATCAAGTAACCGTTACGCATGACAGAGCCCTGCTTTCCTGGAGATGGCTCAGCTGCTGCCCACAGATGCAAAGTGATGAATGCATTCCTCACTTGCTTAGCCTGTATATGTGTGGCTTTTGCTTTGCTTATAAAACTGTCTTTATCTCAATCTATAAGTTTTCTCATTTTTACCCTTCCAATTTTCTCTCCCCATCCCACCAGGGAGGGGAGAGACCAAGCAGCTGTGCAGTCGTTAGTCACCAGCTGGGGTTAAACCACAACAGTTTCACACACAAACTAAAGATACCAAACCGTAACCACTACAATACCTATAGAAGACAGTCGTGTGTCACTGTGGCAAGGATTTCTTCAACACATTGTAAACAGTACACAAGCTTTTCATGCACGTTTTAGGACATATTTATAGCTCACATACACTTTCCACTTTTATTACCTAATTATTAGAGAGACAGTTTGCATTAGTAAACAGTTCATACAGTGCCTGCACCTCTTAGCATTACAATGAATATGGCTATAAAATTGTTTAACTACATAGTACCAGAATACATCTGACTTACACAAGTGTTGAATCATTTAGAGGTTTAAAGCAGAAGTTTCCCAAACTGGTGGTTTACAGTTTCCTGTCAGTGGTCTAGAGCAGAAGATTTATAGCTGTCTGGTTACATGGTGCTCATTCCCTATGGGTAGTGGGGAGAGAAAAGATTAATGAAGAAGAAATATTGACCAAGAAAAAATACTTTAGTTTATCAATAGCCATCATTTTATTTTTGTTTCAGAAATCAGAAAAGCCAAAACCATCTGTAGCTCAAATGAAGGAGAATAACAAAAGGAGAGATTCCTCAAGGTCTCTGAGCCTGCAGAAGGAAGCTCAGTGAAAATGTGGAAAAGACAAACTAGCAATGAACACCACTGGAAAAGCTAAATGCCTTTTTTGCCTTTGCTTTCACAGGCAAAGCCTGCTCCTGGACCTCTGCTTGTGGTGTGGTGTGCAAAGCAGAGAGGCAACCCGGATTAGGCCAGGAGCTACTTACAGGCTGGGCATGCTGCAGTCTAAGGGGCTGGTTTGGATGCCCACAGAGGTGGCTATCATGACTGTAAGACTACTGCCTATCGCCTGCGGAAGATCTCCAGCGATCGGAGGAGGTGCCTCGTGATTAGAAAAAAAGGCTTACAGAGTGCATTTCAGGGGAACAATGGCTACAACAGACAGTCAAGCCACAATATGATCGATACACAGGGACCTTAATAAACGCAAGGACTGTAATACCAGAATACCTCATGAAGTTCATCAGTGAACAATGCAAAGTTCTGCTCCTGGGGAGGAATAGCTCCATGTCACAGCATAGCATGGGAACCTGCTGGGCAAGTAGGTTCCCTGCAGAAAAGGACCCAGGAATGACTTGCTACTATTAGTTGTAAAGAAGAACTGTATTTGTAATTCTGAGTTACATGCCGTCCTCTCATCTCTGTCTAAATTATTCCTCTTCCCTCATTCTCCTGTCATATATCTAACACTTTCTACTAGGATCAAGCTCTCCATGTCCTCATGTGTCCCACCACATATATTTCACCACCTCCAGCTTTTGCCTCCTGCATCCCAGGCCCAAATTATGAACACAAAAACACAAGTCTAATCACAGTCTTGGGTGCTGCCAAGTAGAGTCACACAGCTTCTGTTTCTCATATAATGTACCTCCTACCCTGCTGCCTTAGGGCAACCTTTTAGCTCCATGGCATGTTTCAGCCAACCTCTATTAACTGAGGAGAGAAATACCTTGGACTGCCTCATTGTCCCCAGACAGTAAGAACCTAAATACAAGCAGTGAGGCACGAAGTTACTGTAGTACAACTATTCTTTGGTTACTGCACAGGTGCGGACTATTACCCCCAACAACTTCAGAATAATCCAGAATAATTGAAGGTGATTTATCTTGTTCTTGAAGGTAATTTACCTCATTGTTAATGGTGATTTACCTTGTTGAAGCTAATTTACCTTCCTTGTGCACAACACAATTGCCATAGCATAGCTTGTGCATATAACTTGGCTAACAGGACAAAAATTAAAAGTATTTGGCAGGACAGGTTTGGACCATGGGATCCTGAGGCCCACCCTGCAGAATGGACAGCCACTGGGTGTTCCTCAGTGTCTACTGTTGGAAAGACTGGAATCCCATCACCATGGGAAACTAGGTCCCTCAGGACATCCTGGCAATGGGGCTGCTCAGACTGTAGGGACACAAAGATCTTTTGGGCAAAGGAGAGGCTAAACCTGGACCCCAAGCTATCTCAGAGGACAACCCAATCACACAGACATCAATCAGATAGGACAGTGGTACCAATCTAGAGCTCTAAATTAAACACGTTTGCTCGTCCATTCTGGCTTAAAAAGTGTTAGTTTCAGGATGGCCCCAAATATGGCTTTTAGATTAATAAAATATTGAATATTTTTATTTTGTCCCACTCTGGTTAAACATGCCATAATATCAGTATAAATAGTCATAATTTCCATAAACAGTTGCCAAATTTGGCACACGATTACATATGTAAAAGAGTTTGGTTTATGGTTTTCTTATAACTGAGGTCCCTTGTAACTTAAGTCTCTGACTTTAGCACTACCCTTTTATTTACCTGTTATTGTCGTCTCATCTTATTTAATGTCATGAGTGCTAATTCCCAGCCTAACAAACTCACAACAAAAGCCACAAAAAGGATGCAAAACCAATATATACTACTACACAAAAATAGACCTGCATATTTCTGGTCTCAAAAATGCATTTCAATTAACTACTTTCTTCTTTAAAACCAGTGCTGGCAAAAATCAAATTTAAGAATACATTCAAGAATACTTATTGACTAAAAGATAAAAACTTTTCAATAGCACAAAATGAAGAGTCAGTTGCCCAAAGATCATGAGCAGCTCCAAACTTTCTCAGGTCTAATGATAATCTGCTCTAACTGTATTAGTTATCCAAGTATTACAACTTGCACTGCAGGATATAAAAGATTCATGTCAGTAGAGATTTAAGCCCATGAAAGCAGAATGATACTTAATAGTTAGTGAACTGCATTGGAATATTCCTTAAAGCAATTTCTCTTCTGTCTATGTTACATTGCATTTTATTTCACCCAACTGATGCAAAAGCAGAAAATTCTTAGACAAGTTAGGGGTTTACTGCTACCCCAAAGTTCAGGTAAAACTTATGGACCTCCACATCTAGACCTGTACTTCACAGAGCAAGCTGGTTTCAGAAAAGCAAGACATTTTGAGAATTCCTGGTTTATCCCTAAGCTTATGAGCAATATTGAAAAATAACAACTGTAAAAACCCCCAGCAAATCCAGAATAAAATACCTTTCCAGAAATACAATTTTGAATACAGAAGCATACCGTAGCGAGATGCAAACATGCATGAAAAATACACTGGAATTCTTGCTAATGCCTCTGGTTTGGTTTTCACCTACTGAGACATGAATAACACAGAAACAATAATTACATTGGCTTCCTATATTTCTTGTCTCTCAATAGTTTTTCCTCTCGAACTTGGAATGCCACAGCTGCACTCTGAATATTTTCAGCTTGATTATAGAGCTCCTGTGATATGTTTTATACTGTTTGTGCCAGATAAGAACCCAAAATAATAAAAACAAGCTAAAGCTTGGAAAGAGCATAACTTCCTAGCTACATGCACACAGTCTGAACTCACAGAGCTATCTATGAACACATCCACTAATCTAATGCTTGGGAAAATACAAAGTCTGATTTAGCCATCAGTCTGAGTTTACCACAAACTTTCTATTTCCACAGGAAAAGACCTTGTATTCAACTGCCCCATACTCATTTTTTAGGCTGTTCAGACTGCACTGTAGCTCTTGCCTAACATATACCAGGGTCAAGTAGGTCAAACCTTGAAAATTGGGGTTTTCTGACAGGTTTGATGGATGACATAATTCCTTTCAGAGCAAAAAATTCTATCTTCCCTATACCGCATATTTGCTTTCTGTTGTCTATCACTATGCTTTTCACTTATATAACACTTATCCATGTACATTTTCACTTAACCATGCATACCAGGGCAACAAGCACATGCCCTATTTCAGCCTCACTCTACCCTGTTCCATTGTCAGCACCTACCTGTTGGGATTACTGCTCCTACTGTAACTCCAAACATGGTTTTGTTACACACAGCTCCTCCCTTCTGCCACTTCCAAAACCCAGCATGTTCCTATGCCACTTTATGCTGTTACAAGAATTTTTGCAGCCCCACACCAAACCACACCAGAGAAACAGTGCCAATTAAAGATTAGCTAGTGAAAAAGCAACAAGCCTCTTTCCACAGCAGTGCTGCATTATATCATCTCCAAGTACTTATATTATTACAGGATCGGTATTCAGAACTCTAGCTTCAGAAAGTCTGACCAGCCCTGAAGTATGAACAATTAATATTCCAAGTATCCCTTAACATACCAATCTTGTTAGAGATCAAATTGTCTGAAACAGGAAAGCTTAAGCCTTCCAAGCTTTGGTTTATTTGCCTGTGGTCAATTTTTGACTCCCAGGACATGTCTGGGAACCATCACAGCTCTTTAGCTCAGAGCTAGTGACCTCTTTTCTGACAGCTCCTTCTCCAAAGGGACATGTGACATATCCAAGACCTGGGATCCTTGGCTGAGCTTAACATGAAATTCCTCAGGAGCTCCTCCCATGAGTTCTCAAACTGATCAACATGTTTTACTTTTCTATGTATCCCTTATATCATCTGTTCTTTTTCTGTGAGCTGCAATTTTTAAACATTGTTGAGACAGGGAGGCATCATAGGCTATTTTATTTTCAGAGACCAGCATGGATGGACAGAAGAGAGACATGTATCGTGGTCTTTTCATGGACTTTGGTTTTGTTCGTCAACATTTTAGTCTCCTAGTTTAAATAGACATACAGGAAATTCAAACCTAAAGTGTCTGTTGTCTCACTGAAAAAACATGATCATCATCACACTAAATATTCTGCTCACATGTAGTGATCCATACCAGGCCTTACACTTTGGAAGGTGTGCACATCAAAAAGTTAATTAACAGATATAGTCCATTTCCATATGTCTTCCTCTAAAGGTTAGTGCAACAACATTTCCTGAATACCCTTTAACAATTTAATGGCAGCCTGGCAGTGGTATCATGACAAATAAATTTAAGTGACACACAGATTGCAGTGGCAGAATACAAAGTATAATGAAGCAATGTACCTCTTAGGGAGATGTGGCGTGAAAAGCATTGACCTGTGCTCCTAAGTAATTTTCATAAGACAAAAGCTTTCTTGGTAATAAAAACAAATCAGTCAATGTTCTGAAAGACTAATATAATAAACCATCACGGAAGCTATTCAGCTGTGTTAACTCCATTTAGTGAAGCAGGAGTCATTATTATGCTACCTTTGTACTTAAAGTTTGGTGATAACATTAGCTGCACTATGACAAAGTATCCTTCTTGATTAATGGGAGATACCTCCAGAAATGGCAGTGGGACTCAACTTAGAAACATATGCTGCTTTGCTGGTCATATTAAACAAAGCCATCCTGACATTAGGAACGCAGGGCTGGACTTAAATGACAGGACAGAATATTAATTGCGGAGAGGCTGAAGATAGCACAGTGGCCTCGCATGAAATATTGCCAACTCAGAGACTGTTTATATTGACAAGCACCTAGAACATGAGGTGGATGAAAGAGGGGCCAAAAGTGCAGATATCTTGCATAGGAAGGCTGAAAAATAAAAGAAGAAGAAAAAAAGTACCTTCAGTCTATGTACATTATACTGTTTTGCATGAAAAACAAAATTGTGCCTCAATTTCCTTTGTGAGGTAAAGCAGCTGTATTGCTATAAGCACTGAGGATGGGAAAAATTAAGGGATTTACAGGAAATTTGAGGTGCAGGTAGAATAGGATGACAGACTATAACTATAAACCACGGTTTGTAACTGTAAGTTCACCCTTCCACATGTACTCAGCAGCTACCATTTCCTGTGGAGGTGTCATAACTTTATCAGCCCCAATCTCATTTGCAAGTATTTTTGCCATTCCATTTTCTAAATGAGACAGCGTTGTGAAACATCAATGTATCAGGGGAGATGTTGTTGAAGTATTTCTGATCTGAGCTGGAAATAACCTGCTGGAAGTTTTCCAAGAGACCCAGAAGACCTCTCCTTTCCTTATCCTGCAGTGATTTTTGGAGACATTATACACTTAAAAAACAACTGACCTAATCTATTCCATAAGCAGCTCCACTAGACCCAGTCAGAATTTTGTCCAATTGTACCAGGACCAGTAAAACATGTACAAAATCCGAACAAAAGCTGTCACTTGGGACTTTGGGAATATACCACAGAAAGCTGTGAAACATTTGCTTGAGAACAGGATAAATGGACATGTAGAGCAGAACAGAAGGCTAAAAAAAATATATATATATATAAATGAAAGGAGCAGATAATATGAGCAGCACTAAAAAAAGCATCACAGATAAAAGGCTTTCAATGTCTCTGCATGACCAGCAAAATGTAAGGCAGCCAGTCTATGACAGAAAGGGCTACACAAAGATGTTTCAAAGTTCTGCACTTCAGAAGAGTTGGTGCTGCTGATGCAACATGAACAGATAGTTATGACAGGCATAATACTTAGAGATCCCACTTCAATTCAAGTCTACCAGGCACTGCACAAGTAAATTAGTAGACAATTTCATGCCCTATCAGGTTAAGATATGAAATGATAGGGGTAGAGAATAAAACAGAACTGCGAAAAAAATTAGTCAATGCCCCTGTTATTAGGGCTGTGTGTTAAACTAGATTATGAATCAGTCTACCAAGAACAGCAGCATGTGCCACATTAAAATATATGATGGTAAAAAAAGCAAGGACTTCACCCCCATGGAAGACAAAGCACTCAAGTACCCAGGACTGTGGAAAAAATTCCATCTCAGCAAAGATGAAAAAAATACTATTCATCTTTAACTGACAGTAATATTTCATTGTGACTCCTCTTTAATATAATAATGGCTTTTCAAGGGAAACTAAATATTCTAGGTTTTTTTTTCATATCTACATCTTAAAAAATACAAAGAAAATTCTAGAGCAAAACTGAATTTACATAATCTAGATAACAATTGTAGTTTCGATTCCACAGCAACAATGAATGTCAAAAAGCACATTCTGACTGCAAAAGAAGCTTGCTTTAAGAATTTGTCACTCATGCTAGTTATTATACCACTCTATGTACTTAGATCCATTACAACTACTTGAATAGATTTAAGTGATCCTGTGCTTGTTTATAGTCATTAATCAACCTGTCATGAAACATGCATGTTATTCACAAACTTAAAATTAATAACCTTGTAAGGGACTTTCAAAGGGACTCTCAGGATTTACAAAAATAACATATCACCCTTATATTTTAAGCCTCAACTTGTGCAGCTGATATACAATTTAAGGGAAAAAAATCATTCTATCTGACTTTTGTAAGAGCCTAGTAGAATGTTTTTGTCTCTTACCATCACCCTTAGAACAGCTACTTCTGATACAAACACAAATACCACAGTGACATGGCAGAGAAACAGCACAGTAATATCCACCATTTCTCAGTCTATGTCCTGTGCTGCATCTTTGATATAGGTTCAGCACAGAAGTTCTCATTAAGAAAGAGGGACTGCAATGACGTTATTGTATTTCTTAGAGGCTGATTGGTTGGATCGCTCAAAGTTAACGGTAGCCTATATAAACTCTCTGTGGGCTTCCTGTGATGACTTCTGCTAAGGAAGTAAGGTGGTGTGACTCCTTCCCAAAGGTCAGTCCTGCACCCTGTTCCTCCTGCAAAGCAGAAACAGCAAGCCCAGTTACACAGGACTCATTCTCTCACTGCGCAGCATCCTGCAGCTTCCTGCAGCTTCTCGCTGCTTTTCCCGTTCTCCGTGGCAGGAGCAGCCTCAAGCTCTGTCATCGGGGCATTCAGTTTTGCTTACAGTGCTGAGAGAAACCTTGTATCAGCTTCATTTAGAAAGATTAAGCTGTACCACTCTTCAGAGGGAGCAAAGAAAGTGTTTGATCTGACACACTATTTCTCTGCCTTCCAAAATGAAAAAGAAAACCCAAACCAAAACAAAAATGTTAAGTAGATCTACTACTTTGGGACTGTCATAACAACTTAGGGAAAATGTACAGACAAACTGAATGTAGGCTCACAGTGAATCACTTTGCTCTGGAAGAATTTATTGTCTCTTGATACTAGCAGAATTTGTCTTGAATGGAAAGAGAGGCAAAAAGATCTCATAAAGTCAGATAATCAGAAATAAATCCAGTGAGATACAGCAGAGGAATGCTTGTCTTGCCCTTTTATTGATTTACCTTTAACTTCTGCAAAGCCTCAGAAAATTCAGGCCTGTGTGGTATGTAACAGTTGACCCCATTGAGGATAGTAGAAGAATTGTAATGCCTTGGAAAATCTCAATTCCCCAGTCTCCTGACAATTTGCAGATAGGGAGAGGGGTAGTAGGACGTTCTTTCTCCATATATTACCTGTTCCTAGAAGGTGAATCACAGGACCAATGGTCCTGGTTCCAGTTGCTCTGCAGAGGTGACTTCTGCTTCTCCAAAAACACTTATCCAAAAACATTCGTCATTGTCATAACATAACCTTTAGTAAGAATACAGAAGTGAGTTAGTAAAGCCTACCCATAGGTATAACACAGAACCTCTGGGCCTTTGTGAAATGCTACTGGAAAGAAGTGACCACTGTTATAATCATAAAAATAGATGTATCTAATGTATGTTCCATCAGCAGGATATCTCTGATCTCTGCACCATGATATTCTCCAAGTCCAAGGGAAAGCATCAGCCTCCTTTTGCCCTAGATGGGACTCCTTCAGCCCAGCCTACTTTAAGACCAAGTCCCAAAGATACTCTTTTACTTTGCCCTGGTTCGAATATTACAAAAACCTCACAAAAAATTTTGAAAATCAATCCTAGATATTCTACTAAATAATTTGACCCAATGCTAGCCAGATTGACTCCCTTTCCTGAGGTGTCTGTGACATTCAGATATTTTGAATTGTCCACATTATAGAAGGGATGGCTGTTTACAGGATATTATGTATATCAGCAGCTTTGCTCTTTTAGTCTTAGCTCTGTGAACAGGCCTAGCCCTAAGGCAAAGCCTAAGGCAGAAAATGAAATACATTTTTTAAAGGCTGTTTGTTAATTGAGCCCTAAACTGCTTCCCTGTTCCTTGCCAGTTTTATCCTAACATAAGAACAAATAAACGTTAAGGCACTCTGCCAGATGCTGGGCAACTCAGACTACTCTGAGTCTCTTCTCACTTCCTTAGCAGCTGAGATCTCTCAGCACTACCCAAATTTTGCTCAGCATCTAACAGGATTCAGCCATAAATGGGCTGCAATCTGCATATGAATATTTTAATTACATGCTGCTACACAGAATGAAAGCAACAAAGTACAAACAGCTCAGCTAAGAACTTGTAAACTGTGACATAGCAATGGGTTTATAATACCAGCCTGTTTACTCTTCTTTGGGCATCTCTCTCTAAAAGGTTGTGATTGAGGGCACTGCCACCTAGTTGCATTCCTTGCAAAAGAAAAGTGGCAGTACTTTTGCCAGGACTTTTTTGCCCTCCTGCACTCAGTGCAGAAAATGATAAGAGGCTTTTCAGATCACAAGTGTGAAATTCACCCTTTTCCTGAAGGCCATTGGACTGGAGGAAGATGATCAGTAGCTTTGAAAGAAAACGGTTCCACCTGGAAGGAAGGGAAGAACAGAGAAGTGGTTGGGTGCCAGCCAGGCTCTGCTCTCAGACCTACATCAAATGTGACATGACTGACATGAGGAGCCCAACTCTTGCCTTCTTTCTATGGTGACACTGCAGAGAGGAAAAAACAAGCTCTGCCAGGGATGGACCCAGGTCCCAAAAGCAGAAACTCTCCAGGCACCATCTTCTGGCATTTTACTTCCCCTTTAGGACACGGTGATTCACTATCTAGATCAACAGACAGCCTTCAGATTTTCCTTTGACCAGTGTGGCAATAGATTTTGGCATCTGGCATCTCCTTTGTCACTCCCATTGTCTTCTTGCCCATTGATGTCAATGCTGCTGGAGTGTTCTGCTGATTGACGTCTTGCACGTTAAAAAGAGAATTTCAGTCTTTCCATTTTATTACATGTTGGGCTGTCAATATACTCACTAGATATTTGGGTGCCAATACAGCTTCTAATAGAGTTTGATGTGAAGTTTGTCCTGGCTGTGTACTCCTGTTCCCATAGTTTTTCAACAGAGTAACTATTTCAGCAGCAGTTGTCATCTGAGAACAGCTGTCTCTGTGAGGACAGGAGCCCAGGATGATGTCTCCAAACAATAACAACTAACATTTGTGCTTGTTATTTCAGTGCCAGTATTACTAAGGTTCCAGCATTCAGTAGCTATTCATTTAATGTAATAGGTAGAATGTAAATATTTAATAAGTAATTTCAGTGCCAGACTGCCCTCTGCTCTTGTCCACGACAGTAAAGGTGACCAGTGGGCTGTGGACAACCAGAAGATAAAAGAAGAGCCAGTAATAAAACAGTATGGAGGATCTCTGTTCAACAGGCACAGACTAAGGCATAAAAGTGAGAGATAGGTAGTTATGGAGAGTCGACATGGAGATCTGAGCTGCAGTAAGATACAAGCAGATGGTGAGTCTGAAAATGGAGTGAGGAGACCCTGGCAGAGGGGTCCCTATACTGTGGGTAAATGGTGTCTAGAAAAGAGCTTGATTGAACAGCTGTCCAAATACCTTGACTAAACAGAGAGTTCAGTAATCTCAGAGAAAACAGTCTAAAAGACTTTTTCAGTATTTTCTCCTTGAGTCTGCAGAAATAATTTTTTAAAGCCTCCTTCATCTCTTTACCAGCCTACCTAACAGCCAAGCAAAGCTGGGAAATAAGCTTGCTTGTAACAGTAAATATCAAGATGATTTAAGGGGAGAGAGGGAACTGCTTGACTAGTTTTCCCTGGTTTTATTTCTAACTTACCAATGAAAGGGAGAGAAAGTTTCTTGGTAACAAAGATAAAAATATTCATGCCTTTCAGAGCCATGATCATCTCAAGGAAAGGGCTAAGCAGGACTACAGGCAACAACAGCCAAGAGATCCCTCAAAAGAGAAGGAATTTGTCGCTACCATGACAATACCAGTTTAACACTGACCTCCTACTTCCCTGCTGCTGAAAGGTTAATCAGTTTCCAGAAGCTTTTAGAAGCTTGGGGGAATGAAATGAAATATTACTTTTCTTCTCTACGTATTCTACTTTAAAATATCTACTCTCCCACTGTTTTTCTCTTAAAAGCTACTTTGTTTTTAAAAAAAGTTCTAGATTGCAAACCAAAACAAGATTAAAAGTCATGCTGCAGATCTGCCTTGCTTTACATCAAAATGTTGCTTTATTTCCTAGAAGCATTGAGGAACCTGATGAGAGGCAAAGGTTGAGACAGGGCTTGTAACTTTTGTTCTCACACTGAATAAACTGTGAGGGAATTTGAATTTTTCTATAAACATGTTGCTCATTCCTGTCCCTAACTCAAAGTAAATTTCAGAGCATGTGAAGTTACAGACTGCACTGTCTCTATACAGAGAAAAGATCTAAAGAACTTCCAAATCTAACATAAATGTGATTAAATATAGGAAGAATAAGAGAGACATGAATACAATGTCTAACCTCATGGACTATTTATGAGCCTGGACTGTGGCCCCACAATCTCAGTAAAACTATGCTTGATAATCTTTACCATTATGAATAATCATATAATTAATTCAATCCTTCCCATTTCCAGATTATACATATTCCTGGCAAGATCTTGGGATGTCATGAAGAAGTTCACATAGGTCCTCTGTACTGCTAAGACAAAATATATTAAAGCATTTAGACAGATGAGGAGTTGAAATTGTAAAAAAATAGCAATAGATGGCCCTCACATTAATTCATGGCTGGATTCATTCTAGTGGTTCTCTCTTCAAGGTGCCAGTGTTAAACCCCATGAGCAAATTACCTCCTTTGTCCTCCCTCTAGGGCCATCAGTTAAATCCTCATATTTATCAGTACTATTAATCAAAACTCATCTAGTACAATCACAGTCAATCAGATTTCATCTCTGGGTTCAGAACTGTTGTTCTGGCCAATAGAGCCCTCTCCTTCCTGGTTTAGCATCAAGTTGCAAAGTAAATAGTCATTTCTCAGCTTGGGTGCTGCAAACAAAACCCAAAACAAATGAGTGTTTCTTGGAATGATCTTGGCAAATAGTGCCTTCTCACCAATGGGCTATCCATGCATTACCTATGGGTTCTTAGCCATCAAATCTCTTTAATAATGTACTATGTTGCATAGGGGTTATTGACAGGTTCCCTCGTGGCAATAGGTAATGGAAAGGAATTAAAAATTAAAATTGTGATGTTCACACTCACCCTCCCAAGTGTCCTACTGACAACAACACATGCTGGATTTTGATTCACATTGTACTCAGTACTGCATTGTAAAGGCTGGATTTGACACTCAAGTTCCTTTGGTTTTGTTTGAGGGGTTTTTACAGAACTGTCTGAATACATACTGTTTCAGTCTCATTATTCAGTCAATAAACTGTGAGCTCACTATGCCTACAAAGAACAAGCCCCTAAACCCAAAACATTCTAAATGCAGATTGAAAGCAGATGTGGAGCAGGAGGACACCACCATGCAAACACCACTTTCCCCATGATTATACTATGCTCAGTGTTTGAACGAGGGAAATAGTTCCAAACACAAACATCTTGACAATGAACCTCAGAAAAGGGCAACAGCTTAAAAATAGAAAAAGCTTTCCAGAAAAGTCACTGTAACTCCAAGTGAGCTACAATTATCTGTGATCCCTGTTCTTTGTTGAAGCCTTTTAGGGGAAAAAAACCCCGAACAAACCCCCCTCACACACACACACACACACACACATGCAAGCCCCCACATCCTTGCAAAAAAGGCCAGTAAAAATATACAACGATTTTCTGATTATAACAACAGGACAACTGTTTACAACTATGCATAATTACTGTAAATCGAGAAGAAGTCAGACAGAGAAGTTGAAGACAGGGAGCAACGTCAATTTCTCACCTAGCTTTAACACCACCAACAACTTTCTGTTGTGGGGAGACCTTGAGGGGGATTTACCTTACAGGGGCATCACTGAAACATAAACCTCTCTGGAAGCGTATCTTGAGCCAGTTGCTGCCTTCAACTCCCTAGGGGAGAGAAATAACTATTTTTAGGCAGGATTCACCCAATCAAATTTGCACATATGCTTTACAACACAGTAAAGCTTCACTCAAGAGAGTCCTTCCTGTTCCTCTACAGGGACTATAAAGGAAATCTCAATGATTCACTCAGAAACTGAACTACACATCTCAAAGACTGGATATGCAAAAGCTTATCCCTAGGGTCTATTAAAAAAAACCATGTAAACTTTTCTGACATGGGGGAATAAAAAAGTAAGCTTTGCCAAAGGAGACTACAGAAGTGGGTCAGGAAAAAAAACTATATAGTTTTCTGTCTGGCTCCCTGTAATCAAGGTGATATCTGGCTCATGTTCTTAACTTACCTGTTTTACCTGAAGAACTCACATCCCTTCTTTGTCCTGGTTTCAGCAGGGATAGAGTTAATTTTGGAAGCTGGTGTAGTGCTGTGTTTGGGAGTTAGGATGAGACCAGTGCTGATAGCACACTGATGGCTTTAGTTGTTGCCAAGCAGCCAAGGACTTTTCAAGTTCTCATACTGCACTCCCAAACAGAAGCAAAGGGTGCCTAAGATGCTGGAAAGGTATACAGCCAGGTCAGCTGACACAAACTGACCAAAGGGTTATTCTATACCATATGACATCGTGTTTCATATATAACTGGAGCATTAGCCAGGAGGCAGGGCAGCTTGGGAACGTGCTGAGGATTGGCTTTGGGTGGTGAGAAACTGTACTGTTCATATTATTTATCTATTTTTTCTGTCCTATTAAACTGATTTCATCTCAACCCATGTGTTTTTCTTTTTTTTTCTCTCCCCCCTTCCCCCCATTTCTCTCCCTCATCCCATTGTGAGCAGACAGGCATTATGTAAACAGCTACTTGTTTGTTTTAGCTGCCAGATGGCTTAAATCCCAGTATTTTTGCAAAGCTCAGGTTTTTGGGGTATACAAGTGTCCCTAAAACATAAGTCTGAAACGGAAGTTGTTGGAAGACTGAGAAGGGAAAATCTGAGTCTCTCACTTTGCAAGAAAATGCTGTAACATCTACTAGATACTCCTTTAGCGTGGTGGTTGCAGGGACACCACTGTTTTCATGTAAATGAAAAGAGTCAATACTGGTAAGGTTTTTTGAAAGAACAAAAGCAAGGTCCAAGCCCATGAAGCTTATGAAGACAGAGTCATCAGTGCTGGAAATTAGGCTGAATTTTAGAATGTCCGTGGACTTACTGTTGGGAGCTCCCATTTCTGCATTTCATTTCAGATTGATGTGTCTCTGCAGGAAAACCACTCTAAAAGCCACTCTGCAGGTCATTTACCTCAGCAGGTATGTTGTATGAGACCCAAGTCCTTTACTGGATTTAGCGCAAACCCCATCTGGGGCTTAGACTGTCCCTCACTGACATTTTGGAAATAAGCATCTACAGACCTTTAAAAAGTGTCTTTATACCACGTTATGAGGTCAGGAATTTCTAACAGTAGGCAGACAAACAATACAATCAAATTTTTATTCCCATCCTCTTTACGCCCCCACAGTATATTTAAGTATTCCCTTAAGCACCTTACCAAATACACAATAAAGCCATAAACAATGATAATGATGAGTGATGAGAGAGAAGTTTCCTGGCAGGTGTCTAACAGAATATAATTAGTCAACAGGAAGCATCCGGTACCATTTAGTAACAATATCTCTCAATATTTTTTGAGATTTCAATATCCAGAAGTCATCCATCCCATTTTTTTCCAATTAATAAAATTTTTCTTCCTTTTGTCCACAATTATTGACAAGGCTATTATCTAAATGAGTATTAGCTCTTTCTTAATTAGCAGGCAATTCATCTGTGAATTGCACACAAAACCTTGTCTATTTTAATAAATGGTTACATTGCTCTACCAGGGCTGAGCAATTAATTACTCAGAAACTGCATTCAGTTTTTCATGTGGTATTTTCTTTGCATTTGCATCATGCAGTAACCCATTGCACTGTCACATAGACTCAGAGTTTTATTCCCAATCTAAGTTGCTTATGAAGTATCAAAAAATGGAGCCAAATAATGGCTTGGAACAGGAACTCTTCTGTGTCGCCTTTTTTTTCCATGCTCTCCAAGAGCAGCCATCGGACACCTATCTGTTTTTTTGGAGTTCAATTACCTGCATATATATCTAGAAACCTGTACATCTCAAAATATTTGAATATTTGAAAATCTTTACTTCCAGGTCATTCTCGCCTGCTTTCTTACGGCTACTTAGTATGTATAAACAAGGCCTAGAACCTCAGACCTGATTCTTCTTCACAGTCATTCACAGAGGTGAATATAAAGCAGGTCTAACCTTTCACACAAGCTGTCCAGGACATATTTATCAACTTCAACAGGGCTATACTAATTCACACCAGCTCCAAGCCTTGCTTATGGTATTTTACATTCACTTTGCCATAGCATGCCTGATTACACAAGCTGCAGGGCAGGAAGGTGAATAATTCAGCCCTCTTCCCTCCTCCACCTACATCTTTTATTCCTATGTAAAACGCCTACTCCATTCCCAGAGATATATAGATGTGCAACACAAGTAAACTAATGAGGTATAGCCTTGAGGCGTGTCAACTTTAAGTGCTTCAAAAGCACCTACCTTTGGAAACATGGGATTGCTGTTTAAATGTTCTTCCTGGTTTTATTAATTAATAAGAAAACCACATGAAAATGTAACACTGTGGCCCCCACTGTTTATAAGCTAAACCAGCTCCGTACAAGCCAGTACATAGCCTGGGTGGTCAGACTACACAGTCTGTCTGTGCTGGGTACTAAGGCTTTTAGGAATGGCTTTTTATCGTATATTTCAAGAAATGTTCGTCTGATCAATGAACACTGTACATAGCCTGTCAGAGCATATTACAGTCCCATTTCATGTAGGGCTGTTTTGACTTGCCAACTGAAGTAGAAGAATACAAGTAAGTTATATGAATACTTTGCATTTCAGTAATGAATGCATTCTGGTTTTAATTAGTAGGAACAAGAATTGGTTTGCAACAAGGTCAGATAAGGCTCTTTCAGCATAAAGGATGTCAAGGGTACTCACAATAAAAGTGGAGCATTATGACCGGTTCTGATCTCTCAGATGTGAGTTTCCCTTTTATCACGGTGGCTCATCTCTCTCCTTAGTCCTCTTTCACATAGCTGACCAAAATTGGTAGCTTGCTTTCTGCTACCATATACATTCTGTTGTGCTTGAAGCTTGTTCTGAATCCTTCAGCTTTCTCAGTCTAGAGAAATTCACATTTCTTCAAAAGACTCCTGCACTCAAGTACTTACCTCCATCCCTAAGGCCAGGCATCAGAGAGTTTTATGTAAGGTGAAAGCAAAATACCTTCAGATAGTGTCTTTCTACTAGGCATTTAAGGGTGCTTCATATACAACTGCTTGCATACAGATGCAGAAACATGCCTGCAAGAGTTTGCAATTCTCAGATAACTATTATTTAGATCTTTAACGGTACATAGCAATCCCATAGCAGAGCTGGAAACAGAGCTCATACGTTCAACTCCTAATATTGCTTGCTACTTAACAGTCTTGTCTTCTTACCCCGGCAGCCTAGAACAGCAGGGTGTAACTTCAGTGCTCAGACCTAGTTTTGCTCTAATCCACGGTCCCTTTTACCCATCAGTAAATTGCTAAAAAATCTAGCTCAGGAGAAGGATCCTCAGCAGGTATAAACCATCTGAGCTCCATTGCAGTCAATAGCTAGCTTAGCCTTCATCATAAATAAAAGGATTATTATTACATTTTTCTAGCACATACTACATGTGAGTTAAATCCTTTTTAGAATGTCCTCTTTTTTTAAAATAATAAGGACTTTCTGTAGATAAAGTCTACTTCACTAAACCATCAATTTGGTAGTTAACACAGGCATTCATATCTGACTGAGAAAAGGCTGAACAAATGTACTTTCTCCTTAACCAGACTACTTTTATTCATCTCTTAAATACTGTATGAATGACAATTTATCCTGAAAATAAAGAAATCAGTATTTATTATCAGAATATGCTTTTCTAGCAGAAAACTGACATATTGCAATTCTACAACTGGTAGATCGGATTGCTGATAAACTGAATAACCTGAGAAATTTTACAGAGGTCTCCAACAAGCCTAACTAAAGTGCTAGCATCAGCATGCAGACACATGCGTGCCTCAACCCCACAGCTGTCATTCAAACGTAACCCCATTGAAACGATGATAGGTGCAGTGCTTCATCAAAATTTAAATTGCATGACAAAAAGACCGCTGTGATAAATGACATAAAAAACCCAGGAATGTCCATAATAAGACCAGGATAAGGAATTCTGGCTCTTCCATTTGTAGCTATTATCAGTACCTAAGGAACAGTACAGAGGTTTGATAGTCTTATTGTTGAGATGATCCAACAGAGACCTTGTTAGTTGTCTCTCTCAAAGCTAGAGAGGCATGGTGAGGTTCGATTAGGATCTTAAGCTCCTGGTCCTGCATTTAAATAAACATTTCTCTTAATTTGATGTCGAGCCTCGAAGCCTCTCACCATTACTGTAGCAGTCACGGTGCCTCATTCCCAGATGTTGTTTCAGTCCTGCTTGAGGCTGTTATTGTGAAGATGGCCAAGAGAGGGCACCCGGCCCTTTTCTACATAGCTCCCCCTCCCTGTGCGAGCTCCAACACACTAAGGGCCCAACCCGCTTCACGTTTCGGCAGAGCGGAATCCTCACCAGCAGGAGAAAAACGACATGTCCACCGACCCGCCCGAACCAAGCTGCCACCATGCAGCAAACGCCGCAGATGTTCTAGGAAAAGGGAATTTCTGGCCTGGTTGCACAGGTGTCCCGCAAGAACTGGGTCCCATGAAGAATTCCTGAGCACAGATGAATGGGCATACAAAGTGTTTTCTCCATAAATACCTGGTTTTACTTAAAAGTAAGATGAATCAGAAATAGCCCTGATGATTTCATGCCTCAGGTGTTGCAAGAAGCAAGCATGTGTGGTGGAGCTGAGGCTGACAGGCCAGGTTTATTTGCTTGCCCTTCTTCACAAAGTAGGTGGCATTTGGTACATTGTTGTCAGGTCACTGGAATCTAGTAACATGGATCACTACAAGACCATCACCACCCCTGAACACTACTGGCATAATAACTGTGCCATCCTTGACAAGGAAATAAGTAACCCTAATGTTATTCAGGGACAAGTTGTGATTTCCAACACTTGGTCAGGAAAGGTGCTCAAAATTATAATGCTATTGGCCAAAAACTCCTCCTTGTGGATTTTAAAGATTTGTGACAGTGATAAATGAAATCATTAAACCAAACCTTTTCAATATCATTTATGAATGCTCTGTTCAAAACTGCATATTGTTACAATATGGAAGAATACTGGTGTAGTGAAACATCTACTTTGTTGGTACGTATAGATTAAAATGCAGATATTGTCAGTCCAGGGATGAGGTGAAAAATGTCAACATTAATAACATCCGCTTAATGGCACTTTAAAAATACCGTTTCTTAACACAATGTACCTGCCAAAGTGTTTGACTGATTTTACATCATGTCAGGGAATAGCTGGCAATGCTTTCAGCTGCACAGGAAAGCTAGTAATCAATGAGAAGAAATGCAATTCACCATGCTTGATAGGTGAGCTAGTGAGGCAGCAATACTTCTGAGAAAATGTTGAGAGTGACACGTAGGCACCCTCTTTCTGTCTTGACTACTGAGGGCAGACCTGCTTTCACAGGCAAACTGACACTATAATTACAAGGCTTCTTCTATTGATATCAAGCAGAAATTATCAATCACAGTCTGGCATAAGGCAGGTAGAATTGCCCAATAAATACACATTTCCTCATATTGTGAGCTACAAAAATGGATATTAAATTTAGACTAGTTTTCACACCTCAAAAACCTTTTCATCATTTGCAAATAAAAGATACACACATATGAAGATATCTCCTTCAAAAGAAGCATATTGAAAGTAGATACTGGATCCAATTTTAAATCTTGTTATTTTTAAAACTGTTCATAGCAGAAACAATTTAACCACAACACATTTAGGAAAGAACTGCAATGATCGCTAATCTGTACAAGTTCCAGTGCAGAATTCATTGATGTAAATCCTCAACTGTGAGGGTTAGATTTTGCCTGAAGCAATACCTGCCAGTAGTCCCACTGAAAATACAGCGTACTGTCAGATAAATACTATTGGGAGTGGGGGGAATATCTTGAACTTTAAAGCATTAAATTTAAAATTCTCATCATGGCTTTCAGAGATAGCTCTGACTGCTCCCACAAGCTCCCACCACACAGCACAGCACCTCTTGTCCGTGTTAGTAATGCTTGCCATCATCTCAACTGCTCCTCTTCTTAAGTTACCCAAGTTACCCCCACCAGCAGCCACCCCATCTCCTCACGTCACTACCCCTGAAACTGACTTCAGCAGCTGCTGCACGAACGAGGACTAACTGCACTCAGAGAAACAACAGCCATGAAGCCCTCTTAGTGCTCCGTTTAGGATGCTGCTGCTTGATTCTCTTATCATGCCCACACAGGCTTTCCAGGTCAGGAGCTCTGGTTTTGTACTAATTCAAGTGTTAAACAAAGAAATTATTGTAACAAGGGAAGCATCATTTTGACTAATTCTTGCATGTCTCAGTACCGCCACAGAGCAGCTCCGTATCTGATGACTAAATTGTCATGCCAGGGAGAGGCCTGACTAAAATGCCAAGACCACAACATGCTGACCCTGAGAAGTTTCTTGAAACATGAAGTCTTCCCCAATGTCCAAGAAAGAGGAGCCAAAAAGGCATTTACCAGCAGTAAATTATGAGCATACAACTGTACTGCGTTCCAGGCCTGTCCTTAACCAAACCTTATCCCATCCCTATAGAAGTCTATCAAGCACGATGTTCCTGGGAGAAAAATTTGGCCGATGGATGTGTGCAGACTGCCAGTACATCATGGAGGTCTTTCACACAAAGGGAAGATGTGTGGTAGAACTGAGGTGAAGGCACGGCCTCGCTGAACGAAGGCAAAATGGGAGGGAAGCCTGAAGGCTTCCTCTGGGCCATGGTGGAGAGGCCTGTGACAGGCAGAACATCCTCCCTGGCATGATTTTCAGGCACTGAGAGTGGGCAGGCACAGCCCCAGGCATCCTCTGCCTCCCAGAGGTGCCTTCTGCCAGGCAGGATGCCCTGATGGCTTGTTGGCCACCAGCCACTGAGGTCCCTAGCTGTTCAAATCAGGGTCCCCCATATTTCAGCAACTCTGCTATGCGTGTAGCTGAACACCTTTATTATGCATGTAGTGAACACCTTATACCTTGGGTGTTAGGTAAAAAGCAACTTGGAACATCTCTGTTTTCAGCCAGGAGAGCAAATAGAGAAACAGTCATCTGCCCATAGACTCAGAATTTGATGGAGGAGGGCAGAAAGACACTATTCTAGTAGTCAAATTGAGACTTAATTAGAAAGTAGTCAGCCACATTCTGAATTTCTGTAAACTTATATCTGAAACACACCCAACTTCTCTATGGGCATCAATATGCCACAATTATCAGTAAACAGTTTTCCAGAGCTGCTACAGCCATGTTTAAAAGCAATTGTGAAAGACTATCCAAGCAAGGAAATAAGGACAGTCCCGAGGACAGAAGTATAGGTGCTTAAGAATATCATGGAAAGAGGTCAGGAGCTAGAACTGGAAAGGCAGGATAAACACAGCTACCCACATTTTGCTTATATGTTTTTCTAGAGGAAATTGCCTCAAGTTGTACCAGATTGGATATTAGGGCTTAGATTGGATATTAGGAAAAATTCTTGACAAAAAGGGTCATTATATATTGGAACCAGCTGCTCAGGGAAGTTTTGAGTCAGAATTCCTGAAAGTATTTAAAAGAGGTGTAGAGGTGTGTAGATGTGATGCTTAGGGACATGGCTTAGTGGTGGATTTGGCAGTGTTAGATTTACAATTGGACTTAATCTTAAGGGTCTTTTCCAAACTAAACAATGCTATGCTAGGGACTTCAGATTGTACAAGGACTGCTGCTGTACCACCTACATCCACCTAGTGACCAACAGTGTTTGATTTTGAAGAATGTAAAGACAGAAAATGAAAAAGAAAAAAATGTAACCCTGAAAGAAATTCTGATTACCTGCAGCAGCAACAAAGATCATATGAGTGGAAGCAATAAATTTGCCAAGTTGCTAATGGGAAATTAGAAACATCCACAGCCATCTCAGGCCTCTATCTTGGGCCTTTCAAACTGCTGTCTCACAAGCAGCTGCTTCCCTCCAGCACCTGCATGGGAAATGTGATGTGGCTAACTGCTCTTCAAAACTACACTCCAGGTGAATGCCTAAAGCAAGCGGTGCAAAGTCCCCATACAGAGCTGAACAGCTGCTTGCAGACTGCAGAGGATGGGGGTCTATCCACCAGGATTGTTCCAGCTGAGAGCTACTGAGGAACTTTTAGATTTGTTGCTACTGCTGGTGTTCTAGAGACAGAAATACAGTAACCTCAAGAGATCTATTCAGTTCTTCTTTCAGAGGATTTCACTTCAGTGGTGCTCTTGCATAGGCAACAGCAGAGAGCCCAATGATGTTCAATGACAGGTAATTTGAAGAGTACAAGGAGAAAAGGAAAACAGCTTCATGTCTGGTTTGGAAAACATTCCCCTGCAGTGTTTGAAGCCCAGTTCAGCATAGCACTGGAACATTTTATTCAGAGATTAAACTGAAGAAGTTGATTTCTTGCTCAGGAATAACAAAATCAGAAGAGTTCCTGGAGATAAGCAACAAACAAACAAGGTAATTTTTAAAAGTTCTTTTGGTTTGAATTATAGATGAGGTACTTTTGATAAGAAGATGCATGTTCTGATCCTGGTGTGTATGCCCTGATCCATTATCACTCCCAGTCTTAGCTGGTAGCTGATGGGAGTGCTTCATTCTTGGGGCTGGTTGTATCAGCCTGAGGCAGCATATGCACAAGGGGATACAGATAGTTATGCCACAGCAAGTCAGAGGCTGTGCAGACTGCTGCTAGATAAAACCTTACTAAACCTAACATCTGAATTTCCAAGAAAAATCTCTCTTCCATTCAACAGGCTCTGGGAAATAGCAGAGGAAGCTTGTGTCTCACGGTTACAGTCTGGCTATGTCCTCCCTGAAGGCTCTGAAAAAAGGCACGGAGCTGCTCTGTGAACAGACTACCTAATTTCCCTTGTATATTAGCTACACCATTTTTGTTTAAGCCAGTTATTTCAGCTTAAAGGTGAGACAGAAGGAGCTCTCATGGATATTAAATTTTATATAGATATACATTTTATATCCATGTCAAGCAAGCTGTAGTTTCTGTTTTGCATATTATCTTTTACTAGTTCTTGAAAGCACTGCAAAGTCAGTCATACCACTGGAAGGAAAACAATTTCCACAAATGGGATAGAGTGATGCCTGCAGACACACGAGTGCTATTTACAATGTTTGGTTTTTTTGTTAAACCACACACAAGGAACTCAGAGCACACAAGCCTTACCTGCCCTTTACATCCCTTCACTCTTCCTGTCATTGCTCTGCAAACCTCATGCTCTTGCTGGTGAAACCGTGGCAGGAGAGCCCAAACAAGGCCCAGCACAACCCAGCAATGCAGCTGGGGCTATACATGTCCTCAGTTTCTGTCTCTGGGTCCACACTGGACTCGCATTCTTCACATTTGCCCAGAAAAATTGTATTTCCCTTAAACTATATTAAGCATACAGGATCAATTACTATTTCTGTAAGTTTCCCTGTAGTTTAAGCATCAGTGTTCAGACTGTGTGAAATATAAAGGTTGTCTACTCAGAGATCTCAAGTCCACTTTTAAGAACCCTTCAACCAGCTTTCTGTGTCCTGTTGCACAGTTGCATAAACAGATCTGAGACATGCCACAAAAGCTAAATGAGGAGGTTTCCCTTTTTAATAGTCAGCTTCAGAAATCTGACTTTGTCACAGAAATGTTGAGGCATTCAGGCAAGCTCTTCTTGGAGATGCAGCCTGTTCAATTTGTCTAGCTTACCTGTTGAGATTTGCCACGTTATATTTTCCACAGCCTTTTTCAGATGCTTTTGTGTCTGAATTGCAACCTAATTCATTAAGTGTGGTGCTAAGCAACAAACAGAAAAAACCCAAAATAAAACCAGTTCTCAGTGCAGTGCTTTAGCTCCTGCTATGAATTCTAAATTCTAATGTGGAGATGTCGATGTGTTATCAGCTACAAGCAACAAAAGCTTTATAGCCCTCTCAGTACACTGAAATATGATGAAAGCTAGCCATATATAAAGAAACTTTTCACATAGTAGCTGCTATACATTGCTGGCAACACTTATAAAATACTAATTGCTTTATAGCTAATTTTGTTCTGATTCATATATTGCTTAATTAGGATTTTAGTCAGGAGCAGATGGCTGTCTTCATTAAATCATGATATATTCTACCCAAATGGAAGCAGCTGGTTTTTTGAATACACTATAATTTATTTCCTACATACCAGAAATCACTCTGAAGGGAATCCAGACTATAATCATTCAGTTTGTTTCTACTGGAGCTTATTTACAATAAACTTCGAAAGTTTTTTGCAAACAGAAGTCAAATATAGGTGGCATTTATTAACAAGGGTAAATTTCTATAGTACTATTTCTTAGTACTAAATCTATATTTATGAAAGTATTTCTAGATATACATAGATGATGGGCCTAACATGCTACATGCTGTGTACAAATATAAATAAAAAGTCAGCTTGCAAAGAGCTTCCAAATAGATATGACAAAACAGACAGAAAGACAAGAACAAAAGTTGGGGGTTTTCCTCTTATTTCATAACAAAAACCACAGAAGTAAAGCTCAGATGATAAAAGACATTGTCAGAGTCCCAGAAACTCTCTGGCAGACAGGCGAATGAACTTGCTCAAAACTTTTCTTTCCCATTGCAGTTTCAATGAACTGAGCTGTTAGCACAATTTGCATATGCCATGTAAACTGATACATTTTGGAATTCTTGTCAGTGCATTTAAGAAAAAGAAAGCTTTTTCTTAAATTACTGGGCTCCAGTCCTCTCTCTACAAAATGGCAGAGCTGAAGCTCTCACATTATTTTCTTATCATTTCATTTACCATGCATTGATATACAAAAGTCAGAGAGCCTGAGTGTGTAGGCAATGATCAAATGCTCTCCTATGCACAGACTTCTGTGGTAGAACCCAAGATCTCTAAGCATCTCAAGTTTCAGATATTCCTCAAAGCCTCTGGAAGTACTGAGCTGATAAATGATGAATTCCAAAAATACACTGTTTAAATATAATTTGTTAACCAGGCACTGATCTTGCATTCTTTGTACAGTATTACTCTGTCTTCTGGATCCTTGTTCATCCTTCTCTGTTTCCCCTGTCTCCCCATCTAACCTCTGCTGCATCTACTTCATGCCTCACAGGATTCTTTTCTCCCTCTTTTTTGACTATGTCTGAGTTCAAAGAAGTTCTTCTGCACACCTTTTTCTATTAAGTTTACATTGTAAAGACAGCTACTCACTAAACATCTCAGCAGGAATCATGAACACTAAATTTAAAAATTAGACTATCACGGCATTTGTAATTACCTTGTACAACTCTTGTTAGGAAGGCACTAGGAGGTCTGTTTTTACTAGTGACAAATACCATTTAGATTCCCAGTTCCTTTTTGGATTTGAAAAGGAAGAAACAGCAATTTATTTTATATAACCTCATGACTTTGAGAAGTCATATCATGATTTGTCAAATTTTCCAGGAATAAACCCACTTCATTATAAAAGCCCAACTTGATTTTAATGAACCCAAGGCATCTATAGACAAGAGTATGTCAAGAAAGTATATACTGTGATTCAATGCAAATAGAGACAAGAAAGCCTCTGGAACTGGGAGAGACGTATCAAGGTATATTTATCCATCAAAAGTTTTCCCTAAAAAAAAAAAACACCCACTACTGAGTTGGTTTAGTGTGCTAGCATTTTCTACTTTTCACTCAAATTTAATTTAGAAAGAAAAATGTTGTTTCAGCTTGTGTACTTGTTGGCAAATTGCCTAGCCCAAAGCTAGAAATTCAGTGACATCAACATTCAAAGAAGGTTTTTGAAAAAGACTAGATTTTTTTTTTGGAAGCCAATATGATTTGGAAAAAGTTATGGGACAGGAGAGCCTATTAATCTAAAATATAAGACACTAATTATTTGGAGGAAAAAAAAGTGTGGTTCTCAAAATACTGTATGACCAGCCTAGCTGTTTGCTGAGCATTTCATCATTTTGTCACCAGGTCTACTAAAATGTACACAACAAAATTATTCAGACTTAGGTATATCTCTATTCAGACTGGTATATCGCTATACCATCCCTGGGATGGAAGGCAACAGCACAGATAGACCATGGCTTTGGTATGAACGGGAATGACAGCAAGCAAGAGTGAGGCCAGAGGATTTTGACGGTGAAATACTCCTGGTAAAAGGAGGTACATGGAATGTTCAACATATGAGCAAATCCTGTCACACCCTCCTGTTTGTCTGCACTAGGTCTCATCTATGGCATAGGCACCTTCTCAGCAGGTAAGAAAAATAATACTTTCCTCCATTTCTGTCAAAACAGCAGAACTGTCTTTCTCAAGCTTGCTTTCAAAACAGTTCTTAGAGGAAAGGTATTACCTCGGGGAAGGTGCCAAGCTCGGGAAATTTCTGTTCCCAAGAAGACAGTTTCATACACTTACAAACAACTTAAAGGCAGAGGGCTGTGTGCTTTGCAATTGTAACCATAGCAACAGACACCAGCACCTGTATTACTAGAGATCTGGGATTCCACCCTGCATAAGTTTCCTCATCCAAAAGATGCTTACCTACTGAGGCTGTGCAATTAGATAAACATCCCAGCATCTCTTTTATCAGTGATGTGGAACAGTCTCTTGCTGCTGGGGACAGAACTAGAGCCTCAAGAACTTCTGGCTCTCAGATTCCCCAATTCTGTCTAACTCAACAGAGCAGCTACCTCCCAATTACTTCTCCACCACTTCGCTTTTACTCCTCTATTTTGTTTTGTCCTGTATTTCTTTTCTTTCTTCTCTTCCCCCTCATATTTTTCAGCTGTATTCCTCACACTCCCCTCTCATGCATTTCTGCTTCTCTGCAAGTAATTCCAGGGAGTACCCAACCCTTGAGGTCAAAACCAATTGAGAGGGGGTTTGTAAGGTCGCTGCTCTGGGCAAAATTGACTTCATTCTATATCATCTGCAGTATCCTCTGTCAGAAAGCAAAGCATAATACAGCGTGCCATGTCCTGGAATGCATCTCCCCCTACTTTACATTTTCTCATCCCCACTTTTGGCTGAAGCACTGGAGTTTTCATGCGTAACAGCACTAAGTGCCCTAAAGCTAAGGGCTTCATTAACGAACAATATACATTATATCTGACCTGTAGCACACAGAACATGATTTGGCTCAGAAAAAAAGTGGTTATTTTTGATTATTCTTTAATGGAGGACGGATATGAAAATAAATAAGTCCTCCCAACTTATTTCAGAGATAAATTTTCTTGTACTTCATAGTAATAAAAATGTAACTGCATTTTTGAATGCATCTGGCAAACACTGCTAGAGTGGTAGTAAAACTGACATGCTGAAGTAGTGGTGATATGCTAAATTTGACATCTTATTCTCACTAACACATCAGGACACTGGAACCAATCATTCATAAAGTTTCCTTTGAGATTTATGGAGATCAGGTTGAAGTGACAGCCCATGGTAGCTATTTTACATCTATTGGAAGGTAAAGCCCCCCAAAAATAAGCGTGCAATACTAGGAAAATTGTCACAGTCTTAGGGCAACAAAAGCTAAAAATAATTTTAAGTATCATTCTTACAATCCTATTTCCACACCATCAGAACGTTCACAAAACATTCATCTTCTGAGTTTCTTTTTCATGTAGCCTAATTTAATTTCTAGATATTTACCAAGAAATAATTAGCTGATATAACTCCTTGTATTCTCACTGGTGGAAAGAGACTCAGAGTGGGATGGAGAGAAAGGCTGATAAACAGCGTCTACTCTAAAATAAAATAGCTTCACTGTTTATTCCCAGGTCTCTGCCTCATCATCTTGCTGCATTATATTAATTTACTGCAGGACTTTCTTTTGAAATGAACCAACTACTTCCCTCCAAGATAAAACTGAAGTGTAGTTCTGAGACTATTTCACCACAGGGACTTGTTTCTTCAGGCAGGACAAGTAGAACTGTGCCCAGCTGGGGTCTCTCCATCCTTGAGTCATTCAGCCACCTCCCACAAGGCTTTGAACCTCCACATACTTTCATGCTACCTCCAAGGGCAGACAACATACACTTTGGGCTTCAAGCTACAGGAACATGCCTCTGGAAGACTGTGACACCCCGCAAAGTATTTCAGGAACTCCAGAAAAAAAATATTTCCAAGTCCTACCCCAGAAAAAACATTTTAGAACAAGAGGATCATAAAGAAAACAGCTGTGGAAGGAACTGCAGCTACTCATACAGCGTCATTTAGCCCCAACACTTCATCTCATGTTGTCAAGTAGCATGCATATGTTTTTAAGTGCAAGGGCATATTGCATTTAAGTGCAAGGGCATATTGCATGTTACAGAATCACAGAATCACAAGGTTGGAAAAGACCTCTGAAGATCATCAAGTCCAACCAATCCCTTCCTAAGCTAAACCATATCCCTAAGTACCTCAGCTACCCTTTTTATGAACACATCCAGGGATGGTGACTCAAACCCCTCCCTGGGAAGCCTGTTCCAGGCCCTGACAACTCTTTCAGTAAAAATTTTTTTCTAATACCTAATCTAAACCTGCCCTGACTCAGCTTCTTGCCATTTCCCCTTATCCTATCTCCTCTCACCTGGCAGAAGAGACCATCGCCCATCTCTCTACAACCTCCTTTCAGGTAGTTGTAGGCAGTGATAAGGTCTTCCCTCAGCCTCCTCTTCTCCAGGCTCCTCTTCTCCTCCACTGTACAGTTTGTACAGCACTACAGGGACACAGTTGTTCCATGACATCTGAAAGCTGTCTTAACTCGTTTTAAGTCCCACAATAAAAGCAACAGACCCCCTGTGCAGATGCCCATTCTTTTCTGTACTGGGGTAAACATTTTTACATCTTCATTGCATCCTTACTGCATATTCATTAAAGCTGTACTTCTGCACAGGAACTTCAGCCAATTTGCTTTCTTAACTACTAAGAGGTGTTTATGAGAAGATACTTCTTAGGACATTATCTATTTCTGAGATATGGTAATTTTCTAATTATCATTGTTTACCTGATTATCTTGTGGAATGACAATTCTTGGTAAGGTATCATTGTGACTATCCCCAACTATGTCCCACAGGCTCTTGGTCCAGAATTAACTTGACTATGAAAGAGAACATGTAGGGTCAAATAAGGGGGAAGGCAGCCTCACTTCTGTCCCTGGAAAGGTGATGGAACAGCTTGTTCTGGATGCCATCTCCAAGCAACTGGAAGAAAAGAAGGTCATGAGGAGTAGTCAGCATGGATTCACCAAGGGGAGATCGTGCTCGACCAATCTCATAGCCTTCTATGATCTCATCACCAGTTGGGTAAATGGAGGAAGAACAGTACATGTCATCTTCCTTGATTTCAGCAAGGCTTTTGATACTGTCTCCCATAACATCCTGATAACAAAGCTGAGAGAGCATGGGATAGATGAGTGGACAGTGAGGTGGGTTGAGAATTGGCTGTCGGACCGAGCCCAGAGGGTTGTGATCAGTGGAGCAGAGTCGGACTGGAGGCTTGTGACTAGCGGTGTTCCCCAGGGCTCAGTGTTGGGTCCAGTCCTGTTCAATATCTTCATTGACGACCTTGATGAGGAAATAGCATCCACCCTCAGCAAGTACGCCCATGATACAAAGCTGAGAGGAGTGGCTGACACACAGGAACACTGTGCTGCCATACAGCGAGACCTGGACAGGCTGGAAAGCTGGGCAGGGAGAAACCTAATGAAGTTCAACAAAAGCAAGTGTAAAGTTTTGCACCTGGGGTGGAACAACCATTCGTTTCAGTACAGGCTGGGGGATGTCCTGTTGGAGAAGAGCTCTATGGAGAAGGACCTGGGGGTCCTGGTGGATGACAGGTTGGCTATGAGCCAGCAGTGTGCCCTGGTGGCTAAGAGAGCCAATGGGATTGTGGGGTGCATCAGGAGGAGTGTGGTCAGCAGGTCGAAGGAGGTGATCCTCCCCCTCTACTCTGCCCTGGTCAGGCCTCACCTGGAGTATTGTGTCCAGTTCTGGGCTCCCTGGTGTAAAAAGGACAGGGATCTCCTTGAGAGAGTCCAGAGAAGGGCTACAAAGATGATTAAGGACCTGGAGCATCTCCCCTATGAGGAGAGGCTGAGTGAGCTGGGACTGTTCAGTCTAGAGAAAAGAAGATTAAGGGGAGACCTAATTGGTGTTTACAATTATCTTAAGCATGGGATGCAGGGCAAGTTAGTCAGCCCCTTTTCAGTGGTTAGGGCAATGACTGCAAGTTGGAGCACAGGAAGTTCCGCACCAACATGCGGAGGAACTTTTACACAGTGAGGGTGACAGAGCCCTGGGACAGGCTGCCCAGGGAGGTGCTGGAGTCCCCTCCCCTGGAGACATTCAAGACTCGTCTGGATGCCTATCTGTGCAGTATGAGCTAGGGAGCTGCTTTGGCAGGGGGGTTGGACCCAATGATCTCTTCAGGTCCCTTCCAACCCCGACAATTCTGTTATTCTGTGATTCTTTGCCTTCACATTTGAATGCACGCAAAGCCAGAGGAAAATTACCCAGAAAAAAACACAGACCATAAAGATCATCAAAGCCCATCCCAGGCTGACACCATTCTGTTCTTTGTACATGCACTGATCTAATTCACATTAAGCAAACCAGGTTAATAAGGAATGACCCCAAAGGAATAGCGGGATCAGATCAGGAGCAAGAACCTTGGATTCTTTTTTTTTTCAGTAGTATATTCATTAAGTTGGATATCTGACCTCTCTCCAAGTTAATGATGCAAATGCAGTCAATCTTTTGGCAGTTCAGTACAACACAGGGACTATCCCAATTGGAAGGGCCTCATTTAAAATATGCTGGCTAAGATCTTGTAGCCCTTGGTTGCATTGGGAATGCACAGCTTCAAATTAGCTCCAGAAGTGCTGTACAAGAAAGCTAGAGTCATCATGTTTATTACTTCACTTTGCTGAGGCTTTGAGTAGCTTTATGCTTGCTGTTGCATTTCAAAACATACCTTGCAGTTTCAAGTCCTGTTTCCTGAACAGACTTGGGCATTTTCCACGCTACTGGTAAGTTCAAGGATCTGAGAATTAAGACATATTTAGTACCTTGGGAATTATGTTCAAGTCTGATGTAGAAACCTGAGTTCCTACTGAACATTTCCAAAGGCTACTGACAATTTGTTCTGTATTTCTGAAGCAACTTTTGAAAGGCAGCTCTTGAAAGCAATGTTCCGTTTTCCTTGAGAGCTCAGTAAAAATTCAAAACAGCAGCAATAACAAAAGAAATAAGACATGGCTGAGCGTGATACTGTTTGAGATATTTTCATTTCTTGCATCATAAAATTTTGTACACAAAAATAAGTGAAGTTTGATTTGGGAGAGAAAGGGTGTTGCCCTTGCTGATCGGGTTGCAGACTGAGGGTCATGGGTGATATATTCTACTGTACCATTATAGACAGCAATCACAACTAATCATGGTACTGCTTCCTAACATGCCTCAACTAAGCCTTGGTGACTACCTATCCAAGTGTATCTTATTCATCCCAGCTGTGAATAAAATGTGTTGTGATGGCTTAATCTCTTACCACGTGTCACTTGAGCTGGTACCTGTCGAAGCCAGCAATTGTATATGCACACTAATCATGAACCACCATAAGCCAACATGTATCTTGTGACTGCATCAGGCCAGGAAGAGGACCCTTGGTAACTTCCATAGCTCAGCTGATGTAGGGCAATTCATCAAGTCATGATTATGCCAAGTACTTTGTAAGTTTTTGTGTATACTTTTAAGGTCTATGAATGCCCTGCAAGACTGATTCATTTCACGTGGGATCTTATATGCAATACTTGAGCTTTGTTTCAGCTCAGCTTCTGCAAATAAAAATATTTGCATGAGAGGCACCATTAACCCAATTAACTCAAAATTCATGGATAAGACTCAAAATAAACCTGAAAACTGCCAAAACGTTCTGGGGTTTCTTATTTGCCTTCTGGGTCATTTTTTGGTTTGGGTTTTTCTAAGTCCCCCTAGTATCTTTTAATATTTGTCCCCAAACCCTACACAGCTAGAGTGCTGCTCTTTTATGTATGAACACTGAGGTGCTGGAATTTTCATTCAATAAGAGGGATTTGCAAAAAGCTTTTTATTATCATGAGACTTTAGGTGAAGGCATAGAATGAACATAGCTGTGAATTCAGTTACTAACATGTGCTTCACAAAAATCGTATGTGAATGGCCATGAGAAAGAGTAGCACTTTAGTACAACAGCAGAGAACTGAAATCCACAAGTAAGCATGAAATTTTCTTGCCTGGAATTAAAAAGACTAAGAAAATAAAAGCAAGGCTGATTTTAAGATGTTAAGATTCTAGATCACAAAAAACTTCTGAAAAATCTTCAGTGAACACTGTCAGTTGTATTTCCACAGAAATAGATAGCAAATCAGCACTAAAAGACAAACTGCAGTTTGCCAAAGAAGAGAAGCTGGTCTCTGACTCTGAGACACAGCCTGAATTTATGTCCACAGACAAAGCATCAGCATAAAGTTAACTTCCCCAGGTAAGGAGAGATAGAAGATCCTTCATCAGGATCTAACTCAGCAACACTGTAGTGGCCCTCAGAAATCCTATTCTGTCAGGAAGGAAGTCTTAATTTACTATTACAAGACAATTAATGATCATCAACTTCTGAGTGGCATGATGAGATAACCCCGTTTAAAAAGGCCATCTATTTAACATGGTTACTTTAATGATGTGATGGGTTATATGCCAGCATAATTGATGCCCTGCCACTTCAACAGTTGCTGCTATTGGAGTAAGGAGTGTAACTGATGCATTATTACTTTAATTCTTCCTTATGAAGGTTATTAAAGCCTACTGTAAGTTAGAGTAATTGTACATTTCAATTAAATGTTTAAGGAGTTTAGAAATAAATAACTCCAGGATCTAACTTGCCTTTGACATGTACATCAAATTTTATATATATATTTATATGTCTGTATAATATATATAAATTTGTTGGTTTTGTCAGGCATAGGGAGGTGGAAAGAGAAAAGAGTTACACACCCACTTGTTTTCATTCTACTTATGTAAGTTCACAATCTGTCTCATTTGTTCTTTTATACACCTCTGCAAGTTTCTAAGCACTTCAGGGGTGTAGCATCTCTGAAAGAGTGTGAGATCCAGATGTACTTCTTTTTTCACAGAGGTCTGAGCACTAAATGCACTGCAGCTCAGCACTATGAGAACTAAGTGTTGCAGTGATGAAGGCTCTGCCTCCCTTTGCACTAGGAGTAAAGATGACCTTGTTCTGTCCATACTCTGTGACCAAAAGCAGCTTGACCACATAATGCCTTACCCAAGGCACATTATTAATGCAGTCAAAGGTAGTTGTCTCCAAACTTGATCTCTGTAACTTCACAACAGCCTGCACTGCACTATGGTCTCAAATATTTACAGTCCTGCACCCCAGATCGGGGCCACCAGACCTTCATCAGCTGCAGACATTCCCTCTGCAACACGTGGGAGGCCGGGTTAGCCATGCATTTTAAATGGGATCCTGGAGGTGGCAGCAAGCAGGTGGGAACAGACCAAGTGGGTGCTGCACAAATCTGACTGAGCACCACAGATCAGTCCAGCCAGCCATAAGGACACCAGCTGCGTATTGAAGCCACCAAGTTTCAAAGATTGAGTCTAACAACTTCTATGGCAAACCAGAATGAACTAGCAGGGACTGTCAGTAAGGGTATCCTTACTGAAAAGTCTATGTTTAATCCTATTTCATTTGGAAAAGGAGACTTTACATGATGATTCTTATTTGAAGAGACAACCCTGTCATGGGCAATTTCAGTGGCAGCACTGAAGAACTGGAAGACAGGAAACAATGAGAGAAGCTTCGTGATTGAAAGGTGAAAGACTTTCAACTAAATCATCTTCTATTGCTGATGCTGAACTCACCAGACTTTCCTGACTTCTTTGTGGTAGAAAAAGGGGGAGAGGGCATCTTTTCACTTCCCCCCCGATTTCTCCACACCCTGCTAGTCTTCCTAGACTGCACAGAAAACAGCTTATGCAGCTAAAGGGCACTGGTCACTGTAGGGAAAGAAGGTTGTCTTTTGAGAAAAGATGATCAGACCTTCACACAAAATGGCTCCTAATAAATACACATGGGGTTTTGATCCCACAAGTAAGACTACATAAGTTACTTGAGAATACTAAACAATTCATTTCCATCTGCTGCTCTGTGGCAGGAGAAGGAAGAGGAAGCGCAACCATAACATCTGAGGTCTCTAAGGATGAAGTGTGATTGGATATGATAAATTAATCCATATCATAATGCTACTGAAGTCCATGATGAGTCAGAGATTAAGCTGAATAAATTGCTATATTTTATTCTTCATTCTAAAATAATTGGCAAGTTAAACCATGCATGCAGAAAAAGTACCTGTTGCAGACAATGGTCCCAGTCATAAATGTGGATCTTGGTAACTAAAGTGTCATAAATGTTGGTTTTGCACTCAAAGACTGGACTAGCAAATGGCCAGGCCACCCAAAAATCTTAGACTCACCATATAGAAAATAAGAACAGTATCTATAATACAGCATTTCTGTACACTGCAAAAATAGGTCAAAAAAGACCACCACTCTACTGTTGAAGCAGTAAGGCATAGGAACTATGGGGATAGCAGGATGTACACATGTATAGTAGACAGATACTTAATGGGCTACATTTAGTATAACAGAAGTCCTTCCATTGGAATTTCCACATCATTACTCCACAGTATTCCATTATTCTCTTATGTGTTAACAATAGATTGTTAATTATGTCCAGAATATAAATGTAACCTTTCATCTGCATAGTTTAAATGAACAAATCTAGCCCTTTAAAATAAATTTGCAAGGTTTTTCATCAACACATTCTTCAGCCTTTTGGAATTGTGTATTTCCATTGACACACACCAGCAAATCTATTTTAGCTCCAAATAACGCCAGTTCTCTTGCCATTTCCCTCATGCTTATTCTCCTGAAAGCTTTTCCTATCCCCAACCCCCCACTTTTCTCAGAAGCCAATTCCCAAACACCCCTTGGTGCAACTAGTGAGGTTGAGCTGCGCTCCAATCCAGTTGCACTTTGAATTGTGCTCTTGTACTGCAGGTTTCTGAGCTTTCCAGAACAACATTTAAACTAAGTGATAAACTGCAGAGACAACTAGTTCTCTGTGGCAATGGCTTAGTTGCATAGACCAATTTCTTTGAACTGCCTGAAACAGAGTAACTCAATCTACCTTAAATGGCCAAAGTAGACAGCAACAGCTTTCAATTACTTTCCAATCATTCATGGCTGAATCAGAAACCTGCTGCAATACAGAAAATCCTTTTTCAAGTTTCTAGGCTAAATATTCAGATTGCATGGTCTGGGTCTTCACAGTCACCATATTTGGGGCTACAAAGGAACGCTCCTCTTGCAAAGGTGAACAGACCCCCTTTTCACCTTGGTTCCCTTGACAAGATTATCTCAACACACCTCATTATATGACGTTACCTAAGCAGTGGCCATTGATGACATTGTTGTTCTCTGATTTATTACCCTGTGTAGAACTGAAGTGGTACAGGCCAACTGTGGTGTTTTGGCTTAACTAGGATATTTGTGCTACAACCTTCAGATGATCATTAGATGATCATTAGATGATCAAATAGTCCTGAAAGTATTTGTAATTTTCTGAAAATTCTGGTGCTTCGTTTCTGAAAAAAGTAGAAAGTAAATTCCAACCATTTCCCACCAATCTTCTAAGAGACCATCTTTTCAGGAATTCACAGAGGATGCAATACACCTTGCAGCACTGCACTGAGCAGTCATAAGTTATAATCAAACTAGTGGCAGACAGCTTAAAACTAAGAATATGTTAATATTGTGAGAGTCTAAATCACCTTGAAAACATATTAGTTCTATCTGAGTCAAACTTCACCCAAGAGCTTTACAAGACAAGGAAATGACTACTTTTTTCCCACTGTTTCAAAATTTACTCGGCAGGTAGTTATACAAGGACAGAGAAAAAAAGAGAGACATAAAAGCTATATTAACCGCTTATGACAAATACAGACTAATACCTTATAACATCATAGTACATCATAAATTAACAAGTTAATTTACCCTGAACGTGTCTCACTTCATGCCTCAGAGAGGTTTAAGGAACAGTGGAGGCTAGGCACAGCGCTGAGCCCTCTGCAAAGACTGGGCTGAGCACTGGAAGAAGCACCCTCAGAAACACACTCTGCCTTACTTTCATACATTTTAATTTTCTATGGGTGAGGATTTGTGCAGCCATTCTGCCTTTCCAGCATGCACATATAAGCATAACCTAATGGTTAAGATAAAATGCTTCAAATAGGACTTCATGTCATTTACTGCTGAAGGGTAAAGGACCAGCAAAACCTTCCAGCGTGAGTCAAGGCTGGTTTTACAAATGCAGCTAACAAAGGAATGAATCCCCTTTGACAAGTGTGTGAGGTGTTTGTACCAGACAAATTAGAGGTACAAAGCTGTGTGTTTAATTCTGACTGAAAGCAATTGAGAGGTACAAATTGTACCAGAAGAACTTTCTAAACTGAAGTGAATGTAGGAAAGAGAGCGGAAAAAAAACCTGCCACTAAAATGACCTCCACACAATGACAGTTGAGGATGGCAAAAGCTTAGCAATTTGGAAGGGAAGGAAGGGAACAAGGCAGGCAGGGGGACAAGACAGAGAAGTAGTCTAAGTTTTTAATGGATAATTTGTTTTTGAGAACAAAAAAGCCCTGCTGCCATGCCTTCTTGGATTATTTCCAGTGTTACAGATGAACCCATAGTTTAGTGAATACAAAAACTAGGACTTTTTTTTCTTCCCCCTCTCGCCCCCCATCCTGCTTTTTTGTATTAGCACAAAGGAAGACAACAACCATGTCAGGAAAGATTTAGTGGATTTAATTGAGCTGCAGTTGTATCCTTTCCTGTGTTTTCTATCATGTCAATTTTCCAAGTGGCCATCAAGTTTTGTCAGCTGAAGCAACCCAAGTATACAAGGCTGACATTTAGAATAGCTCCAGGATTTGCCTTCCTCCTGGCAGCACTATCAACAGGAGCTTTAAGCATGCTTAAGTTGACTTTAAATCAAGATGTCAGCTTTGGAATCAGGTTGTCTTTGGCGCTCTTGTCAATAATGCTGAATTTGGCTAAAGCTCTCTACACCTTCATGCATTAACCAGCCAATATTTGCAGCTACATTTCTCCAGTGCATACCATGATCTTGTGTCCTTTGCTCAGGATTGGTATTCACCCCCCGTCCCCCTTTCTTCAGTGGGAGAGTACAAATGCTTTCAGTCTGAGCATCAGGGGCAGGGGGTGAGGGGGTTTCAGTGGAGCAAGGGCATACAAAAAAAGAAAAAAAAAGGGAAGAGATGGGAGTCTTTGCAAGTAATCTTTGTGTCTGTTCTGTAGCAGAGGTGAATCCAAAATGGCTTCCCATCACCAGGCACATGAGTGGACTGGGGTGCTCACGACAAAAGCAAAACTTGCAAATGCAAACCACAGAGGGCAAAAGGGAAAACCTCAGGGAGCTCTCTGTAACAAATAGCTGCTGGATCGACAGATAAGACCAAAAAAAACCAACAGAATTATGCTCAATTTTTCCTCTTCTGTCAGTTTAGGGCTATTGCGTTTCAGGTTCCCCAAAGTGTTTTGTCATCACGAGAGTTTCAGGAAGAACTCCAGCACACAATATCAAGATTTAGCTTTCTAGGTGATATCTCACTCAAAAACCCAAAGCCCTGACCATAATGCTTTGGGGACTTCTGCTTCAACCCCTAAGAAATGCAGGAACACTTTTTGATTGTTATTGCTGTGTTACATTTGTATTTCAAAATTCAGAGATCTGAATACTTCAAGTATCCCAACTGAGGATTTTGGCTTGTTTCTATACCTTTTACATTTAACACACCAAAGAAATAGTTCAAGGATTCTCAGACAGCATTAACAGGAATTGAAGCCAATGAAACCAAGACATGGGTTTCAGCCTGAATACACAAGCTGCATTTTGACTTGTGTTTCAGAGGCAATTAATCCAGATTAAAAGAGAATAAGGGGGCACAGCGCAGTAGCTATAGCAGAATGTCTCCCACATGGATACAGTAAGAGCACTTACAGAGGAGTTATTCTAGAACAGTCATCCCCGAGTACATTTATACTTTACTAACTTTTCCAGTTAATTGCATGGTGCTGGCAAGTTCCTAAAGCAGGAAATTAGTAAACATTGTGAACAGAACTGGAATGTTATTCCCATCCTAAATTGAAAACAGTGAAGTAAGAATATTTTCCTTTCTATGCAGTCATCTCACTCCAGAACACCCAGGAGTATATCAGAACATAGAGAACCTTAGGTATGGACCCACACCCTGAGAAGACTTCTGTGGAAGGCAAACACCCTAGAAAGTAGAAGGAAATTTCATAAAATTAAAATCTCACCATGGACAAGATTTAGTCAAAACCATAAAAACTCATTTTACCCAGTCCTGAAAGGAAGAGAAACACTAGCTTTTTACAAGTGTAAAATGAATGAGAAGAATCTGTAGACAAATGGAAGTGGATAGTTTATAATATACAGGGTAAAACGTTTGAACAGTACACTTAGTATAGCTCTGACATTGAAAGTTTGTCACAGTTTCATGAAAATATTAGACGACTTCTCCAGTCACTTTACTCAGTGACTTGCCATTAATGTCACTTTTTTTATCACAACTGTTTATGGCAGCTTCTTCCAAAATGACCTCTCAGCATTCTGCAGGAGTAGTTATTTAACTATGACATCAAATCAGCCCTGAAATTAGTAATGAGGACCAAAATACCATTATTATTAGGAAAACACCTTAATACAAATGCTATATTCCCAACATCCTAACTTGACAAAAACTCACTAAAGCAAAGGAATGAGGTATTAAGCTCTCTACTCAGCACATCAGCCCAAACTGAGCCCTCCCATACACTGGTGTATATAACAAGATGAGGGTTCAAACATTCCACTTCTGTTGGTTGCTGCAGTGAGCTGTATCTGAAGACAGTAGTACCACTCAAAAAACAAAAAGTTGAAAAAAGTTTTTAAAGCAGCTGCCAAATTGGCATTGAGAGACAGTCAAAATTAGAGTACTGCTTGTAATGTGGTGCTCTACGTACAGAAGCAGTCTTGGGATAGAGATTTGTACCCAAGGCAGAGGCAAACAGGAGGACTTATTTTCTCATTGCTGTGTTCATGTCACGTACCTAAAAACTTCAGCTTCTCTATAATAGGTTCAGTGGGGATGGAAAGCAGAGTGAAGGGGTGAGCGATTGAATCTCTGGGGAAGAGAGAATGCAGTTTCTGCAAGCAATGCTTTTATTTGCCAGCAGCTCTAAAGGAAATTCTTACTCGTCAGCTGCTGCTCAGGAAACCTCCTTTGTAATACAATAAGCTTTGCAGTGGAGTAGCTTGTGCCCAGGATGAGTTTGTGTTCTCCTTGCCTCCATCACTCATAAGGTATACAGCATCACACACAGAGGCATTTTTGCGCTATAAAAAACTTCAGTAAAAAAGCCCTACATTCTACATTTAAAGCCAAGTATCCCTCATTTTACTGAAGTGAGTTTTTTGGTGGCCCCTGTTTAACACTCCACTGAGCAATGGAAATACCAAACTGAAATTTTAGTAAGTACACAAATCTGAAAGCTGTCTCCATCAGTGTAAGGAGAAACAGCACAAAATCTTTATAGAACCAGATCATTAAAGCCAGAAGAAGCCTGCATAAAGTAGGCACACATATTTAAAATGATCATAACAGAAAGTAGGCAAAGACCTCAAGAGGCTGCCGAGTACACACCCACATGTAAATAACCAACAGGAACAAAACAAACATAAGTTTGTCTACCTTGTACCTAAAGTTCTCCAGAGATGGAGACTGCAGTACTTAAACACCTACTACATTACCCTTGCATTAGGAGGAACTTAAATCTTCCTTTGTACAATCAAAACCTAATTCTATCTCTTCTCATCTCTCATACACCCCCCTTTTCCAAAAATCTTTGAAGTTCATTTCTGTTGCAAGGCAGCCCTCTGCTCACCTTCCTAAGAGAAGTCACTTCACCTCAGTATGAGCTGAGGTCCTGCTTTACAGTCTCTCAAGGGCAGGAGTTTTGTTTCTTTTTGCTAATTGCAAGGCATCGTGTGAGCTGATGGCTCTTTTCCAAGGAATAATAATGCATTCTCTTGCCATTCCCGCTAGCCATTTAACTTTTAACAGACTTTCAAAGTGTCTGGTGTCCTTCTGAGCCCTATCATGTACAGGAAAGTGAAAAAATTTCTTGCTGTAAGAATTTAAAGCTGTGTACTTTTCCATTATAAAGTACTGATCCTGCAAACGCCTCTGCATTCTACCACACTACTGGGAAAAGTATTGTTAATGTGTTTCATTTGGACCATGTGAGCAGTCCTTTTATAATCTCTTGAATGCATATGAGTCCTTTTAAGTCCATTAACTTGATTTACAATAAGCAATAACATAATATAAAAGGAATTTGAGATTCTGAAGTTAAGGTTTCTTAATAAAGTAAATATTAACTCTAATCATAGGTGGGGGAATCTGAAGCACAGGATACCTCATACAAAATGACATACCTGATGCGAACTCTAGAGAACTGTAATTCTCCAGACTCCTGTTTGCACACCTCCACAGTGAGGCATCTCCCCTTTTTAAACTGAGAAAACAGTTTTATTTTTTAAATGTCAAATTAAGGATTCCAAACAGTGTATTTCATGAGGCAAAAGTTAGGACTTCAAATTTCAAATGCACTTAAATAGCTGAAGTGCTGTCAAACCAAAGGAAAAAAAAATCATCCATTTTCATTACTTGAGGTCCATTTTGAATGGTAATCAAATATAGCACCACTGCTGGTTTGTTAAACAAAGATGTTTATATGACCCTTCAAAATACAGAAAGCTCCACGATCAAACTGTCATTTAATCTTATTATTGTATCAACGGGACAAAAATATCAATGTTCCCTACAAAGATACAATAGGGAAGAGGCATAGCACAGAAGAGAGAACGCTCTACAGTGGGTAAATATAAATGATGTTATATTCTCAAAAGCAGTCAAAAAGTCCCAGGAACAAACACAAATGCCAAGCATTGCAGTCCTGTCAGACCCAGCTGTTCACTTTGGGCATAACCATGTTTGCTGGTTCCCAGTGGAAAACACAGTGTCCCCTCCACAGACCTTTCCAGCAAGCTTGTCAAAGCTGTCCCATGCAAAAGGACACAGAGGATGGGTCTCCACACCTCAGGGTGAATGATCTCCCTGGCATGCCAGACAGAAACCAGTCAGCGGTGCTGCTAAATTAATCTCAGAAGGGGCCAACTGCACATCATACAGTGTGAACTGACTTCTTATTCCTCCCCTATTCCCTGTTTATCGTAAGCCAGAAGTAGATAAATGGAAATCTTGGTTGGTTTGAGATGAAATGAACAATGCAGAAGGAGAAATAAGCTGATGTTCTGGAGGAGACGCAGCTCAAATCAAATCCGTGTGGCAAAGTAATTAATTCAGAACTAGAACAGAGTGGTCACCATTGCCAGGGGAGGAACACTTAAAGGATGCTTACAAAAAACCCCATGGCTATAATACCACATTTTGGAAGCCATCACTGCCCTAGAAGAGAGCTATTGTGAAGCTGGACTGTGGCAGGGCCTGTTGGTGCTCATTAGAAAAAGCCAGAAAAAAATTAAGGGAGACCTTGGTGTCAAGCAGTGGCAGAGGATAGTCGGATACAGCGCCACTCAAAGTATGAAGTATCAGGACTGATCATTTATCCCAGTCAAAGCCAAACATTTTGACTATGCAAAAAGTCAATTTCATCTGAAATGAGATCATCTGAAAGAGCAGACTGCTTCTGTCTTGTATCCATCTTGTAAAACAGCACCCAGCAAACTAATCTTTTGACCCTTCCCAAGAAGCAGACGAAAGTCCTTATCCAGGAACAGCTCAGCTGGCAACACCAAGAGGCATGCAACATAGTTGCTACAAGGAACAAAAAGTCTGCCAAATGCCACCAGCCTATAAGAAGTGCCAGAACTGGGGCAGAAACATGAAGTTCAGAGCGACTGAAATGATGCAAAACAGCACAAGGCTCCAGAAGTTGGGGAAAGAGTGGATAATCAATGCTACCCACCCCTACAGCAGCATGTGCTGCGGCCTAAAACAGACTGTGAATAAAAGCTGCTCTTGCTTTCTGCAAGATTAGAGTCTCTAATTCTCAAAGTGATAGTAACGAGGATGTAGTTTATACAATTAATGAAAACAAATCCCTTGCGCAAATCCCAACCCAGATTCCTTGTTGAAGGCAGAACTGCCACAGAGGCTGTTTGGACTGTTGGCTGTCTATAAAGAATAAGGTGAAAGCCAATTTCAGCAAACACATTGGTTGTATCCAAAGCTGCTCCCATCAGGAATGCAAAGGCTAGAAACACTTCGCACCTTACACACCCTGGCCTGGAAGGAGCTTTCTAAATTCTCTGTGCTAATGAACATTGAAGGCAGGATATGGTTATCTGTATTTGCAGATTTGCAGTAGCAAGTTCTAACGATGTATGAAATGAGAAATCCCCGCCTCATGCACAAGGAGAATTATACAGACATTGCTATTCAGTCAGCGGTGTGCCACACTCAGCTTGCTTCACATGTACTGTTCAGCTCATAGAAATGTAGAAGCCCACAAATACATTGTGCCCAAAAGTCTCTGAACATTAAAAAAAGTATCTTTGGAAGACTTAAAAAATAAATACAAGTTTTAAAGCAAGTCTTGTATTCCTTCCCAGCCAAAGTGACCCTGTCAAAGCAAATTTTTTTCCTGTTTCCCCAGGATACTTGCACTTCCTTTAAAAGCTCTAGAAAGATGCTGGATCAGAGTAGCCTTCAGGAAAAATAAAAACAACATAAGAAAACCAGTAACTTACTTTAAAAAGAAATTGTTAGAGTGAATCAAACTCTTGTTGGAAACACCACTTGATGCTTTCATACCTCCTCTCCTCCACCCCCCACCCCCCTCCCAGACCCATGTGTGCTTTATTAGTGAGAAAACAACAGTGGCAGAGTTTGAATTCTGATGCTATTGTACTGGAGATACATGTCGTGAGGGCACAAGCAAACCTCCCTACACAGGTTGGCTCCAAGCAGACGGGAATCAAGGTTGCTGCTTGCCAGTGACAACAGTTTAACAGAGCCTAGATGTAGAAGTAGTTCATGGGTCCAGGGTACTGGACTACTCAATCAGCTTTCTCTGAAAACTACTAGTTATTTCCCTGTCAAGGTTTTTGTTCACGTTTTATTTTTGATGAAACCTTGAAGCCTGCCTGTTCTCCATGGGCTTTAGAAAGCCTTTCCTGCAATAAAGGGTTTACTCCCAAATCTCTGTACCTTACTCTTATGTGCCCTGCAAGCAGCTACAGTTGTGTGTTGGCTCTACCACCCATGACAGATCTAATTCTCCATTTCCTGTTGTAATTCTTTCCATTAGTATTACATGGGTGAAATGAAAAATCAGAATAACTGTTTTCCTTGGTTTACATGTATTGTCAGCCTGCATCTGACACTACCATTTTTACTTGGTCTGCCTGGTCTTTTTCCTCTTCTTCTGCCTTTGCTGTGTAGCAGAAAGTCATTTGTTCTAGTTTCCCTTCAAATTCCTATATTTTCCTTTCTTCTTATAATTCCACATCAGAACTGGGTGATGTTTTTCATCTCTGTATTTTCCCCACTGATGGTATATATTTGTTAATGTCTCCAGAATCTTTAAATTCCAACTTGTCTCCTTAAATGCCTTAAAAAATAAAGGACAGCCATTTTTAGAGCTAACACGTTTCACTTCGACATTTTCAAACTTTGCTGCAATAGGTACTGCTCATTTCAGCATGTCCTTCTATTTTGAACACAACAAACCCCCTTTTTCAACGCTCTAATCCCCCTCATACACACACACACACTTTTTCACAACTCCTAATGAACTGAAATATTAGTTACTCTCTGAAGCCCTTAGCCCTGCAAAGGGTTTGGCATCGTCTCACTAACACAAGAGGGGACCCTGGGGCATGTCAGCACTGGCGAGAGCGGGCAGGGTGTCTGCAGGGCTAGGGGAATGGGCACACAGACACCCGAGCCAGCAGAGGTTTGGATCACTGAAGCCCCACTGCGCTCTGCTGAGCTACCAAATCCTGATTTGGAGCAAAGCTTATCAGCACAGGCAGACCACTGCGCGGATGCAGCTATGCCATTTCCCATCCCCAGATGACAAGTGCTCTGTGCTGACTTTTAAATGATTAGCATGTCCTTGCTGAAAAGCACAGCTTATTAGGGTAAAACTTGCAAGCACAACGTGATCGTCTGGTTGCTTTGATGAAGTGAGTGTTTACTGACCTTTGCCTGCCAGGCAGGGCTTGCAGTTCTGTATGTACCACCCTTATCTGCTTCCAGCCCTTTTCAGACAGAGTCTTTTTTCAGGTGGAAACCCCAGAAGGCCAGATGTCGATGTTTTGAATTATACAAGTAGTTTCTGCTTTCCACAGTGAGGGGTCAGCTCCCTGCCAGCAAACTCATTTGTAACACTGCACTTGTAAACTCCCGATAAAAGGCTCTGATGGAACCATGCTTCGCTGGGTAGTGGCAATAAAACTGCACGGCCTCCTTTCCATTATAAAAACCTTCCAAACACCTACCACTTCAGACTGAAGCCTCAGTGCATGGATGAATATAAACCCACACAGGTGAGATTTACTATAAAACCCAAGCTATCTTTAGGTGTTATCAGCCTAAAGGAAAAACATCTTTAGAAGTCAATCTACAGAAGAATCTCAGTGATAGCATGAAATGTTAAGTACATGTTTCTTCCTGTGCTTTTCATGGGATTTTAGTTCATTGATTCTGACCACAGGGGTCAAGAATATCAAAAGAACAGTATGAGGGGAAAGAAAAAAAGTTGTCTTATTCCAGGGGCTTGCCTTAAATACATGACAGAAGTTATCACAAATAATTAGGCTGATATTCGCTTCGAGTTACAATTGCCTTTTTTTAAATTTCTAGTCTTGTTGCAGACTTTTTTAATGGGGTGACATATACCACAAAACTGCCTCCGGGACATGTGAGATTGTTTACACTCAGGTGCCAATACCACCCTGGAAGCAACCAAAGAGTATATAAAGACCAATTTGGATTTAAAAAAAAATAAAAATAGAACAAACCCAAGGAAATAGCTCTGGAAACATTTAAAATTAATCAGTAAAAGGGTGAGAAATCAATGGGCAAATTATTTTGGAGCACTTCTTTGGAAGTTAGCAGATACAGGTCACACTGAAACTCTGTCCGTGCTGAATGCAAGGGAAGTCCTTGAGGCATCCATTGAGCCTGGACACCAGAGACCTGTTAGCACAGCCCCGGGAAATGCTGGAGCAGGGGTTCTGAGCACGCAGCATCACCCAAAACGCCTGGAGTGCCAGCACACAGCGGGTGACTGCTAGCAGGGCCAGCCCATGTCCGAGAGTATGCACAGGGCTTGGATTTGCACTTAGTGATCATGAAGGCAGATCTCTGCTTAAGCTGTTACTTGCTATTTCTGCTGAAAGCTAGATTTGGTAATAATATAGATAAAAAACCATACCACTTCTACACATCTTCATCGGTCCCTCACCAGAAAAATCTGACTGACTCTCCTGAGCAGCCAAGTAATTTTCAGGCAGATCACTGTCCCCCGAGTGCAGGAAATGGGTAAATTGCACATACACACACAACACACAAAAGAAAGAGTTGAAAAAAATGCTAAGCAATACAGCCAGAAGACATGTATAATGTATATATTTTGCATCAAGAAATGTGTTTTAAGGCACAGAAGGGATAACAGACAGGCCCTAGAGACAAGGCCTCCCTATTCCTTATTTGTAAGCACACTCCCTTAAAGAGACGCTGAGAAATCTCTGGTTTTGACTACAACAAATCCCTCATTGCATGTTCAGAGGAAGTGTTTATCTTGTCCTCGGAACAGTATCCCAATGGGAGAACTCCCACTCCTTCCTAATAGGAAAGCTTCATCATGCCTCCAAAGCTTTGGCAGGATCACCAGCACTCACAAATAATCCTACACTGGGCCAACTGACTGCAGGCCCAATGTAGTCATTGGTTCACTAGCCATGTTACCCCACACAAGCACCAAACACTGTTGCAGCAAAAAAGCAGCTCAGCATACATGCTGTCAAGCATCAACTTTAGCGGCCCAGATCTCATTCCAAATCCAGGGTAGCTCCTCTACATCGGGCCTTGTGCACCCATGAGTGCAATCTGCACTATCATCTTGGCATGGGGATGCCCATCTGTCTAACCCAGGACAGCAATTGCATCACACAACTAGCTTTCACATCCAGTTCCATGTGGCACACGACTGTCTAGTCAGTGTGCTGAGATACATAAAACATTTATAAACACCAGCTGCCTCAAGATCTGCTAAAGATCATTCTTTTAGGGGTGGTGGTATGTGTCCGCGTTTACAGCTTGTACGTTTTTACAAGATCAGGATTGGTTTGGAAGATCCCAGTGGGAGAGCCTAGCATTTACTCAGGTCCCCAAGTGTGACTCTACATAGAGGAAAAAAGACGCAAAAGTCGTATTTCCTGAGTGAGAACCTGAATCTTGCAGAGTTAAACTCGAATGTTTGTCTCATTTAATCTATGAAAACTTCATAATAGATTATCTACGCACCTTCAGAGACGGTATCATCACAGTAAGAGCAGCACAACCACCATTGCTTAATCTCAAACATCCTTTCGTAGAAGCTGCTTTGCAAGTCTATTTGGGTCACAGGAATTTCCCCAGATGGGTGTCTGCCTCAGGCTGAATTTTGGAAAGTTCCCAGCAAAATAACTTTTGTTGTCCATTTTAAAAGAAAAGAAAAAAAAAAAATCAAACAAAAAATCAACAAACTCCTTCAAAGTGACACATTCGGCAGTTCTGATTTCTCAAGAGAAACAAAAAGTCTGCTCACTCTTAAGGAGATAGATTTTGGAAGGGCATTGAATTTTCCTGTTTCCAGGAAAATCTGCCAAAGTTTTCACAGTTCCCAAACGGAGAAAAGTCCCATTTTACACATGATCACTAAAGGCTTGAGTTTGGCAGCTGAAGGGTTTGCAGATTCCATCTGGACTGAGCATCCCCAGCCCAGAGCCACAAAGGTTGAGCAAACCTTCTGCCGAAATCTCTCCCACCAGCTGCTCAGGGTCACTTGTAACGCTGGCAGAGTTCCTCTAGGCGTTCAATATGCTGCCTTTTGCCTAAAAAGGGAAGGTATTTGATCTAAAAGAGTGGCAATATGACACACCACTGCATATTGCCATGCCTTCAGCAGTGACTTTGCATGGAAAAAGCAAGTTTGTGCCTAGCAGGAATTAGAGCTATCTATTAGCACACCACGAGGCCTTGATGATACTCAGTAAAAATAGGAATCTACAGCCTAGATTAGATGTGAAAATGAAGATAAGTTAAAGAAAAGTTGTGACACATTAGTTTATAACATTGTTTTAATATAGATATACACCTACCTAAAGGGACCACTTTAACAGAACCAAGTAACTAAGCCATCGAAAGAAAGGCTGAAAGTCTTCTGACTGGGACATAGATGAGGGACATCTGGGCTCCTACAACAGTCAAGCAGGGGAAACAGGTAGTGCTTGGACACAGTTCACCTTGCAACACAAAGCAGAGGAGTCCTGTTTTCATGGACTCTGGAGATATCTTCAGGTGATCTACTAAGATCAGCTTGTAATACACACATCTGAAGATAGGGAGAACATTTTCTCCAAAGCAGCCAAAAGAAATGGGAAAAATTAATAGTAACATTTAAGATAACTAAGGTAGGAACATTTATTCACCTTCAATCACAAGAACCGGTCTTCAAGAAAATCTTAAACAATCAAGACTTTCCTCACTCCTGCTCTCCATCCCTTTAGCCTCCTTGATTCAAGTCCCTGTGGAAACTTCTCTCCATCTACATTGCTTAGCAAGCACTGAGAAGCTTTGGCTCAGAGAAGATAGTTGAGTACAGAAGCACCTAGCTGAGAAAGAGCTTGCTCAGGGCTCTGTAAACATCTAGTTCCCACAGGGTACAGCTTGGAAGCTCAGCAAGGTATTAACATAATAATTTCTTATACTAGCAATTTGATATTTTTCCCCTTCTCAGGTTCTTTAATTCCCTTCAAAAGCATTTGCAACTTTACAACTTAAACTGCAATCAGTCAAATGATTATTTTAAAACTTTTCAATTACTTTGTTGGGTTTTTTTCACTTCTGTAAACATGTCTGATTTGTACCATGCTTCTCTCCACCATGCCTGATCATTACTAGGTTTCAGCCAGTTGATTAACAGATGTATCATTGGACGGCCTGGCAGGGAGCACTCTGGCCATCAGGTTTGATGGATAGTCATGATGGAACAGAGAGGGTACACAAAGCACTATTAATGCCTTCCAACCAGCAGTGCTGCAGAGAATACAAGTTTTTACTTTAGAGTAAATCCCCCCATCCCTGAACATAAGGGTAGCTCACATAGAAGGCCAGGCTTGAATTTGCCTCACAGACTGGAATTTGAGGCAGGATGCATTCCATATGGTTCATGGGCTAATCACACAAGTTTCTTCAAAACTGAACTCAGAATGGTCCTCTAAGAACTTTTCACACTCTTTAGCAGGATCAGTCAAATTTCTCTCTCCACCAACTCTAGAAGTCCAGGTGACTATCTTAACACAAGATGATAAAATTTGAATCGAATAAAGCTTAGATTTAATGAATTCAGAAGTTAAAATGCTAATTTTCATTTGATGTTGTTCATAGTAATGGTGCAGATTCCAGTCCACTGACAGCCCACTGTCACATCACTCCTTTGCATCTTTCACCACTCAAACTTTCTATGACTTTTCTGTCCAATAAGTCCTGGAATTTTATATTCCTTGGGAAGAAGCACTATGTACATTCCCAAATCTTGGAAATTTCTGTTCCAACTTCAACATTTTCCAGATTACCTGGAGCTGCCACCACCACTCACTTAAGTCAGGGTTGAGTCTGCTGCCACACCATGTACGTGGAGACCTGTCGATACCCTGGGAAAATTCAAAGTAAGCCTCTCATGAAAGCCTTCGGGAACCTGGCCTCCCATTCCAACTTCATTAATTAAGATCCTAGCTCAGAAAGCACCCTTAGTGATCCAACTGAAGGTAGCATAAAATTTTCTTTTACAAAAGCATGAGTGAAAAGCACCGGTCATTCTGCCTCTCTAGCTTATAACAGCAACATACTGGGATATGCTGTTAACAGAGCTCCTAAAAATTCCAAACACATCTCCAAATGTGTGGATTTGTTTTTCCTTTTTAATATTCTTCCCCTTAACACATAAGTGTTCTTATTCTGGAATAACATTTCATAGCTTATCACACATATTTTAAAGATATTTTTTTAGAGCTTGCAATAAGGATATATTAAAGGAACAATATCTATGTAGGATTCCTTACTGAAGCCAGATAAATATTTCAGAGATGTCCTAGATTCACAGGTCAAGAAGAGTACAAATACATCTAAGAGACTGTGAACCCAATTGCTAATGGCCTCTCCATCAAAATCTGATCAGAGTGATAACCAGGCAAAGGATGGAAGCCTTATTTAACTGACAGGTGTTCTGGGTTGCCACTGTGGAAGAAAGTGTCAAGCATGAAAGCAGGGCAATATCAGAGACAGTATCTAACCAATATCCTATTAGCAGGAAAGAAAAATAGGCTGAGAACAGATCCCCTTATCTATAGAAAACAAATTAACAAGAGATAAGAGGGTACTGGATAAGGTTCTGAAAGAAAAAAGAAGCTGAATGCAAAGCTTATTTGATGTTGATACCTTCAAATTGAAAACACAGATGTGAGGAATAGGAACTTCCAAGTTCTAATATTTGCTCCATCTATGACCCTGTGCAAGATTTGCAGTCTTGTGCCTTCCTTTTACAATCTGTAAAAAGTAATAATAATAGAAAAGTTCCCTCCTGGACAGGGACAGCATGATAATTTTACATTTTCAAGAAAAGATGTTAGAACCTTGAATAATAACTGTTCTGTACTATTATTCATCTTGGGTTTTTTTTCCTAAATCACTTAATTGTATGTCTGTCTCTGATCATATGCATTTGACAATAGGTCTAAATATGAATAGCTATCTGATCCCTAAACCCTTCAGGATTCGTGCATTATTAGTCTAAGGCATTTCCAGGTTAGTGACATTTTATAGCATATTTTTCCACCTAACAATTTTATCATTGTAATGGCACTGAAATACAGATTTAAAGTTAGAACTCTTCCCCACAGTGGATATATTCAAACTTGATACTCTGCTTACTTCTACTAGAAATCAACAAATAGTGTTGTAACTGGCATAATAGCTGAGATCCTTACATGTCCCCAGACATGATGAGATCAGACATGCATAAAAGCCTCAGAGCAATATTCTTTAGAAGAAAAGCAATTTCAGACATACCATATCAATTCACCCACTTATATTTGTACTATGACAAGTTCAGCACCAGCAAAATAGTCATATCAAGAGCAGGGTGTATTCAACAGGTGACTCAATTTATGTGACTTGATGGGTCTCTTTGTGCCTCACAATAAGGTTCTGGGTGTTAACTTCACACTTCATGAAAAATTCAGGAGTGTAAGACCAGCTAAAGCAGCATGTGTACTAACATTAGACCTCTGTGTAACAATAGACCTCATATAAAGTGGAGTTTGAGGCAGTGTAAAACAAATACGGCTGATCCAGAGTATTTCCATATTTCCTCTACAAAGGCCTTCAGAGAGCATCAACAAATAAAAAGAATTGTGAAAAGATTTGGAGAAGATGAGACTTGATTGCTCAGCAAACATCAGAGGGATATGAAGACAGAAGTTAGAAGCAGAGGTCTGCTGGAGATGAGAGGACAGTTATACAAGAGCTGGCATCAGGGTAAAAGGCCACCTTGACCCTGTCAAAGATCAGATACTGGGATCACCAAGTTCAGTGCACTGAATATCACCCATGTAGCTCTCAATCAAAAATTCCCTTTAAAATTCACTGTTAAGTCACTAATTTATTTCTAAATGAAAGATTCTGCCTACCTGACTACATCTTCAAAATGAAAGTGTAGATGGTACTTGCTAAAGGACATAGAAGCTGAGGAAGAACAGGGCCAACATATACTCTAGAACTTAGTAGTTTAGTAAGAACAAGGAGAAGATAAAAAATGTTCTCAAGCTCCTATTTTCAAAAGTCCATATTTCTACTTTGCAGGTGAAATTTTCCCAGCTAATAACCAGCAGCTTCAGTCCTTCCTTACTTACCTATGTAAGTTCATCTTAGCTAGATAATGGCTGTTCTGTTTTTCCACAGAAATATTCACAGCAGGTCAGATAAAATATACTGCAGTCAGGGAACAGGATTCAAGGGGTTTGGTAGTGAGAGATTCTGTGAACACTTCAGTCACACTTTTTTGACCAGTATATTCCACTATACAGCCTGGCTGTACATCATTTAATAATTCCGTGCTACAGAAGAATTATCGTCTTTTCTGAGATGAATTTTTCCCAGAGTTTTCCAGATTTCAAATGCTATCTAGTTCACTAGACCCCACATCGCAAATCAATTTGGTTGGGTCCATATGGGCAAAAGGATTCTGCCTACACTTGATCAAGAAACATTGCTTACCAATAGATAGGTTATTGTAACACACAACCCTTCAAAAGAAATCCAGCAAACTCTTCTATGCTGACTGTATTTGCTTGGTCCTTCAGAATATTGCTTTATAGATCTATGAACTTCATTTTTTCACTGAGACTGTAAACATACATATCTCTTCAGCCACTGAAATTCAGTCAGACTCACTATTTCCTTCACAGATGCAACATCTACATTAAAAGTAGAAAAAACGTAATAGAGCAACTGGATTCTGCCTTTCCAGATTAAATCTACTTGTGTCCACATGTGCTGCGGGCATACTGTGGTAAACAAAATCATGAATTGGTTTTATAATCCACTTGTCCCAATTTATTAGACCATTTGGGCAATTGCTATTTCCACTGAAGTCACTGCTGTACCCATCTTCAAAGAGAAGAGCAAATTCACTGGAATTTAGGACCTCTGAACAACACTTGTTGAGCACAGGTATTCTAGGATATTATTTTTAAAACAAATCCAAACAGTTTCTAGATAGTATTTCTAAATTGGAATGCACGACAACATTTGACTACATTTAAAATACACTTAAAGTGTTTTAGGCATGGAAGAGACCACTGCGATTTTTTTGTTAGTTCTAGAAGAAAATCCCTGGGTTGCATGTACAAAGGCTATTCCCTTAGCAGTCACTAAAGAAGGTAACAGATACCTTAGAATAATACTTTATTATTTTCCTGATACGTGCTGTGCTTCAAATAGAAATTATATTTTTAACATTCTTCTATTTGTTGCCTATTTTATTAGCCTGCCTTGGCTTCTCAGAGAGTAAACTCAGTAGAGATCATTGTCTATTCTCTATTGCTACATCGCTTAATGGAATATCAGCCTTGAACAAAATCCTTTGCTATATAACTTTAAATTATTAATTGCCATGGCAAACTTTTCAGGAGAAAAATATTTACTATGAACAGAAAAGGTGACAAAAAACCCAAGTGTAAATCATTATCTGGCACTTAAATTTATGGGCACTCCTGTCTTTTCTTGCATCTGTAAACAGCACACAGTTAGAAATTCAAGAGCAGGAGTCTTTGTTAACAGAGTACCTCATCCCTGTTAAAAGTATTTTAACAACTTCATCTCTAGCTGCACCCACCTCCCCCACCCCGAAGTTAATGCTTCAGTTTTTCCTTGGCTGCAGTTCTCAAGATGAGTTCATTTAGAGTTTAAGAATCTAAATGAATTATGTTCTCCTTCTCTACCTTTTTTTTATCCACCCTTTGGTCTCTTGTGAATGAAGTCTGGAAACTTGTTTGTATTTTGAGTTGTACATAATAGATGAAGAAACCATTTGAACTTATATTGTACTTGGTTGTGTAATAAGGCATTAACCATTTGTTTCCAAGTTAGCATACATACAGATCAAAGCAAAGGTTTAGGGACACAAAAACTTTGCATTTAGCCCAACATTGGTATGATCTTCAAACAAAATGTTTATGGTATTCACTCTGCAGCTCAGATCAGTGTTCATTCTGCCATATCTAAAACTGGCAAAGGAGCTCAGGAGCACACAGGGAGCACAGTCCCAGCGCTACTGGTCATAACCACAAGAACTGTCCCACTTTGTAAAACAGGGACTGGCATTCTATCCAGAGGTTCTGCCACCATCCTCCAGCTGACTGGCTGCCTGTTCAAGTGTAAACCATAATGCCCAGATTACCATCCAAACCACAGCACCCTTGAGCAGAACCACCAGTCCTAAACTTGCTCCAGATCCTGGAGAAACCTGGCCAGAGATGAAAGGAAGGAAGAATAAAGTCCTTTCATCCAAGCTTCATATGAGAACTACAACAAAAAACCCCCCACAAACACCACACACACCCCAAAAACAAAAAAGGAAAAAAAACCCCAAAGACTATGACAATAAGTAGGCAGGACATGTTTTGACTGAAAGGGCGGGGGGGAGGAGGCAGGAGAGAATGGAGTCAAGACCCACACAGCACAATGATGAATGAACAGAAAATATATTCTGATAAGTTTGACCCCATAGCATTGTAACTCAAGATGGTTTCTCTACGAGAATTGAACTCTTTGGTAGAAAACAGCAGGAAAAATTAATTGGCTTTGTGAAAGCGGCCAATTTTAGAAGACTGCAATTGTTTCTGGGATGTAAATCTATTTCTCTCTCCAGATAACACAGAAAACAATTACTCAGGAAGAGAATGCTTTTAAACACCTATCTTTGGCAGGACAGGTCTCAAGAATAGCTTATTGCATTGATTCTAAGTGGTGAGAGAAGCTAATTATTTCCATCAGGTATCTGTAGGATAATAAGCCTTCTCATTTAGTAACAAGCTTTAGAAATACAAATATTAAAAAAGAAACTAATTTCTATTTCACTCAATTGCACCCAATAAACTTGATAGAAAGATTATTCTGACTTCAGTTATTTTGAATATAGCTTCTCTAGTTAAAACAGCTGGGCAAAGATACTCGGAGATCAGCTTCCACAAGGGACAAGCTTGGCATGTACAGAACAGGTTGGAGCAGGGGCAGACTCCCCTTCAATTAATCTCATTGCTTACAGTCAAAAAGTTACACAAACTCATCTCAGCTGCTCTAATATTCAAGAAACAAAAGGTCAATGGAAAATGTACCGGGTGCTTCATTCAGCTGCATTGGGAGACAATAGGTTAAGATCAAAGACAACTGTGGCAGAACTGCACCCAAATTCCAGAGTGCAGCTTTCAAACAAGCTTTTTGAGGAGTTGGAGTGCACACTGTGGTTTAACAGACAGAAAGCCTTTTGTTTCATGACTTACTTTAAGGATGCTGACCACATCTGCTGTAGGGAGGTACAGTAGGTATCCTCAGCATTCACTGCTTGATCATAGATGGATTTTCTTGCCTCCTCCTTTTCTTTTTTTAAGCTCAGTTAATAAGAGAGAAAAAATCCACACCCAAAGACCAACCCCCATGAAGACACAGTCAGGCAGTCAAGCTTGACATAGAAGAGCACCACTAAAATGCAGGCATACTGAGTCCCTGCAGCAGTTGCCACTGCTGCTGTCACTGTGTGACCAAAGCGCATTATATTTCTTGTCCTGTGGTCTCCTACCTCACTTCCCATAATACATTTTTGTGGATCAGATCTTCTGACTCTCTCAGTGGCTCAAAGGCAAAATAGCTGCTACATATCAACATCCTCAGTTCCTTTTCACTGTTCCCATCTATTTGTTTTTCCTGTAAGAAACTCTCTATGCATCACAGTGTCTCTGACAACATATAAACAGCATTTGGCTTTAAGTTAATTCTTTCCCTTTGTTCATGCACAGTTCTTCAGCTTTCACAAAGGGGATACTGAGCCACTCCACTACAGGGAAGGATGGGTCAATGTGCACCCAGACGGTGTTAGAAATGAGCAAACATAACATAAGGAATAACTTGCTCTTCACACACACACACACATAGAAAAAGAAAGCATAAACCCCACTCTCTGCCATGAAGCTCCTAATCTTAGGCTTACAGTGAAAGGGAATCCCTCATGGATGTCATGAAAGACTAAATCTGTGAATACAGCAGAAAAAGTCTGTGTAGGGTTTCTTATGGTTTGGGTTTTTTACTAATAAAAGATGCAAAAGCAGCCTCATTAGGATTTGTTTTACACAATAGATAGTTGACTGATGCAAAAACATTGCACCAGCTGCAGACACATCTTATTTTCTTTTCAGTACCAACTTATTTCATGATTAAGAGCAAGTGGTTGTGGAGTTAAGAACATATCAGAATTGGTCCAGTTAAAGGTCAGGTGTTCATTTCCTCTTCACCTTTCTATTAAGTATTCATGCTGCTCTGTAGGTCCCATTACAAGGCAATTAACAAAAATAAGCCTAGGGTAGTTTTACAAAACTTATTGAAATTACTCTATGTAGCATTCCTTAACACCAGGAGGTTATTAAAGCTATGCTTAATTTCAGATTCCATCACATTGTTGAATCCAGCCTGCAATGTTGTTACACATTTAAAACACAATTTAAATAAATGTTAAGGGTTCTGAAGTCCCATAGCATCCACTTAGCTCATTTAGCCCCCCCTTCATTCTTATCCATTAGCAAAGAGACACAAGAACACCACAGTAATTAAAAGAGGCTTTGGAGGTTTTATAAGCAACTTCAGTTTCTTCCAATATCTCTATTGTTTATAACAGGTTTTCATTTAAAATTGGGGAAACATTGAACCAGAACTGTTTAAAGTCCACATGTTCTTGCTCCTCAAGCAAGAATCTGAGGGCACTCTGATATCTGTAGTTATCTTAATTCCTGGTTGTCCACTAAATAGTTACAGAAGTCCAGAATACATTGTACATGCTCTGGATTGCAGCCCATACTGGATCTATTTATGGCTGAGGAGCACATGTTTAGATCTAGAAGAAAAGCGTTCTATGATGGAAAGAGCAGCAACATTTGCTTTCATTACTTTGACTGCTTTTCTGTACTGCAGATAGAAATAATTCCTTGCAGCTAAAGAAGAATAAATTAAGAGAGGAGAAGACATTCAGATGCAAAGAACATCCCTTAAAGTAACCAGGAAAAAAAAATAACACTCGCTGCAGCAGATCCATATGGGGATATGAGATACACAACCTAAAGGCAAGGTGACAAGAGAAGATAAAGTTTAATAAAGGGCTAGCATAGCTGGAAAGATTAAAAAAAAAAAGACTTCAGTATAAAACTATCTCCTGATATGCATCCAATCATGCATATAAACGTGCTTTTAATTTGCGACACTATCGCATTTCAACTGTTTCATGAGTTGTGAAATTTAACGAGAGCTATGTTGCTTCAGGCTGAATCTGTTTTGTTTTTGCCTAAATTACTGAGCCAAACACAATGTGTGGCGTTTCAACTCAATGCAGCGTTCATGTGCTAACATTTTCCCTGGTTAATGTTTTCTTATGTAGGGACTCACTATCAGTGGGAAGGGATTAAACAAACCCATTACTTGTCAGCTACATTTGACTGTTCTCACCATTCAGGAGCTACATGAAGCCTAATGCAGCCTCTCCTCTGTAAAATCTCAGTCACTTCTGCATGCACTCTGCTCCCGGGTGCCTCAACTAAAGAAAAGTAAATGCCACCAAACTGCTCGCTTTGTGTATGGACCGGCCAAGTGGTGCCTTAAATGTTTACAAGACTTCAGGAAGAGGTACCACAATGTGTTTGGGTTTTATTCAACAGAAGTAACACGTTTCACAGCAGGAAATCACACCCTGTCAGGTTTCAGGCATGTATGGTGCAATGTCTTTGAGATATCTCTGAGCACTTGAGGTAAATCACATTTTCATTAATGCTTCTTTCAGCAGTTTCAGAAATACATCATTTCAGTCTCAAAGAAAAGTGAAGGCAAGACAACTGAAATTTGCTAGTGAAAAATACATTTAAGTCTCTTTCTGTATATTTTGTCACACACCAGAGCATGAAACGTGAAAGAAGGAGTCCTGATAAACCCAGTTTTATAGCTGATGCATTAGACTAATCACTATTAGCAGGCAATTGTTATGACCTTCAAGTCTTACACAAGATACAGCTAAAAGGAACTATTCTTGGTTAGGCACTCAGAGAAGAAGCCTGCCTGGAAACCCAAACAGTTCTAGAAATAAATGCTGGTAAAGCAGTATTCCCAACTGATGGGTATAAATATAGTAACCCAGTACTCTTCCAAAGAGCACAGAGCAAGCGGGGGACCATAAAATTGCAGTCCAGCATCACTGCCAGAAAACCAAGGGAATTGCTTCCACATTGTCGTCACATTGGGAACTCTGACTCCACAGCCTATTTTAAAACACTGTTTGAGCGTTATTCTACCCGTAGCATTGCTGTTAAGGCCACAGAGATTGAACTTACTGGGGGGAGGGAGGGGGAGGCAGAGGGATGTGTGTGGAAAAAGAAAATTTTAAAAGCCAAAAAACATTAAGACAACATAAGGCCAGATTCTGATTGGAGCTATAGTGTACACGTGCATTAACCCCAGTGACTTCAGAGTAATTACACAAGGTTACTAAAATTAGCATCTTGCCCATAGCACCAATCAAATTAGAAATGCATAGACACAGATGAGAGACAGGAACTAAGAGCAGCAAGACACTGCCCCCGTGAAGCTGATGCTGTGCTGCTGACAAGCAAAAGGAATTTGGGAGGAAGAGCTGTTCCATCTCAACCATTCCCTAGGAACCTGAGTGGGAGGGTGCTGGGGTGCCAGGTACCTTTTGGCAAAAGAAGGGAGAGGTCAGGAAGCCTTTCAAAAAAGAGAGGCTCTGAGTTTGCCTGCCAGGCAGGTTTTTGCAAGATCTCATCGTTCTATTTATAACACCACATGCCATGTTACATTACATCACACCACGGGAGATGCACACCACATGCAACAAAACGCATTAGAAACACAGGGGGTTCTCTCCAGAATAAATGCCTGCAGTTCACAGTAGCAGCTTAGAGGTAAGTTTTCCAGGAAGGATACGAAATTCCTTGGCAAAAATTTGTCACCTAGAGTTGACTTTTACGTTCTGGCAACTCATCACTTAAACTCACAGCGTCTATCAACATCCCCCTGTTTTCCACTCCCACTTGTTTCATTTATTCAGGGTTTATTCCTGCCTTTTCCTCTGAGAACAAACTGCAGTGTAGTCTTTCCCATGTTAACTGTTCTTCATCCCTCTGTCTACCTGGGAGCTCATTCAGACAGCCTGTTTCATGCCATTAAAGCAAACACTCACAGGTAACTCTCCAGCAGACCTGGTGTTTCCCAGATGTTCTGGAGCAATCCATGGGCTTTGCTGCACTGAGGATGGTGACCAGACATAGCTTTGACAGGCTGATCTAGTTAGACCTGCTCTGAAGAGAAGGTTGGAGTGGATGACTTCTCCTTCTAACCTGTACTACAACTCTCAGAAATATTTCCTAATGATGTAGGTGCCATTTGCCTACTAAACCCACTAATAACAACCAAGTGTATCACCCAAGTTTTTCACAATATTAGTTTACTTTGATTTATTTGGGTTGGAGTTCTCTTGAAGTAGAAACAGCAACATTACTTAGGATTGACTCCTGCAACTGTTTGCTCTTCACCAGGAGGACAATGATGCTAACAATGAGAATTAGTCTAAAAGCTAGTTTTAACTCCTGAAACTTGTAAAGCAAGAAGACCAGGAATTGTGTGGAGGCAGGGGAACAGTTACATAAAGTGCATCCCAAGACAAGCTTTAGAGGCTCTGGATTGGTATAGAAGCGAGGTAAGATTGGAGTCAATCTCTTTCTAGGGCCCTTTCACACGCAAACAATTTGTATTGGTATCAGTTATGTCCTAAGCCCAAATCAAAGATAATCATACCTAAAAAATCATTTTGAAATCCTTATTAAATGAATATGGCCAAGTTTGGGGAAAAGTAATGTGTGAGCACACATGCAATTGAAGACTTTGTCACAGCAAACGTGCATGATGGCACTGAAGAACAACTGCATGGGACACACTTACTGCCTAAGCTCTGTACGCTTGACATTTTAAATTTATTGATATTAGTTTACTACAGTATTTTTTGCAATAAAATTATTTTCTGTAGCATGTCAGAGTTTGTCCTGGAGCAGGGTCTCCATTTCACTGAAGAGGTGGAAAATATGGAAGTTTTTGCATGAATTTAGCAAGTGGAATAAGGTTGCTGATAGCGTAAAATGAAGAAAATTTTAACTGGAAAGAAAGCAAGCAAGCCCAGAGTCACGCAAGGAAAATCAAACAGATTTTAAAGATACTCTGGAAGAAGCAGCAGCAGGATTTCATTCTGGCATTTTCAGAGCATATGGTATTATCTGTATTTACTTTGGTGAGACAAGTAGCCAGCTATCAGACTCTGTTCTCGGTGCCTATTTAGTTAGCTGTCTAAGATAAGCGGGGTTTAGCGTGCAGTGTTTGTTGATTCTAAGCATAAAAGGATCTCATCTCTCCACTTCAGTTAATAGGATTATATACGATGAGCAATTTGTGGTGTGTCAAATGCCACATTGAAATCTTAACTGAAGTAATTGTTTAGTCTCCAGATTTTGAGTCACAATCACAGAGAGTTTTTGCCTAGAGCTTGTATTATGGAAAAATAAATAATGCCTTAGGCAGCCAAGCAGAGCAAGTGAAAGTGGCTTTGTAATCACTTTGTTTTAAATTTAAACCACCTAAAGCTATACCTGCTTACATTGCATGTTGTCCAAAAATTTATCCTAAGAAAATGAGTGGTGTCCCCATGACAAGATGACAGGATCACGACAGCTTTTGTGAGGAAATGCCCTGGCTCAGTACCAATTGCCCAGACCTTTCCATCACATCAGGCCTCATACTATGAGTTCAGCAGAGTGGAAGAGCCCCAAGGAAGCGATGCTCCATTGCTGGGTAAAGCATTAGACGATAGTGGAAATTCAGAAAAATGCATCAAGCCGAGCCCGATGCTTTCTCTTTCTTCTGTTCTCTATACCTTGTGAGCATTTTGGAAGAAGACAGAAGAGATTTAGGGGTGCTCTGGAGTAAAGATGGGTATTTGAACCTAAGGCAGCATGTTCCCTATTGGTACAACAAATGCTGTAGCAAGTTGGTGCCATTGGAGACGACAGCTGGGGCTCCAAACTACTGCCTGTGTTTGCACACAGAGAAGTGCTTGAACTTGAAAGAAACCATTAAAAAAATTAATAACAACCTCCAGACAGACATGAAGGAGATTGCATAGATGCCTGCTGCACTGTCAGATCTTTATGTTGCTTTGCTAACAGGTAGATGAACATGGATGGACATGAGTAGAATAACACACTGCTTCCTCCTTTACCGATTTCACCCAAAGCACATATTTGACACCACCAGACCAGACTGAGAACACAGGCCAGTCAAATAGCTGTTCCCAGCCAGACTTCTCATCCCTCCAGCTCTCTGTGCACTTCTCTCTGACAGAGGGTCCAGCAGACAGAGCACTGAGCATCCATGACCTGCTTCCTACAGACTGACCCACTGTCACACTAACTCACTGCTGAAATTTGTAACCAGCTAATGAGACTGCTGGGTACAGGAGAGATACCACAACGCTAGGTTCCCTAAAGGAGAGCAAAGGGATAAGTGATTGGGGGTGTTCTTGGTTTCAGTGTTCAAGGAAAAAAAGAGAAGCATCTAGAAGAACACACCACAGTACTCTACTGGCTACCTTTGGTTTAAAAAGCAAAAGGTACACAGGATTGTTTCTATTTAATCTCTTCAACATAAACTGTTTTGTAGCAGAATGGCCTACAAATTCATATGTATTTTTCTGTTCCTGTGCCACTTATTCCGCCACACCTAATCCCCCTACTGCAGATTCGGGGGAGGGGGGTGAATGAGACCTTGGGCTGCTTCTAAGACACTGACTGAAGCCACTATCTAGAAACCCCACTTTCAAACACAAGTAATCTAGCTTGCCAACCAGTATATATAAACAGAATAACATACAATACTTGCTGCTCCCCAAATGATATTATTATTTCACTGTCCCTTGATCTAGGTAATTAATTACTAGGCCCACCAGTTTTATTTTACTCCTCTTACAGTACACTGAACACTCAATATTGGGTTGTTGAACAGAGCCCCATGCAAGCTTCTGCCAGCCCAGTGACAGAAGCTGCTCTGGCCCACAGGCCATTCCCAGATCATTAGCAGCCTCTGCTCTGGCTTGCAGGAAAGCCCTTCTGCATGGAAGAAGTTCCCAAATGGGCCTCAACAACATAAGATTTCAGCAGAGAACATCCTGCTTCACTGGCACGATTCACACCTGGTGCAAGAAGCTGAAAGGTGTCTGGTGTAAGGCCTCTTGACAAACATCTTTTAATGGGCAAACCTAAAGCAACCTCTGACTTCACACTCATGTCCAACTAGGATGAGAGACTAAAGAAGCTGTTATTGCTGAGGTCAGCAGTTTTTCCTGAGCTCTAACCCAAAGGATGAGGGACAATTTTAAAGTCTACCACCCTGAGGTGGAATAACAGCTGAGAAAATGCTTGAACTGTGGAAAGCTTCTTACCATTGCTGTGTCTTTCTTGGCAGAAATAATTGATTATTTATATTGATAGAATTCCAGTTTACTGTTGCTTATATTTAACATGGACCAGAATTTTAATTTCTTTCAAACAGCTTTAAGTGACAATGAGTTGGGAATACACAAAAAAGTGAAAGGATCAACACGGCCTTAACCTACATCTACAGGGTCCTAAAAACAGAGATTAAAAGCTGGATTTCATCCACATTGGTCATGTGCAACAGAATCTACTCAGCTGCTTGCCATTGACCACAAATTAAACTGTATTAAAAGAATATAATTGAGCTCCTGTGGTATTTTCAGTTATTACAATTGCCATGGAAATTTTAATGGCAATAACTCTTTGAAGAAAATGTTGAGGCAAATAGGATTTTAGGTTTTTCTAGCTCCTTCTCCATGGCTGGAGAAGGAATACACAGAATGGTGTAATACATCTTTGCCAGTTAGCAAATAAACCATGACAAGGTAAGAGAACAGGTTATTTGAGTGGTTGGAAAGTCTTCCCTCTGATCAAACCCAGCCCCATCCCTGTCAGAGGCAATAATTTTTTTCTCAACAGCTCCTGCACCTACACACATAATTTAATCCCAAGTCTCCCTTTCAAAGCAGTTCCTCTTCAACAACCTCTTGACAACTGTGGCTTCATCTCACGTGCAGTACAACCAGCGGAGAAAGTTCAGTGGGGAACACCACCCCGGCAAAGGTGCAGGCTGACCGCGAGGTTCCGCAGCTGCCGCAGCGGCGTGTTTTGCCTCCAGTCAGGGAGATGCAGCCACAGGCATAAAGCCAGTGAACTGCGTGGAGCGGTGACTAACAGCAAGCTGAATTCCAGCTAGAAAATATCTCGCATGACTAAGTACTATTTCAATAGGAAAATAAACCTTTATCCAGAACCACACAAAAACACTTGTCTCTGGTATAATATGGCTCCCATCACAGAATATGAGTGCTCTGCAGCATGAGGTGGGGTAGGAATACTATGCCCTTTTTGGGATCCCATCAAGTCCCCAGTACTTGACAAGGTCCCGTTCACAGTGAAGCTGCACACAGTCTCATCACCTGTCACACGTGGAAAATACAAAACCACATAAAGACTGATGTGTAATTGAAGCGGGTACTTTTAACCTCTTTCGAGTGTGAAGTAAAAAGCACTGTGCACACACTTGGTTGACAGATGGCAACCTCAGGAAGAAGCAGTTCAGCTGGACATCGGAGCCAGCTTTCAGGGAGCTGAGCTACACAGAGACAGACTACAGGTCACAGAAAATCCACAGGCGAGGGGAGACACCAGCATGAATCTCCCACATCTTCAGTCATTATTCTAACTACATAGTTTCAGCTTCAAGTTCGGAGGCGCCTTTTAAACACTTACAAAACCAACAGTTTTTATTATGTTGTTTATTACTCTGAGGGGTTTATGTTGCACATTTTACTGAATCAGTGTTTCCAATATTGTTCTTCTGGACAGCAACTGATGTTTTCATAGCCAACAATAGCTTTCAGGGTGTCTTAAAAGTCTATTTTTATTGATACATTAAGTTATAGTTTCCAAGTACTTTTTAAGCAGTCTTTCACGATCCAAGTATTCCACAAGCTTTTTCTTATTTGTCAAATATGGCACCAAAATATAAACATCCAATATCTGGAGAATTTTAAAAATGAAGAATATTTCATTACTTTTATGCTATTTAATTTCAGTGTGTTTGCTTTTGATTTAATCCTACTGTAAGCATAAGTGGTATGTTTGTCTCCTGCTATAGCTTATGTTTAGGACTTAGAACTGTCTAGCCCTGCAAACTGATGAAACATTTGCCACTTTATCACAGCTCAACTCAAACTTCCTTCTTTAAATTATCAATACATTGAGGCAAAGTTCACAGGCAAGGGAAAAAATATCCTGGATTATTTCCTGCCCTGAAAAGTTGCTATGAATGTAGATAGTGCAGAGGCGTTCAATGTTGCACAATAAACCACACAGAGTAGTGTCAGGAACCTAAATCCCACGTGCTAAAGCCATGGGCATTTATGCATGTGGACAGAAAGGACATACTGATACGCAAGTTGAGACAGACCATCCATCACTGGCTACATAAAACCCTGCAACCCATACATACATAGGTAACAATTTACCACCCAGCAAACTTACTTGGACATTTTCACTATTCCACCACTTTCCCCTTCAAGCTTTAACCCAGGCCTCCGGCTATTCAGCCCAATGACTTACCACAGGAGAAATCCAAATTTGCAGAAGGGGTAAACAGGCATTTAAAACAGCAAAATTCAAGTCTTTTCAGAAATGCTCACAACCACCTTGGGTGTATTTTTTATTACTACAGTCACTATGTAACCCCACACTGAGCACCTTCTCTGCAATTTTTAGACCTGGAGCTCTTCAGGTGGGAATAGAGGTGACATAAGAGCTGGCAAAAGAGGATTCCTGGCTCAATTTAAAATGCAATAATCTTTGCCAAGATTACTCCTCACCTGTCACAGTCTGCAATTTCCCTGCTGCCATAATCCAGACTGCAATTTCTGCAGGTGACAATACATCAGTGGAACAGTCAAAAGCCACATGCTGCTGTTCCAGACATACACATTGTCCCAAGTCTTTGAATCTTTGCACCAAAGACCACAAGTAAGGCAAAAAGTTGGCTGAAGGCAAGGAAGGGAGATTTATGAATATTGGAGCCCTCTTAAACACATTTAAAGTATGTAACTGCCAGAATTAGGCACTGGTGCAATTTAAATAATAATGCATCTTCAAGCTCCGTGCTAGCAAAAGACATTAAGCACATTGAGAAAACAGATAATGGGACATAAGCCATAACTTCAGCATGAGACAGATTTATCCACTGATCTCACCTCCAGGTGCATGCAATTGCCATGTCCTACCCATAAGCCAGGAGGAGAGACGGTGTGATCACTTCTTGATATCACTGTGGTTCCCTCTGATAGGAGACTACTGTGTGCCAAGAGGGAAGGAGCTCCTTTGAGGTCCAGCCTGGCCCTGGGGCTCAGGGAAGACAGCAGTCCCCAGTCCCACCCACGTACCAACATGTCACAATTTCAAACCTCATGTTGACTTCGTGGGCTGATCAAACACAGGCCAACCAGATCCACTGTGGCACTGAAACAAGTCTCATTCAGATTACACAGGGATGTTCAGCCCAACCAGTCTCCAGTTAGAACTTGCTTTTACTTAGGCTACAAAGACTTTAGTAGCACAGTGGTTATGACTGCTAATGTTTTGTTCCACAATCAGATTTTAACAAATTTGTGAAAGAGTTCCCTGATAAAGAAAGAAAAAAGATAAGGAAAGAAGCTTTGAAGAATTCCATAAGGAAACCTCAAAAATGACTCACACCCTGAAACAATTTTGTGTCAGAGGATTAACTGCAAGGTGAATTAGAACTATACTGTGTTCAGGAGTTAAAGGTTGGATATGGCTCTAAGGTGTATTCAAGAAGTTCTGACAGGAAGCAAGTGCTGACTGTCAGGAGGTACCACTTGGATGAGAGGGTTTCAAATGGGCCATCTGGCCAGCAGAGGAACAGACAGGGCAACTGGAAAACCCAAACCCAATTCATTATAGCACATCACAGCTGAGACGACTTTGTTTCCAGCTCTCCTTGAGAGCACCCATAGACACAGAGCCCAGGCAACAGGAACTCTGATTCAGGCTTAGGTTTCTGCTGTCCCCACCATCTCTCAGCAGGAGGAAGCTTGCATAATAAAAGCAGCAGCTGTCTTTCTAGGGGATACCTATCAGGGACTCCACATGTTGCCACCGCAGTGCTCCCATTCAGGTTTGAGCTGAGGCAGGAGCGCCGGGCACCAGCACTGCAGTTCCAGAGAAGACATCTGGAGGTGCTAGGAAGATAATAGGCATTTTTATAGACATGGAGGCCATTTGAGCCTTTCTAGCTGAAGGTGACCCTTACAGATAGCCCCAATACTTTGATTCATAGGCCATATTACTATTTTGCTTTTTTCCCCTCCACTTCCTCTTTCAGGATGCAGGTACATAAGGAGGTTAGAAGGAAAACATTCAGTGACTTCAAGGCCATGTCTTGTAGAGACTTCACTCTATTTTTTACACCAAGAGGGCATTTAAACATAGTTACCTAAAATCTTACAGCGCACACCCTGCTACTACTGAAAGATTCCTTAACAGCAGACATATTCATGGTCCTCAATAACACACAGAATTTTTTCCCACATTTCTTTCCAGCTGTAATACCTGGCAATCAAACTTAAACCCTTATTACAAACACTGCAAATAGGCTAAAGTTTAACTTCTGTAAGACAAAAGTTCTTTCTAGAACCAACCTATGAAACACCACATATAGCACGTACTTAGGTTTTATCTGTTTGTTGAGTTGCTTTTTATCTGTGCCTTTGGGGATGCTGTTCTGTTTAATTGGAAGAGGAAAGGTTGTTTCATTCATTTTCTTGACAGAGGAGGGAGGAAAGAGGGGAGGGAATTAAGATATTAGAGCCCAAGGTTTTCTGCTGGGGAGTCAGACAAAAAAACCATAACCAGTTAGAGGAACCCAGAGAAGCGAAATCATACTGTTTCTTCACACCAAATAAGATGGAGATAAATTTTTCATTCAGCACCAAGAACCAGTTTGTACCAACCACAAGAGCTTGCATCTAACACTGTTACCTGTGTTTAGCGACTACATCAGATCTCTGCTCCAGCTCTTATTGTAATATAAAATAAGCTCTTAAGAATGCAGGTCAGTGTACATTTTAATAACTGCCCCTCCTATGTTCTCTAATATCAGCAACAGGGAGGATGGGAAAGCTCTTTCTGCTGGGCTGTGGGGCAGACTGTAACTCATACCTCCAGAAGCCCCTTCTCTTCCACAGCAGGCCATCTTGCACAGAGGCTATCAGCATTCACGCTCTACTTCAGGAGCTGCAATATATACCTCACTGTTTATTAATAACAATATGCACTAGAATTATCAAGCCACTGACTTTCTTGCTTCTTGAGTGTTGATGATTTAGCTTTTACCTTGTGGATTACCTTTAACCAGTGGGGAAAATGCATCCTAAATATCCTCGAGTAATCTCAGCAACAAATTCCCAGTTGTTCTTATTTGTAAAGTTTCCCTTGCCTTCACTAGTCTTTTCATGATTTCATCTCCTTAGATGCTTTTCATATTTTATTTTTAAACTCCAAGTGTTTCTACTGCTCCATCAATTTTTATTACATGTAGGATTTACTTTTTTTTCTGTCCAATTCAGATGCATAATGCATTAGGTTGTTGAAAACTTCTGCAAGTTCTCCAAGACTGCACAATGTTTAAAATAAACAGATTTCCCACACTAGTCAGGCCAGCAAATTTAAGGCCTCAAGCACTGTAATAACATAGTTTTAAATAGACTGCTGAAATATTAACCTTAACATTCATTATTCTTTCACTCTGCCTCTATTGTTTGACATTGCTTCTCATACCATCCAGCGTTCCCTGCTTACATTTCAATATCCTATAGATTTCATCATATCCATAAGATGACTCACACGAGTCGTATGTTTTAAGCCTCACTGTGTTTCAGAGGAATACATTCCTAATTCTTCACATGGAGCCAGTCTTCTTTGAAAGATCTGACCAATCTTTCAAAGAAACTCTTTAAATTTAAACATCGATTTATATTAAAGTTTGTAACATTGCATGTACCTGCTGTGATTTAACCCAGCAGACAGTTAGAACAACCACACCATCGTTTGCTCACTCTGCACTCCCACTAGGATGGGGGAGAGAATAATTAAAAATAAATAAAAAAAGAAACTTATGGGTTTAGATAAAAAGTAGTTTAATAGAACAGAAAAGAAAGAGATTAATAATAATATTACAAAAAAAGAATTTAAGAGCAATGCACAACACATTGCTCACCGCACACAGACCACCAATGCCCAGCTAGTTCCTGAGCCATTGTCCAAACCAGCAGGCAGCTTTCCCCAAGTGATATACTGAGCATGATGCCATATGGTATAAAATAATCCTTTGCCAGTTTGGGTCAGCTGTCCTGGCTGTGTCCTCAATATGGTATACATTGCCTAGCAACAGCCAAAACATCAGTGTATTGCCAACATTATTCTCATCCTAAATCCAAAACATAGCACTATACCTGCTACTAGGAAGAAAATTAACTCTACCCCAGGCAAAACCAGGACAGTACCTTAGATAAACAGAACATAACGGTATCTTTTTCCCTCGGGCTTATTTTTTCTCTAGTTGTTTTGCCAAATAACAAAAAAAAAGTAAACAAACCCCTCAGCAGCTACCTTGCTGTGGGCAAGACATCAAACTGAAGTGATGAAGTGGGATAGCAAGCATGAGCAGCAATACTGGACCAGTGGCATCTGAAATTGAGAGGTACACTCTTTAAAGAGGGACTCTATGCAGGCAACTCTTTAAAGAAGTTTTATGTTATAACCCAAAAATGCATTGGTATTCAGACTGAGTTTTATTATGGTTATTTATGATATGCAATTATTCAATGAACAGAGTTTTGTAACTTACGTAGTATAAAATATTTTTAACAACTATGCTTTTGTGTCATCTACCTGATTTAGCAAAGGGTTATAAATTGCCCATGAATATATTAAAGCTAGAAATGAGAAGTCTTCAAACCTCTCAAAGAGACAAATTCTGGAACAAACTCACAACTGTGGAAGTGGGAGGAAAAAGTTTTCAGCAGCTAACAACTTTAAGGCAAAGACACTTCTGCAAGAGGAATGGCTGTTGGATCCAGCAGGAGGACACCATCTTTGATACCATCTTTAATTAGCCCTCATGCTCCCAGCAGCCCAGTTCCTACCTTCAGCAAAAACATACTTAGCCCAGCAGAGCCAGCAGATGCAACACTGCATCTCTTTGAAAGCACTACACACCCATCACCCTATGTATCTTTTACAGACTTAAGGAGTTTGCAGCATCTTCCTCGCAAGGAATGTTACACAGCTTAACAATGCTTCCATGAAATATCTTCTGCTCTATAAATCTTGAGCTAGACCACATACACAAAAGAACCAAACCCAATCAGATCAACCACAAATTGTGCTTTGGTGGAAGCAGCTTGCAGGCCTAGTGGAACTTTAGGCTTCAGGCTACTTTTAATGAAGATAAAGAGCTAACTCCTGTGTGCTCCTGGCAAGTTCCCTTTAGCTCACAAGTTGAGACTCCAACAACTGATCCAGCGCAAGCATTATGCCCTGCTCAGGCTCAGTTTCCTGAGTGTAAGCACACAGTAGCCATCCTAGTCCTCTCTGAAAGACTGAATTTCACCCAACCTTAGCATTAAAGACCTGACCTTGACCTGCAAGTTTAATCCCCAGAACAAAAAAGACATTCAGCGCTCAGTGTTTGTCCATCTCGTCAAATATTTTTCCATGAAAGAATAGGGGATTTTTGGTGATTACCAATTAAAACCCCCCATATTTTTGGCTATTAAGTGTGATCCTTAAGATTCTACCATGTCCTAGTGATACATGAAAACACTTCCTCCTTGTCATGGTGTTTTCTGCCCTATCTGGGAAGGAAAACAGAAGAGAGAGATGAATGGAGTAGAATATCTTTTTCCTCAGTTATGCTTCACACGGCTGACAGGTGCCTGGGAAGACAAAATAAACATGCCAACCTAGAGCAAAAGTATCTTGTTTTGCATTCAGCCACTCACCTTTGGGTATGGCCTGGATATAGAGGGATAATGAATGAGCAAAAGATACTGTCTTTGACTTTTTCTAAAGAAAGTGGAATAAAGTGACTGTACTGGATTATTTTGGTTAAAGTGACTGACATTCATATTTTCCTCAAAGCAATTTCATTATCTCTGCATACAGGTTTTATAATAACCATCAGAGGAGAAGCAAAAGGCATCAGGAAAGTTCCAGCTCTAAAGAATTTGATTCGTAACTGGTAGCCTGATGGAAAACATAAAGGCTCTTTATATCATTTATGGAGTAGGCTAATGGGGAGAAGGAAAAAAGTATGCAGACCTTAAAGAAGAGTTGAAGATCAAAAGATACACTTAAAATTTCCAGCCATAAGCAGTCCAGTGCAGTTTTACTTTTGGTCTGCAATTACCTAAGACCTTATCTCATTTATATGGTAATAACTTGTCTCATGTCAACTCAACAAGCAGAGATAACAGCTACGTAGCACTAGCTCCTTGGATGTCATGGCTGGCTGAAGCCTCCCAGCGTGGGCGGAAGGACCTCGCTGGGCTCAGAGCGCCAATTAGACTTGCCAATGAGCCTGCCCTAGCAATGCTGAAAGGTGCATAACACATGCAGGGGTTTCTTGTGGCTATGAATTTGAGTTAACTCTTTGTAGCTTTGCACAGACGCAGCATGAGAGGATTCTGAGAGCTATTTGCCCAGGGAGGAGGGGACTCACTGCAACAGTTTGGAAAGAACTGTTCCTCAATTGGGAGCAGCAAAATTTCATGGCAGGGTTCAGAAATTATTCCAGGATAATTACTGTAGCTGTAAAGTTGTATTTGCTCTAAAATTCCAATTAAATATAGATAAGGTGAGAAAAGAGGCAAAACCAGATCTGGACATTAATGAGACATAAAGGCTTTGGTCTTTTGCAATTTCAGAGAAAATTACTAAGTGGTGTCTCACCCCCTTGCCAAGGCAGAGGAGGTACAAGAGACCTCTGGGTTCCAACCAGCCCTATGGCTCTCAGATATACTAAAATAAAAATTTAAATATTAGATTTAAAGCTTGCCAGGTATCAAGCATTAAGACTGAACAAGGATCTGGAATACAAGTACTCTGCACAGATAACATACCTCACATTGCTCTTGTTAAAAGTTCAGCTACTCTAGTGATCTCTTTCTCAAAGAAATGAACTGCGATTTTACCCATAACCCATTATATGTTTGAGGGCATAAGAGAACATCTCATTACAAGTAGTAATTTCCACCCATGACCTCGATAGTGAGGTGCAGTGATTATATGCACCAGAATTTGGGTCACTGGAGAGTGGGGTGTGATTTAGTAACTGTAGTCATCAAGGAGCCCACCCAGAACAGGGAAGATTCAGTTTAAGGTAGGAAGAGATTCAAAGTGTATCTTTAATGAAAGCCAAGCAGGACAGGGTTTGCAGTCTATGCTTTCTAGAGGGGTTCTGTGTATCCTGCTAGAAGGAAGTGTATTTTGTAGCTAATTAAAGGAAAAATAAGACAGCTTATGTTATCTGTGGGTGGAAGAAAATGCAGAAGTTAAAAACAGCATTTGCCTTATGCCCTCATAATACTAGTACAGCTTTACTGCTTTTTTCTCCCTCAGATGAGACAGAAGGATTTCAGGAAGATGAGGTCTGTGCTCACTCCTTTGTCCCTTTGCAGTGCATAAAACACAGACCACCTAGACCACTGCTGATAGAGCACTGGGAGTTGAGTGTTGTTGGACCACTGGGTTTAAGTGCTTTGAATTCAGAACACTGAGTTTCAGATGGGATTTACTTATTATATTTAAGTAAAACATAGCAATGCATATTGAAATATTATCATATACATAGGATCACTGATGGTATAATAAAGGGTATAACAACAATATATTTGAGGACTGCGTCATTTTCTAACAGAGAATGTTACAGATGAATGCCTTAATCCTTTCCACATCATGTTAAAGTCCAGAGAGAGCCTTTTAAATGCCTCTTAGAGTTAGTAACCATCAGCAGGTTGAGTTTGTACCACTTCATCTCTGAAACCATCCCCTTAGCCATATGTACTTCAGGTGTGTGATAAGAAGGTGAAATTAAGGTAAGTTCAGAAAAGTTCAAAACAAAGGTATCCAGATATTTTTGTTTAAGTGCAGCTCTGCCCATGGACCCAGCAATAAAAAAAAATACATCTACTTCCACCCCAGATAATCATAATAACCTCAGTCATAGCATGGAGTCACGGAAGTGCTAGATCATGGGCTGCTGTACTGGGACACAGGGAAGTCAGTGCCAGGGCAGAGGAGATGGAAATGCTTTTGTGAGGCGTTGGTGAAAAGATGCTAGCCATCAAAAGATAAGTCAGCTTCAGAAAATCTGAAATAGCCTTGGGAAAAACGTGTGAAGAACAGACAACAGAAACAAGAAAATGTTTTGCTATAGTTGATAGGAGCAGAGCTGAGTTTATAGGCACAGGTCAGGAGGTTCAGCTTTTAAACCTGAACACAAAGTATTCAGTCTCCTGCCAGCTCAGGAGCCAGGGAAGTTGTTTTGATACTGAGCAGCTGCAATCTCTGCCATCTTGAAAAAAAGTAAAAATAAAATATAAAGCAGGCATAAAACTGCTTATCAGTTGAGAACAGCATCAATAATGAATTTTCACTATTAATAAATCTTGCCTCCAGAGTTTTCCCAGAGAGCTTAATAAATATTTCATTGTCTTTCATTGTGAGAAGCAATCCAAAAGAAGGCTGAAAATCTTGAGAAAGGCAAAGGACCTGTTTAAAGCGTAAGTTTTTGAAATGCTAATAACTATGAGGAAGCATTAGTGCCGTTTAGCTTTGATTGCATCTGGAGTGGAATAGCTATGAGAGATTTAATGAGCAAAGACATTTGCGTCCAGCATAGTGCTATTAAATGCTTCTCAAGCATAATAGGGTAATATTAAAAAAATACTGCAACCACCCTACCATAGCCTTCAGTAGAAACAGCACCGTCTCAGCAGGATTTCCCCCTGCCAACATGGGTAAATGGGAACTCAAAATATCACACACAGACCCCATGTTCATGTAATGTAACCTTATATCACGGGAAGCATCTTATTTCTGATTCCTCAAGCACAAGACAAAAGGCCACATACTCAGGGCAGAACAAAGAGGCAAGAGGAGCATACTACAATCTGGAAAGTTAAAACAGTGAGGGCAAACCTCATTTAAAGTTGTAATAAAAAGCTCAGTCTCTAAAGTCTAAATGAATAAGCTAACATATACTAGTAAACATTTTAAATATGTATTCAAAGTCCTGTTCAATTCTAATGCTCCTCTGATGATTAAAGCTGATTCCCCTCCTCAGTAAATAATTCAATAGAAAAGAATTGCTTGGCCTGGAAAAGAGCTGAACAACAGGCCAAGATGTTAGATAGTTGCTCTTTTCCAAGAGATTTTGGCCTGGATTTTGACTTTGTGAGGAGAGGTTTCTGCAGAAGACAACGACCTGCAAAAAAGTTGATGTGTTTGTTATCACAATTGCAATTTAGAATCAGCATTTTCTGACCTTTATTCTGTTAGTGGAAGGAGAAATAGCTGATGGCATGAAAAGCCCAGCAACATCATTTATATAAGCTACTGCCACAGGAGAGCAATTTCCGTATTCAGTGGCAAAGTGCTGTTTTGTTCTAGTTGTGGTCAGAGAGGTCCATCCTCTGACACAGCACGCTGGTGTTACATACCTGGCAGTGCAGATATCCAGGAACTTCATCTAGAGTAGACACTTTTCTTTATCTAATGTTAGTACAAAGATGCAGCACTCCAAACACCAAAAACCAAGACTAACGCTAATAAAGCACTCCTGAAAGAAAAGACAACTCAAGTTTCCTGCCTCCTAGAAGCAAACGCTTCTAAACCCATAAAGCAGGATAAAAAAAACCAAAAATACCACCACACAAAAACTTTCCCAGATTAATTTCATTAAGTACGATGAGTCAGAACATGGTTTGCCCTAACACACCACTAGGCCTGACCCAAACCTCATGGAAACGTTTTGGATGAGATCCTAACGTGGAAGGCATTGGACAGACACACAATGGCTCTGTATATTACCAAAAATAAAATGGAGGAACTTGAGCCACATACATTTTCAGTGCTGCTTTTGTCACAGTTATGTAGATCAAGGAAACCCACCACAGAGCCTCAAACAGTGGTCACAAAGTACAAACAAGTTTATTTGAGCGCACCAGAGCCTTCCTTTCCACGCAGCAAAAGGCCAACCCAACCAGCTCCTCTGAAAAACAGAGTTATTCACAGGCTTTTGCAACACATTACCTATCACACGATATTATAAAATACTCAAGCCTCTCTGAGAGGCACACTGCTTAGACACAGACCCCAAAAGAACTGCTCTAGCAGAAGGGAGATGCACCGAGATACATGAAAAGAAAGGTACCTTTTTTCCAGACATCTTGAAACTTCACTTTAAATCTTCCCCCAAAAAATGAAGTTTTGGGTAGGTACCCAAGTTAAGAGTTACCTACCACTTTAAAGTTAGGAGGAAACCAAAGACAAGATATCACAGAGCCTCACTCATTTAAGTTGTATTTTCTTCAGGCTTAAGCGTGCTTAGGTCCAGCTTGGTCCTAGCCATTTCCAGGAAACAAGCATTTTTCTAGACAGCTTTTTCCACAGATAACTCTTTAAAACCCACTAAACAGAGATTTAACTTTGTATTGTTTCACAAAGAGCTTACCACCTAAACGAGAGAACAAAGCTACATATGCATAACTGACCCAGTTCATTTAGAGCTTTCTCCATGAGCAGTTTTGTCTAACTACACAGGAAAATCTTCATTGGTAGCACCATTTAACTTTGGTCTTGGCACTAGAAACAAGGAGCAATACAATAAAATGCTTCAATCTGAAGGAATAATACTTAAGACTTAAAATCTAAGCCAGAGCAGTTCAGTAACTGTAACTGAAAAAAAAACAACAAACCCTTGAGAAAAAAGGTAAATAAAAAGCCGTGGTCACTACAGAATGCCTTCTAATAAAACAATTTTGCATAAGGGAAGACTGCATGCTCTTACTTGCAGCTGCTGTGCTGCATAAATAGAAGCCATCAACAGTAAAATCCCAGAAACATCAGCCCTCTCAAACTCACTAATTTGATAATTTTTATCCCTAATATTTTCCTTTTATCCCAGCTCCTCATCCCAAGAGCAAGATGACTCATACCTTTCCCCCCAGGGACCAGAGAAAACCTGACTTGTTCCCCACCAGAACTGTTATAGGCTGCTCCCTTAACTGCATTAAATATGTGTCACCTGTGGTTTCCCCCTGACAGCAGCCCACCATCACTCAGCTGAGGTAACCCCATGCTGTTGCCTTGAGCCCTGCAGAAGAGCAGCACTTTACATCATTGAAAACTCCATCCACCTCCTCCTTGGCAGCTGCAATCTCCTTGCAAATGCTTGCCCTCGGGGCGGTACGCTCCTGCTATGAACCCCCAAGCCCCAGGTTGGGCTCGTTTTGCCTCCACCAGGTTCTTCTTCCACTTAGGAAATGCAAGAGGGCAGAGAGGCTGGAGCATGCACAGGAGCAGAGGGTCTGGAGATCCAGGAAAGAGTAATGCAATCAGGGTGTCCCGTGCCCAACCCACAAAGTGGTCTCAAGCATTTTCTTGCTTAATGTGCTTAACAGTCTTATTAAAACAGCTATACAGAAACTCCTCTCCATTTTTATTTATTTTCTTTGCATTGCTGCAGCATCTCATTTTGTATTTCACTCCTACAGGCTTTCCCCCAAGAAATTGTGACCTTTCAGCTGGACCTTCCTTTTGTGTTGGGGGGTGGAGGACAGAGTGACAGACACAGTCTTGGGGTACCACAACGTGTCTCTTAGACCAGTGCATTTCTATGAATGAACAGGCTCAGAAAAATTCCTGTATTTTTGAAGAGGTGAGCATTTCTGCAAAATTTCTTGTTGAAACTTTGTATACAAAACACTACAGAAACAGAAATGCAGTCTGGGTACTGCATGCAAGGACTCATGCCAGAATAGAGGCGTAGAGGGTCTTATGGAGGTGCATGTTTTCATGACAGAAGGCTAGAAAACTTGTCTTGCACAGAAAAACACAGCCCAAAAGAGAAGTGCAGTCTAAAAGTATCTAAGTACCAGGAGACAAATATTTTACTAGAGATACATTTTACTAGAGATACTGACATAAAGATACCAGACCAAACTTACCTCAAACACATCCATCCTGGAAACCAGAATCGGGATTCTGGTTATTGGGAGGATGAAGTTTGGGAACTCTCTTCCCAAAAGTAATCTTTTATAGAGAGGAAAATGAGGCACAAAATGTTAAGGCCTCTATTCAAGACCATATGTAAGCTCTGTATCAGATGTGAGAATCAGATACCAGAGACTTAAATGCCAGACTGGGTCTTTTAAAACAAAATCCATATTCTTATCAGTGAGGGTCAAATGTGTTGAAAAGATAGTTTACTGAGCCAGATTTTGCAGTCCAATATAGATGAAGTGAGAAAAGGAAATTAATATGAGAAAACAGATTGGATTTTTATAATATTAATAAACTGTAATAAATAATAAATAAATAGTGGTAAATCAGAACCACTAAACTTTGGAGCGATTAAAAAAAGATTTTAATTTAAAGAAAAGATTTGCATTTGTGACCCATGGCATTACATCAGAATGCTACAGAATTAATCAAGATGCTTATGGGCAGTCTGACTTCTTTTCATGGCAGAGTAAATAATTTAGTGTTCCCTTGGTGTAACCTGTTCGTCTAAGCTGTTTGGGGTTTTTTTTTTACTTTTAAATGTTATTGTTGGAATTATCAATACAGTCATGCCCTCGGGGAATAACATCCATGCTTATAAAGTTCCGTTTTAAACAAATAAACTTAAACACTTTTGTTCTGAACTTTGATTTGGGATTGTTGCCTGACTGTAATTTGCTTTTTCCCTCAAACAGTGCTTGTCAAACTGCTGACCTGGTGTCCTGGTTTTGGCAGGGATAGAGTTAATTTTTTTCCTAGCAGCTGGTGCAGTGATGCGTTTGGGAGTTAGGATGAGAGCAGCAATGATAACACACTGATGGTTTTAGTTGTTGCCAAGCAGCCAAGGACTTCTCAGCTTCTTATACCATCCTACTAATGAGAAGGTGGGAGGGGACATGGACAAGACAGATGTCCCAAACTGGATATCCCATACTATATTACATCATCCTCAGTATATAACTTGGAGTGGCTCAGGACTAGCTGAGCATCAGCTCTGGCTGGTAAGAAATTGTGCTGTGCATCACTTGTTTTGTATATTATTGGTCATAGTAGCAGTATCATCATCATATTCCTTTTCTGTCCTATTAAACTGTCTTTATCTCAAACCATGAGTTCTACCTTTTCCTTTTCAGTTCTCTCCTCCATCCCACTGAGGGAGGGAGTGATGAGTGAAAGACTGTGTGGTGGTTTCAGCTGCCTGGTGGGTTAAACCACAACACCTGCTTTTTTTCTTTCCCAGTGTCAGAAGAAATCAATGAGGATTTCCATTTTGGGATTCACAGGGGTATTTCCCTGATTATGAATTTCATTGCTGTGCCTATTTTATCTCAAGCTCTGTATACTGCTTGCTCCATCACATTTCTCTAAATCCTAATTCCAGTACCAAAATCCCACATTTGTTATTTGCTAGTTAATCCTCAGCTGCTTGCTATATGCAGAGAGAGATGTATTTGCTATTCAGGATTTAAGGTTTTTAAAAGTGGCATTTGTTTGTTTCCTCAGGTCCCTATTGTCTCTCCCCACCCCAGGAACAGGGACCGTGTTCCTGCTATAAACTTGTCTCTGTCTCCAGGAGGGAGATGGTGACACAGGGTCATGAGCTCTCCCCAGTGCTCCCTCATATTCACAAGGACGTGCATCGCCTGTCTTGGGGACCTGGATTCCCAAACAGTATTAAAAATGCAGTCCCAACCTTCTTTTCCCCTTGGCCTTACACATGGCAGAATCTCTCACATTTTCGGGTAGCCCTAACTGTGTAAAATGTCACCATCCCACTTGGCTTCGGGTCTACACGCAAGTTAGAAAGTTACCTTCAATAAGAGCAAGTGAATCCATGCCCTTATCTTCAGCTCCCAAAACTGGAACCAGAGTGTGCACTTGATTTTTCCAGTCACTGGTGTGGTGGACAATATTTCAGAGAGAATCAGGAGGACATGCAGGCAGCTTTTACAGGAAAGGCCAGCCCTTGCCAGCCACAATGCCCCTATTTGCATTCATCACTTCTCTGCAGCTATCTCTGTCCTCTGCGATCTCCTACCACGCACATATTCCAGTCTCCCACAGGAATTTGATCAGAATCATGCTTTTTCTCTGTGTTTTCACACAACATCAAGATCTTTGATTTTCCTCTTTTCCAGCAACACGAAAAGACAAGCTTCTCATATGCAGTTCAATGGGACTGCAATGGTAATTCCTCAGCATAATGCAGTCTTAAGGCAAGTTGTGCAAGGATGCAGAGGTGAGGGTTATTTTTCTAGTTCAGACAGTAACAGAGTTGGTGAGTTCCCCTGTCTCCCTGGAAAAATGTTTACAACTTCTCCCTCTCCCTGCTTGTCTATCAAAGTGCTGCTGTTGACACCCAAATGTCCTGCCTTGGCACCTCATGAACTCCAATGAATTAATAACCACAGCAGCTTTGCAGACAAAAAACACTTGAGAAGAAATACATCAGTGAAACTTAAAGGCTCAAGTGGCATTTAAGTGGGATGAGCTGTGGAAAGATTCCAGCATGATTTTCACAGCACCCACCCGCATCACTATAAACCTACACTGCTTGCATACATTTCTGCCTAAATATCTTTAGAAAGCTGGAGCAGAAAGGATTTAAGCATGTCTTACATGAAGTTCATGAGTGCTTTGGGGCTTTTCTCTGATACAGCGATGATGAACTTTAACTTTCCAAGTCAACACATGGAACTGTCAGAGCTGTGTGCTGCATGGCTTTGTCCCAGCACAAGGCAGGAGCTACTGGGAATGGCTTAGAGCCTCTGATGCAGGAGCTGGAGCATCTTCCAGAGACACAGACTGCAAGGGGATGTGCAGGGCTCCTGTGCATACAACATGACAGGAGGGACAAGAGAAACGGTTTTCCCTAAGCACCAGTATGAGAGTGCATCCCATATTCTTTGCTGGGAGGGCTCCAGCATGTTAGTCTCACAAGTGCATTGTGCAAGTGTGCACAATGCTGCCTGCAAAAGCCTGGCATCATACTGGTGCAGTACCACAGTGGTAGAGCTCTCTGCTTGCCTTGAACTGGGAATTAAGCAGGGAGCTGCCACCGGGCACGCTGAGCTGTCACTTTTCAAAGGGCTTGCGTTGTGTAAGCAGGCCAAGGGAATCACTAAACCACAGACAATGACAACAACTTTAAGTGAGACACTAAATGAAAGGAAAAAAGTTGTCAAAATGTCAAGGTTAATGTTTTCATAAAACTAACCAGGGAATGGCTAGACGATATGAGTGTAAACTTTAAACTTAATTAAAACTTTTAAAGTGTGAATACAAAACTAGCTTCAGTCTAGACAGTCAATAAATCTATCCTCCTTAATGAAATACTGGTCCTTTTGGTATTTCTGGTCAATTTTCTTCCTCATCCTTGCAGCTATGTGTAGCTTTTAAGCCCATCTTGCTGCCTGTCAAAACCAGAGGACCTGTGCAGAGTGGGGCCACAGCCTCCTTCAGCTCCTTTTCCACATCCTCCTGTGCCCTGGGCTGCGGCAGCGGCTCTGCCTCCTGCCCGGCTACAACTCTGGGATGGGCAGCATCCTCCAAACATGCACGTGAGCCAGGGAGTGCCACATCTCTGCCCTCACCTCTTATCTGGCCATGGTGATTTCCTCCTTCTGCAGAGCCACAGCTCTGCCCGGGCTCTAGAGGCAGCCCAGAGGAAAGGCATCTCCTCGTTTTACAGCCTGCTATTTTAACAGCCAGAGACAGCAGAAATTAAGACTGCAATGCCTCTGAGAAACCCTGGCCCTGGCAGGTCTCTGGCACATTTTAAGAGATCAGTTAAAGGGTTCTGGGATCTTGTTTTCTTGTGTTTTATTGTTAGTAGGCATCACCATCCAGAGTTAGAATTAGCTGCAAATAATCTACTTAGTCATTTCCCCAATCTTTCATGCAGTCTTGTTCTTGAAATAAAATTGCTTTTTATTTGATTTTAAGAAAGGAGAATATTAAGAACTCACCGTGATCTCAAATTGTTAGGCTATTACTGGCACAGTGCATACCATACTTTTACATACTATCTCTCCTGGTAAATGCTAGAAGGAACCTATGTATGCTCTGAAAACACATTGGGCAGTTCTTCTTTCCTCCTTTCTTTCAAAATGTTGCTGATATTTGTGCACCAGCAGACTTTGATTAAGTTGTCAAGAATTCAGTGGAATCACCACACGTTTTTGCTTAAACATGCAAACCTCCCAAGACATCCCCCGTTCTCTTCACCTTTCTAACCTTTGGCATGCCTATCATCGTTTTCCTTAAACAACAACTCCAATTTTGTGGCCAATGGGTACCTTCTTATTTCCTCTCTTTTTTAAAATATGCCTTGTTCAGATACACAGTTTGCAGCCCATGCTGCAAGTGCACTGTGGCTTTCACTGGGGCAGGGCCTGGCCTTGCACTGCGCTAAAAAAAGGAGGAGGTGGGAAAAAGGTATGGGGATGAACAGCAACCAAGATTGGAATCGCTGGCTCTGCCAACTGTTCCACCTTATAGTCTTAAACTTGGATTGATACTTGCCTTCACCTGTCTGAGTCTACTTCAGCATGAACTCCACAACCGTCCTTCCTGTAAGTCCATCAGTATCGGGTCAGTGTTGTGAATAACAGAACCTAAACTAGTATTAGCTCCTTAAGAAAATCATGACCTTGGAATCTTACATCAAAGCCATTTTGTTAGGGAGGCATAATATTCATTTACTGTTCTGCTGTTCCCGGTGCTGAAGTGATGCTGTTTCGTATGGCTTGATCCACAAAGAGACAACTGGCACTGAACTGCATGTGAACAAACATGATTCTGCATACTCAGGGAGAACAATTATAACCAGGAAGACTACAGCACTGAAAGTCTTCGCCAGGAAGGTTTCTAACCAATCAGATTAGATTGGAAGCCCACATTTTTTCTATGCAGAAGAGACAATCTGAAGTTTCATTTCATTTTCATAAGACAAAATAAAGTTAAACCAGCATATAAATCCAAGAACACGTTGCAGATATTCCAACTGAAGAAAAGAGTAAGCTAAGAGCTAGGAAGCTTCAGATGAATGTCAAGATGTTTCAACATGTATTTTTTACGTTACCAAAGCTGCCCCCATTAAAACAATGTAAAGATCTTGCTTTCTTCCCAAAGAGACTTCAACACAAGCCATTAATCTTTTCCTCCAGTATAAAAAATAATGGACCTAATGCAAGTAAATCCTCTGTGTTTTTTTCTCAGGAACCTCAGACATGCAACAATGTGTGACAGGGTAGTAAAGAAAAATAATCATCTAACTGTACAGGAGATATGCTGTGGCATAGTAATTCAGCACTGGATGTTCCCAGGGCCACTGCCTGCATTCATTGTTTGATTTTACAGTGTTTTGTTAAATTGAAACCAGATGATGTTTTTTTAATGAAGACCTTTGCTTAAAAAGATTTTTAAAAAAGAAAGAAACAAAAAAAGAAAGAAAAAATATGCTTTTCCTAACTCTGATGGCAGTTCTTTATCATATATCTGCCTGGATCTGTAGAGTTGAAAATTTCACCCCTACCACTGAGACATATTTCTGCAGAAAGGCGTGTCATGATTCAGAGGTATCTGTGAAGGCCACCTACTCCAGCCCAAACACATTGGTTGAAAGGATGGACCAGTCTCACAAACATAGAAGGAGCAATTGCTCCTGGAAATTGTGGACAGAAGGAAACAGGATGAAGAACCTGGACTCCAGTGAGGGGCAAAACTCTGAGGCACACGCAAGCTGGTCACGAGGAACCCAGAGGGGACATAGTCCCTGTTTTGCTGCCTTTGGCAGGGGGTTGGAGCTCATGCCAGAGAGGAGATCAGAGCCCTGATACAAAGGATCACCACTCTAAGCCTCCACACCCCCAGTGCCTGAAACTGCTGTCCCAGCAGATGGTCTATCACCATGTGCAGCAGGACAGCTTTCAGAGTTCTCCGACTCCAGAAAGGACACTTCAGAAACCAGTGCTTTGGACCCTGCTTAGTGGCTTAGTGTGAGCTTGGCTTCTTCACCAGAAGAGCGAGCAGTAGAGCAGTAAAACACCATGCACATCTCTTGTCTCCCCATCGCTGACCCCCAGCAGGACCTGGCCATGGGAGTGGCTGTCAGTTTAGCTTCTGGGGCTCACATGTACACAAAACCATCTCCAGATCAGCTTAGGCTGTAGGCAAGAGTCAGTATTACCCTCCTGATGGAGAAGGACCATGCAGAGAAAGGGAGGTGGTTGGAAGCCAGCAATCGAGGATAGCCTGGAGAGCTGCCCGAGGCAGGGGAGAGAATGCCTGCAGGAGACATCCCAGCTCCTGTCTGCCTACTGGCAGAGGGGAGGAGATGAGATCAGGGCTGTTTTGCCACCACCAGTATCCTGCCATCTAAAAATGGCCTGGGATACAGTTTGTTGGACTGAGTTTTGCATTTGTTTTACTAAGAATTGCTCGACTTGGGAGAATTTATTCTTGGATATTAGAGAGACATAAACAGCCATAAAAATTCCAGCTCTGCTTGTACAAATGATCCACTGATGTGTGTTAAATGCACTCTATTGCCGCACTAAAGTCAATTTGCAATTGATCATATTGCATTTCTAGTGTCAGCAGATATGAAAACATGTCATTTACCAATGCTTAATGAACCTCTATGCTGACAAGACATAAATATCAATAAGCAGCTCTCCAGTTAAGGAGGTTAACCAGCAAAGTACTCAGTGAAAACATTAAAGAGGTAATCATCTGGCAATTGCCGTATAGATGGAGCAGCTGCCCTCGAGGATGACTAAACCTATGCAAAGGACCATTACAGGAAAAAAGGAGGGAAAAAAAAGAGGCAATTAACTCCATGTTATAAACTGAAAAATTCTATCTGAATGGAAAAAGTAATTGCCCTTCTGGATTGCACTTGTTCTCTTTTCCATGAGTACTTGAGTTAATCTACTTTAGGAGAGCTCTTTGGCCACACTGGATATTTGGAAAGGAAAAAGCAAAGCAGCCAGTTGCCCCACCTTGCTCCTCTTAACTCTTCCCGGTAACACTGATCCTACATTCTCTTTTTTAATGTTTGTTTTGTTTTCATGGGTATTTTAATCCAAAGAACTACTTTCATTTTTAGGACAAAGCTTTCAGTTTCCCGTAAAGTCAAGGGAACACAATAAAGGGAACATTACCAGTGCTTAGAAGGACTTCATGAAAGTAAAACACAGCAGATTAAACTTTGCTTTATAGTTAATGGAGCAATTTAACAGCAGCTACACTCACTACTGGACTGAACATAAATTTCAAGTTCAATTCAGATTTTAAGCAGATGTAAATGGTGTTTATATTTAATCTATGAAGCCCAAGGCAGCAAGAGTTTTCGGAGCAACCACAGGAGTCCAGAAGAGTTTAACCTCTCATGGCTCAGATATACCTGCTGCTCGCAGGACAGAGCATGCACAGTTCCCCTCCTGCAGTCAGCTCTGACTATGAAATCACCCTGTTCTGTGCAGTCAAGGTAAAGGACAGTACAACTGCAGGTGATACTACAGAGTACTGTTGGCAGAAGTCACATCTCCTGTGTGACATCCCCTGACCTGGGCACCCTTTCTCTGTTTTTCAACCGTTTCACACCCCAGGCAGATACCAACTACCCTCTGCATACAGCAACCACTGACCATACCCCAGCCACTCTGGGTGTAGGGTGTCCCCCTCCTTGCAAGCTGCTTTTCCTTGCCCAGACAACCCCAGCCACCACCTTGCTGCATCCCTGCATGCTCGACTACCCCTCCACTCTGCCTGAGTAGCATCTTGCCTCCCAGATCAGGCTCTGAGCTGATATCCCAGACATCTGAAAAAGTCAGAGGGCCACATCCAGCCCACAGATGCCCAGACTGACACTGCTCATGTGTGGGGAAAGGCTGATGCCTCTCAGAAGCCAAAAGCTTCTGGTTTTGCCAGTGCCCCCTGCCTGAAGCATGTGAATTAAGCATCTTTGAAAAAAAAGAACCAAGCAAACAGAAAAAAGCATTTATATATTGCCATTAAACAGTGTTGTGCCAGTGGGTTCCAGCACTGCATCATTCTGAACCATCACCTTGCTACTTGCAGCTCCTTTGGAAAACCACTTGAGTGGTCACATTATAAACAGGTACTCGAGGCAAAAGGGAAACTGTAGTAAAAATGGAGAAAGAAATGGAAGCTTTGCTTTCTGCAGAAAGAAAATATGTAGATCTTCAGAATTAGCAGGCATTTAAGGAAGTTGCTGCCTTTTGTATATTCACTAGCAAGTGACTATTCCAGTGACAAATACTCACTGATGTTTTAATGTATTGAACAGCAGCAGTTCAAAATCACCACCTGTGTAAGACAGGAAAAGAGGTCTGTACACCAAAGGAAATGCAATTAGCAGGAAACTGTGTGTGTTCTGGTATAGCCTTTGCCATGCACACTGGCAGAGTACCACATAAACCCTTCTCATTTCAGACATGCTCTCCAGCAAAAAAAACCCAATCATGCAGACCCAATCCTCCTCTGTCCTGTATATATCCTACAACTATTTCAATGCAAATATGTTGCCCCTTGATAATAACAATCACCCACAGCTCTCAAATCACATTTTTCTTCAGCAGATGTAAAAGCAAATGTCAAATCAGCACAGGCCAGTTCATGAACCCCGTTTTGCAGCTTCAGGAAGTGAGGAATGGGAGACACCCCCCTGGGCAGGCCAAAACAGAAGCAGGGCTATGGCACCCAGAGATTCTCCCCTGGGATCCTCAACCTCTGTGCTTGCAGCCTGGGCTGAACACAGGTTAAGTTCGAATGGCACAGCTGTGTTGCAATGTTCTGGAGGATATGTCTGGAGGCACTCAGCATGGCGTCCTGGTTTAGATACCGGTACCCCTGAGTGCGCTCAGAGGATCTTGTCTGGTTTTCCCTCTGGTTGCTGCCACAGTTGCACTGATTTACCTCTACTCACACGTCTCAACATGGAAATGCCAGTTTTCCATATACCCTTAAAGTGAAAATCTTAAGAAACTGAGTCAAAACTCAAATAATTTGCATGGATACTTTTAAGCTATAATGTATACTGTTTTAAGCATTCTGGTAACTCCATGACAGCCAAGCTTCACACATTCTGGTAACTCCATGACAGCCAAGCTTCAGACTTCAAGTACCAAATATAAGATGTAAAGGACATGAGAGGGAAGTTTCACACATCCCTATTAGTGTATGCATTAATTGTTGGTGATGAAATTCAGAAGGTGCAATTGTAGAAACACTTCTCAAAGGGCTTCAGAATGTACTGAAGAGTACAGTACCCAATAAAACAAGATGGCACAGAAGCCTTCACTTCCATTGCTAACAGTTAATCGGATCACAGCTACTATTTGGCTAACTACGACTTGGATCAAACATGAAGAATGACAGAATTGCAATCAGTAGCACAGTCTTAATATTGAATTAAATATATCCTCCACATCAACCACAGTTATGCACAAATAACTTGGGAGCATTCCATGTCGCACAGCAGTACTCTAAAAATACATTTGCTTTCAGATAGGATTATAGATGGCCGAGCAGTTTCTTCTCTAACTCACACCTGAACTTCAGAGCCTTTGCCCACTACAGTAAGCTGTAATCAAATTAAACATTCGCTCCCAGGTATGATTATATCTCAACCTTATTGAAATATCTTATTATTATTGCTGTTTTGTGTAGCAGGAGGGGAAAAGGCTTTATGTAACTCCATGCTTGATTTTTCAGAAATGAAATAAAAGGAGAGGTTTCGTTTGCACTGAAGGATGAGATTTCCCTCTGGATTTGCTGCCCTCTAGATATCTTTCAGTAGAAAACTGCTGTGCTTTTTAAATGGATTTTGCAATAATCTGTTTTAGCTGAGGATGCAATGGGGAGGGGATAAATGAGCACAAAGGCAGGGAAGAAGCAGTGCTTGAATAGTTTGTCAAGATGTTTTTTACAAAGATAAGAAGTCTTCAGACAATGCCAGTTGTCCAAAGGAAGGGGGGCGGTTATATTAGTCTATGGGGGAGACAAATCAGTGCTAAAAAGTGCTGGGTAGTTGCTGTTACGGGACAGCACGCTCCATTTGCTCCACAGACGGAGCAGTGAGATTATCAGCACATCATTCCCACACACTGCTCTGCTAATGGGCGTTAGTGCTGATGTGAAAAATCTTATGTGAAGAGGCGTATTTCTTCCCCCAAACTCCCTCACTATGTGCCTCTTGGATAATAAGGCTCTGCCAAGCTTTTCTCAGTGATGCCAAGCTCTGGGTTGGTAGCACCACTCCAGGCGTTCCAGGTTTGTTTGGTTTTCTCTGCAGTAGAATATGAAATTGTTTCAGAGACTTTGACAGAACTCTGTTTGCTAAGTTCTCCATTTCCAGTCTTGTGGTAGTTCTCATCTTCTGGTAGGGAGCTCAACAGAAAATATTTTAGTGGAGGGATGCGTGTCAGTATGCAGGCACATAGTGTATACAGAGTGTAAGAGAAAAATGTCATACAAAACAAGAGCAATACTGATGAATCATTATAAGATAATAATAAAAGGAGGATTAGGTAAGCAGGGCAACCTATAAATAAACAGTAACCGTAACTGAATTCTTCAGTTTGTTCAAGGCCAATTGGGAAAAACGTTGTTCAGACTTCCTAGAGCAAGAAACCTATAAAGGTCCCTCCAAATGAGACAAGACAAATAAATTGTTTCAATTATCTCTCTATTTTGTGTCTTAACCAGCGTGTTTACTTCAGGAAAGACTAGGGGAAAAGAAAATAAATAAAAAAGAAACCAACACACTTTGTCATTAGATGGAAAAAATAAGGCCTGGCTTTTGGAGCCCTGAGACTTTACATATGTATCCTAACCAGCTTTCAAGTAATTTAACTCATAAACAAAGATTTGTGTAGACTTCTCCCCAGGCCAAATCCTGGTAAAAAAGCACATTCCTTCTCAGCCTAGATGTAAATGGCCCTATTGATCCCAAAGAAACAGCTACTGCAGCAAGTGCTGCTTGCATTTCAGTGTCTGCAGGATCATACCCTGCCATCTGACAGCTTGACAAAATTATATGTTGGCATGTAGAAAGCACCATTCATCAAGGGAAACTAAGGGAAAAACCAGTTATTAACTCTCAAGGTCAGTGTAGGGTGATCAATATTATTATTTGCATGTGGATAAGTTGAGACAGCAGTTCAGCACTTTAGCAATTATCCAAGATTCAATACAAGTATTAAATACTTACAGTATTCGATCACGGGCAGTTAAGAAAAGAAACTCCTAATTCTGCTCACTTTTTTCAGGAGAAAGATGGGTTCCGTCAGCCGCCAGATATTGCTGGATACCTTCAGGCCTGCTCTCAGACTGAGTTTGCACAGGAGGCAGAAAAGTAACCTTTTGTCTGTCTTGTCTTCCTTAACACTGGAAACAGAAACCTCCAGCTATCACAAAACGCCCTGCCTTGGTGACACTTCAGCTGAAGATTCCCAAATCCACCCAGACAGCCTGCTGCAAGCAGATTACAGCAGGACTTCATGTTGGAACAAGAATTGGCAAATGCACACGAAAACATGCATGCAGGCAGGCAACAGCAGCCAAAGATTGATTACACAGGACATAGCACCACAGACACTTGTACCTGTGGTCCTACCAATGAGAAAAAAAATTCCCCTCTGAGTTTCCTAACTTTATCACATATCCAATCCCAAATCCAGATTTTCATTTACCTTTTCAAGGTCTTATAGTGTTTTTTCTGCTTCGATGGTAAGAAAACATAAATCCCTCATTTTTAAATGCATGAGCCTTTAAAGTGTTATTCCTGTCCTATTGTCATGCCTTCAGCTGTTTTCAGACTTTGGTTTATCTGATTTGACCAATTCAATCCTAGGAACCAGCTTCTTTGGCTGTTAAGAACTCTTGCCTAGTCCTTGGCTTTGGGCAATAGAAAGGATGCTGAATCCACACCCCGTATTTGATTATCTTGGGTCAGCCAAGAGCAGACAAATTCCCAAAGATAATTTGTATTAAATTTTGCAGATGCCCTCAAAAGTATCAAATGCTTTTTTAAGTCCTTGGCCAGAATGGCCAGACCTTGGCCATTCCCACCAGCAGTGCTGGGAAGAAAAAAAGAACAAGAGCTACATGGTTGTTACTCATGCCACTTGTTGACTGCCTGGAAAGTGTTTATTCACTACAGTGATAAGTGAAGAATGAGGAGCCTGAACAGAATAAAAGTCTTACTCTTGCTTTGGACCAGAATCTCAGGTGGATATTTATAAATTCAAAGTCTGCCACTGGTTCAGAGCTAAATTTCAGGCACTCATCCAAATTGAACCCAGAGCTTAAAACTTTTTACATGAGCCTTCCTCTCCACCAAGCATTTGTGTAATTGATACAGTTTAATTTTTTTACCTCCTTAAAAAAAACAAAACAAAACAAAAAACCCCAAAAAACCCCAAGCAAACCCAAAAGTGTACCAAACGGGCAGGAAAAGTACAGAGAAAACGAAGCATTCAGTGAGAGCCCAGTAGCCATAGCTCTGACTTATGTAAGTGGAAGGACAAGCAGTGTCTTCTATATAGGAGAGTTTATTTCCCCATCATGATCCAAACTAATAGTGAAGGTGGGTTCACTTGTCAGATGCATTATTCCAAAAAAGGGCTAATGTTTTCTAGTGATGGAGTTAGCCACCCCCAATGTGCATGGGACCATGGCTTTCCTCCAGTTCCACTGCCAACATCAACTGTTCTTCCCACCAGCCTAACCAGAGTGAAATCTCTACTTCCAGCAAATAAGGCCTGCTAAGGCACCTGCTGCCCTGAGGCAGGAGGACTGATTGATGAGGTTGCCTAAGCTTTGTGCTGACTTATGAAAGCTGTGACAGCATCTGGAGGAGTGAAGGGTTGGTAAAATCAACTCAGAGAATTACAAGAAGTGGTAAAAGTGGATGTGAAGGCAAAGGTGCTTTATTGCTTGTCTATTTTAATCCAATTCTGCTGATGGAAATTTGCAAGTAAGAAACTTTAGTGCTGGTTTAAAGAAAGAAGGATGTAAAAATGGCTGAGCTGAAGGAGGCATAGACATGGAGAGAGAGAGATGGGAAATGCTTGGTATGGATTCATTTGAGGTATCACATTTTCAGTTGCACTCTTCAGCTCAGTTATGTTTCTCACATTCTGGGATGCCAAAAGTATCCCTGTCACCTCCTCTCCATGCACATACCTTCATTCAGCAGCTTCTCTGGGATGGGACATGGGATGTACAGCCAACACAACATCCTTGGCTCTAGTCCAACCTCTGGACTGTGACCATAAGTTAAAGCACAAGAACACAGCTGGGCCCATCACCTCATGCAGTGGTGTCAGGGTACTTCCCAACAGTACATGGCATCTGACAGAAGAGCATTCCTGAACTAGACACAAGCTCAGCAGCTGGGTGGTCCAGATGAGAGGAGTTTAGTTATGGGCTCATGCTGCAATCACACACTATTAACCTAGCAGATATCCAGACCATCAACTGTGATGGCATCACTATTTGCACAGAACAAACCTTCACAATAGCTTTAGTAGGCAGCGCTTTTGACTGCCATGACAAGCATGTGTAAAGGGAAATCTGGGCTGCCTAGGTGACTCTGAAACAGAGAACGTGGTCTTTGTGGTGTAGAGCTGAAACCTTTCAATTCTGTTCTTGTTTTGTCAGAGTTCTTGTGCAAATTCCCTGCCAGTGCTGGACTTCAACAGCCTGGAGCTGTTCACAGAATCATAGAATGGTTTGGGTTGGAAGGGACCTCAAAGATCATCTACTTCAAACCCACTGCCATGGGCAGGGACAACCTCCAGTAGACCAGTTTTCTCAAAGCCCCATCCAACCTGGCCTTGAACACTGCCAGGGAGGGGGCAGCCGCAGCTTCTCTGGGCAACCTGTTCTATTGCCTCAACATCGTCACAAGTAAGGAATTTTTTCTTAATGTCTAATCTAATTCTGCTCTCAGTTCAAAGCCATTACCCATCATCCCATCACTCCATTCCCTTGTAAACAGTCCCCCTCTGTCTTTCCTGTAAGGCCCCTTTCAGTACTGGAAAACTGCTGTAAGATCTCCCCCGAGCATTCTCTTCTCCAAGCTGAACAAGCCCAGTCCTCTCAGTCTCTCTTCATAGAAAAGGTGCTCCAGCCTTCTGATCATCTTTGTAGCCCTCTTCTGGACTCTGCAACAGCTTAATATCTTTCTTGTACTGGGACCCCAGAACTGGATATAGTAGTTCGGTGGGGTCTCACCAGAACAGAGGAGCAGAATCTCCTCCCTTGACCTGCTGGTCACATGAGTTTTGATGCAGCCCAGGATATGGTTTTCTTTCTGGTCTGCACATGAACATTCCCAGCTCATGTTGAGCTTTTCATCAGCCAACACCCCCAGTGCCTTCTCCCCAGAGCTGCTCTTAATCCATTCTGTGTTCAGCCCATATTTGTGCTTGGGATTACCCTGACCCATATGCATGACCTTGCACTTGCACTTGTTGAACTTCATGCAGTTCACATGGGCCCATCTCTCAAGCCTGTCAAGGTCCTTCTGAATGGCATCCCTTCCCTCCATGTTGACCGCACCACAAACTTGCTGAGGGTGGACTCAATCCCATGTCCTTATCTCCAACAAAGATTCTTAACAGTGACCAGCCCAGTACTAACCCCTGAGGAACGGCACTTGTCACTGGTCTCCATTTGGACACTGAGCCATTGAGCACAATTCTTTGAATGCAATTGTCCAGTTAATTCCTTATCCACTGAGTGGTCCATCTATCCAATCCATGTCTCTCCAATTAAGAGATAAGGATGTTGTGCAAGACAGTGTCAAATTCTTTGCATGAGTCCAGGTAGATGACATGGCATTGAATTTATTACGATCCTCTCTTCATTACACCTTGGAAGCCATTCAGGATACTTATAAACAAGGCAGCACAGGAATACAGGCAGCAAATTGCCAGTGTCATGCTGTTGCTTGGTTTCTTCAGAATTCCCCTCTGCATGCTTCTAAGCACAGTATAGTGGCCATGAGGAAACTGCTAGCTGTCAGGATCTGCTTGGCTCTTTCAGCCCAATATCTCTGTGCACTCCACTTGATATAGAAATGTGTTTTTTTCTATATATATGTAAATGAAGAATAAAGAAATGGGATCTGTTAAAAGTTCCAATCATACTCATCATCTATATACAGACAGAAACATAAAGCACCTGCAGAACATTGCATTCTGGACAATTATGGAAGCAAAATAACATTGTTTAATGATATATCAAGATCACTTTCTCACCAGAGCCATCAGCTCACATTGGTGAGAATTGGATTCTTACTGGTACAAGTGAAATTAATTCCACTGGCATTAACTCAGCTTACACCCATTGAGGATTTATGTATTGCTTTGCTGCAATGAATTCCACATCTTCATGTGCCCAGAGTGATCAGTGAATTGGATTAACATGGACCCCATGGCACTTTTCAGACATTCACTGTCACTGCATTTTTCCAGTTGTCCCAGTTTTTCCCTTCCCACCTCCTTTTAAAACTTTGCCCATACATTTCACTTAAGCTTCTAAATGCGATATGTCTATAAAGAGTGTCTGGGTCAGACAGCCTTAATTTGAAATGCCATTACACCCACACTAAACTTCTCCTACCAATCCCACAACAATCATCACAGTTTGTATGTCTCCCAGACCAACCTTAGTGAAGTTGTGGTCTTTTCATCTTTCAAAAAGCAGGGAAATAGGGGGATGAGGTAAGAAACCACCACCTAGAGCGGTAAAGGCCGAAATTGTCCAGGGAAATAGAGCAAGGAAGTATCCTCATTTCCACAGATTTTTCTGACTGCAAAGGTGTAAATCTTTATCTGGAGAGGGGAAAACAGTAAACTTTTAGCTTATGCTGAGCTCAATTCCAACTAACTTTAAATCAATTTCATTTTGCAAAGTTCAGAAATCTCTGAGATGCTCCCGCAGTTTGGAATATCATTACCAGGTCTTCCACACAGTCTTTCCTGTAGGTAATTGAAGGAAGCTGTTTCTGGATCAGTGGAGTTAAAAGGATTACATCTGAACTAAAGGTGGAATGCTTTCCTCTTTCTTAACCTAAAAGTTAAACAGCAATTATGCCTAGTTACTCTCTCTAGTCAGTTTGACGAAAAGCACTCTCAAAAGGAAATTCATTTCATCCTAGGATAGGTATTAAAAACAGGCTGAATGTATTGCCCTCTGAAACTGCTTACCTAGATATTTAAATGTCTCAAGGATCTGTATCTTTATCCATAAGAGACTGGATTCAGTCGGAGGTAAAGATGCCTCCATCCAGGTGTCTACATGCACGTCATGTGTCCAGGTTGCCATTTTGCCAATACAATAACTAAACCCCTGAGAGCAATTCTGCTGTCTCTCAAGCAGACAGCTAGGACTGATTCCATAGATTGACAGCTGAAGGTCTCCAGTGTGACCTGCAGATGCCAGTCCAGAACAGAAACAGTCCTAAGTCAAATCTTCAGCTCTCTGTGTATATCCCACTTACTCCAGGGCATCCCAAATGGCACCAGACACCTACATTTAAGCAACTGAACTGAGCCCTTGGTGCTTGCACACCTCTCTGGACCACGCCAGCAATGCTGACTGATCATCACTGACTATGATCAAAGCACAGACAGACATTTCACATGTAGACAGCTCCATCCAGATGCCAATGATTGCCTAACTCTCCCGTTAAAAACGTCACACGCCAGTTGTGACACAGTAGCAGCACAGAAAAGTGTTTTTCAGCCCGTGTATCCCACCACGTGCAGCCCATTTTCCCAAGGAGAACACAGAGGCAGCACAAACATACCTAGCATCACTGGTCACTTGTCACTGGCACTGCAGAAACAGGCCCAAGAACAAACCCTACTCTTAGTCCCTTGATTAAAAAAATTAGGTTAAGAAGTCATTAATGGGAAACAGAACCTGAGCCCTGGAGGAAGGATCTCTAGCAGAGTCAGTAAGGAAGTCTGAATTGTCTTACAATTCCTGCTCTTACATCATGACCAGGTCCCTGTACAAACTGCTCTAAGAGGTCTGAGTCTCCTTCTGACCTGTTTGCTCTTCCCTCATTACAAGCTGAAGAGAAGCAAATGCCTCTTTGAATTTCATCAAAAAGTGTACAGGCTTGTATTATCATGGGAATAAAAGTAATACACATTTTTTTGAGCTCCAGTGGGGCATATCAACAACAGCAGTGGCATGGTTTGAAAAACAGTAAATCACTTTCTTAACAGCTACACCAAACTTTGGATGCTTTCAGCTACACTTCAATGTGGTAAAGAAAATAGGTACTTTGGGTTCAGACTTATTATCATTCAAATGCTTGTTTATAAAGGAATGGTAGGAGATGTTTAAAATATGAGTGCAAGCAAGGGCTCTTCAATCTCATGAGCCGATCTAAAGTTAAGTGAGTGAATCACTCATCTGTGGTCAACTAATAGGAGGAGAAAATCAACTCTGAGAAACCAATTATAGTTCTATACCTCTATCCTCCAGGATGTGAACTCAAAGTCAAATAAGTCATCAGAAACCAGTCTCCAGGACTCACTGGGAATATTCTGCATGCCAGAACAGAGTAAACTTGTTTTCAGAAGATCTAAATGGAGACATCCAGACTAAAAAGGCAAGATAGCAGCACAGCCTGCCAACTGGAAGCAGAAGTATGAAAAACAGAAGGTAAAATTACAGGGATCAGATTGGCTTGAGCATTTGAGATTGCAATCAAAGCAGGACAGTGAACAGAATGAGGTATTAACCCAACTACCAATACAGTGAAAAGGATTTACCTACCAAATAAAATTCAAACTGATAGGTGACTGTCATCCTCTCAGAACATCAGCTGCCAGTACTCTTTAGGGGAGATGTTATAGAGCTCCATCATGCACTCTTTATGATCTCCACAAGAAAAATGAAGTGCCAAGTAATAATCTAGAGGGGGTTTAGATGCAGTGTTCTATTTGGAGCTCCATTGTTTTGTCCTGAATTTGAGAATTGCACTTCCTTGTGGGATTCAGCTGACCTCAAAGCAGGAAGACTTTAAACAGCAAAGTTTCAGTGTTTATACTCCATGAAGCCCTTGAAGTAAGAGGGTCCTGCTGAAGGGGGGAGCCTTTATTTCATCCTCGGTGCCAGAATTAGTACATGAACCACCATGGCCCTTTGCCTGGATTTGGAAACCATAGACACAATTTTCAAAGCCACCAAGCATCTAAAGTTCCAGCTGAACTAAGCAGTTCAGGAAAAAAAAAAACCAACTCACAACCTTCACAATAAGTGACCAAATAATACATCTTTTCTGAGAAAAAAGTGTTTTAATTTAACTTTAGTTTCTCAAAGTAGAAAGTAGATAGCAATTTCTCCTAGACACGAGATCTGAGTCTTCACTCTCCCACATGATTTTTTTGGTAGATAAAAAATTATAAACTTGCCCTACCTTTAACCATGAAGGGGAGCAGCAGGGCTTCACAAACCACAAAGTTACAATTTGCCTTATTCTGGCAGAATGATCAGGAAACTCATCTGGTTTTCTGCTAACTGGAGTCAAGCCATACATCACAACTTGGAGATCTTAGAGTTCACGAGATGTTACTGATAATTGGCACAAAGCTTTTCCCCAAGACTGTGTCTCTAATCTCTATTTCCCACTCCATAGTCCTGCTCCTGAGAAGGAAAAATTTCTCTGTGTTAATAATGAACAGAGTGGTTCTGAGAATTGCTCTAGATGACTATCACCAACATCTTATTGTGTTATAAAGCCCAAAGTAGATTTGGGTATGGGAAGAGATGTCAGAGCTGCCTGCTATTCTGCTGGTGTAGAGGTAAGAAGATCACTGCATGTTGGAGATGTGGACTGCATCCACTCAGATGTGGAAACCAGCTCTAAAGAAACATTTGCAATGGCATTGATGTGCAAGTCCTATGGTTCAAGGGTCTTAGTTCTCTGGAGCTTGGACAGTTACGGGTGTTTTCACAAATGTAATGGAAAGACCTAAACCAGCTGGTGACTCAACTGTACCACGGATCTTGCATCAGGAAAAGCCCACAAGCCTGTCAGCAGGTCTAAGGAGGTGGTCCTCCCCCTCTACTCTGCCCTGGTCAGGCCCCACCTGGAGTATTGTGTCCAGTTCAGGGCTCCCTGGTGTAAAAAGGACAGGGATCTCCTTGAGAGAGTCCAGAGAAGGGCTACGAAGATGATTAAGGGCCTGGAACACCTATCCTATGAGGAAAGGCTGAGAGAGCTGGGGCTGTTCAGCCTGGAGAAAAGAAGACTGAGGGGGGACCTAATCAACGTTTATAAATATCTTAAGCATGGGATGCAGGGGGAATTGGCCAGCCCCTTTTCAGTGGTCTGTGGAGACAGGACAAGGGCAATGGCTGCAAATTGGAGCACAGGAAGTTCTGCACCAACATGTGGAGGAACTTTTTCACAGTGAGGGTGACAGAGCCCTGGGACAGGCTGCCCAGGGAGGTGGTGGAGTCTCCTTCTCTGGAGACATTCAAGACTCGTCTGGACACCTATCTGTGCAGTATGAGCTAGGGAGCTGCTTTGGCAGAGGGGTTGGACCCGATGATCTCTCTAGGTCCCTTCCAACCCCTACAATTCTGTGATTCTGTGATACCATCACACTGTCACATCAAGCAGCTCTTGTGTGATGACATGAGCCAGAGCGCACCATGGCATTTGAGAGGGGAGACCTTTCTCATAGAAGAGCAATGAAAAGGCTGAGCAGCAGGACCCCTGCGACTGTTGGGGAGCTGAGTGAATCAGCCATGCTCCTCTGCTCCATGCTGCCATGGTTAAACTGATTTTGCATCTAAATTAGCTAATTTAAAGGTGTCCCGGGCACCTCTGCTCCATCCTTTCTTCGCTTCTGTGACTACATAGAAAATTTAAAGGAAAATTTGAAATAAAGTTTTTCTAAAATATGCAGTCCAGTTTATCACACATAAATACAGCGCTTCTCAAGGCATCTTGTGGCTACTGCTGCTGAGAATACCCAGTGAAACACTCAAAATGCTGTATGCTGGATCTTGCTGATAAGAAAATAATTGTACAGAACAGAGAATAGAGAAAACCAGCAGGGTTATTCCAGAAGCCTGTATTTGTTTGTTTGTTTGTTTGTATCATTTAATGTTACTATAAATCGCTATTCTCTAATGAGCAGAGCATATTCTGCTATTTGGATGTACAGATCTCAAGAATGAGGCATAGCATCCTATGGCTTCTAATTAGCTGTGCTGGTATAATTGACTCTGGCTGGGCACCAGATCCAGTACCGCTGTGAGCTGACAACGGTATGAGGAGGCAGCAGCAGGTATAGAGCAACAGCAGCATCTCACACCTGGGAAGGGGAGGCAAGGAAGGGGAGATCCTAGGGATGGGGGAAGAGTAAATGGAAGCAGAGATTAAAAGAAATGGAAGAGAAGGACTGACAGGCAAAAACAAAGAATAAAGAAGAAATGGAGAGAGGGAGGTAGTAGTTCTGTTGTCTGTCTAAAAGAGCAAAGAACTGCTGGTGGGAGCTGATGAAAACAGCTGATTTCTAACAAATGGTCTGGGCATTAAATATTTGTTAATTTTTGAAATTACTTTTAAACTGTTTCCAAGAATCCTACTGAGGTTTTTGGGTTTTTTTTCCTCAGGTAGCATAGGCAGTTTATCAGCCTTCGCTGATAGCATGGAAATAAGCAAGTACCTTTGCAGCAGTCCATGGAAGGAAAGAACACAATGAGGCAGCCACAAATCATCCCAAATAGTAAAAAAATAAGAAAGAAAACCACACATTGTTAAGGGTAAAGGTATGGATTGTGATGACATCCTTGTCTCAGCTTATCCAGAGTATTCGCTATAATCATACAGGGATGTTGTTAAATGATGGTAACATTGAAACTGTATCTAACTAATTCATGCGTGGCATCTGGGGGAATTAATTCTTTCCCTTTCTTCTTCTGAAGGTTGATTCTTTGCCATGTTCATTTTCTGTTTCCCTAGTACCAAATTATTTCAAAATATCATTTTTGAGAAAAACTATAGTACTATATATACATCTAGTGAGTGAGACACTGACAGTGGCACAGGAGCCCCTGGTTTTACCTAGCAAGTTGGAGGGACTTAACAGTTTTATTAATATTTTTCTTTCCCCATGTAGGCATCCACCACAAAGATGCTATCTTGGTGCTACCTGCAGGAAGGTCGTCCCACCACAGCTCCTACTGATAGTCTTCAACTCCCAGTGTCTGCCTTCCTGCAGTTCCCCACAACAGCCTTTGCATTCTCTGTAGGATTTAAATTTAAAAGTAGTGTGTTGGCTTTCTAAGCAATATTCAACTTTCCAGACCCATAAACCTAACAGGCATACAGAAACAACAGCTTCTCTCAGAGGCTGGAAGCAAGCAGATTGCTCAGCCCCTTTCATGGTTTGCCACCTCCCAGGGCAGTTGAAAGCAGGGCTTGATGTCACATTGGTGGGATAACACCACCATGGAGCAGGGACAAGTCATGGGACTGATGCAGCATGGAGATGCCAAAGATGGTCAGGGCTTTTTGAGCATGCAGCCTGGCATGGTCTCATCAGCCAAGAGATGTGCAGCAAGCTCCCCTCTCTTTGATTTACAGTGCCCTACATAGGCCAAAGGTCCTTTGAGGTTTATCTGAAATACAGCACTTGCTGCTTCTTTGTTCATTGCAAGACTGGCCCAGTTGGAGTTATGACAGATTAATGATGAGGTGTGATTTTTTGTTGCAGAAACCTTGCTCTTTAGAACTTATGATGACACCATCTTCCTTTTCCTTTTTTTTTTCTTTGTCAATTTTTATGTTCTGTTTTCAACCAGTTTATAAAACAGAAATGTCTGGGTAAAGAGACTGCGTGCTGCTTAAATTATCTCTATCTTGTTTTTAACTTCGTGCAGAGTTGTTACCCTCCACTTCTCCAATGAAATAGCTATTTTTAATTAGGGAAGGCATGTTTCTGCTGCAGATCAGCTATTTCATACCAAGCTCCTTCAGAACTTTTCAAAGTACCATCTGGAGCTGATAATTTGCTGCTTTTTAAATTATCGATTTGTTCCAGCTCTTCTTCTGACACATCTTGATTACCAGAAAAGAGCAAGTCCCAGTAGGTATTGCTCTGATATTCTCTGTGCTGAAAAGTGATGCAAAGAAATAATTTAGATTCTCAGCAATGTCTTTATCTTCAATTTCTGCCTTCAATCTTCAGTGATCCAGTTTCTGAACTACCAATTAATTATTCCTACTCTTCTGACTGATAAACCTGAAGCATTCTTATTTTATACCTTTTAGCTGTTTGCAGATCCCAATATTTACTTTAATTTCCCTTTCATCTGGTCTTTATGCTAATTAATAAATTTATGTATTGGTAAGCTAAGGTTAGATTTTCAAAATGGGAAGAATTTGACTCAAAAAGCTCTCCAGACTGGCTATTCAGTTGTACTTGTTTACTCTTTGCCTGCCTAGAATTATTTTTGTTAGCAACATACAGACCCTCCAGACCCTATTATTTATCTTAAGTGGAATTCATGGCATCTTTAAGTATGAGTCATTTTCTTGTGGCTAAAAATTCAGCCACTTTCCCACTCAACTAACTGGACCATAATAGACTTATATGTCTGTTTGCATCTTTGGATGAAATCTTGCTTTGAATTCCTCCCTGCATTTCATTTAAGATGAAGCACCAAAAATTAGGATATCGTGATTTGGGCACCTAAAAAGGGGGATTTTAATCTAAAATTCCACATCTACTGATAAGTCTGTCCCAGGCTGAAAAAAATAGGCACTTACCCCACGTTTTAGATCTGCTGAAGGCAGAAACTAGGCAGCAGCTGGCAAACCTGGAGTGTATAATCCATCCCAGCAAAAACCTGGTGGTGGAAGCTACCTTTCTGCAACAGCATAGTGATTATAGTACTTACTTACGGACATGGGAAGCCTGCATGAGAGGGGGTCAAGCCAGCACTGTCCTTCACAAAATGAAGCCACAGTGAGAGGAGAGAGAGCATGCTTTCCCACTCATTGGGGCAACTTTTTAGCTCAGAGACACAAAACTTCTGGGGTGAAATGATGCCTGAAGCTATTCCTTTGCAGGTCAGAGTCTCAGAAGAGAGAGGTCTTCTAGGTTTGAGTCACTGTGCAGATCCTTAGCACTTTATTTTATCCAAGCATTCAGTGTAAAAATGGTCCCTAAAACAAAGTATGTAACTTATTGTGTGGTGCCTGCTGAGACTCTCCTTTAATACACAGAAAGGGCTTATCTTCCCAAGACAGAGATATGCAGGACCACGTTGATTAAAGTCATGGCCTGAGCTCTAAGCCATCTCCTGCTCGCAGAGCTCGCTCCTGAGGCCTGAGCTTGAGCAATATCCAGCACCGGCCCTAAGACCTGACAGTTCTTAGGCAGAGCAAGCTGATCTGTTCCTCAAGTCCACAGGAAAAGTGAAGGTATTTGACCAGACTTGCCTCAGGCTACTTTTATTTTTGTTGTGCACCTTTCTAGATTGTTAGAAGCTTCTTCAGTGTTTTCTTCAGGTTCCCCGCTGCTGACACACCTAATTACTGCTAGAGAAGAGAGTTCCTCAGCCCCTTCCCTTCCCAGCTCCCTCCTCATGCACTGCCCCATGAGTGCTCATGCAGCAAAAGCTCCCACAAAGTGTCATCTAAGCTTTAAATCTTTTACTATTTGCAAGTAGTTGGAAAAAAAAAAACCTCATAAAAAATCTGCCTACCTCTGACCATTGAATTGCTGTTAATGATTTTGGAAAAGAGGAGATGCAATGCAGCACAACAGACAAAATCCTCAAATCCTTACACCACTGGCCTCAATGGTGGGTCCACACCACGTGTGGCTTGGCCATCTTCCCCATGAATGGATCTCTCCTCACTGAACACTTCACCTCCAGCAGCCACGCTCACTTCAAGCACAGAGACCTGGGTGCAACAACTTCAAAACAGCTCCACAGCAGAACAGCAGCAGCACTTAGAGAAGCCCTGTAAACCATCCAAATACCTGCAGAAGGCTTGCTTCCTGCCTCTGTGTCTGAATACAGGAAGACCTAAATTTGGTAATACCTGTTCAAATAGTAAACACCTCAGGTAGGAGCTGCTGATTTACATCACATATAAAGCCCAGTGACTGTCTGGGTATGCATGCAGAAACACTCAGAGACATAAGCCCTCCTGCAACTGCGGAAAAAGGCCTTTACTGAACTCTTCCATTAAATATGCAGCAAATACCCAGTCTGGTGACTTGGTGCTGCTACAGCCACACTGCCAGGGCATCCGCTGACCTGATCCTGCTCCTCCTGCTCTTTCCTGGTCAAACGTGAACTCTCTGAACCCAACCAGAGGACACTAATAAAAGAGAAAATCAACAGAAAATGTCACAATAACCATCCAACATCTTGCTGTGCTGAGACACCCTGGTCTGAAAAACCCAAATTCCCCTTTTCCACCACAAATTGTCCCGTCGTGCTCTGGCTGCAGATCTGCATGCTTGCTGTGGCCCATCAGCATGGGTGGGAGGCAGGCACCTCGTGCCCCGAGACACAGGGTGAGGGTGCCCCGGAGTTGTGTGCCCTATCAGGCACCTGCAGCACCTCTGCTCTGCGCATTCTACACCCATTGCACACCAGAGACAAAATGGCATTGCACCCCATGTCTGGCCCCGCTCGAGTCCTCGCCTTGGAGCAAGAGAGCCACCCTTACACTTACCTTTCCCAGACACGTGTACGTGGGGACAGGCCGCCTCGGAGGATGGCAGAGGGAAGCTGGCAGGCGGTGGGTCCCTGAGGAGCCCCCGTGAGCAGGCGTGCTGCTCCCCACCCCTCGCAGCGATGCAGCGGGCACCCAGCAAATGCTTGGCTTTGGCACGGTGCTTCTCAGGCGGTTGCTTGGATGAGGGCAATGAGCTGTGAAGCTGCTCCCCTCCTCGGCATTACCATCGCGCCAGCCACGCAGTCCAGGGAAAAAACGTCGCCTTCAAGAGCCAGCGTCATCTCCATCGAGGGCGCAGGGCTGGCTGGCTGGGAACGGCATTATATATCAGACCGGATACGCTCCGGGTTCAACACTGACACCTTCTTCTCCCAAAAGAAAACGAGGACCCCAAAGAATAACATGCAACACAGATGGAAAACAGGGAGGACCGCATCGAAAGATGCTTCTAGGTCAGGGCTGTGCCGCTTCCCCGGTTCAACAGCACCATCTCCTGGGTGTCCCCGGCCGCTCCCGGCTGCTCTCACCCCGATACCCAGGCGCTGCGCCCCGGCAGCATCTCCCCAGGGAGACCCTCTGCAGCCTTCCTCTGCAGCTACCTAAAACCGCTAGCTTATTTGCTTTCCTTTCAGACAGTATCAGTCTTCTTGCACCGCTTTTCTTTCACATATTGTTGCTTGTCTCTCATGGAGCATTGCAGACAGAATGTAAATACAGAGAATACCAAAGACTCCTAGATTCTGTATATTATTAATCAGCGGTACAAGATATTCTTGAATACCACACCTAAAACTGATTTCTTCAGAGCTGTGAAAGTTTGAATTAGGTACCCAGTCTTGATGGAGCACAAGCTCTTTGAAGGAGCCAGAAAGCGCCGCTTTGCAGAGAATACCCAGACTTCCCTTAACCAAAATAAACCAAAACCAACTAAACCAAACCAAAACCTCAAGCCTAAATCTACTTGAAGGGACATTCAGATTTCAGGCAAGAAAGGTATGAACAGAAATGTTAGGTTTCATGGTATTACCTTCCAACAGGGCAATCCTGTCTGACAGGTAGTGTTTCAAAGACACTCATTGCAGTGTGTATTTGAAAGCTCTAAAATGCTTGTTGAGATGCCCCTCTAAAAGCATGTGGTTTTCACTCACTGGACCATCATCTTTAAAAGTTGATAAGTAAACGCCCTGTGCAAGATTTGTGTCAGAAGGGACAACATGTAACTCCAAAACCACAGACACATCTCAGTATCTCCATGTACCCATAGGAGCAGCCTCAAGGATTTTTATGTAGAACATCTGCAAGTATTAAAAAAAAAATCATTGTCCCTTTCTCGTTTGTTAGAATTCACTTCTTTAATTGGCAAAGCTGTTTCAAAATTAATATTAAAGTTGGCCCTTGGATTCTTCTTAGGTCCTTACAAACCATCATCACCTGCATACATTTAAGGTAAACAAGGTACTTGGAAAAAATGCAGCACATATTTCAACAGCTAGTGAAAAGTTTCTATTGACTCCCTTTGTCTTTAAGGAAATTGAGTGTGTTTATTTACTCTTATTCAAAAGGTCTTAACAAATTAAAATGATTTGAGAATAGAAGTTCACCCTTGAAAGGCTTTCTTTCTTCTTGAGAGGGGAGCACAAGCCAGCAGCCTGCTGTCCTGCAAGCCTTTATGCTGTCTGACTAATAAGTGATCTTCAAAAGATATGACCGTGTGGTCATGATACAGAGCACTGCACATTCATCTCAGCCACATCGCATGACTACCATGAATTTTATAGAGTATGATGGTCTTTCCAACTAAAACTTTCTTTGCTCCTGGCCCTTACTTCTAGGGAAACGAGGCATGTGTTAGAAGTTGGATGGTAAGTGAAAGTTTATAAATCAGAATCTTAGATATCTCACTTCTATTTTCTGTGTAGCTAAAAACCTGTTTTTCCTAAAAGACAGGTCAGGTAGGCCTCAAGTCACTAAATTAGTTAGGAGTTTCTATAGCCATGATCAGGCCACATAAGAGGCAGCAGTGCTGTAAGCATTCAGTGGAACAAGCAGCATCCCAACAAAAAAAATTAAAACCAATTAGTTTTGTTTTATTTTAAACCTTCCAACTCATTTTAACCATCCTTATTGCTTTTCCATCTTTGCTCTAAAAGGTAGTATGTACCTTGTAACTAATGAGTGGGTTTTATTCTTACTCAGTCTTGTAATACAGATATTAAAATACCCCATGCAAGAAGATCTGGTTTCTGCAGAAGGGATGTGCCAACTGGATTAGACAGGGATTTATTACTAAGGCTGCCACCTCTGCTTTTTAATATTTCCCTTCTTAGATGCAGGCACTGACAGGACCTTGGTGGAATTCTTGTTGTCAGCTCAGGAGACGTTTTCCTTGGTACAATTCTTCGATTTCATGTTTCCACACTTGATTGTTTTCTATGCACTTTGTTCGCATTGACAGACTCCTGGGAAACTCCTGCCAAGGATTTCTAGACAAGCAGTGGAGAATATTGACCAGATCCAAACATTTACTAGCAAAATTAAGGCAAGGAGAAGGTCATTGGCGCTGAGAACCACACATACACTGTAACCCATTAAGATGTCCTGAGCTGTTAACAAGTTTTCACGTACCTGCATTGAATTCTCCCAAATCAAAACTAGCAGCACAGTAACAAGTGTTCGTAACCTGCTTCCCTCTGCTCCCCACCAGGTCCAGTTAATGAAGAGCAAAGAAACCCTAGGTCCTGTATAGGTGGAGGTTTAGGACACCAGACTGATGTTGGAATATGAACCTTGCTTTATGATATTCATGGTAGGCGGTGTTAGAAGCAGCAGAGGGTTAGCGTAATTTATCATTTGGTGAAGTTTGGTCCACTCAACTCAGCTTTTACTACAGCAGCAGCACTGAGGACACCCTCAGAATAAACTATAAGCAATTATGATAATGGTTTCCAGTTTGGCAAACATTCATACTACGACCCTGTAATAAGAGAATTAACACTCGTAAGTAATACTTTACATTCATTGTAAGACCTCAGTAGTGCAATGCCGCCAAAGTGAGTCAGAAGCGTCTCCCTGGAGAGCAGCCAGCCAGAATGCCTGCCCCGGTACAACACACTGAAACACAACCGGGGCAATGGGAGGGACTCTGTGCTGGTTTGGAACTGTCATAGAATAGAATCACAGAATATCCTGAGTTGGAAGGAACCCATAAGGATCATCGAGCCCAACTCTTGGCTCCACACAGGGCCAGCCAAGTCAGAGCAGACTGAGTGCATCATCCAGATGCTTCTTGAACTCAGTCAAACTCGGTGCTGTGACCACTTCCCTGCAGAGCCTGTTCCAGTGCCCGACCACCCTCTCAGTAAAGAACCTCTTCCTAATATCCAACCTTAACCTCCCCTGTCACAGCTTCATGCTGTTCCCTCAGGTTCCATTGCTGGTCACTAAAGAGAGAAGAGTGGTGCCTGCCCCTTCGCTCACTCTAGTCAGGAAGCCACAGACCATGATGAGGTCTTCCCTCAGCCTCCTTTTCTCTAGGCTGAACAAACCAAGGGACTTCAGCCTTTCCTCATAAGACTTTTGCTCCAGACCCTTTCTCATCCTGGGTGCCTTCCTCTGGACACTCTCCAATAGTTTTGTGTCCCTGTCAGCTCTGACCAACCAACCTTGATGTGTGGAAGCCCTGCAGGTGACCGTGCTCATGCACAGCCCTGACCTGACTCATTCTTACCCCAGCAGGCCAAACTTAACACCAGGCCGCTTTGCTTCTGTTTTCACCTGAGATGGCAACAGCAGCTCCTCACCTTTGCTCTCAACTTCAGCAACTTCAGCCAGCCTTCCCAGGCCATGTTCCTGAGTACCATCACACCTTCTCTCTCCGTTGTATAGCAGAGTGACAAGGGAAACACAAGACACCCCCCCCCCCCCAGCATCAGCTCAGCACATCTACAGTCACCTCAGATGCCAACACCATTGTCAAAGAGCACAAGAAAAGCAGGTGCAAACATCTCATCAACAAGGGGCATGATTTTTTCTCCCCAAAATCAGCTTATTTGCAGCAATATCCCTTTGGGTAAGAACCATATGCTCCCTTTTGCCATTAGCCTTTAGTGTGAAATACTGCCCACCTTCTAAAATGGTAACTTAACTGAGAACTAGTCCTTTGGGGAAAATACTCTCAATTGACTCCCAAAATAAAAGCACCTGAAGTTTTACAACTTAAATAGATTTTTATTATTATTATTGCAGTTGTTTTAACATGAGCATTTATATAGATGTACTATGTAAAACAACTGCTCACACACAGAGCCTGGAAAGCTCAGCTCATACAGGCTTTCAGCTCATACAGGCTTGCAGGCAAAAGTCACATTTCATGTTTTCACTCTTGTGGCTTTGTCACACACACACTGTATGATACCACTGCTCCAATCAGGCAAAGGATTGATATAAACACTTCTACATGTGTTATGCAACATTTTAACTAAATAATTAAAAATTTAAAAGTCTAAGTGGAAGGAAGTAGAGAAATTAGAAAAACTATCCATAGCTTTCGAAACAGCATGGACTCTGATGGGACTAAAAAAATATTGCTTCTTTGAGGAGGAAGACCTGACAATGCTTAAGTTACCTTGATGTTAAAGAATGCTGAAAAATATTCAACTTTCACAGGAAAATAAAGACTAGAACTATATGAACCAGCAGATTTGTGATTCTGTTTATTAGTAGCCATAGTTAGAATTAACCATGGAAGCAGAAAATAATTTATTCTTACCTTATTTTGTTTACTGTGTATGTCCATTTCTATAGGGCTTTTGACAAGAATAACCAAAGCCTTTAGAAAAATAAGTGAATTTCAAAATGCTGCTTTACATTCAGAATAGCAAAACCTACTTCTGAAAGAGGAGCCAGAAGAGAGCATGGTTCGGGGGAACTCAAAGAGAGTTGAATTGCTCAGAACTGATCTTCACCTATACCTGAAGCTTTGCAGTTAATGAATGCCACGTGGAACAAAGAAACAAAATCATCTTGCATTCACATCTGCAGGCCCAACAGAAACAAGTGACTGCCTCAGAGTGAAACTTACTCCCCTACTAAGTGGTCATTCAGTCACCTCTACTGGATCTGAGCAGCTGTTGCAAACACATGAATACACAGAGAATGCACACACTGTATTTAATCCTGGTGACACTGATTGCATTTAAACTATACAGTAAGCTTACTGTAACCAATTTTTCAAATTCTGTGAAGAATGTACCAGTATAGTTTCTCCACTGGACAGCTTATTCTAGTGGACAGGGGAGACGTAGAAGTGGAATACATGAAGCCTCTCTGCAAGTTCTGGTCCTGACTTCCTGTCTTCCCCTGACCATTCATAATTTTTCCTTCTCTAAAACACATTTGCTATCACATGCAGTGGAAAACATTTCAGGTTTCAAATCAAAAGTAGTACCAGTTTCATTAGTCATTTAAAATAAAGAAGGAACTACTGCAGACAATCAACATAAACCACAGTTTATTTCCAATCATTTGCCTAATTCACATGCAAACTAGTTTATATTAATAAAAGCAAACTGCATTTAGAAACAGCTTGGTTAGCTCTTAACCCTAGCATTACTGCTGTACAGCTGAGGCTACACTGGTTTATATAAGTTGTTTTAACTTATGGCAATGTGGTTGGATAGGTATTAAAGATTTCCAAGACTTTCCACAAAGGAGTATTTATCTCTTGAACAGTGCCTCTGCTGCCCTCATCTCACCTACCCAAAGCATTTCATCTGTTAATCCCATGTTTGAAGACCATATACTTAGAAACTAGCTGTCAGGAGAAAATACTTGGAATACAATACAAAAAGATAATTTAGTAACTAGCAAATAATACAAGAATACAGTAGTAACTGAAATACTCTCCCATACCATTTCAAGCTAGAATACCTTAAACAATTCCCACATTTTTGCACTGAAACAGAACTCCAATACACGAAAGTATATAAGCAGGAGGAAAAGCTGGTTTGCAAGAGGTAGAAAAGGTTTTATAAAATCTTTAGGCACAATTCTTAGCATTCTTTTAAAAGCCATCAAAATGTTACAAAGTAATAATGACCATTATACATGTATTCGTATAGTCTGTTTATTTTTACCCTTTGGAATAAAAGTATATTTCATGCACTCTCATATAATCTTTTTTCTTCTATATTGTTTGAAGACTATTTTTCTCCCATATCATACGCAATTACAGAAGTTTTACAGGCTCTCAGGAAAACTTATCACCAGGAGTTTGACAGCAAAACCGACACACTAGTACTTAGCGCTTCTTTGAGAGGAGCATGGGACCGCAAACGCTGCTTGCACAGGTTTATGTATCAGAGAACAAAGAAACACACACTCAAAATCCATAAAAATATCATTAGTTCTTTTGGTTTACTCCTGCCTCGAACAAGAAGTGGATGCTTTCAGAAGGGAACTTTTTTCCTTTTTTATAGCCATGATTTTCACAAATGTATGCTCTACAGTGCTGTGGTGATACTCAAATATTGACAATATCCATAAATCAAAATACCAGGATCATTACATTTACCAAGAGCTAACAGACATTCACAGATAAATCTTAGTGTCAGTTCAAAAAGATGCCACCTTTGAGCTTAAGTACATAAGGCTTTACTGGTAACGAGTTCATATCGGAGATTTGCTTCGTTCCCATCACAGCATCTTTTCTGCTTGTTTTACTTTTTGTCTTGGTCTTTTTCTGCATCCAGAAGGGCAGAACGGATTCCTAACTTCTTCAGCTCTTCTACAAGGTCTCCATTCTGATGCATCTGGAGGAGTATATCACAGCCACCAACGAATTCACCGTTGAGGTACACTTGTGGGATGGTAGGCCAGTTGGAGTAGTTTTTTATTCCTGCGTGAGCAAAAAATAGAAGTATTAAAGTTTTTTCCAAACTCTGTAAATAGAATCAGTTTTTAAACAGAACACATTGCTTCAGGCTGACAGAACTACTATTTTCATTTCTTTCCAGCTGAGCTAAAAAACTATCTATAAAGCAGAAGCACTATCAGAAAAACTACACTGAAGTTAAGTTTAGTTTTAATTCCACCTCAAAGATGTGGGTTTAAAGATACGGAGCCAACTGCTATACTGAGTTCAGACAGGGGCTGGGAAAAAGTAGCACCTCTTTTCCCTTCCAGGAAACAAGCAGATACAAGTTATCAATCAATTCAAGAAATTAAAATGCTTTTAAAATATTAAGAACTGTTTGCATTCAGTTATCCTTTAAGTTTTCGAAAAGGACTTTATAAAACATTAATGTTCTAATTGAATTCATACAGTTATACTTACTACTGCAATTTCAACTGCAAGATACACTTGCCCCTCAGAGGCCTTACAAATTTCAAATTGGTTTATCTTTCACTGCCAGACCTTACAACCCATGGGAGGGGCACAAAGGTTGAAGTCTCTTCAAGAACTCACTAAATGAGCAGAGCTCCAGTCACAATTACAAAGTACAGAACTAAAGTTTAAAACTCTACTTCATAGAAGACAAATGTAGGACCATCCAAAGTTACTAACTGATCAACCGGTACAAATGGAATCCCATCCTGCACTGAAAGACATAAAAAAAATAAACCAAACAAAAACCCAGAAGAATAATTGTCTCTAACTTCCTACTTTTTAAATGACCCTTCACACAAAGTCATTATTACTGTAGCAGAGGAAACAGTTAAATTCAATATCTGTATGGTTTTATACAAAGTCTGTATGCTCTTACACCAAGTCCACCAGCACTTGCTTAGATACCAAGTTTCAAATTCAACTTTTTAAATACATTTTCTATATGCAATGCCTAAAATTTCTCTAACAAAATGGACAAAAGATGAAAAAGACCTAACAATTCCCCTTAGTCGAATATCAGTGTGTTTTAAAAATCCACTAAAATAATAGTAATGCAGAAAAAAATGCTTTGTGACATTGTGTTCCTAACTATGATGTACAACATGAGCTAGATTTTGTTTTTACTTCAGATTTTGCAGATAGACACCTAATGCTTCCAAAGTCTGGAATCACAAGTTTAGTGTATAAATCAAGGCCAAAGGGAATCAATAATCACCTAACCTCCTCTCTAGCATCACCACCTGTAACTTCTTCCTTCGTATTTCATTAAAACTGCTCTCAGTTGTTTAGACACAGACTGCAGAAATTACCAGCTCTGATATCAATTTGCATTTAGCAGTTACTTTTCTTAAACACCCCAGGGCCTTTGGGCATTCAGAAGTGATCAAATGATCCTAAAAATCTTTTAACCCACAATGGTTGCAAAGAAAATCTGAGTCCCAATATTAAGGCATGTTTAAGGACGACCCTACTCAAAGGAGCCACTGCAGACAGAAATATAGGGTTTGTTTTTGTTAAGAAACCATGATGACAAACATGAATCCAGAACAGAGGGCTCTGCATAAGAAACCTACTGTTATTAAGCTCTCCAGGGCAATACTTCCACCAGTTATTCTTTCACAGAACCATTCTTTTCAAGGACTCAACTACACATACGTTCAAGTACAGACAGGATCTATCCAGCTTCAGAAGAAAATATGAATACAATGAAGCTCAGCTGCTCTGTATGATGAATTTCACATATTACCCAAGCTGCTTTAAATGGTTTTGTGCCAGAGCTAAACCAGATTACAAACTGAACACCTCCTGAAGTGGCTGACCAACTCTACTAAGCTATTTCAGTACTGTTAAAGCAAGTTAGCCTGCCCTATGCTTGCTGTGGTTGGGATGCACTTTTGTAACAAATCCTTTGGCAGCACAGACACCCCAAGGGATTTCCTTCCCTCTCCCCCTGCAGTTTAACACTTCAGAAGCTGCAGCTTCTGTTTTGAAGTGCTGCTTGTTTTGTAAAACCATACTCCACAGAGCAGGCTCCATGTCTGACAGCTTAACTGGCATACTTGAAGGTGACTGTGAAACCAGACCACTGAAAGGTGTACCTAGCACACTCCCACCCTGCTTCATTAACTCCAGCTACCAGTTCTCAGCGTGCCCTGCCCCCCCCCAGCACTAACAAATGGGTCATATGAAAGAACTGACTCAAACCACCACTCTTATTCCTAACACACTTCACCAGAAAAGCAACAAATATTCATGGAGATTAGGAGTACTGGTGCAAGCACGATTGAGGGAAAGCTAACCCAAGGGCAGGAGGAAGGATCAAGATGCTCTGGATAGCATCCCATACTTAGGTAACATAAAGAAACACAACAGAGGGTGAACTACCACAACAGTTCAAAACAATTTAAATTACATTTCCAGTGTGTAATTCCAAGCTCCTCTGTCACCTTAGTGACCTGAATCAGGCCTATGCTGTCCATCAGTCAAAAGCAGGATCACTTGCGGCACTGCCAACTTGGAGAAACCTGAATCGCGACGGAACCACAATGCAAGAGAGACTGCTGAGGTCTCTCAGGCAAGCTTTAATCAGGGAAGCGTATCCTCAATCACAAGCTCAGATAAATCACATGCAGTACCAGTGACTTTCTAGTTTCATGGATCTGAGTGTGCTTTTAGGTGAAAGGGCAAGTAGGGGAGTTGTTCTGGTTGCACAACTTGCTGTATTTTAGCACAGGGCCAGTTTGAGCAGTTGAACTCTAATCACCTGAAAATAAGGTGTATGAATAGATACAGGAAAGAAACCAACCGGCACTTCCAACACCTGAACCACCATCTCTACAAACAGCCAGCTCTCACTACAAATGGTATAAGCATACATATATGCAAACACTTAAGTTACATTCGGCTGAATACAAAACTGGTGATCAGCTGACATACAGTAATACTGCAGATCAGTATTTAAACAAAGTGTTAGGAATTTTCAGAGTGTGGTGTAGGTATTTCCCCTCGCTAACCCCACGTGCATACAGGGCAGGTTATGTTCACCAGGAGGACTTAGGAAAGCATCCAATGTTGCACATAAACCTCTCATCACCAGAGGCCAGCTCCAGGAGGAGAGGAAGAGGGCCTTCAGGGAGACACTGCTGAATCACCCTTGGCAATTCAGAGAGCCCTGGCTTCTCCTCTGTCAGGGACTGTTATCCACAGAAGCAGGCACACACTGGTTTCTTAGGGTGCAACAGGCAACACAGCTGAAGCAGTATGACACTGAAAGCAGCGTTGTCATCCCCCAACTCTTCACTCCCTGGTGCTGGCTCTGGCACTCGCCTCACAGTACAAGAAGCTAGCTCAACTTGCACACCAAGTTAATAAATCGAGCTGGCTCTCTGTGCAGTCGGACAAATGCCAAAGCTGGTGCGTGGAATAGAACAGAACAACTTCTTTAAGCACCTGAGAAGGAGCAGGATGTTGTGCAAGCATACGCTCTGGTAGTGCCTTCAATGCAGCTTAGCCAGATCAAATCACTAATTTCAATTTAAAGCTCGGGTACTTGGGAGGGTAAAAACCTATCAGATCACCTCACACAAGCCAGAATTCACATGGAGGAAATGTTTGCTGTACTCAGAAGGAAGATGTTCCTGTTACACAGGGATAAAAGACTATATATTCACACGTTCAAGTCCCCCAGAGATTAAAACACATTGCCTGTTCAAGGGTTCACAAAAGCCCTCCCTAGGTTCACAAAAACCCTCATTCATGAGTTTGTTCTAGTAAACCGTAAGTTTCATCTCAGATATGTAAATAAAGTTTAGAAAGCTACCATGATTGGCTCACCTGCCAAAGTAAGTAGATTTACTTGAACAAAACCAACATTAACAGAAAGTGTCCTCACACCCAAATTCCAGTTTCAGTTTTTATACTATACCAACTATTACACCTGTGAACTGAAAAAGGAAGAAAGAATTGGAAAACTTAGCGTTTCAGCTATAAGCTAATAAAATACTTGAATTAGATGATACCAAAAACACAGGTAAATGAAGTCACCTGAAACATGCCACGACGTGGATTTACGTACAATTTAGTGTATTTTGGACAAGAACTGTCAATGCTATGTATCTGCAAGGCTAGTTACTATAGAGGTTTTGTTTGTTTGTTTAAAACTTTCTCAAATAAACACATAAAAACCTTAACAGTCAGTTATGCACGCTGAAGAGGGAAAGAAGGAAGAACAGCATTATAAGACCTGAGTACTAGCCTCCTGTAATTAGCTAAAAACCCATGGATAGAAAAGCTCCTACCACTCGAGCAGTAATGGTGAAACTACTGCTAAAACATTTCTTGTTTAAACGATTAGCATAATTTTGTACTTTATGAAGAGAACCCGGGCAGGCAGTGCCGGGGGGAATACAGTGGTTTCAGTCCAATCCATCCACGAAGTTTCACCCTTCCGTTCACAGGGAACAACCAACTGACAAGATGGTTGACAAGTATTTCAGGGGTCTTTTAAGGCAGCTTTGTGTCTTTTGAGTTGGCGAGGCAGGGTGGCACGCACAGCCCCATCTCCGGGTTACCCCCTAAGTGTAACTGTATTCTGCAGATAACTAAGCCGCCCTCGGGCACAGAGAGGGTACGGGCACAGAGAGGGTACGGGCACCGAACGCGGGTGTCCGGTCAACGCAACATCACCCCCCAAACACCTCCGGGAGACGCGCTGGCGGCACAAACCCCGGGACGCAGGCCTGCTGCCAACTGCTACCACCACCCCACTCCTGCGACAAGCAAGCAGGGCTGCACAGGGTGCCCGGCGAGGGTTGCAGCAGCCCCCGAGGCCGGGCCTTGGGGCAACCCCGACCTCCCCGCCGGCCTACACAGGCCGGAGCCACCGCGGGCCTTTCCGATGAGGAAAGCGGGACTCCGCGGTTCGGCGGCGTTTTCCTAAGGGGAAGCCAGGGGCAGGCTCGGCTGTGTGCAAGCCCCGGCAGCAAGGGAGGCGGCACCCAAAGGGGACCCCGCTAGCCGCCGCGCACGGCCCCTGCCCGCCGCTGACCTTGGCGGAGGTCGGGGTCCTGTAGGACGTCGTGGGCGCGGTAGTCCTCCACGCCGTGCAGGCGCAGGATCTGCACGACAGCGTTGCTGAAGCCGCAGAGGGGCTGCGCCGGGCTGCCCTTCATGAACACCACCACCGGGTGCTCCCGCACCAGCCGCTCCACCGCCTCCCGCGACCCGGAGCCGCCACTCTCGGCCCCGCCGCCCTCGGGCCCGCTGGTAGCCGCCTGGCTAAGCGATCGCCCGGTCCGGCCGCCCGCGGCGGCGGCAGCACCCAACCGCCAGGCCGCGCGCACGAGCCCGCTCATGCTGCACCGCCCAACCGTGCCCACTGCCGGGCCCCACCGCGCACCGCCAGCCCCGAGGCAGCGCTATTTGCCGATTGGAGGAGAACAAGAAAGGTCGTGGGGGGAGCTTCTCCTTCTTATAGGTGCAATCACCCGCCAATCAGCACTGACAGCCAGTAATGTGAAAATATAGAGCGTTTTGTCCCACCCAGCAACCCTGGGGGGTACTTCGCTTTCCTGTTTGCAGCGGGAAGTCTATCGCTGCAGTTGCATTGGTAGAAGTAACTATCAATCTCATATGATTTGGTTAATCCCCGCCCACTTCGCGGATGCGATTGGTCCGAGCGTCCCCGGTGCTCGGGAAGTTCCGGGGTGTGTAGCTCCTTCTCCTTCCGGGTAGCGGCCGTACAAGTAGCGGCTGGGACCAGCGTGTCCTAGTCACGCCTGTATGGCTGGCCTTCCCGTGATGGATGCGCTGGCCTTCTCGCTCTGGGGCGTCCCGCTTCTCACCCACCCGCACCACTGGCTCTGCGGGGCGGCTGAGGCGCGGGCTGAGCGGTGCGGCGGGAAGATGTGTCGGGCGGGCGCCGCCGTGCTCAGCCTTCGGGCCCGGCGGAGCCGCGAGGACGGCGCGCTGGGAGCCTGTGGTAGCCGGGGCACGCGCCGGCCGCTCCTGGGGTCCCTGAGGCCGCGGCCAAGCTGGGAGGGAATGCAGTGTCGGGCAGCGAGCTGAGATCTGGGGGGAACGGGCTGCGGGGGTATCGGCTGCCTGCGCTGGGCCGGGCCTCGGCGGCGGAGCGTGTGCAAACCGCGGTGGTCGCGGCGTGACCGCGAGGGAGCGGTCGTTGGGCTGGCACGGGGCGCGTTGCGCGCGCAGCTGGCGAAGGGCTGGCCGGGCCCGCTGCCTGGGTAGCACTGGCTGCGGCCGGTGGCCTGCTGAGCCTGTTCCCTGGGTTTTGATCGGTTTTTCAAGGGGTGAAGCTGGCGCTTTCTGTCGCAGAGAAACTATCGCGTTGCACGCTTTGCTTTAGCGCTGGGAGAGGGGACCCGAGTAACCGGTAGCCTTGCGCGGCTTGGACTGTCGCTGGAAGGGGTGGCAGCAAGGCGGAGAGATGAGAGCAGGATGGAGCTGGTTCAGTTGGTGCTGGGAAGCAGGCGGAGCTGCCTGGCACCAACAGAAGTGCTGAATTTGGAACACGTCCTGCAAGCAGCCGTGTGTGCAGCCAGGTGGCGGACACCAGATTCTGCCCAAGAGCTTTGAGCAGAGCATGGAGGCCTCCTACAGCGCCCGAGTACATGCTGTAAGTAGAAGAAAGCGTTGAAAACCTTTTTGCTATATTAAACTACGATTTCTCACAGGTAACAAACTATAGTGAATGTCTGAGTGTTTACATTGCAGCTCTAGCATCCACTCCTCTGGTATGTTAATGGCCATTTGGGTTACTTGCATTTTTAAGAAAAATATTACTTTTCACCCCAGTTCTATTCATGTGGGAGCTTTGCAAAGACTGGCTTTCCTTCAGGATTCTGAAGACTGCTAATTCTTGATTGTTGTGAGATCCAGTTGATGCTCAATTGGCAATTAGTTATTGATTTTCTGTGTAAGCATTTTCAGGCATCACTTCTGTGGCCTTTTGTGTAGTTTTAGTTAGAACAAATTCCAGATGGGATTGGGGCATACTTGCAGTTTCTCATCCCATGTGAATAGCTTATCAATACCTTAAAAAAAAGTTGCTGCACTATTTAAAAGATATGTATTAATAAAGGTTCTTTTAATTGCAACTCATAAGGGCAGAGTTCATGTATTGTTGATGAACATAGTGCATTTGTAAGTTGGTACCTTTGGGGTTTAGTGGAACATCACAAAACAGGCATGGTCATGCTGCTTAAGGCACAGAAATTGTTGCTTTCTGTGGTTTGTGTTGTGATTAACGTGGTGCAAGGTTGTGCAATGTGGGGGAAAAAAAAATCCTGAATTCTAGCTGGTTTTAGGAGGAGATGATTCATAAAAAGAGAAAATCAAACAAGGATATCAAACTGTTGTAAAACCTTGTGAGGATGTGCTCTTTCCTGAATAACATAACCACATTTGTAGTTTATTCCTCTGTAGTCTAAGAGGTGCCCTTGGTTGTTAGTACTCTGGGCATACCAGGCTTGCAGAGAGAGTACCAGTGTGAGGAAGCCGAGGCATGCCTGTAAGAGTTGCAGCAGCAACATGCGCAATATTCCTCTAACAGTTACCATTCTGTTGCCACGGAGATAATGACTTATCCCATGTCATTATTGATCTATCAACAGTAAGAGCAGTTTCGCGGTCTGATGTTGTTTAGCAAATAGAGTAGCAACTGCTGAACACTAAAAAACTGCTACAAATGCTAGAAGGCTTCTCTGAAGTCTGTGTACTAGGTTAAATAAAAATACCTGGGTTTACTGTTACTTTCATTTTGTGAGATTTGGCCTGTGAGATTAATATTAAACTTAACAGAATGTTTTTAATGAAATATCTAATATGGTCAAATGCTTTTAGATTAAAAAATAGGCAGCACTCTAATAGTGGATAAACACTTTTCCCTGCTGATAAGACTTGCAACAATTAGCCCATGTACACTCTAGAAACAGATCGTTATTTATTACCTTTCCAGTCTTCTATCAGTCTAAGTGAAACTTCTTGTATTTTCCAGATAATGATTTAAATCATCTGTTCAGAAGAAATGTTAATGGGACTCCCATAGGACTGCTGAAGTTTTGCTGATGTTCCTGTTACAAGACCTATTGTCACCTCATTTTGAAAACAGTAATAAAAGTGCCAGTATGCAAACTGCAGGGCTTAAATGCGCAGTCACAGGTTGTTACTTTCAGGCATTATGCTGAACACCATTTGTAGTTATGAACTGGTAGCTGGAGGTTCTTACACAGACCACAGGAAGGCAGGCATCTGAGAATGGTGATACTGTCAGCAGAAAGGTGTGGGGTGTTTTGACTGCTTTTAAAGGGAGAGAGCTAAATTAACTGGTGAGAAAGATCAGAAGAAAAGTTTCATTTCAGCTTATCAGAACATGACACATCTTTTTGTGTCCAAGTCAAATATGTCTGTGTCTTTCTGGCTCATGATAGTGCCTGGAAATGAAGTCCCTTACTGTGCTCTAACAATTGAGCTCTACTTATGTGGTTTTAGTGTCTTTTGAAGACAGTGCCAGCTGTTCTGCATTCTAGGTAAATAATTTCAGCATACTGTCAAGGCAATATCTGGCAGCCCCAACATAACCTCAGTTTTTAAGCAGTCTTAAGAATGCTTAATATGTGCCTATAGTTCTGACTGCACAGTTAATACCTGTGTGGGATGTCTAAATTGTGTATGCTGAAGAATTCCTGGTTATTTTGAAGTGCTTAGATCTCTGTGATCTAAGGCAGTATTTGACTTGGATCATGTAAAGATGCCTTTGGCAGTGGGAGGTCATGCTAATCAAAAATGTCTGAGCCCCATGTCTTATAGATAAAATGGAAGATGGTGTTTGAGCTTGAATGTGGACCTTAAAATGAGACACTCAGTATATGCCTCTTTGTAGTAACACTGAGTTGTGAAGGTGTCCTGGAGCAAGGACCATGTAGTATGGCCTTTTTAATAGAGTAGTAGAATTATTCTTTGGTCAGGCAGAATAGTTGCAAGAAGTTTGGTTATCTCAGAGTCTGTTAGATTGTTGTTCTGCATTGGCAGACAGTAGTGCTGCTTGAAGTATTGCAGAGGAAGCATAGTTTTATATACATCAAACTTATGTGCTTATCTCTAATGAGAACACCTCTTGCCTCTGTTCATCCAGGAGTTAATGAATGCCAGAATCTTTCATGGTCCTGAAAAAAAACCTGATCAAACTCAAGAAAGTAAAATTGATTGGCTAAATTCAGAGACTGTTACTTGCCCCCTGGGGAGGCTTCAGGACAGCTATGTCTTTCAGTCCTGGCTCCTTTGGTTTGGGAGCTATTGCTGGATGTTTGGCATGTTTGGAAGGAAATGCTGCTCTGCCCGAGAAAAACACTTTTGGAGCTCCATGGAGGTACATTTCAGGTTCCCAGGCAAAGGAAAGCTGTTTGCCCCAGGTTGTGGGCCCCCTGGGGAGGTTTCAGGCCAGCTATGTCTTTCTGTCCTGGCTCATTTGGTTTGAGAGCTATTGCTGGTTGTTTTGCATGTTCTTGAGCCAGTGAAAGTTAAGGACTGGGATTATAAGCATGTCCCTCTCTTTGCTTTTTGACCAGCATTGCAGAGAGTCCTGGGCTCTGTTTGTCTTCAATTTGTATGAATTACCATACCAAGTTTAGTTTCCTTAAAATGCTAGAGATGTCTGCAGGTCTCTGGTAATTGTGGGAAAACCCCAAGGCATATTCTGCCTGTAATAAAGATTCCTGAGACCTAGTTAAGTTCTACCAATGTACTCTCGGTGTAGTGACAGTGACAGAAGTGCTTCTGTTGTTAAAAACTTGGTGAGGCAAGCAAAGCTCCCGCTAGTGGCTGGTATGGGTTTTGAGTCCGGGAAGAGCTCTGGCAGCTCCAGTCTGGGCTGCGGGTGATCCCCTAGTTTCACACCACTAAAATGGCAGGCTGTAATTGAATGCTTGTTGCTTCTAGGAATGATTGAATCTGTTCCTGTTCAGCATTTAATTCCCCTCTCTTCTATGTAAACTTATTAAAAGAAAAAATGCGGCATTTTTCTGTCCCACTCTCGTGTTACAAAAAACTTCCCTTGACTTTAATAAACAGCACTGTCCCTTTAATCTCCTCTGTGGCAGAAGACAGGTAGTACTAAGTATGTGTCCTCACACATGAGTTTCAACTGTATGAGACATTTCTCCAAGTAAAAATTCAAGACTCTTGAAGCCATCAATGTGTTGGTAAAGTGGATGAAGTTGTTATGGAGATTCTTAATTATAAGGCTTTTTATTTTATGTTAGTATTTTTAAACTTGGTGTTACACTATTTCAATAAAGATTTTATTTTTATCACACACCCTTTAATCTTTCAGTTTTTCTAAAACATGCATGCATGCTTTAAGATATATTTTTTGTTAAATTTCTCATAACATCCCTTTGAAAAGGAGCTCTGGCCAGTGCTGTGACCCTAGGTTGCATGAGTTGCTGTTACATTATCTTTGACAGATGTGTATTAAAGTAATTCTGGGAACCTTGAAGGCTTTTTCTTAAAGCATTAGTCTTCCTTTGCTAGTGTTACCAAATGTAATTTTCTACTAGATGTAATATAAATAAGCTTTTATTTCTGTAAAGATGTTGAGGGTAATTCAGCTACAAACCATGTGCTCCTGGAAGTGCATAAGAAATACTTTTCAAACAGGGATGAAGAAAAGTTAGTGAAATGAATCACTGTAGTCAATTATTTGTTGTAAAAGTTGTTTCTAGTCCCACTATGATATAAGTGTTGTGCAGAATAAAATTTCCCTCATCTTGCTTGCTTATGCTATTTTGTATCTTCTGAAGCTTTGAGGTTTTTTTGCCTGTTGGAGTTGTTTTGACTAAAATTTTCCCACAGGACTTGTGCAGTGGCTTATGCTTTCCTAAAGACAGCTTGGATTGGGATGAGGCAGGTGTAAACTGGTAGACAGCAGTGGTGAGGAATTTGAGGGCATGAAACTTTACTGAGAACTGATCTGTGCTGGGAGTGTGCATGAGAGCCTTCCTGTGTCTGGCTTTGGTATGAGATTTTGCAAACTATGTACAAACTAAATTGAGCTAACAGTGTGGTAGTGATGTTCTCATTGCTGTATGTGATAGTGTCTCTGTGTTTCTGAATTCTTGTGGGCTGGGCTAGAGTCCATTTCCAGTACTGAATAAAAGGAGAAAGTACAAAAATGTGGGAAGCTGTACAGGCAGAGGGAGGGGAACTATACTTCTTATCTGATGCAGACAGCTACACTGGTTGCTCCTAGAGATGGATGGGACAGTGTCTTCTTTCCAAGCTTTTTCCAGTCATTGACCCTTCTGAGCAGGGAGATTCTCAGACCAGATGTGCAACCTTCTAGGAGGCAGCTTGGAGGACAGTACCAGAACTTTTAAAATGCCCTCTTTAGATGGGTGTTATTTCAATCAAGTATGGTTTTCAAGTGTTCGCTGCTGGTGTTTCTCTGAGCCTTCATCCTGATGTAGTTTGAAGGCTGATTTGGAAAAGTTAACGGCCCTTGCAATTATAATTGTAATCCATGAAGCTGGAAAATACAAAGTACTTTTAAAAACTTATCTGAAAAGTTAGGTGTCTTAAACTGGATTTCTGAAATCAATGGATGCTTTGAACTTGCTGTGGTTTTAAATCCTTGAGAGCTATCTGTGGATACTGATGTTGTGGCTAAATTGTGAGCTCCTGTGTGTTAAGTTGTCTAAAAGAACTGTCCATAAGTATTAGAGGAATATTTTGGATCACTTGGTTTTCAAAGGAGATTTTATCTGATGCAAAGAATTAGAGCCAAAGATTGAATAAAAACTTAACATGGGAGAGGAAGAGTGGGTGTGTTGCCATACTTGCATTTGTAATGAAGGGACTAAAAGATTGGGAAAAGAGTCGTACTATCTCTTGTGGGAAGTAAAAATACAAATTCTTAAAGGGAAAGGTCGGGAAGCTGAGGTTTTAGATTGCTACACTTACTTAAAACAAACTTGTAAAACCAGAAATGCATGTTTAAAGGAGAGTGAAGTTTGAGGGGAGTAGATACTCTGAAGTGACTTTTACAGGTTTTCTTACTCCAAAAAAGGAGATTATCTCTTGAAAATCTATCTCTTCTAAGAGCAGGTGGAGTAGTTTAGGGAGCACTACCAAATGCCCCTTAGACACTGATTTTCTTGATTCTCACTGCTAATACACAGTGGTTTTAATGCTCATACCTGCATTAAGCAAACTTAAAGGTTGGTTTGTTTGTGTTTACTTCCTGACAATGTACTTTGAAAGGGCAAGCAGTTCTTTTGCTGAATAAGCAGCTTCTCCACAAATAAAGTGTATGCACCTTTCCTAAATTTGCATTAAAATGATTGCATGAAACCTCACACTGATTTTAATGCTTCCCTTTAAGTTAACTTCTTACCAATCAGCCATCAGAGTTTCAATGCTGTGGTGCTCTAAGCTCTTGCTCTGAAGCTCATAGTAGCCTTCCTTCCATGCTGATGTCCATCGAAGCTGAGATTGCTCAGCAGCACCTTTCACATAGCTAGCAACTCGTGGGATAACGCACTTGAACTGGAAAGTTGTGTGCCATTTAATTGTAGCACTTGTTGGGCTTGTACAAGGGCCTGTTTTATAATAAGATTGACTTCATTTAACAAATGAAGGGCATTTGCATGCTATGAACAAAAGCCTGGGAAAAAGCTCTGGTGGTTAGAACAATCACTTGCTTGTGGCAGTGGGGACAGATCATTCTGAGTCATCCTTGGACTCCCCCCATTTGTAGTTCTTTGGCTCTTTGTCCAGAGATCTGTTCAGATAGTAGTTTTCAACTGTCAGTAATCCTGGAAAGCATGAGGAGACAAAGGTATGTCCTAGCAGCTGCTTTCTGTCACCATACTTTAGTTTGAGGCACTAGATCAGAGGAAGTTGATCTCTGCTCTGGTGTAGTTTCATGCTAAACTAATGTGATTTAAGGCCCATATGCAGTGGAAGGAGGAAAATAGTCTTCTATAACTATAGTTTTAAACACTGGCATACAAGAGTTCTGTGTAGCTTATGTTATCCATCCCTTAAAAGACTAGGTGCAAACAAATGGTGCAGGCATAAGCATAGCTCCAGGCAACTGAGTCTTGGGGAAATCAAAATAGCAAAATTGCATTTGTGGCATGAATGTAAGCAAGGAAACCCACATATAATTGTGTGTGGTTAACAGTAGAAAGTTTATGTGATGTTATTTCAACAGTTGTCTGCTGTTTATCCAGAGGGGTCTAGAGAATACTTTTTAAACCAGCTTCTGGCACCTCTTTCCATAACTTAAAACTCTGTGAAGGAACAAGGGGAAAAAGCCCAATCCACTGGAGTTGGACAGGGAGTGTTTCTCTTCAGATCCTGATTTACAGTGGGCCTTGGCCTCCCCGACTTGTCTCCTGATGGTGTCAATGGGGTCATTGCTCATGGTTACAGAAGTGAGTTCTGCATACTCCTAAACGTGTAACTGCCCTTCTGTTACTACTTCTTCCACACTTCCAAAGCAGAAGTCAACATAACCATTTTCTCTTCTACTTTCTGTCATGATGAAGTAGTTCTTGCTCTAGCACATCTAATCTTTTCTAGGTGCATGCAGACTTCCCCAGCAAACTGTGTGCCTGCCTGCAGTTGGGTGTTACTGTAATATTTTTCTGGTCCACAGATTTCACAGCATAAATCAGTAATTACATAAATTCTGAGATTTCTTCAGCTGCCATATTAAAGATATAAATGCTGCATCAATATATGACTGTTCATAAAACTAATTCATACATGTCTGTAAAACAAAAGTGGATGAGTATTGATTTTTTTTCCTGTTAAAACAGTACAAACCACATGCAAAACAGAATATATTTAATTTCAAAATGTGGAGAGACATTTAGAGTTGTCTTATTCCTACACCTACCATGGATGTCATCTGTATTTAATTCATTTTAATATCCATTGATCAGATTATCACATATAAAGAACATGAAGCTTTACAGGTAAGAAACCATTTCTGGGTTTAATATACCAGCATTAATTTGATTAGACTTTTGTCACTTATAAACCTGCACAGGATGCACAAGTGGTGTGTGCTTCATGAGTGCAGTGCTCCAAACCACACAAGCCTGAGTGATCCCACTGCCTTATCTCGTCTGGAGAGAGACATGTCACATGAGCAAGCTTCTCTAGTTCTGTTTACAAGTGGAGAAACAGCTATGGGCTTTTCCTTCTCAAAGATATCTTTATGCTCTCCTCCAGGTTTCAGTGTCATTCAATTTCCATGTTAACCTAGCCCCATAACTGAAATAGATCATCGAGGACTCTAAAGCTACTTGAGAAAGGAGAACTACGCAGAACAGTGCAATTCAAAGTACACTGTAAAAAAGGTAGCTGAAAGCAGGGGAGATTATGGGATGAAATAGATTCCATTTTTTGTTTCAGTTGTGCAGTGTAGCCAAGTTAGAAATGGCTTTTCCTACACAGCTGTGAACCTTGATGGTGCCTAAATGTTACAACTTGTGACACAGAACTGGAGTCACCATGGAGAACGGGACAATGGGAGAGTAAAGAGTGTGGGACTTCAAAACCCATGAGTGAAGATGTTCCTCAGGGCAAGGAGAGTTGTGTTGTGGGGTTCTCCTCCCATCCCATCTGTGGGGGGGATCAGTTTGAGTCTGATCTCTTTGTCAGCTTTTCACACCCCTAGTGTATTCTTTTGGGCATAGAGTGTTCCTCCCTATTTAGGGAAAAAAGCTTTCTGAGTGCTTTCAGACTGTCAAAGATGTGTAGGCACCAGAGTGAGAACAAACAGGAGCACTGCGTGTGAAAGAAAACCTGCAAAGAAATGAGAAGAAAACATAATGCTTGGGAGAGTAGCTGCTTTGCTCCTGAGACAAAAAAGAAATCTTTGATACTAACATGGACACAATGTTTTTTTATTAATGTTTTGATAGCACTGGAAGACTCCAGTACCATCAATGCCAGCTGTTCCTTCAGAGTGTGGTTCAAGTATTACTGTGTGGTTCAAGCAAGTGGTGTTCACCTGAAGAATCCTGACGTCTAGCGCTTGTGATGCAAACAGACTGTTTTGCTTTGAAATAAATGGAGCAGTACCTCAGCTGGTTTATACTGGTGTAACTCTCTGAATTCAGTGGGCTTGTTCCCACATTCTGTCCACCTTCTTTCCATCAGTTGTGGAAGCTGCAGAGACCTGAGGCTGCTTCAGCAGTGTCTTTGCACTTGCTGGAAAACTTGAAACAACTTTCTTCTGTTCCTAATTGCATATGCTTACTGTAGTTCTGGGGGTGATACTAGGAGGAGTAAGTCCAGATTTAAATATCTTACAGACTGAAGGCTCCTGTTCTCAGAAGGTTATATGGGTGTAAAGGACTTGGTTTATGGCTGATTTAATGGATGTTAACACTGTGTGCTATTTGCTAACATGCAGTTTGATAATGTAATTCCACATTTAAAGGCAAATTAATAAAGGGCACCAAGCATCACTTCTGTTTACATGGAAGCATACCAGCACAAATGAAAAATTCTAGAAATCAGTTAAGTTAGAATCTGTCATGTAGACTCTCTGCTTGATAAATTCTAAGTGTCCTTGGAGTGTTGAAATAGCCAAGTTTGCTGATAAGTGAGAACTCAGGTGAACAGGAAATACTTAACTGCAGGAGAGATTTGGGCCAAGGCCATCAGTACTGATACCATAGTGCTTTCCTGCAGACAGTCAGTCTGCGTCCAGGACCTGGAGCCCCATTAGACAAAAAGTAAATTCCAAAATTTACTGCAGCAGGCTATGCAAAATCCCAGATTATGTCCAGAGGTCTCAGAATGAGTAGGGAGTAGGAAGTTGGCCTGGCTTACTGCTGTGATCCTTGCCCTAGTGCTCCTGAAGATATGCTCTTATGACATTGGCATTTAGAGTTCATGGCTCTTCATTCCTCATGGACTGAGGAGAGAGTTCTGTAGCAACTCCTACCACCACCCACTGAAGCTTTCTGTCAAGCAATATGCAACTTCTAGTAACTATAAGCCAACAGAAAAACCCACCAAACCCCAAGAAGTCCCAGTGTGGAAACCAGTCATGCCAAAGACATATGTCATTGGTATGCAGCACATAAATGTTACTCTGCCAACAACTGCTGTTCCTCCCACCCCAAGACTGCCATGTGACTCATTATTTGAATAACAATTTTACATTGCTGTACCCAAGCAAATGTAAAGGGAAACATCTTAATATCTTGTAATACTTGTTTATCATCAGTTAGGAGCGTGAATAAATGGGTGTGTTACGCTAATAGAGAGAGCAGCTACCTTGCAGTAGTGCTTCTCTATTACCCTACGGATGTCACGCAGGTCGTTCTGTGGAGTAAACCATGCCAACACCATTGTTACTGTAGTTGGTGCTTTCCACCCAGTCTCTTGGGTGTTCTGCTCATCACAGGAAACATCTGAAAATGCTGTATATTCACTGACAAATACTCGTGGTTTGGTTTAGAGGCTGAGCCAACTGCTTCTAAAAATATATGCCTTTCTTCCAAGGAAAGAGAGCTGGAGCTGCCCTTTCCTTTTCAGAACCTCTTCCACACTCCTTGGCATCGTTTTAACCTCTCCTTTGTTGTATAGGTGTGGTGCGTGGGCAGCTTTATATTGTCTGGGTAATGCACCGAATGCTCATTTACTTAATGCCTGCTGTTTGCCTGGGTATGTTGGTTTTTCTAACTCAGCATGTACAAAGCTGTTTGAGGTTGTGAAGTCAGAGCCATGAAAGCCTCCGCGTAAGGAAATGCAGAAGAGGAACTTAATGCAAGCAATTTTTAGATAGTGATGTTTTGTCCCAACACCAGCAAGCTTTCTGAACACAATGGGCTGTTTTTATTTTGGACATAAAAGATCTAGACATACAAAGTAATTTGTTAGGTGTTGGTTTTGAAAGGAAATAATCACTGACAGTGAGGGTTGCTTATATACTTGCTGTGATGACAGAGCCAGTTTTCCCAATGCAAATCCACAGGTAAGATTTCCTATTCGCTATTATCTACCTATTCTAGGCATATTCCTTTGGACTCCAAACCCTTTTGGGTTGTATCCGGTTCCTCACAGTATTCCAAAGGTCATTAAGAGGTAATAGCTCTGAATTACTGTAGGGCAAGAGCAGTTGCATAGGCACTGATTCAATTTTACAGAGCGATACAAACTTCACTCCAATAGTCTGTCTCAACCATGCTAGTGATTAGAAGAGATTTTGCAAGTTAGATAGGCTTGTCCAGAAACAGAGGGAGATTGCAAGCATTCAGGTTCCCTCTCAGTGACAACTTAAAATGTAGTCACCATAAATTGTGCCACTGCAGACCCACCATGGATATGCAGAGCTCTGAGGTCAGAAGCAGCTGAAAAAGCACACTCCTCACCATTAAGTTGTAACAGTATTTCCATCTACCTTTTCCACTGGTGGTGAAGTATAGCCATTCCTGATGGCTGGGAGCATAGAGAGCTACTATAGGGCTGTGCTGGTATGTGGATGTCTGATTGCTTTGAACACCTGGCTGTGGGCAGAAGTGAGCCGACAAGGGCTGATGCACCCAGGTAGCAGTACTGAAGTGGGCCAGCCCACCCAGCCCAGCGTTAGCGGGTGCAGAGCTGCAGGCCTCTGCCTCACTCCGGCTCCCGGCACTTGCCCACTCTTCCGAGCCTCGAGGCTCTTGGCCGCAGTACTGTTAGTGGACTTACGGCCAATAGCCCGTGTTTCTGCTCGCTAGGCGGATGAGCCACACAAGTTCCCAGCAGCAGAGGGCAGCAGTATAACCCCTTCTGAAGAGTTTGGGTTTGTGCCTTATGAAACACAAACTTCTTCACATGCTCGTTCAGCGTGTTTACATTATTTTATTGTTGAAGTGTGAAGAGGGTGTTCGTTCTTTCCTCATTCCCTCCCTGTGGCTTTCCCCTGAAGCCACAGATGGAGCACAAGATAGCGACGAGTCTCTGGATTGTCTGGTTGGGCTACAGAAGGGACGCTGTGACTGGCAACACACTGCTGCTGGTCCTCCTCTGGTTTCCAACTGATTTTTCCAGAATAACCTGAGCATATGGTGTCGACTTTTTGCTTGGATAGGTTATAGAGGAAAGAATCGCCTGAGTTAGACTACAGTGGAAACAGGCTTTGTTTCCTAACATCATGGTCTTCTTTTTCCCCCAAAATGTCAGCTGCAGTATTCCGTGCCTCCCAATGAATTCCTGCTCATACTATAACCTCATTCATTCACATATGGCTGGTGAAAGGCAGGCTGCATTCATGCTCTCTGGGCATTCAAAGGAAACCAAGAAATTTGCCCCATGGATCGCTGGGGCTACCGGCACATATAATGATCATCTGGTTTGTTGCATCTGGCGACTCAGAGCTCTCAGTCTCCCCACATGTGAAATTCTGAGACATTAATCTTTTTGTCTGATAGCGCATTTTACTCTGGCAAAAGCAGCAGAGTGCCGGCACTCACCTGGTGCCGGTGGCCACGGCCACCCTTCTGCCCTCACTCAAGGGCAGCTTGGAGCCGCCGGCCGGGCCAGCATGGCCCGGGACCCCGGGGTGGGAACGGGCCTGCCGAGGCACCTTCCCGCACCGCGGCTGCCCTCACCGGGGCTCCTCTCCCGGCGGCTCCCCGCAGGGCGGGACAGCAGCGCCGGCCGCGGCCCGGGTTATATAACGCCGCCCGCCGGGCCGGGCCGTGGCGGTGGGGGCGGGCTTTCCGCGCCGCCCAGCGCAGCCCCCGGAGTGGCGGGGCCGCCCGTGACCGGCCCCGCTGAGGGTGGGTGAACGCCCGAGCAACTAAGCGGCCGCAGAGCCGGCGTGGGGGAAGAGGCACCGCGGCCCCTGGGGCTGCCTGCGGGGGAGACGGCGGCGGCGGCGGCGGGTGCCGCAGCGGTGAGTGGGGTGCCGGCCCCCGGGAAGGGGCCTGTGTCGCTTTTGGGGCGCTGCTTGGGGCCTGTTGCCGGTACTAGGGGAGCTGGTTGGGGGGAGGGAATAACGGTGAGGCGGCGCCCTCGGACTGCGGCGCCCCGTCCCGTCGGGGACGGAGAGGGCGGCGCAGCGCCGCGGGGGCTCGGCTCGGCTTGGCTCGGCTCGGCTCACTGACAGCCCGCTCGGACGCACCTCCCTCCTGTTGCTCGGCGCTGCCCCCCGGCCCGCGCCCCTCCGGCTCTGCGACCGGCGAGGCGGGGTGAAACGCCACTAAGTCAGCGGGCGTCCGGCCCCCGCTCGGCCCCGCCGCCGCCGTCCTCCCGCCCTGCAGCCGCCGCGTCTCGGTTTGTCCCCCGCGCTGCCCGCCCGTCCCCCGCCGTCAGGTTTGTGGTTCCGCCGCACGGTCTAACGGGTACCGCCGGAGCCGCAAAGCGGGAGCAGAGGCTGGGCTTCTCCTTGCCGTGGCAGCTCCCTGGGAGGCATGAGAGCTCTCCATGTACTACTGATATATACGTGCTGAAGTAGCTGCGGTAATTGCAGCATTCCTCCCGAAATAACATAAGCTAAAGGGGTAAAGACTTTTATTTAACTTATTTTTTAAGAATAGCTTCTGTGAACGAGGCCCAGCCTGGTGGAATGAAGCATTCAGCTGCATTCTGCAACTTTTCCTTCCAAGGTGTCAGGCTCTTGCCAAAGCTGGTGGCTCAGCGAAACTGTCAGATTCCTTCATCTCTCCGTCCCCACTGGCGGGACCTTACCGCGGCTTGCAAGCTCCTCGTTTCTGTTCCCCTTCCCCAGCCTCTCTCCCCTCCCAATCTATTAGATATATCCTAGCTTGATTCTGATTCCCCTTAAGCAGGTCTGACCTTCTCTCCCTTTCTCTGCTTAAACAGAAAGGTTTTCCTATGGTAGGAGCTACTACGCTAATTTTAAAATTCAGTGTGACTTCCATATAGAAGCATCCCCATCCCAATATGTAGTAAGGCTTTGATTTCTCATATGGTTGTTTCTGCCATCTCTTTGTATTCCCAAATCCTTGTTGGTTTGACCTGTGTGTCTTTAGGTCTTTATCCAGGAAAACTTTATGCCTAGAAACAGCTCTACTCAGGTTAACAGAGTTCTTCAGTAATTAGGGATGTATATGATGATAAATTGTCAACACAGTGGTTGCAAGAGTGCTTTCTTTTGAAAGTTCATCAGAGCAGAATGCTTGCCTTCTCCTACTCCTCTATCTACACCAGGCTATCTTAAATCATTATTGAAAAATAACATCACTGTGCTACTCTTACCAGCCTCTTGCTGCTACTTTTGGATGTTACTTTTAAACCCTTGGCATGCTACATGCCATTTGGAAATCTTTGTATACAGTGGTTGTTTTCTGGGGAAAGAATTTAAAAAATGCAACAAAACATTACAAGCTGATTGGTTACTTTGAATTGTTTTCCTCCTTTTTCTAAAAGTGTCTCAAATCTGTGAGTGGTTGAAAGGCACATCAGCTTGGCACAGTCTCAGAGGCTGCGAAGTGTGTGAGCCAGTTGGATCTCAAGGAAATGTAATTTGTTGCCATCAGTCCCGTGGCGACTTTTATTTCAACCAGAAGCAAACATTTTTTTGGTGAGTCACGGGGCATTGTTCCCTACAAACTAGCTGTCAGGAAGTGGAGTCTGACAAAACTGATGGGCTCTATAAAAACAGTTTTTCCTTAGAACTAGGGCTTTTTTCATGTTCTTCGTGAATCATCAGATCCGGAGTCCTCTCAAATTCCCAGCAAAGGCAGAATTAGCTGCCATTCAGGGTAAGGTACTGTCTTGTATTCCTCCTTCTGATAGTTCCAGTTCTTTCCTCTAGCCATGTATTTCATTTCTCCTCCTTTGCCTCTCATCCTGGTCAAGATGTTTATAGTGCTTCCAGGCCTGATCCTAGTGCTTGTGTCCTCTGGCCTCATTGACCTCACTGAAAAGAGCATCTGGCTTTTGCTCTTGTGTAAGCCTTTTTTCTGTGCCACTCCAGTTGTCTGTGGATCCCAAATTATCCTGAAACCCCCCGTATATACACTTGTGGATGCTTAGCCTCAAGATGTGGTTGTACCTGCATCTGTGTGACTTTGAGGAGCAATGCCACTACCTGAAGGGATGCTCCAAACCTAGCGCCTGCATTGCAGCTTCAAAAGGATAACTAGCCTTCATATTTAGCATAGCTTCTCTTGGAAACAAGGTTCATGCCATCCCTTAATGTGTGCATTAGCATGCATCTAGGTATTTGTCCTTTAAATAATATTTTATTTCCATTTGTAGAAACACACCAACAGGAAAAAGCAAGTCTAGAGTCAGCCACTTGCCAACTCTCTACACTTCTTAGCTTAGTGACTGAGAGATACATTAATATGTAACTGCCTCCATTTGGCAGTAAGCTATTCAGTGTAAGTGAAGTTGTAAAGAGAAAAGGAGGAGGATTTTCTGGGTGGACACCCTGAACTGGAATCTCCCCAAAACTTCAAGGAAGATAAGTAATTCTGACCTGATACATTGCATTTTGAACATGGAAACACAAGAACTTAGTATGGCTCAGTGTAAACATTTTATCAACCAAGGAACATGGTTCTGTAGGAGATCTGATCTCTTGAGTTGTGCTGGTCACAAAGAACTTTGTTTTTACATCCCTGCATCTCCAGGGCACAGATCCTGTCTTTATTCTGCCCAGCACACATTTGCGCAAGTACATCAAGTACAGAATGGCTATGATCTCAGCTAGTGTCTTTAGATCTATTTTATTTTGACAGAATTAGCCAACAGTTTCAAGACTTATTGAATGTCATCAAATGAGCATAATTCCCTTGAAACCAAGGCAAAGTGGTGATCACTCATCCTGACTCAGAACAATGTATTTCTTGATGTGGCTGGTAGCGCAAATCCCAGATCATTTGTAGCACTGACAAGATATTGGACATTTGGTTTGATTGTTTTATCATATTTTTTTATTTCACTGCTAGTCCTTGTTGATGTAGATGGGTTTTCATGGCACAGCTACCACCTGTTCCAGCAAACTTGTTCTATCATATATACACGTGCGATGTCCTTAGAAAGGTCTCTTTGAAACTGCGTTGTGTGTGTTGCCTTAAGGACTGTGGGCTACGTGTGACTCTTGGTGACTCTGGCACGTGCAAGGAAAAAGCCACATGGCAACAGGAAAAAATTCTTGAGCTCCAGAAATGTTAACTTGGAGTGTTACTGGCAAGGTAATTTTTTACATGGTGCAGTTATATGAAGACAAAGGTATTCAGACACTTGAAATCAACTGGAATAAATACAAGGTTCCTAAATACCTCTTTGAGTCTGGGTAGAAACCTCCCCGCTTTCTTTGGAGCGTAGACAGTAGAATACTTTTATTCTTCAAGGAAAATATTTCTTAAGTTAATGCTTACTAATGGTTAGTAATGTCTCAGCTTTCTCAGGCTTCATTAGACAGCAATTCTATGAAATTTAAAAATGCAGTATTCAGGGTCTTTTTGGTCATGTGGGTCTGCTTTGCAAACAACTGAATTGTAAGATTTGTGCCTTTAATATTGATTAAATAAAAGCATGTTGAAAAGACCTGAGAAGTATTGAAAACATTTAAAACTTGGTGTTTAAATGTAAAAACTCAGCCTGTATTGCTAATAAATTGAACCACAAGATGGTAAGTGCCTGTATTACGAAAGGATGACTCACGGAGTTGTGAGCCCATGCGTATTTAACACCAGCTATCTGAAGTGGCCCCACCTCAATGTTGTTATAGAGATGGTACATCTGACAGGGAAGGGCCTTCTCATTGACACTACATGTCTGGTTGATAAGTAATCTGTGATGTGTCTGTGCACACAGCTTAATTATATTCCAAGAAAAATGCATTGATTTTAGACATGTGGGCTCACTTGTTTCCCTTTGGCAGAAGTGACTTTTCTTGTCTCTGTTGGTACAAGCATCTTTTCTGTGTTACACTTAAAAGATATGGGCTTGATATTGAGGGATTTCAAGGGAACTCATGCTTTGACTATAATAGGCTGAGGATTAAGTGCCAGTTTCAGCCTCGGGATCTCACTGAACAGATGCATGAAATAATGTACTGGAAGAAATTGAAGGAGATAGCAAGAAACAAGGAGAACCGTGAGACTGTAATTTGCTTGGAATTCAGATATCAAGCTGTGGCTTGCTTGTGCTGTTCTCAATTAGTGTTTGTTTAGCGGTATTAAAAGGTGAAATGACATGTTACAGTTGTGTTATGCAGAAAGGCTTTTCAGAAATGTGATGGTAATACTGGGGAGCACAGGATGAATGAGAGGCCCATGTAGGTTAGCTTGTGCTGGGGACTTACTGTTGTACTCGGTAGATACAGTGCGTGTCACCTGGGAATCCTAGAAACACTTTACATAGGGCAACATGCTGTTCTCCTTGCAGTTGTGGATGGAGATGATGATAATAAACCCCATTGGCTTTAGAAGAAGATCAGTCACATTCAAAAAACCCGTTTGTGCTCCTTTGAGGCAGGTAGATACTGCCTTGTCTGTGGGGTAGCTGAGCAAAGTGAGGCACGTGATACTGTGGTCTTTGTCCAGGTGATGCAGGAATTAATTGGTAGAGTCAGGAACAGTGACAGCTCTCACCGGTAGCAAAATGTGCAGGCTTCCTCTGCCAGGTATTCTCCTCTCCAACTGTTAGAGAGTAACAGCACTTTGTAACAACCCTTTCAGTGTCATGCCTTGTGGGACTTAATAACTGAATATTCAGGAAGTTGTGGTCTTTGATGGAGTGAGAGATGTTCTTCAAGGCTCCTTGAAAATACTTGATTTTCAAGAACAAGTGTACCAATAAGTACTGTTTTGATCCAGATGGGCATATACAACCAGGGTCCTCATGAATTCTCCTGAAACTGTTTGCCTAGTTCTACTGAGCAAACAGCATAGTTGTCAGGGCCTTAATCCATGACTCCAGAACAACGTACAAGTTGAGTGCGTATTGTTGAACTCATGGTCATCCTTCTCTTCATACTTTGGACCAGTGTGGAAAAGCTGTGTTCTCTGCTGCAGGTTTGCTCCATAATGTTGAAGGACCATGTATAATCAGAGGTTTAAAATGGGACCAGTGTTGTTGTGTGCTTCTTGTGTTGTTGAGCCTGGCACTGTCTGTCAGAGGCTACGTTTCAAAGATAGATGCTGATGAGAGTGCCAGTGTCTCCATCTGTGAAACCGGGACACTGACATCTCATCTCATAGGGTACACTCCATATATGTGGCAACTGTGTTGTAGGTACTGGGTTGGAGAGTGTCACAGGTGAGACAGAGTAAGCCACCCATAGTGGATCTGGATACTTGGGTTTATCTTAAAAACAACAGAGTTGGAGCTTTTACTCTACAAGATTCTTGCTCATCTGGACTGACATAATACAATAAAAAAATTAAGCTGTGAAAAAAGTGTAGGGGTTTTGGCTGTGCTTTCTCTCCACATTACCTAGAAGTGACATGTGATTTAAAGCACTGCATGCTTGTCTTTTGTTTTCCTGCCATTATAATGAAGGAATCCTGGCAGAAAAAAACATGTGCTGCCTCTGAGCGAGTAGTTTAAGAGATGTAACAGCTGGTTTTGTACCCCACTGTTGGTACAGCCTGAAGAAATTCAAAGAAGCTGAAGGTGAAAGGCATAGAGGCACTGAGGTACCTCCTGCATTTTCAAGTCAGTTAGACAGGAAGGCAGGGTCGTGTGAGGAAATATGCCCACACCTTAAAGGTTCTGAGAGTAAGAGAAACCAATCTTTGGAGCTGTCAGTTCTTCCCCAGGCTGTGCATTTGCTTTAACTTAGATCACAGATTTTTCTTAATGCAAAAGGCTCTTTGCATGAGTGCTCTTGAGTCTCCGTGGGAATGTGGTAGTGGTTGTATGAATGGCAGAAGACAATGGTTGTCAAATATAGGTGATGTTTCTTACGTAAGTCAGCAGAAATGGTCTATACCTGCAACAGGTTATGCACAGGCTTTGCGAAGTACATAGCTAATAACACCAACTGGGTAAACACAAGAGAAGAACTTGGATTAATTTAGATCTACAGATAGAGAGCACCCAAGGAAAAATTTTCTTGTTAGCTTGTCTTTTAAGTCCACAGAAGTCAGGGTAGAAATCTTGGCTCTGTGACAGTATTGCCCTTGGCTTCACCGGAGTCTGGGATTTTCCCTTGTGTATTCTCAGAATATAGACCTGCTGATTCCAGTAGCTGCCATGGCAGTCATGTCTTGAATCTAAAAGAAAGGAAGAACTTTCAAGCTTCTCTACTTTAGGTTTTTCTTTTAATATACAAGCTTCAAATTGTTGTCTTGTAGAACTTTCCCCCTTCTCTTTATGTCCTTGTTCCCTAGTTATTACTTGATTTTTTTTTAAAAGACATTTTCAGTGTAGAATTAATTTCTTTACCCAGATTTTCTCAAATCCAACCCCAGCTATGACTGCTTCCCTTCTGAAACACTTCAATTGGAAGACAATGCCATTGTCACTGAGCTCCTGGTCCAGAACTAGAGGTCTTTGCCAGAAAAAGGCCCCCATTATAGAGATCATAGAATGGTTTGGATTGGAAGGGACCTTAAAGATCATCTACTTCAACCCCCCTGCCATGGGCAGGGTCACTCTCCACTAGACCAGGTTGCCCAAAACCCCATCCAACCTGGCCTTGAACACTGCCAGGGAGGAGGCAGCCACAGTTTCTCTGGGAGGTCTGTTCCTTTACCTCACCACCCTCACAATTTAAAAAACTTTCCTAATGTCTAATCTAAATCTATCCTCCTTCAGTTTTAACCTGTTACCCCTCATCCTATCACTCCATGCCCTTGCAAACAGTCCCACTCTGTCTTTCCTGTAGGCCCCTTTAAGCACTGTGAGGCTGCTGTAAGATCTCCCCAGAGCCTTTTCTTCTTCAGAATGAACAAGCCCAATCCTCTCAGTCTGTCTTCATAGGAGGGGTGCTCCAGCCTTCTAATCATCTTTGTGGCCCTTCTCTAGTTTTGCTCCTACAGCTCCATGTCTTTTCTTGTACCCTAGAGCTGACACAGTACTCCCAGTGGGGCCTCACCAGAGCAGAAGGGCAGAACCCCCTCCCTTGACCTGCTGGTCACACTAGTTCTAATGTAGCCCAGGATACAACTGGATTTCTGGGCTGCAAGCATACATTGGTGGCTCATGTTGAGCTTGCAGTTCCCCAAACTGATTGTTCCATGCCCTGAGAGAAGCTCTTGGATAAGTGTAGAATCGATACATTAATAATTAGGAACAAAAAGAAGGAAGAAAGAGAATGATGATTAAACAATAAGAGGAAATTAATGCAAGGAGGAGAGGGAGCAGGAGCATGTCCCTAGCACTGTACCCTCTGGTGTGTGAGGCAGCCATAGCTGTGCCATCTCCAGCTGTCCACACTAAGGCTAGCCTTTATCACTGCCCACCAGCCTAGATCTTGCTGCCCACATCTCTGTTTTGCCTGCCACAACATGTACCTTCTCCAGTGCTGTAAAAGACAGGTAGGAACATCTGGGAATTTGCAAAATACCCCTTCTTCAGACACTTCTGTGGAGGCATCCCTTGTCATGACGCTCAGCCACCTGATGGCACATACCTAGGAGGTGCTTGGGATGGGGCTGCCAGCACCCATAAAGATGTTGTTTTCAGCACTGCTTTATTTCTTGCCTCAGCTGTTTGCTCATCCAGCTACTTTGTATTGTGAAAATACGTGATGGAGGAAGGCTGGTACTGTCATTCTGGTCTGCAGAGTGAAGTAAGATTTGCTGTCTGATGAAAGAGCTGAAGGTGTTTATAAGAAACATTTATGCAAGTAATTACATGAACACGTTTAATCCCAATACTTTATATGTCACACTTTTTTTTTTTTTAATGCCCTACTAGTGTTGAATAGTTGTAGTTAGTCAGTGCTGAGGAATCTACCTGGATATTAACAGGCTTCTTAGTGTTCCACGTGTAATTGTTTTCTATAGTGCGTCCTTCCTGTGTCATCTATCGCTCTGGCATTTGGGAAGTGCTTTTAGGTTATTGCTACTAGCAGGCTACACTTTACTTTGGGGATTTGCAAATAGATTTTATTTTTTTTTCCCATTAAGCAACTATACCAGCAGCTAACACATGTCTTAGTTCTTTCAGTCTTGCTCAAATCAGATCAGACATTTTTCAGGGTTTGGTTTTGTGAGTGGGTTGGGTTTATTTGTTTGTTTGTTTGGGGTTTTTAAATGCAAACTGGTAAAGTCAAAATATTTTTTTTCTTGTTGAATGGGACAGAGTGTAATAACTACCTCAGCCTGATCTTTCCCATGCTGAACTTGCATATGGGACACCTGAATCATTAGGTACTCCATAATGATTAGGTTCTGCATTATGATTCATTATTTACACAGAGTGAAATCATACCAGAAAAAGAGACCAAGAACTCGACACCTGGCTGTGCCACCCCTGCCAGTACCCCCAAGCTCAGTACTTGGGACAACCTGAATGCTTGGTGTGGGTGTTCATTTTCTGAAAGTCCTTTCACAGCATTTCCAAACTGGATTCTTTGGGGAGTAGCACTTGCATGGAGAGTCCCATTTTAACCAATGTTACTCTAATTCAGAATTAAAGAATAGTTAATTATATGACCTTTCTCAAAAATGGAAATTTGATTCCCGTACATCTCCAGGCTGCATTTTGTTTGTCACTGAGAAAGCAGCTTCCAGTGGTGGCTAGCCAATGATACTGACCTCCACTAAAGCTCAGTAGACTTTCAGCTGAGCACTTCAGTGCTTTTTCTCCCAGTGTTGTCCTTGCATGTAATCCTTCCCATATCCACATCATGACCATCTCTCACATTCCTCCTTAAAGCTCTTTTGTTGTAATGTCTACAGAAATCTGACTGTGGTTAGGGAGCTGCTGCTCTGCGGGTGGCTTTTCATACTAATACTGCCTCCTTGCTCCTGTGTCCCTCATCTCTGTATCCATCCTCTTCTGCCCTGACAGCAACCTCAGCGAATTGGGGATGCCACTGCTGCTCTACACATGCTATCTGCAGCATGGCGGAGTGCTACCTCACACCTCTGCAGCAGTAATAATATATAACAAGGTACCAATGGTTGTCTTGGAGAAGATTTCTTCTACTGCTGCTCTTTTTCCTACCCAAGTAGTTTCTTAGCTCTTGTCAGACAATGCTTTATAGTCTATAACCCTCGTAACCCTACTGGGATGACATCTTCTGTGATCTGGTACTTCACTGGCTGTTTAAAGATGCAGATGATTAGTAGGCAATGACGCCAGTCTGTCCAGAGTATCACTTAAGTACAGTAGGTTAATTGGTGGGGCAATGTAGTCCTTTAACTCCATGGGCTGTGCTGGGTTTGCAGAAATGTTTCCTTTGCCTACAGCCTGTCAGGTAATCGAAGATCAACCAACTGGTTTTCTTACACTTGTAATTTAATCCATATTTGGACATAGAGATGTCAGGCTAATGAAGGGGCCATTTAAATGCTTTCCACTACCACAACAGAAATGATAGTTGGCCTAAAGAGTGGGAAAACCACTGTTTGATCCTTCTCTGAAACTGAAAATTGCATTCTTTGTATGAGAAGGAAGCGAAAGGCAGGTCAGATGCTGTGGGAACATTTGGAATACTTTGCTGAAACTCCAGTTTCCTTTCAAAATATGGAAAAATGTAAAATCAAATTTGGCTAAGGGAATTATCCTCAAATGGTAGCCTAGGGTTTATATATTTTAAAATATGTTTTGATACAAGCTTACTGAAAGTGTTATGGGCAATGCTGCTTTTGTGACAATCTGTTCCTTTCACTGCTGCCTCCAGGTTGTGGCTATCTGTACTCACCAAGGCAGCTCCTGGGCTCCTTCGCTTTCTGGGTTAGTCAGCCAATGAGCCTGCTTCTTGCAGTGGTTTAGAAGCTGCTGCATACAGCTGGTGTAAGCTATGTGTGCTATGCTTCCTCAGTACTAGTAGCTTCAGTCTTTTTCCCTTTTTTTTTTTTTTTTTTGTAACAGGACTATGGCAAATTTACAGTGACTGGGATTTACCACAGGAGAGAGAAAAGGCAAAAAGCCTGTGAAGAGGTTAATTTATACGTATTTTAAACCTCATCCCCCCCTTCATTCAAACAACAGCACAATCCTAAAACAACCCTGATTTGACTTTCAGATACAAGAACCCTCTCCAGTTCACATTGCCCCAGGCATCATATATTTTAGTCTACTGGCTGATGTGTTTTGAGATCTTCTTATCGTTTCTAAGGATTATTCAAGTTAGTAAAAGGCTAATGAGACAGTTGGAAAATAGCTGGTGTATCAGTTCCCTCTCTAGTCACTGCCAGCCAGCATTGTAACTCCTAAGATGACTCTTCTCTTCCATCCCTTGTTTTTCTCACCATTGGTAGCAAAATTCTGTGCCTGACTGGCTGCATTGGGATTACCATTGCACATGAGGGTCAACAGTCTAACTAGGGCTACTGGTCTTGGTTAATCCTCTGTATTAGCAACTCCACAGTATTAACTTGATCAGTCTATCCTATTGCTGTTCTTCCACCTAGATTTTCATCACACTTTGTTCCTTCCTTCACCTTTTCCCCATGCTGTTCTCCTGTGGTATCTGATTCAGCTCCTGAAATGGGTGGGGAAGCTCATAATTTTGAGAATGTAACTTGTAATTTGGAATTGGAATCCAAACCAATTTTTTTCTGATATTTCTCCATCTTTCCTCCTTACTCTTATTGTAATAATATAAATTCTGCTCAAGGTGGTACAAATTATGATACACAGCAGCTATAAAACTAGAGAGATTTGTTGACCATGTGGACTTGCTTAGGATTTACACTAGCTTCAGTGTAAATGGGAGCGGGTTTGGTCCTGGAATATACTAATTATATTTGCAGCATTAGGATGATGCAAATGGCAGTGGGTGGGTAGAGCAAACCCGTGGATTTCATCGAACAGCAGACATATCCAGAGGAATCATAATTAATAGAGGGAAAATGCTGCTTTATATTTTCCAATAGTTTTGGGGAATTGGGAATGGAGACTTCATCATGTGCTCCATCACGAGAGACAGTTAACGCCTACAGAGTGTATTCCATTCAGCCAAATCATGCAGCAGTGGTACTGCCCAAAAATAATCGACTAAAACTCTTCTTCACATTGCTCGTCTTTAACTAGCCGTGGAATCTAGATTAGTGTGTCAGTCTGTGAAGGGCATCACCTGCTAGGGAACTGAGAGTAAAAAAGCAGTTGAAGATAAAGTAAGTTAAAAGGAAAATAAAAATTCCATTGGAGTTGATGCTTTCTAAAAATCTCAGCTCTGACTTGTACCTGTCTAAACTTTTGCATTTTGCTGGTTTTCATGTTGCATATTCTGGACTAATTCCTATTCAGCAAACATCCATCAGACATAGTAATTTCAAGCATTAATCCTTACAGCAGTTAACCAGCTTGTTAGCTGATGACCCAAACTAGTTAGTTTCTGGGGATTATGGCTATTTGAATCTTGCCTGCCTTTCAAACAGTGTCAGCATGCTGCACTGTTGGGGTTTTTTTCTTTTCTTTTTTTTCTGGTCCGACATGTCTTTAGATTGCCATCCCCTCTTTCACTCCTACCATGAGGTAGGAGACAGAGGAAATCCTGTGCTGCCTCCCACATGTGTAAAGAGGAAGCCACCAGTTTCTTTTCGCGCCAGACTTGCTTGTGCTGGCAGCCGTGCCGAACCGCCATCGTAACGCCCAGCGGAGGCCTGGCTGAATTGCTCCTGCGGCGCTGGAAACCCATCAGGGGCCTTTGATGAAATCGCCACAGACTTTTACAAGCCTCTGTCAGAATTTCCAGGATTTTGGTAAGGGTTTGGCAAGATCTGTTACTTCTGTTTCACCCGGAAGTGAGATGGCTGTCACCTCGTGACACTTTCCATTAGTTTTGCTGGAGAGACAGAAGCATCACAGATACTAAGTTCCTTGAAATTTCAAGGATTTTACTTATCATGAAAAGGAGATAAAGTAAATGTCCTGCTGGGGAGGGTGATGGCTCCAGCAGTACCCAGCTCAACTCCTCCTTGGTGCCAGTGCTGCAGGGAGGTGGGGAGAGAGTGGGAGGTTCTGAAGCCAAGGGCCCTGTTCGACAAAATAAGGCCCAATAAACTGTTTTGCGAGCAGCAAGCCAGGATGGGGAAGTCCATGTACGACAGGAAAAAGAAGTGAAAATATTCCTGTCATGGTGCTCACCAAAGTGGGAGATAAGGGTTGGAGATAAGGGGCAGCCAGTGAAGTTAACAGAGTGGCTGTTGGGAGGTGGGACTGTTGCTGACATTCAAGATGTGGTATCAGCTCTTACAGCCCCGAAATGTTCAGCAATTTGGAACTCCTGAGATCCCTTCCCTGAAGTTTGTTAAATAGTGTGGGTTTAAGGTCCCATATATGACCATGAAACATGACCTGGGTGCATCCAGGAAGTTAAATAGATATTAAACTAATACAATATTTAATATTTTTTTAAGCTAGGCAATATAGTTTCCACAAGCATTGCTGCTTGTATTATGCTCATCAAGCCCTTTGCACAAAATGTGGTTACTGGAGGCTCTGTTGTGCTGCAGTTTATCACAGAGTTGGATGGATTTTCCTCCAGGAAAGTGATAACCAGCTTCTCCAGTTTTCTGAATCAACCTTTAGCAAGATACCTGCTGAGCCCTCATCTATGAATTCACAGGGGGAAACAGCAGAGGAAAATTCCAGTGATGTGAAATGCTTTTAAAATATAACAAGTGTTGGTGTTATCTTCAAAAGGTGGCTTGGAGACTACTGAGGAAAGATTATTATTTCTTTTGGATCAAAGTTAAGTTTCTGCCATGACGTATATTACTCCTTGTAGAAGAATTATATATTACTTGGGTTATAAGAATCTATATATGTTTTCCTTATTTTAAGAGTTTGAGAATCGTTGGTGCTAGGACACGTTTGTCAGGAAATGTTTATTAAATATACCAGCCTGTGTGTACAAATACTCGTCTGATATAAACCCCTGTTGCTCTGGATGAGTGCCTGTGTTAGCTCTCAGGCAGCAAACAGCCCCAGAGATATATCCTGTAATATTTAGGGTGGGATTTTCAAACTTGCTGAGAAGAACTAGGCCCTGAGCTCCCACAGGGGTCTAAATAAGAGTTGAGCTGCCTCATCACAGAGGTTTGCAGGAAAATAAAGAGCCTTGGTTTCTTATAGTATTCCATTTCTGAAAACTAATTAACAGTGGATGATGTAAGAGTGGGAAGAATAAGCATCGGCTTTACTCTTGCTGCTCTGGCTCAGTAATTATCTGTGATCACAGCTTTAAATAACTCTGTGGTCCTCCTCACTGGAGGTGGACTGCTGACAAACACAGCTTACTGCTGGGTCCTGCTACCACTTTACTCTTGGGTTTGGTTTTGTTTAATCTTGGTAGGAGGAGGTTCAAATCCTCTTTAGGTTTATAAACCATAGGACTTCAATCCTTAGGCTGAAAAAACTACAGAGGTGGCAGTGCTGCTTCATCTCGGAGGCGATCTTCATCCCTGTTGTGAAATCCTGGGCTACACAGAGAGGTGGAATTGTGGAGATTACAGAACTGAAAGCATACTCCACTCCAGCGGCTGTTAGGAGGGGTCTTTGCAATTGAAAGCAGAGATCTGTTCTTGCTCTTTAACCCACAGAGCCTGGCGAGCACGCACAGTGGGAGGGTGACGGCGATGTGGAAACTGCGGTAGTTCAGGCAAAAATGAGTCACGAGAAAGCAGCCTGGTTTATTCAATTCCAGAAATGTTCTCAACCATTCAAAATTAATTTAGATCCACTGTTTTGCAGTGGTCTACTTTGTTTCTGAGCTTGGGGATAAGGTTGCTTGCAGTTCTGGTGGTTCATTTTGTTTGGGACACAGGCAGGCCTTGTGTGCCCATGGGTTTCTCTGAACGGAAACCAGTGCCGTTTTGCAATATAAAGCCTGGCATTCTCAGCTTAATGCAAATATTACTTTAAATTATGTCTAGAGTGCTGGCTGTTTATGCCTAGCTTTCCTTACCCTGCTGTCCATTTTTGACAGCATTTCAAGGTTTAGTTCTTGCAGTGGTCATTTCTCCCTTTATATAAACAGATCTTCCTGTTGCATACAATTTCTAACTTTTCCATAATCACGTACTTTGATCCCAGGAAAATCACTCATTTATTTTCATCAACAACTTCCCTATTTAAAATTCGTATTGTCCTACTTGTTAACTACTTTTTTTTATTCCAATGTCTCATTCCATATAAATATCTCATTTGCCTCAGTGATAATATTTTGAAAGATCTGAGAAATCTTATGTTTTGGAGAATTACTCCTTCAGCTGTTCTTCTAAAGGGGACGAAAGATATTGTGCCCTCAGAATATGCTTCAGTACTCAAAAGTGACTATTTCTAACAAATATTTCTAGTAAATACTTGACTTAGAAGGTTTATTACTTTAAAAGCTGTGTGCTTGGTGCTCCCAGGTTGCACACAATTGCTCACTCAAAACCAGAGGCATTTGTCTGATGGTCAAATAAGATTTTAATGCTGGTTTTGTAATGGGGTGGGGGAGGAAGTGCATGCAAAAAACCCCTAATCCAAATGTAGAAACAGTTATATGGATGAGGAAAGGATGCAGACTTGTAGAAAGATTGATGTCCCACAGCCCTGAGGACCCACATTACAATTGTCAGCCTCTTCAGGCCATGAGGTCCCGGCAGAAGGAAACCCGTCCTGCCTCTGGCATGGATCCTTGCCTAGAGGTGCCCCTCTCTCACACTGACTCCCCGTGAATTGCAGAGCTCAAAGTTGTCCCACAGATAGCCTAAGGTTACTTGCAGTGAATCCCTGGTGTGAGAGGACTCTCCTGGACTCTCCTGTCTTGAGTCACAGCATGTTTGCGGGCCCTGTACTGAGGCCACGTGCTTCAGCAGAGCTGGAAGATCTCCTGAATATCCCTGGCTTCAAGGGGTGGGTGGAAGACATGGTGGTGGAACCACCACAGCTCACACAGAGTTGTGGAAATGCAGCTGCAGTTTCTAACAGCTCTTTCTTCTGTCCACCACTCCATGTCTCTCGGTATGCACTGACGGCCTGCTTTCATTGCTGGGCCCCTGCTGACCTGTGGTCTGTAATCTCTTGAGGACAGAGGTATTATTCTTTCAAGTGTAGGGCACTTCTGCTCAGGGCAGGGTGCTGTGAAAGCGCATTCATCATACACAGCTCAACGCATTGGGGTCCTGATATGGAAATGGCCCTCAGCAGTTACCCTGTGACAAACTGCTCACAGATGAGAGGAGCTGCTGCCAGCCAGCTGGAGAAGACAGACAATGTCTTATCAGGGTTATGATGCCAAAACAAAATTAAGCAGCGCAGCTGGGGTATTAAGAACCCCAAGGAAGAACTACTTGGGAATAGTCTGCAGAGCAAGACTAATTTGCAGAATATATTTGGCAAATAGAAATAACCACTCCTTTGAGAAAATGAGATTGTCTGTATGCAATATATGTCCAGCAAAAGAGGAACGATTTATCAGATACATTATTCACGCTGAATTGTTTGCTGATCTCTAGCCAAGAGGCAGATGCCACAGAGGTTTATTAGTCAGTATATCAGCGCTGTGACTGGCACCCAGTACTGAGAGATCATACAGTCTGTGGAGGACAAGTGGGAGATAATTAAAATACATAAATTCTAGCCTCCAGAGACTGTGAGACTAATACTTGTTGGCTTGCAGTGCTTTTCCGTTGTCTGACTGATGGCAAAACTCTCGGAATCTGAGTTAAGCTGAAACCTAGCCTACTTCAGCAGCTGGGGACAAGTTCGTAAGATACGGATTGTGGGTAAACCCACAGGTAGCCTCCAGGGGCAACTTCCAAAGCAGGTAACCTGGAACTGAAGAATGTCTGCTGAGGTTTTAGACCAGAGGTGTTTAACCTGTGATTTACCAGACTAAGGAGTCTGTAAACAGTAACTCGGAAAAGCAAGCCTCTTGTCATTAAGTTTAAAGTCATTAAACAGATGTGCATCTCTGTAGAGAGACTTCAAGGTGTACCTATCAGAAAAGACTGAAAATCGCTGTCAGCAGTGTTTATTGCTTGAATTACCCATTTTGTTCTTGTCCTTGCAAGTATTTCCTTATTGCCTAGAGGCAAGAAACAAAGTGCCTTTGAACCTGAGGTGTTACCCATAAACGGGATAGAGATAGCATTACTCCGTGGGGGGGGGGGGGGGGAGGGGTGGAGTGGCTGAATGAATAAATGTTCTTCGGATTGTTTAATACCTTAATAATGTGGGGATAGAAGTACAAAATCTAAACTCGACCAATCCAATACAGACATGCTGTCTCTCTGGTGGTAAACAGGAATTCTAGACCAGTACTAAACCCTGCATTTTCCTTCTCTAGTTGAATCATGAATAGACCAGACAATCTCCTAGAGTGACCTAGGAATGCAGAAGTGTGTGTGTGGAGTGGGGAGAGATTTTTAAGTAAGAGTCCTCACCTACAGTCTTTACTTCCAAACTGCTTCAAGATTAAAATACTAAAAGTGCTGCGATCCGGTCTACTGATTGTCGTTCCTGGTACTAAAAGGGAAGAGAGCACAAGATGATTCCATTCCAAAGTAGAACTATTTTAAAATTTTGATCTCTTTTTTAGGAAATTTTATTTTAGATATAGGAATTATATGTTTTTCCACAGCATTCTTATAAAGCAAAAAAATATACCCCTTTTGTGTTGTTTTTCATCAATGTCTGAAATTAATCTTTAAACAAATGTTTGAAAAACAAATGTTTGAAAGGCTTTTTCAGCATTAGCCTGCACAAAACATGTCTGACAATTTTTTTTCCCTCACCACTTTTCAATTTTTTGTGTCAAACAAGTAGAAAATTGTCAGGTGTGGTCACATTGTGACTGAATGTCTTGCACTACCCATAGGTTTCCTATGGATTGTTTTGTAAGGGAAAGGGAATGGTTATGATATACATGAGTGCTGTATGTAATCATGAGGTTGGCATTCCTTGCTCGAAGGAGATGCTTATAACTAGGATGTGTATGTGTTTGTTCAACAAACATTTATTCTTTAGCTCATTAATTAGGCCAAACAGTCATTGACTGCCATAAACATTTACTGCAAATAACATAGGAAGGGGCTGTGTTGGAAGGTGGCCAAGATGATAGGATTAATGTTTTGAGCCTTGGAAAGATTATGCTGGAAATAACTACACCTTTTATTTGCAACCTTGAGGGCTTCTGCACCTACTCAGGCCGTTTAAGTCATCTCATGGGTGCGCCCTGCCCGCCCCCCCTGCCCCAGCCCCTCGGCTGGCAAAGCATCAGCTACTGGTAACGAGATTCAGAATGGCTCCTGCAGCAGACCAAGTATATTCAGCTTTGGAAGGAGAACAGTCGGTGCTTCACCTCTCTGATCAATGCCAGGGGCTGACCTCTGCACTAGCCTGAAGCAGATGGGTCTGAGCTCCCCAGCTCCTCCAGCTCTGCTCCTTCTCAGAGCTCCCATCACAGTATGCAGAGAAGCTGAAAAGTTATTAAATTATCCCAGATACACTTCCCAGAACCAAAATTGCTTCCACACTCCTGCATTTGTATAAAATTTGACACAGTCCAGAGGGGTTTTTTTAAAATATTTTTTATTGTTTTTTCCACGTTCAATCCCAGAACCAAATGGAAAGGGTTATGAAAAGTTTGAAGGATTTAAATAATTGGCAAACGGTCTCCCTAATGGTGAGTTGTTTGAATTTCCTGGAGCGTTTTTGTAATTTTATTTTTGTAAGAACTGTGTTCTGGAAACTAGTCAAACAGTACATGAATATAGGAATCCAGGACATACTGAAACCATTTTAATGTCTGTGTTTTATACATGGAGGGTTTAAAATAATGTTGAAAATGGGAGTGGTTGTGCAAAATGTTTTAAGAAGTTGGGTATTTTTAATAAAAAAAAGCTGCAGGACTTGGCAGAGAGAAAATAGTACTTTAAGATACATTGCAAAATAATAGGATAATCCTAAAGAAAAGACACTGCACTTGCAAAATAACTTTTAAAACTCTTGGTAGCACATTACAAATACTAAATAAGTAAAGCTCACAGAACCCTAGTAAGAGTTCTTAGATGCACTGGAGAGACTGCTGAAGTAGCTGTACTTGAGGAAGAAGAGCTCAGAGATATAGGGCCTGGTGCAACCTGGGTGGATCACATGGAGGGTGTCCTATGCCTCTCACTGAGGCTGTATCTGCCACGAGACCTGGGAAGCTCCATGAACCTGAGCCATACTGCTACCGGCTGGTGGCTCCAAGGGCCAGAAAACGTGTGCCTACCCAGACACTGCCAGTGGTTTTTTGGTCCACAGAGGGTAATTCAGAGAAGGGAGGAAGACAAGTGTTACGGGAGAGATTAAGTTAAAGGATTCTGTGTCTTACACTTCCCTGTTCCTGAAACATGCCTTTAATAAGCTCTGGAAGTGCTACAGGAGCTGTCCTGGGACAGGTCTGCTCAGCACTCTGCAACACACTTCTTTCATACCCCTGTGAGTGACAGAATTACTGCATTTGGACAAATAAAACTTGTTTTTCCTTAATGTCTCATGATCTGTGCCAGACTTTATTACCCTCATATAGTAACATGTGTATAGAGATGCTAAATGCCTTCTGCAGTATAAATACATCTTCCTGGTATGAATTAATGCATCGATTCGAGTGGTATTAAAATGAAAAGCTGTTTTTAACAGCTATGTCCATTTTAAAATGACTGTGGTAAAGATAATTTTGCACAAATTGTTCAGATGATCACACCTGTGATAAGAGGAGGTTTTCCCTGGCACAGTGGGTCCTAGCGGCTGAGCCTGTGGCAGGGGCTGTCACATGGTAAAGGTAGCCCTACTGCTCCTCTGCTGATGCAGATGTGAATGCTAGCTCTGTGCAGCTCTGGTCTGTTCCAAGAGCTGCTATGTCTCTTTTGTATTTCTCATACCCATCAGAGCCTTGTATTTCATGTCCAGAAGTATTGCTCAATCATTTAGTCCCAGTGATGCAGAAGAAATGGGATAAATAATGTTGATTCATTAATGCTTATCCAGTAATCATTTATTCCAGCTTTAGAAGCATTTGCAGAGAGATTTAGAGATACTGCCAAATTTCAGACAGTCAACAGCTGTTCTTCCTCCCAAGCAGATAGCAAGACTTTTCTCTTTCCTACGTCAACACATGCCTTTAACTCCTTGAGAAGGGTGAGCAGGTTCCAGAACAAATGACTGTGACACAAAAGAATCATGGCTGATTGTTTCAGCCATGGTCTGGCTGCCTGGCATGGAGGAAGGAGGGACAGCACACAGTCAGTCTCAAGAGGCAGCCCAAATCTGTGTCAGGTATTGGAGGTCATAATTACCATAGAATCCACCTGGGCACTGGGTCATAGTCCATGCTAAATTTGTTTTTAGGGTGCTAGATGTAGGAATTGGTCAAAATCAGTCAACGATGTTATGCAGACAATTGGAGTAGCAAACTGTTTCTTTTCCTTTGCAACCTGGTGATCTTAATACTGAAATAACATTTTTTCATGGCTTCCTGCCTTGGCTGCTTACGTGGAATGCTCGCCTCTGGGGTGGGGGTCTGTGTATCTGGGGTTTTGGGCAGAAAATCCTTGATCTTAGAGAAGAGCAGAACGCAAGTGGGGTCTTCGTCATGTTAGATGACAGTAGGTTCTCCACTGCTTCTTAACTGTATTTGGTTGCCCTCTACTTTTTGTAAGAAATACGACTAGGATAACGTAATGTTCTGTATTGGCTACTCCATCATTGGGGTTCTGAAAGCAATTTTAAATATGATAGGGATGCTGCCAGAAATAGAAGCTTCTACTACGAAATGAATGCCACTCCTCATCAGAGTCTGTCCAGTAAACGTGCCATGAGTTTTTTTGTTTCACAATAACGTCACTGGAATCACCACAGCTTGCACTCATACACTCAGAAATTATTTACATCTCATATCATTTACATATTATTGAATCACCAGAAATGTATGTATGTAACAGAGAAAGTTATAGTGGACAGTCCCTCTATGGCTGCCAGATATAGTAAAGAACGTTAATGTGAAAATTACTTGGTCAGCTGCAAAGGGATGTTTGCTCTTTTCTGAGGGATGGATTATTGTCATTCAGAAATGTCAGTTCTGGACTAGTTATAGTTGGAGAAGGATACAACTATCTAGCAATCCACTACAAATAACATTACTGCTTTAGTTGCTTTCATCCTTAGGACTCTTGTGATGTGAGTCAATGATTTTAGCTTTAATTACATATCCTGTCATATTTTTTATATTTGAGAGAGGGAGTAGCTGCCCCATGCCACACCACCCTCACTAAATCCAGTACATCCTGTTCTATTTAATCTTTTCAAGTTGAGGTCACACTTTTTAAAATTGCCTTCTGAGAGTTACGCTCTGGATTCTGTCCCATCTGACGTCTCCCACTCCAGGAGGAGTTCCTTCTTTCATGTAACTGCAGCTCCACTTCTCTGTGCATGGACATCTGACCTGTCCTGTTCCAGTAGCCCCCATGGGTCAGGCAGGTGCTCTGTAGGTGCAGTTCCCTCACTCTGTTCTGGGACCTGTGGCAGATAAAGCCTGAAGGTTAGAAAGCAACAGTTCAGACTGTTTCTGTTGCCAGGCATCAGCGTTGTGAAGACTAACATCTTGTTTCCTCTGGTCTAATGTGGAAGGAAATGCACTGGGAGCTATGATGGGGGACATTCAATATTGCATGAGTCTTTACCTCATGAGCAGGAACGTTGGTGGGATGGTGGGAAGCTTTCTGCCAGCGGGTTTCCCTTGTAAAGACTAAACTACCAAGAGTTAAAACTCCACTGGTTCAGCTTCTCCAAGAGTTGAGCTCTGCCTCTTGCACTGAGCACTTCCCTCCACATGAACCATCACGTGGAAACTCAGGGGGCCCCTGTGAAACTGAATTCTGCACAACAAACTTGGGTTCAGCAATTAAGCCCCAAACTTTGTGCTGGAAAAAAAATTCAGTCATGAATAACAAAGGAAAAATATTTTAATTTACAGGAACACAGGCTGGCAGTAGCTGTAGGATGTGATCCAAAACCTTTTAATGTCAATGGCTATCTTTCTGTTCACTTCAGCGGAGCTGGCCCACAGGGGCCTTTGTTATGATTCATCCTTATTAGTCAGTTTAGTACAGCAGTGATGAAGGACCAGCATAAGATGGCTCTGTTCTATTGTACAGCCACAAAGTAGGCCATTTGGGCAGCAGAGAACTTTGCTCTAAACAGAGAAGACACAAGAGCATGTCAGTAGAGTGAGCAACCATCAGACCTGTCTGCAAGAGAGGGAGGGGAACATGGAAAGCTCAGAGCTTGGTATGGAATATAAGAGATGGCAAAAAAAAGACATCTCTAAGTGTTGATACACCCATGTGATGGCTTGTGAGTTGTTTGTCTTGGCAGGTGCTGACCAATTCCTGTTGTGCCTGTCTATCCCAGACTCACTGCACGTGCATTCAGGCCACTTCTCTGTGATCTCAGCAGAACAAGTCAACTGAGGGCTTAAGCATCTGATCCTGATCTCACCAGCTTTAAAGAGTTTATAATACCTCTAAGTTAAGCATGTGCTGAAGGGCATAGGGAGAGTTGTGTACTGCTTAGGCTCTGGGAAGAGACATAAAGTGTTTGTGATTGCTGTAGCCAATCTGGAATACACCACAAACACCAGATTAATCTAATTTGAAGCTTTGAATTAAATCTGTTTACTGTAATGGAGCCTCCCACAGCTCCCCACCTTTTTTTTTTTTGTTTCCTGGTATATTTTCATTTGGGAAAGCTGCAGTGTGAGCATTCTCTGTGCTCGACTGAATTGTGATACTGCAACTTTTTTGGGTATTGTCATTAAAAAGGAAAGCCTCAACATCATTAGCTTCTCTCCCTTGTTCCTTTAGATTCCCTGAATGCATTCCTGTTTAGGTCTTAACCAAAACCTGATTACTTCCCTGCTTCTTATCCTTTCAGCTTCTTTGAATGCAATGACTCAGCAGCTACAGGATGAATTTGACAGTAGTGTGGAGAATGCAGAAGCTTGGATGAAGGCCATCCAAGAGAGACTGAGGATCAATGACAACACCAAGGGTCCTCGATCTGCCCTAGAAGCCAGACTGAGAGAGACTGAGGTAAGGCAAGAGTGATGTAGTGGTTCAGAGGTGGCTGTCACTGCTGCCGTTAATATAGGCTATTGCTGTGACCTCCAGAGTGACTAGAATACTGTTCATGTGTGGATGGGTTCACTTCAGTATTTCTCCTAATTTTTCATCTGCAAAATGTTTACAGACATTGTAGAAAAAGAGGATGGCAGTTGGATACCACAGGCTTCCGAGCTTTTCAGATTTATTTGGATTATTGCTAGCAGGTTTGGCAGGTTAAAATGTTTACACTCTCCTATGAGCATGCTCAAACCTGAAGCAATTGAGTTGCTGCTTGCAATTACCAGAGAGAGATTTGCAGAAGTCCATATAGTATGAGAAAATCAGATCACATTAGTGTTCTGTCTCCTCTAGCACTCTGGCACTGATAAAGACTGTAGTGTCCTAGTAATGGGCTGTTCTAGAGTAAACCCTTCGTCCTTTTCCATAAACCTTGATGATAAGAGGATTTACCACTCCCCTTTATAATCTGTCTAATGAGAAGAGAAATGTCTCAATTTTTTTCTGTTCTTACGTATCCCCTTGTATAATTCTTCTCACAGAGATCCCGTTACAGATTGTGCCTGCTCTCTCACTGTGATTTCACATTCATTAATGGCAGTTTCAGTCGATGTTATCTTGTCCTTGTAATCTCAGAGAATGAAACACTCCTCTTTGTCCCATCTCTACTATTCATGATTGGAGGGAGTGGTGGTATTTCTGTGATTAACACTGAAACTATTTTTATACTTGTATTGCCTTTAATTCCAACTAGTCTGTTCTTTAAATTAAACAGCCAAATCTTTTCCATCATTATTTACCCAAAAGTCTTCCTTTTGGTGTGCCCACTCATATTGGGACTGCCTCTTTGGAAACTTAACAACTCCAAAAGAACATTGCAGGCTCACATAGAGTCTCAGGCACTTTACGTGATGGTACAGCAATGTCTTCAGCCTTTTTCCTTAACTGTGGCTCGTTGCAGGCTGGATCTTGCCCCTAAGGTAATACAGAGACTGTTTGTGGAGTGATGGATGATGGCTAGACTTGGATGCCAGTTGTGAAAATCTGAAGTATTTCCCCTTGGTCTAGGTTTATGTCTGCCATTAAAGTATTTGCACCTTTTCCTTTTGCCTGGGAAACTATGATGTGTACAGTTGCAAAAAACATGCAAGAAACATGGGGACTTGAATAGAGAGAGGGTTGGTTTAACGGAGGGGGTAAGTTCATCACAGAGATAATGAGAAATAGGCTTTAGAGGTTTGTGGGGATTTACAGCTGAAGCCTTTTGACTTCTGTAAGCTTTGGAGGAAGTCTGTAACATGTAAAAAAAATTTTCCTATTCAGACTTTGAAAATTCATCATTCTAAGGAAGAAAAGGTGTTTGTTCACTCTTCCTGTGTGTACCTTATCCACCTCCTGCTCCCTCATCTTGCCTCCTTTCTGGGCCTGGCTTCCCTGTCCAGCTGTCGTGTCCTTGCGACGTGCTCGCTGCTCACCTGTTGGCTGTTTTCAAACCCAGTTACATTTTTCACTTCCTTTTTTGCATTTGGATGCTTTCTTTTTTTTTTTCCATGCTTCCTTTCTGTGATTTGTTTTCTGTTGCTTTGTTAATGAAAATGCCAGCCAAAGACAGCAATCATTTAAAACAGATTTGAAAAAGAAAAACGCCTGTACAGCCACTGCTTTCTCTCTGGTTATTTGCTTTCACTTGCTGGAAAAAATTCAAGCTTAGAATACAATTTTACTTTTAAATTTTCCTGTCAGGTGATAGCTATGACTTTTATTTTCTTTTTCTGCCTTGCTCTTTGCCCTGCTTTCCTGGAGTCTTTTATCACATTTTTTTGTAGTAGATTGTTCAAACACCTGTTTGTACATCAGATGCAGATGTGCTGTGCCCTTGCCAAAAGAACACTCTTTTCCCAGAATGAGAGACTAGAAATCTAGAGGCCTGTGATTTGGTTTCACCTTTGCAATACCCTGTGTGATTTTTTAATTTTTAGGGTTTTTTTAACAAATCCCTTGGGCCTTATCTTTCCAAAAGTAGTTGCTGATTTTGAACCACTGATTGTTTTCATTTTAGAAGCCTTTTTCTTTGAGCTTGAAAGCCTGCATTTCGCCAGGAGTTTGCGGAAGAACAGTGAGAGAGCCAATCTGGTGGTGACAGAAATTTAGATAAAGTGATGTTGATAGCTGACATCCAAATCAGGACATAATTTTTTATGTTTTGCAGAAGTTGAACTGATTTTCCATCTCTGGGTAGAAGAGAATCTATTTCAAATTAGGGTAAACTTTCAGTTCCTGGCATTCCAGTTTGTGTGAGATAGATACACATTTTCACCAATTCATAGCTTAGCCATTTGGGGTCATAGCAAAAGTTGGTCACAGGCAGAAAATTCCACTGGTTAATTTCTTTTGGCTTGTGTTCTGAGCCAACCGTTATTTGCAATAGGAAGCCCTTTAATATGCTTCATAATATCTTATAGTAGAGCTTAAAATTGAGATGTTGCAGTGTACCCTGTTAAAATTGCCTCCATACTCTTTAGCAGGTGGGGGGAACAACTGGCATGTGGCAACACAGTGCTATAACTTTATAACCACAATGGAAACACAGTCACGGATATTTGATGGAAGATAATCTGGGGTTTGTATGTAATTTAAGATGATTTTCAATTGCTACATGGTTTTCACTTCAGTCCTTTAGGATGCTGAAGAATAAACAAATCTGAAGACAAGGTCATATTTTCTGTTCAGGAGAAGCTATGCAGCAGAGACTTCATGATTCCTGGGTAAAACGAAGTTTAAATGGCAACAGTTTCACTTGCTTTCTTTTCAAGCTTTCAGCCTCATTTGTTTTCCTCATAGAAAATACGTGCACTGGAACCAGAAGGCAGCTTGAAAATTGACATGATTCTTGTGAAGGCAGATGCTGCTCTTCGCAGCATCAGTGAGGATAAGAAGCATGAGGTGCTATCTAAACTGAAAGACATTAAAGCCTTGTGGGAAGAGACAGCCATATACATTACTCACTGTCACAGGTAAGACAGACTTCTCCTTGGTGTGTTGAGGCAGTTATCTCATGCTTTCATAAAGTGCTTCCTGCCTTCCTCTGCTGTCTGGATTGTAGGTGGCAATCACTGCTAATCCCATCCCATGAGCATGTGTGGGACTGTGCTGGGAGAGAGGGTCAGTGGGTCCTCCTTGCCCTCTGCCTTCAGAGCCAGACTATCTCATGGTCTTGAGTGATGAGTTCTACCAGGCACAGGGACCTTGTACAGAGTATTTCCTCCCCAAGCAGGAAGGACCTGAGAAATTAATTTTGACTTTCTGAAGTCAGAGCTAAAATTGCTTAGAATATTTTCCTTTGCTTTGAAGGCGTTTTGAGCTTTCCAGTCTCCACTGCTCCCTCCATAATTTCATCTAACTCATCTCTCTTGCTCTCTCCAACAGCCGCATTGAGTGGGTCTGGCTGCACTGGAGTGAGTACCTGAAAGCCCAAGATGATTTTTATGCATGGATTCACAACATGAGGGTGACCTTGGAGCCTGACATTGAGTTGCAGCTTGGCTTAAAGGAGAAGCAGTGGCAGCTGAGCCATGCTCAGGTTCTGCTGAATGATGTCTTAAATCAGTCAGTCCTGCTGGAAAGGCTGCTAGAGGAAGCTGCTTCCTTGTTCAGCAGGATAGGTGACCCCAGCATTGATGAGGATGTTCAGAAGAAAATGAGGGTGGAATATGAAGGAGTCAAGGAAGAAGCTCAGGTACACCTATAAAGAATGGGAGGTGTTCAGATTTCACCCATGTACAGTATTGTGTGCTGTCTGCTACTTGAGTGATGTGGCTTGCCTAGCAAGGCTGAAAAAAACAAGAGCTGAAGACCCCTGTTCTTTCAGACAGTGGACTGCTTGCAACAGTCATCATGTCCCAAGATAAGCTGTTAACTGGGATGTTCTTACACTGTGCTTTTTGGTATGTTTTGGTAAAGTAACTGTAGGCTGCTTGCTATGATCTAGTGAATATTGGTTTAGGTCATCTCTGTGTAAAGTTCCTTATCTTTCAGTGCATTAGTGATCCTTGTATAACCAGATGCAAAGTCCCCGTTCCCAGGGCCAGGGAATATTACATGCATGCACCCTTGCTGGAAGATGTAGCATCGGTCTGGGTCCAGAGCTACACTTACCACCTGCAGAACTGGGTGGGGAACACTGAGGTGGGAGTCAGCTGTGGCCCAACACTGAACTCACCTAGCCCGTTGCAGTATCTGAAAGATTTTTACTGCACACAGACCCTAATCCTGTCCTGCTGCTAATCTTCCTGCTTGAACAAATAGGCTGGTGTACAACATCCTAGTTCATCTTTCAGTGCCAGTGATTGCCTTTGACCCTATTCCTAGGTAAACACTTCAGATAAGTCTTATACTTTTCACTTACAAACTCAGATAAAGACAGGACAGGACCATGTGGCAAGGCTGAGAGGCAGCTGGGTAGAAGAATTCACTTTCTTCCTAGGTTATGTCAATAGAAATACTCAAAGGGATACCTGAAATATTTATATAGACATCTGTCCCAAGTACATAGAGATTCAGATCTAGTCTTTGTCTCGTAGTGGCTTCCAGGAATTGCATAGGCAGGAATTACCTGGTGCAAATACAAATACTTTTCATTGCATTGGCTCTGCTATCTGCCTCTGTCATAATGTTGCCTTCTATTTGTTCCCACACGTACACCCCAGCCCAAAACTGGAGCTTGGCAGTGTTGGATGCTCTCCCTCCCTGGGCATTGTCGTACAAAGTTAACTTCAGATCGCACTGGAAGAACAACATTGGGATGCTCATGCCATTGTTCTGCTTGCCCTACAGATCCTTTTCAGTTTAAAAAAAACCCCATCCCAAGCAAAAAAAATAACCCAAAAAAACAACAACCAAACAATCCTGAGTTGGCAGCTTTCGTGAACATCAAATTCAGATTATTTGTTTAGCTATTAAGATAAAAGTGCTTCTAGCAGGTCCCTCCTAAAACTAGAGCATATTTGGAAATTCTGTAACTGCAGCTGCTACAGAGAAGCTGTAAAGCCACCAACAGACTTGCACCTCAGTGCTGATTACTCATTTTTAAAAGCAGACCTCTTCATTACAGGGCAGCTGGATTTGTGAATAAGAAGGTTCCTGGAAATTCAGGTGGTGTCTATCTAGATGGCCATTTAAAATTCTCATTCACTCCCTTATAACCAATATTTGTCTTCTTAGGTTTTGAAGCAGGAGACAGTCATTAGCTATTTTTAATAAGACAGTTCTTTCAGACAAGTTATTTGAATACTCGAAGTGAGAATGTGACCTCTCTGAGACTGGTTTTACATAGTGTAATTTCTCTGACTTGGATACATGCTGGTGCAAATGAGATCAGGAAGTGGCTCATAGTACTCAGACAAAATATGTCTTTATGTCTCCAGCCAACAGAGACATTAGAAAAAGCTTTTCTTTGGCAGTGGTTACAAATACCACATTTCATAGAAGGATGAAGTGGGAGAGTCCAGCTAAGAAATCCCTCTTTTGGGAGGAATGGAAGAAAGAAGGGACTTGGGCAGCCTTGGATTTTACAACTGAAGTAAATGCAGAGTTCATTAATTAATGCCAAGGTTACAGGCACCTTGGGATTCATGCTGGAAAGTGTAACACTAGTTAGAGAAACCATGCCACCTCTTCCAAGGGGAGGGAGGCATGAATGAATGAATGAAAGAGACGCTGGAGTTGTAAGGGGGTTGCTCCGGCCCCTCTCATGCTGACAGGCCAGGCTAAATGTGACTTGCAGATGCCAGCTGAATGCCTGAGCTGCCTGCCAGAGGAGGCTCACTGGTGTTTGTAGATTACACTTGTGTTTAAAGAGCATTTTTAGATCCTGTGCAGTTGTCCAACTCTATCAGAAGGCAAGCTCTTGGACAGTGCTTCTTAAAAGGTTTGCCTGTGACATGGGTTCTGTGGCATGAGCAAATGGTGGGTTTTTTTTCTTTCTTAGTGCTAACATGTGTCCTTATCATTCCCAAATTTTAAATGAACATAATTTTCTTTCAATTACATTGACAGGGATATTTTTAGATGTGGCAGCCATTTCCTCCATGCTTTCCCCTGCCTTGTAAAATAACAATATGCAGAGGTAGACAGTTGTGAGTTTCAGGATATGCGGTAGCTGAAGATGGTAAGAAGAGTTATGATATATGTCATAAGTTGATGTTTAGTTAAATATATCAAGTATGTCTGAGCACATCAACTGAATTTCAGTCCATGTTGTTTCTGTTAACTGAAACCTAGATACTTATAATGCCAACCCTCACATGCCCTAGAGCTAAGACTAAAAGCACCAGGAAGGGCTACCGGAGCTTTCTGTACTCTGCCTGAGATGCCGCAGAGGGATTAAAGTGGGAACTTCCTTTATATGCCCTAGTTTGGCTTCCAGAGGAGGCTCATTTTCCTTTGCTGACTGTAAAGGGAGCTTTGGGGGGAGGATTTCCTATGCCTTCATCCACCCTCCGTGAGTACCCAGGGCTGGGCATATTCTGCCCAGACACATCTTTTCCTCCACAGCCTATGGCACACCCATTCTTTTCCTGTTGGTTCTTTGCCTCCCTCCAGGACTGTGTCCTTGATTAACGTCTCCTCACATTAACCAAGTGGAGATGGAGTTCAACACTGGCCTCCTCCCCAAAAAGCTAACCAGGCGGAAGCAAATGAGACCATATTTTCCATCATTAGATAGTCTCCCTGCATAGCCTCTTGGGGTAGGGGGCTCAGCCAGCTCTTTGTAAACCCTTTGTTTGACAGCTAGCACAGTCTGTCCAGATCCATGGCATCCCTTCCTTGACATCATAGACCAGCAAGAGTATCCAGACTGTGCGCTCCTTTGTTTTGGCTGAATAGCCTGGCCAGGGCTGGGTCATTTCAATTTCCTTTTTAACTCTCTCTATACGAGCATAAGACTTTTGAGTTTAATAATAGCTCTGCTTTGTTATTCTGACTTCCTCTCTTTGGAACTTCTGTCAGTGCAATCAATTAGCCTAATTTTCTAGAATCAATAAGCTTGGGTTGACTTGTTTCACTTTGATATTTGGCCCATTTACACTCCTATTAGATTACATTCAAGTCTGTAACTTGAGATCAAAATGAGAATTGTTTAACCTGTATGCATGTTTGTGGATTTGAGAATCAGAGCCAAGGGATTTAGCAAACAAGTGAGGTGTTCTGCTGCATACATCCTTACCACAGAAGTCTGCAGGCATCATTCTGCTTTTTGGTCCCATCCAAACCCATGTTTGCATAGATGGTGCTACTGAAGGTCCTGCCCTAGCATTCAGCATTTCCCCTTCTGCAGGAAGCAGTACTAGCTATCCCTTAGCTGGACCTCTTTTGACACAAAGCAAGTCAGTTAACTTTAAGGAATCAATGTTGATTCTCACCAGTCATCAGAGATTTCCAGCAGTGCAGGAAACACAAACTAGTGTGGTGCTGCCTGGAGAGTGGCAGCTATCTACTGTGCTGTGGGAATAACCTGTCCCAGCAGTAAAGGGCAGAGTCCCAGAGGGACCACCACCCCAGATCACGTGGGAGATCCCATCCTGAGTGATACCTATGCCATCCTTCTGCTGGCCTGGCTGGAGAAAGGCTGAGAGGACAGCAATAGTTCACTGTCACTTCAGGCAGGTTGACAGGTGTGGGAACATGGTCAGAGCCTTGTCACAGAGACAAGAGAAATGTAGAAGAGACGTTGAAGAGCTTCCTACCATTGCAGCTATCATTCTGCTCTCTAGAGGGCAGCTCAGACCGAACTCTTCTCTGGCACAGATTGTGTACCATATTAAGGGAAATGACACTCAGCCCCTTGTCTGTGACAGCAAATAGATTGCATGAGGCACATTTCTTTTTCTAATGTAACTAGTGTACCCCAGTTGTTCTCCATGCCAACTAGTGAAGGGCAAGAAAAAATCAGTCAGATTTTGTAGGAAACAATACTTAGGTTGGGTATTGTATTGGTGAAACAAAAAAACAGGACTCTTTGTGATTTGTATTAAATTCCTTCAACAGGATCTAAACTTCAGCTGACAAACAAGGATAGTCAGAGCAAATGTGGCTCTGCCTTTTTGAGGGGGGCCAGCAGGCTGGTGTGCAGACCCCTGTAAACTCAGGGATTATTTGCCATAGGGTGCCTACATACAGTAACTCAGAAAATAAAGCTTGAATTTGGGCTTAAATTTGATTCCAGGGTCTGCAATACCATCAAAACATGGTTTGTGATCTGCAAACTGACTAAGTACAGAAGTTCCTGGGCTACATGATTTCTAGGGATACCTTGAAATTGACGGTCACCTTCTGTACAGCCATTTAAATAATTAACACTTGGAAACAATTTGCGTGCCCCTAGCACAGTCTCTCTTACTCTCATTTTGACAGATAGGCAAATTCCATCGGTCATGTGCTCACCTTTATTTTTAAGCAGCATGAGGAATGTAACTTCAAAACCAGAAAAAGTTCTCTCTCTTGTGTTTTTCTAATGAAAGAATAAGAAGTTTTGGAAAAGGGAGTCTAGAAGTTCACCTGAGAGGACTCTGCATTTTGTCTCCTCTGAGACCAGCTATTGACCCAGACAGGGACAAACCTTTATGTCCTTGTGTGTCCTGTTTTTTGAGGTGAACTGTGAATTCCTGTGGAGGCCAACTGCTATCAGAGCTCGTGGAAAGGGACTCTTGTTTATAATTTCAGGGATAGTGTAAAGGAAAAGAGCCAGATAAACACTATTCTCACAGCTTCTGATGTCTCTTGTTACAGAGCAGAGTGAAACTGCTTGAAAAGATAACGCAGGAACACGAGCGGTACAGCGCTAACGTCAACCAGTTTCAATCGTGGCTGAATGGTGTAACAGAGAGATTAAACTCCTGCATCGGAGAAGGAACCACGGCTTCCCCAGAGGACCAGTTAAAGGCACTGAAGGTCCTTGAAAGATACAATTCTGACAAGGAGCCAGGATTGTGTTTTCTTCATCCCTATGTCTGTTTCTCAAACCATTCAAGGGTGTACTTGAGAAAAGAATTACAGAAACAAAATACGGTGGAGACTGTAACATGGGCTAGGGGTGAAGAGTTGCATTGGGTCCTAAAACTGTTAGCCCATGTCTTTCTCAGATCTGTGGCCTGAGTCACAGGCCAGTCTGCTTTGGTTTTCTTAAAGCCTGAGCTCCCACAGTTATGTGATTATTTGAGAATCTTCCCCTTTAAACTTGTTTACTGAATGATATTTGGTAAACATGATCCAAATAGAGCCTGAAGGCTAAAAGGTTTCAAGAGTTTAGAGCTGGTGATAAAAATACCAGTTTTGAGAACAGTATACAATATTTTTGTGCCACAGCTAAATTGTTCAGCCTTAAATTTCTCAAGAGATCTGATTATTAGTGTTTCTTATTGCCTGCAGCTACTATTTTCTTTGCCAGGGACCTCAGTGGCAAGCATTTCTGAAAATGAAGCCAGTATTTTTAGAGTCATGGCAATATAGAAGGCAGTCAAATGAGTGACCCTGGCTTCTGGTCACTTGAAAAAAGACATACTTTGAATAAAAAATGAAGAAGAAAATATGTACAACCAAGAGAGGTGGTCTTACATTCCTACTGCTTTCACCTTTTTATGCAATTTCCCATTTCTGCAGCTAATCTCTTTATTTAACTTCTTTCTGCAGGAAATTGCCAAAAGCATTAGGAGTGGTGGAAAGAAATTGAAGCACCTTGAAAATGAATGTGCAGAGGTGATTCAGAATACCTCCCCACATGGAGCTGAGAGAATGCGGAATGAACTCGAAGAGCTAAGAAAAGCCTTGGAGAAGTTGAAACTGCTGAGTAGTGAGGAGGAGGAGAGATTGCTCAAGATCCAACAGTCAGAAAGTGCCTACAAGTCTCAAGCCAGACAATTAGAAGCAGATGTCCAGGAGCTGATAAAAGATCTACAGAGACTAGAAAATGACCTGGACCCTGGGGAAGGGGAAAAGACTGAAGATGAGTTTGTAACCCTTTGGAGAAAATGCAATGTGAGTTATTACCCTTTTATGTCTAAAGTCAGCAGTCAGAGATTGAACATGCATAGTCACATCCAACGGGTGGTTAAAGGTGGTAAGAGTATAAATATAAAACACGGTGATGAAAATGTGAATAGCAACAATGGAATCAACTATTCTAACCTTCAGCTCACTCTGCACAGAGGGAGCAGGGTGGGAGGAGGTGTTTGAGTTCGTGTCTTCAGTTCAAAAGGACCATATGCACAACACAGAGTAAACAGCACAGTTTGCTCTCCTTAAAATATACAAATACATACACACAGACACATACACGTATTTCTGGGTATATGGTAAGATCATTTCTGTATTATATCCTTCATCTGTGGAAGGTGGTTACCCATCTTCCTTTACCATCAGGGACATCCCTAAGAAGTCCCAAGTTTGCAGTAACCCACAATTTATACCAAAATCAATCTGTCGCAAAAATGAGTGCAAAAACTTGTAATACATAAAGTAGGTAAGAATCTTTACCACTCATTTCCTCTTGAGGGTTAGTTTTGCCTTTATTATCTTTTCTCAAAATACTTTTCATTGCTATTTGTATGTTTAGAACTCAACAGGACTAGCTGGGAAAAATATTCACAGAAAGGATCCACAATATACAGACTAGTTCAATCCAGCTACATTTACATGAGGTTTTTTGTTGGTTTTGTTTCCCTCTGTCACCCTAGAATTAATATTCTGTATTTATGAGAAAGATCTGTTCATGCAAACAGTCATGGTAAAGACTGCTCCAAAAATACATCTCATGTTATATACAGCAATCAGTGAGCTGAAACTGGGCTTGGGTGTCATTCACTCTCTTCAAACAGTGAACCCTGCAGATGAGATGCAGAGGATAGGTAGGCAGTATGAGGAGAGGAGAGAGAGTCTGCAGGGACAAAACTGTTCTGGGAATGTTTTCTGCCTTAGTAAAGTCCATATTCATTACAACAGGAGAAAAGGCAGCAGAAAGGGGCCTTGTGAATACCTTTACAGTCTTATCTGTTAATTTCATGTGCCAGACACTATGTGAGATTTGATCTGTTTATTATTTTTATGATTAAGGCAACAAGAGCAGTTCTGGCTGCGGAAGAGTCCAAGGTTGAGAGGCTGAAGGCTCAGCTTAAGGAACTGCTACGGTTTTCCCAAGATGTGCAGCCACACGCTGAGAGTGTTGTCTCTGCAATACAGCAGTATCAAAGGTAGTGGGAAAGCTGATTGTGCCGGTGGGGGGTGGGAAGCTTCTCTCAGACGCTGAAGGGATTGACAAGGACCTAACAAAACAGTGATTTGCCATCTGATTGTAGGTGATGGGCAGAAAAGAAAGGCTCTTGCTAATTACATGAGCCTCCACATTTTGGTAAACCTGTAACTTTAGCCACTTGCTAGGAGCTGCAGGCTGCTGGCCATTTTCAAGCGATGCTCTTGCGTCATTAATGTTGTGCATGGTTTGAAGAAAATTAGATTGTTGACAGCTAATTTGATCTTCTTAGCATTTTATAATAATAATTTATGCATTTTGCTTGCCTTTCATGACAGCAACTAGAAAATCAGGACAGGAGCTGTAGTAGTAAACGGTTCAGAAGAATTATGGCCCTCCCTTGTAGAGTTTGTTAGGATGACTCATCAGCCATAGCAATTACTTGGCAGAGTTTATTCCCCCTCTCCTGGCAGCAAGCTGCATGATTCCTGTTTTCAACTTGCCTTCGGTTGGAAACTTTGAAAGTTTAGCCTCTCCCCAGACTTCAGTATTTCCGTTTCCAGGCTGCCTGGAATCAGGAAGTAAAGAAGCTGCAGCAAATATTGCAAACTAGAAGAAGGATCTTTTTTTAAAGAAAACAAAAGGTCAGTTTTTTTACTGTATTTAGACTTCTTTTCCTCTGTCCAGTGCACATTATGCTGTCCTGCTGGAAGGGTTGTAGGTCATTATGGGAAAGGATTTCAGTTTAAAAACTAACAAGGAAACAATGGCGAAAGAGAAGCAGAGAAGGGAGAGGAGTTGCCTCTGAGGAGAAAATGGCAGCTGCTCTTTTGCCAGCTTCTCTCCAAAGCTTCTTTGCAAAGTCTGGCAGCTTCACACTGAGCCTGGCAGGGGCAGCAGAGCAAATGGCAAAGGACATGTAATGTCAGAGCTGTCTATTTGTGGAGCTTTTGGCCTCGGCTGGCTTGCCTTTGTTTAGCTCTGTAACGTCCCACTGACACAGGTAATATCATTGTTTCTGTTTTTTATAGACAGGCAGTACTAGTCTTGATTGGCATTGCTCTTGCCAGCCTGTCTTGTGACTTTGCAGGATACTGTTCCCATGTGAAGGTATAGTTTGGGCTGCGTTCTGCCATATCAAATAGGATTCTGCAAATTGGGACATCAGGCAAGCTGAGAAAAACAGGAGGCAGCTGCATGGGTGTGCCACTGCTAGGCCTTGATACTCAGCTGAATTTTGGATAAAGCTTTCTAAGAGAAGCCTAGATATTTAATGAATGTGTGCTGACTATATGTTTTTCCCCCAGTATTTATACACATGCATATATAACAGTGCATGTATGTGTGTACATATATAAAAAAATACAAAGCTTTTGTCCAAATCACCTGCATATATTAGTATAGATGCAAGCAGTTCTGCAGAACTCTACACTTTTATGTCTGAAAAAAATATGTATGTTCCTCTTTTTATTGGTAACGCAGGGTAATCAAGGTTTTCTTAATGTAATTTTTTAAAGGAACAAAGACTTGGTAATGTGTGAAAAAATACAGGCAACTGCAGCTAAATTCTAGACACTCTTGGCTTGTTCCATCAGCCACTGAGACTGCTCCACTGATATGATTTGTTAAATTATGCTGGTGATAGCAGCCTAGAAAGATTACATAGAGGGGGAGATTGCTGGCTACTGGAAAGGCAAAGGAATTCTTGATATACAGTTGCACTAGAGACAAATGTGTTTTACGGCATCTAAATAAAGTTTTGTTGGATGTCTCTGCCCGACAGCAGCTGTCAGAGTGCAGCACCAGGCACAGACAGTAAAACAGACTGAGGCTTTTGTGTTGGATACAGTTTACACATGAGTATTGTGTTAATTCATGCCTTGATGAATAGGATGTTTGGACTTGGATTTCTTCATAATCCTTCTCTCGGCTGTCACCTTATCCTTACAGTGTTAGAGGCAAGACATCTAAAATGAGTACTGATACAGAAACCCAACTGAGAAGACTCTTGCAAAATCCCCTGCAAGATTTTGAGCAGTGGAAGCCATCGGTCCAGGTGCTTCTGGAGACTCCGGAGCCAGTGCTGGCTCACATTGAGGTAGCAAACCTGTTACTGAGTTCAGAAACTGATATGTGGTGCTTACCCAGGCTGTGCCAGCAGCTGCCTGCATACAGCTGCCAGACAGCAGCAGCTGGAGGGGCCTTTCCAGTATGGCAGGAAACCCCACACTATGGAGGTCAATACTTAACTCTAGCTGTAGCAGAATGTTGTACTTTCTTCTGTTTGTTTGGTTAACTGGAGTTGTCAGCTAAATAGGCTGAACTGCCACATGTCTCTAACAATGATGACAGTGTTGTTTAGCATTATCCCAAATCTTCCTGGACAAAAAGTCTGTGGATGCTGTTAAGAAGTGTGTAGCAATGTAGTTGTGGGATTAAAATGTACGATTTCTGCATGCTCCCAGGAAGGTATTTGGTACTTTGTCATCCCTGTGATCTCCGGAATAAATGTGTCTGAGAACAGGGATGGAATTTATCCTCGGGATGAGCATTCAAGCTGTCCTTTCTGTTGGTTGTTTAGGCCTCTCCTCTGCACAGACAACTCTTTCCATAGTACAGCTTTCCTCTATTTCTGTTCACAAAATGGATGCAGCCCTGGTGCTTCTAACATTATCGGGAAGACTTTTCCTTTAACTGGGCACTGTCCAGGTACCTTCTGTTACCCCTTGTTGGCCCAGCATGCTGTTTTTACCTGATTTTGTCATACTGCCTTGGTTGTGTGACTTGTGTGAGAATATTATGGTTATATGAGGTTTTGGGGTGGGTCTTTTGTATGATTTCAGTGGAAGAATTTTTTTCCTTTAGGCTGCTCTTGCAGAAAGCTCCCAGTTCAAGGAGAAGTTGATGACATTACAGCTGAAGAAAGATTTGCTAAACAATATCTTTGGTGAGGAAAAAGCAAAGTCTTTCCTGCAAGAAGTAGCTGAAGCTTCAAAGGAGAGAGAAATTCTACACAAAAGTCTGCTGCAAAGCAAGAGCAAACTCCAGGTGAGCTTCAAAGCCCATATATGGTCTTTGGCTGTGACAAAGACAATGATCAATCTTTTCCTAAGCCAATTTTATAGATACAAATTTAGAGCTAACCATCTGTGCCAAATCCTTTTTTCTGGGATGATCAAATACTCAAATTTGTGTAATGTTGCGTGGTGTAGTTTGTTTTTCTGAGTGCAAAATGGACATTGCCAAAAGATAATGGGGGATATATCTTGAATGCTGGATTTCTTTTTTTCTTCTTCTTTTTCCGTCTAGAATTTGATATCACAACACAAGAACTTTGATGCTGGTTTCGCACCTTTGCAGAAGAAATTATCTGCCATCAAAGCCAAATTAGATCTAGAGAAGGAACCACAGCCTGACCTCTTGGGTAAAAAGACACAACTCCAGAGACTCCAGGTATATTACAGCAATGTTTGACTGTGATATCTTCAGTTAATTGTGGTCCTGTTTGTTCATAGTTTATTAGCATTAGGAATTCAATGCCTTGTCCCCTCAATGGATTGTGTGTTAGATAATTTTATTTGGTTCAGTTTTTAGCATGGCGTAGATGATATTGAAGCATTGCAGGTGAGGAACTGGCAAACTGAGCTGGAGTAAAGGAGTAATCAGCTGGAAGCTGTTGGTGCCATACTGTCTTGGTATCTATTGCTAACAAAAACGTGTCCTGATACTTCCCACGGGGAGTGAAACTGCAGAAGACAACCTGAATCAAGCTAACTCCCTCCAAAAGCAGGGAGTCCCCATTGTCCCACTTCCTTCTGCATCCCCCTTTTCCTGCTCTTTACCAGTGGGACTCCACAGCTGGTAGAGGGAAGAGGAGTGCAGAAGGGTAAGAGAGAGGAGATGTTACTCTTGCTTTCTGCCATGGTGAGCTACAGTGACTCATTTATATGGTGCCACTTCACCCTTGGTGACCATGGGGTACTTACCACTGTAGTTCTTTCCAGTACTTAGCTAATTATACTATGTCTCCTCGGGCAGCTTCTCAGCAACTGGTAACATGTAAGCACATCCGATTATTTCTTCCAGAAACATTTACTTCTAGACATCAAAAAAGTTAATTTTCTTAATGACAGTGATTGTTACTTCCCCTCCCGCCCTTACACTGTCAGATGAATGTTCTTTTGGTGTATGTTCTGTGTGCCACATCTAGCATATCACCTATATGGAATCTGTCTTTTCCTCTGCAGATGATCCAAGATGACTTGGCAGAGCTTGTGATTCAAATGGAGGAAGTAGAGAAGCTTGTTCAGTCAAATACCACACACAGACATGAAATGAACCAACTTTCATCTGACTGTCAGGCCCTAAAGAGGTCATTGGAGGTAAGATAAGGAAGAGGGTTTTTTTAGTTGACTGAGAAGACCACTATTGAAAAATATTTTAAAAAAATATTTGGATTTATGCTTAGAGTGACAGATATTTTCATTTCCAGAGAAGAAAACACTAAATTCTTTTGACTATGATCCCTCCTTCCAGGATTCTTTGATTATCTGTAATGTGATTTCCCTTTGGGATAGAGTACTATCCACACCAATTTTGTATCTATATAATTTTTTGCTAGAATGGGCCTAAAATTTCTGACCAAAAGACCTCATAGTTGTATTATCATGGAGGTGCTTAGAGATCATCACAGATTCCTGGGTAGTGTTTTTCTATCGAAGTGTTTGGGTTTTTTATAGCTTTGTGACCTAAAAGTTAATGAAAGAGAAGTGTTCCAATTGCATAATTACTTGTTTTGACCTGAGGGATTTTGTAGCTTGTAAACATAGCTATAAAAGAACCTTCCAAAGCAGTTTCAGAGGAAGAGATGATAAAGTTGCCTTAGTTATGCAGGTCACCATAAAAATACATATGATAAAACATTACCCTGATATGCACTGTGGGATTCTAGTTTCAGTCTCGGTAATCCCATTTATCACTGAGCTGGACTTACACCAAAAAAGTCTGTAGAGTGATTTCTGATTCAGGGAGTATAAGACGTATTTATTAACAGCTGGGGTATATAAAAGGAGAACATATTCTTTACTCAATTTTAGCTGAAAAGGGAGCTATGCTAGTGCTTAATGCCCCCCCATGTGGTTGAATTCAGGCCTGCAGGAGCTTGTAGGACTTTCTTTGCCATTGATGCTAAAGGATAATGAGTTTTGTGCCTCATTAGCAGTTGGTTTTTTTTCGGTTTTGCCCATGAGATTCTGTGCCAATAGTCACACAGTATAGATCCAGTAATGAAACCGCTTTTTGTGTGTGTTTAGTTGCTGACATATTTTTATCATTTATAGATGATGATACAGGAGAGTGAAGAGCATGTTCAGAAGCATTGGACATATAATGACAAACTCTCTGACCTCCAGCAGTGGATTACAATAACCACGGAGAAAATTGGTTCCTACCAGGGTGCTGATGGAGAGGAGAGCACCGAGGGCAGGATAGCAGACCTTGAGGTGAGAAAAGCGTCTCAGTGTAAGATGTGACTCATTCACTTCACAGCATTCACACGTTAAAGGTGGGGGGTTTCTAGCGAGGGTTTTGTGACTGCAGAGAGTAACGATCATTTGTTCCTCCTGCAATAACGGGTGGTTGCTGCTGCCTCCCTGTTTTGCCCTGTGCTGTGGGATGTAGAGCTAGGAAGAAGAACAGTGAGAAATGGCTAAGAACTGTTGAGATGGATTAAGTAATCTGAAAAGATAGGTGGGTTTAAAAAGAACTCTTCCTGCCAGGGTGATCTCTCTGGACAGTACCTACCTTTGCCTATACGTACTCATCAATACATGGACTGTTATTACCCTGTTAGCTAACATTGTACTGTGTTGAACTAAGCTGCTAGCTAAGTTCCAAAGCTGCTAGCTTTTTTCCTGGTGTAGCAGCATTTTGATTCCCTCTGGCAGATTACTTCAGCTGGCAGCTGTTGTCCTCCTATGGGAAGCCAAGATATCTCATGGGAAGGCTACAGAAGGGGTGCATTGACAGCTTCTCCCTTTAAATTTTACCATTGGTTCTTTGACCTATGTTGGCTCTTTGCAAGAATCCACAGTATATTTTTTTTCCTGCTAGGTATGTTCTAGCTAGTGCCAACAGAACCAGCATAGTCCTGGACTGAACATGGCCTTCAGTCTGACATAGCCTCTGCTTTACCCAGGATACCTAGAAGTAACTGTAAGGGCTGTACGTTTCAGAGATGGCTAGCTGAGTTTCCAGATAAGGAGATCCAGCTGCACCTTGTAGAAGCTCATGGCCAGCTGGTCATGGAGAATTCTTCCCCAGAGGAGACTGCCCATGTCCAGGCAGAGCTGGATCAACTCAAGGAGTCGTGGGGGTCACTGAAGGAGATGGCAACTGGGTAAGTGTTCATGGACATCTTCCTCATGTCCCTTCAAGGGTGTGCTCTTTACTCCTGTATGACCAGACACACTCGGTGCTTTATGCTCCGTGCTGTGAAAGTGAACAGCTATGTTACGATGCCAGGAGCAAAATGAGATTTTATTTAATTGTTTGCAAACTGCAAATGACTGCTTTCAAGAAAACCATTTTAGAAAATCTGTGGGATCAGAGCAGTCTATGAAGCTGCCTTTACTTCATGCTTGGAATAGGCAGTGCCTCCTTGGGACCTGGCTCACCCTTACACTGCCAGTTGGTATCAGAGGAAACAGGACATACACTGTGTGACTTTGGCTGTCCTGCCTCACATTCTGATACTCTTTGCTGTCAGAACTGAACATATCTCCAAGGAGGCTGTATCTGCACTGGGATTTGTGCCTTTTGCAAACCTGCAGGAGTATAAACAGAGCTAAATGTCCTCTCTTAGCCTCAAACATGGATTTAATTAATTTTGCACTCACTGTGCAGTATTAAACGGCTGTTCATGCATGCCAGTCTGTATTACAATTAAATACTGTGCTACATGTGCGAGTATATTCATGTATATTGTCAGAATAGGTGTAAGCATGGGATGACTAAATTGAGGCAGACTTGATTGTACTGCTTCCTGGTACCAGACAGGAAAGTATATTGTCAGGCTGTGTTTTCTCCTGGTCACTCACTCCCTGAATAGACAAACCAAAACACTTTGAAGTGTTAGAACTGGGGGTCTGGTGCTGCTTGGATGTAGTCCTGCTTTGTTAAAAAGATATTGGAAATAACTTTAATAATAATAGTAATTGTGCTATTGATAGCAATTATTTTATAATAATAACAGTGCTACTTCACCAGAGGTGTCCCCCTTAGCCTGGGTCAAAACCTGGATGTATCACCATTAGATGTTTCATTGCACTGATGTCTCTGGTTTTGTGTTTTCAAGTCTTCACAAAAAGTGGCAGTTAAACAGACCACTGGCTGATAATAAGAAGAAAATTGCATTTATGGACAGCAGATGGATGTCTGGACCTGCCTTCCATCATTTAGATGTAGACCCCAACCATAAGCAGGTGAGAGGGGGACTCTGTATCTGCCTTCATATCAGCTTCATAAGAACAATTTCACTGGCCTGATATTATGGGTTACAGAGCTGGAGGTACAGACCTTGCCACCAGGCCTTCAGAAGAAACATCTAACGTAACAGTAAAGGGCTTTTTGTTTCTGTTTTCTGTAACCTAGGAGAGGATAGGGGAAGGACAAAATACGAGCAGACACTTGAAGCTCTTACGTGACTTTGAAGAGTGGTTACAAGGAGAAAATTCCAAACTGACCAAAATTCTTGCTGTGACTTCATCTTCCACAGAAGAAATGAAAGCACGCCAGAGCAAACTGGAGGTTAGTTTTCAGGGGATGAAGATGGGGACAAAGATTACAGTTAAGTGCAAATTCTTTCAGAATTAAAAAAGCCCAACAACCAACCAACAAACCACCCACCCCCCAGCCAACAATAAAAAAGTAACAAAATCTCCCCCCCCCCCCCCCAAAAAAACACCCAATGAAAAATAACCCCACAAAATAAAAACCACCGTTCTGCTCCCCTCACCCTGAAAAAAAGTTTCTCAAACACTACATTTCCTGTTTTAGGAGACTCTAGAGTAGATGAATCTCAGGCATTTAGGACAAGTATTTCATCCCTTCTACTAACAGCCAGAGCCATAGAAGGGAAGGGAGCATCCTGACATCTAGCTGTTGGATCAAACACTTCCAGTGCAGTATGGCAAAAGGTGTTCATTAAAAGAAGCTAATTAAAATTAGGGTCTGGTATTTGGCCTCCTGTTGAATATAGTCAGATGCAATAACAATGGATGCTGTAAGAAATTAACCAAACAGAAATATCCAAAACTAGAAGAGTCCTGCAGATGAGTGGACCCTTTTGTATAATTTCAGGCCAGAAAAGTGATAACAAAAATAAATGCAATGTTCTAGAGTACCTAGTAGTTTGATTTAGCATCACTGTTCTTTCAAATGCTAGATTTAGAAAGGAGGGGGGTGCTTCTTGAATTCAGAGTTGCTGCTGACGTTGTCTTTGCCTGCAGGAGCTGCAGTCTCGTGTGCCTGATGGTCAGCATCACTTTGAGGACCTTCTTCATCTTCATCCTGTCATTGGAAACTCTGAAGATCTGGAGGACCTGCGTTACCGATGGATGCTCTACAAATCTAAACTGAAAGAGTCCATGAGTTCACCGGTAGGTGACAGCACTCAGGCCACAGTTGCCTATCTCTGCCATTACTCCTTTCACTTGCTTCACAGTGCAAGTCAGAATTCGACAGTACGTGTGTGTGTCTGCTTAATTGAACCTTTCTTGGTAAATGTAATCAAAACCAGAACAAACATAGCCATGTATTTATAAATAAAAGCACAGATGTTCTTGTGTTAAAATAAGAGTTTTGTGCTGTCTTTTTCCCTTTGTAAGCAATGCTCAGTGGTTCTCAAAATAAGAGGTTCAAGGAAAGACAATTAGCTATTGTCACAGGTGCACACAGCTGGGGACTATGAGGTGTTTGTGTGAGTAGGATAGACACCTAGTTCTAGGCACATGGATTTAAAGTTTTTTGCCCTTTCTACACACAGCACTCTCCACTGAATTATTTTTTAACAGTTCCTCAGTAAAACTATATTTACTGTTTGTTACTGCATCTTCTGCTGTGAGATAGAGTATCAGAAGTGCCAGTGACTGAACTGACTCAGAGGTTAACTGTGCACAGACAGACCTGGTCTTTTTTGAAACTGTCTTTATGGGCTAAGGGTTTGGAATTAAATGAAGATGAGGTATTTTAATGCAAGAACCAAGTGATTAAGGAAGTTACCAAGTTGTTATATAAAGGCAGAATTCTTCCCCATATACAAAATATATAGGGGAATGCTAGAGGTATTCCTGTATTGTTAGTGTAAACATACATAATGAAGATATTTGTAACTTACCTACTGTATTCAACCTTAAGATACCGTTGTTGGAGTATTAGACTTTACATGAATGCATTTGGTACTTTCTGTATGCAAGTGCTTTGGAAGGTATCCAAACATGGACACCTAAAATTTGAGGAATCTGAAATTTTTCTGCATTGGTAAACCTTGTCTTCAAATCCAAAGCTTACTCAGAATACAAATCCTTTAACGTGCATGGAAGGGAAGCATGATCTCTGTTAATTAAATACTGTACTTCTAAGAACTCTTTGCCACTGCTTGTAATGAGTTGTGCTTTGTTGACCAAAACCTTGCCTAAGTATAAATATTGTCAATAGGTGTCACTAAAGTCAAAGCTATTGCTGGGAGAACTGTTCATCTGATTGAAGTGGTCAAGAACCTAAAAACATTTCAGCTTTCTGCCTAATGTGTGTTTAAAAGCTCATTAAAAAAAATCTCCTGCTGCTTTGCTCTATCCTGGTGACCATGAATGTGAAAGAAACATCCCCTGTGAGGTGAATACTCATTTAAACGCTCCACTGGGATCTTAAGTTCATAATTTTTTTTCCTTTTTTTTCCCTTTTAAGCAGAGTCCAGGATCTTCAGAAGAACCAGACATATTCAGAAAGGTATGACAATTTACAATCATTAGGCTAAAAAAAAAAAAGTTTGCTCAGACATTTTGCAGATAATTGCTTTAAATTAAAATTTTCTAAAGATTCTTTAGATTAAAATACTTGTTAAGTGCCTCTCTTAAAGAAGTTTATTCTGTCCATATTTTAAAAGGAAAAATATTACAGAGAATTTACCATTGAGCTGTGCTTCCTGTATGTCTAAAAGCTGAATACCATCTCCTGGGAGAGCAGGGGAACTCAGTTATACATCTACATGTTATACAAACCTAATTCATTTTTCAAAAGAGACTAAGGAAAAGCTCAAATCTCTCTCTAAAGGATTTGAGGCCAAATGCCTAAAATAATTTTGACTTGATTCTTCAGACATTTCTGAAAAAAAACTGCTTTGGATCATTCAACCCACCTTATTTCTAATGCAGAAAACCATAGAAAGTCAAGATACTTGTCTAAGGTTATTAGACTAATCCCTATTTTAAGCAGCAGAATTCCCCCTGCGAAGGGTTTTCTTCTGGGACTGATGACATAAGAAACAGAAACAGTAAAGTAGATGATAAGGGGAAGCTTAAGGAAAACAAAATGCTGTCAGATTCTTAGTAAGGTGATCAGCATTTCTGATCCTATTTTCATAAAGTCAGCAAGTTTTTCTGTTGACCTGAGCAGTGGAACTGAGTTTTTTCTCTGTCCCAATTGGCTTTGTTTATAGACACTGATAGCTTCTGTTTTGTACTGTCATCTCACTTTCCATTTGTTTTCAGAAGGAATAGAATAAGGCTTTATTTGCCCAGCACAAAGTAGATTGGATGAATAACATGTTGCAGGAACATGGTCACATAATCACCTTAAGCTAATCAACCCCTGATATCTCCTGTTGAAAGTTTTCTTTCAAAGAGACCAGTATTTAAAGGGTGCAATACAGTGCACTTCTAGGATGGTCAGGAATCGAAACTTTCCTCCTTCTGATGAGATATTCCTCTGGTGCTCCAATGTGGAGTAGCATCTGCAGCATTTTTCCCCAGCAAAATACTGACCCACTTAAGGTAGTTTTCACACATCCCCTAAATAGCTTTGGCCACAGTTCAGCCTTCCTTGAAGGCCCCCAAAGAGTTTCTGTTCTTGCCGGTCTGGCTCAGCATTACTTGTTCAGTACTGCTGGTCATCCAGTAAGGTCACCAGAATCTTTCAGGCTGGAAAAACAATATAACATTTTGATACTCTGCGCAGAGGCAGCCAAACATTTAGTAGTGCTGCTTTTCCCTAGAAGAGGCCTAAGGGGATATTCCAGAAGCCCGACCAAGGAATCCTCTGCTTTTAGTTGTTTGTAGGACAAAACAGAACAGAACAAAAGCTTTAGGCATAAGCATATCTCCACTGCACAATTAGATCTAATTTTTTAATTCATCAGTCCCACCTGCCTCGGGGTAAGTGGTATATATTCCTCCTTAACTTCTCTGAAGGAGACTAAAGTCTTCAGTTAATTTTCAAGGATGCTGGAATAACAATGTCAGGCAGCAAATGTTTGTCAATTAGGTCTACAGCAAGAGCACAAAAAAGCATTCTGTGAGTTTTTAATAGCTGCTGAACACAAAGAAAGAGAAACAGCTTGGGTGGGAAGAAACTAAGAACTGAAATACCTCTAAGCATGAAGTAAATGGCTCCTATTGCACTGAGAAATGATTTGCAGTTTATTTTCAGCCAGTACAAATGTTGGGTAAGTTACACCTTGCTCACTTCAGTGTAATTTTTCTGACTTCAGAGCATTCATTCTGTACTTAAACACTAAAATTACAATGGGAATCCAAGTGCTGTGAGGTGTCTTAAATTTATTTTCATTCAGGCTAAGGCTTTTATCAGGATGTGACCTGTGTTGCCCTACAATTGTTGAGCATCATTCAAGAGAACCAGAAAATCATGTTGATCCCTTTTTGGTGCATCTCTGTTTAGCCTGAGAGAAGAGGAAAAGCCGAGTACATGACTTTACAGTTTATTATGAATTCAGGCTGAACACCTAAACCATGGCTAGAAATGAAAGAAAGATTAGGCAGAATATTTTTGTATGTTTTGAATATCCTTTCAAAGCCATATCGAAGGAAACCAACTACCCTGAGAGAAGGGCTGATCTTGAGAGTTTATATCTGCGGAAAGTACAGGTGGTTTGGGGCAGCATCACTGTACTAGCAACATCCAGTGAGTTTGCGTGGGGTGGGATTGGGTTATCTTTAATTTGTCAGCTCCCTCATGCTTTTGGGTCACATAAAATCAGCAGAAGTGGCAGAAATTCAGGTATTTTTGGACTGATCTCTACTTTCTGCAGTATGAGGTCCCCAGTGACTCTGATTGATTGTCTCTCCTGTTTGAGTTGTGAATATTTCGCAGCAGCTTCCGCTCATCCTGGAGAAGGGGAAGGCCCAGCTGTGGCCAGTCTTACTATGTTGCCTTCTGTTTTTATTCAGTTTCTAGCCTGCGTGGCCAAATGTTGGGCAGAGTAAAGCCTGCTCCATGTATATTAATTTGGTTTTTTTCTGATCATTCATCCTTTGCTGAGGACATGGCCCTAGCCACTGGTGCCCTTAGGAACAATACGGGCTAGTGATTGCAATGTGAGCAGCTTCTTGTTGATTAACAGAAAACAGTTGCAGGAAATTGCACTGACTGCAGTGAATTTTTAGCAGGTGCCAGTGACAGGGCAATGTAGATTGGTATTTCTGCAGGGCACCTAGCACACCCAAGGACATAATCAAGCAAATGCTCACTAATAACTATGATAAATGTTACTTTCAAAGGTTGGCTCCCAGCTACCTGAAAATATTTCATGAGTATTCTTAGCATAAATAGGAAGTCAAAGGCTCATTATTTACAGATCTAGGTAATGCTGTTTGATTTATTTTCTCGAGTGCTCAGAGTAATTACACTTCCTTGCTAAACAAATGATTCTGGCTTTATTGTTTGTACAAACAAAATAATTAGGCTTCATTACATCAGTGGTCAGCTAATTGCTTCCTTTGAGAATCTGCTAAGAGTAATCTCCTATAAGAGACAGAGGGAACATGTAATTTAATCTTATTTAGAGACACCATTGATCTGGAGTCAATCAAATTAATGCAGTCATTCAGGAAACTGCAAAACAAGAGCTGCCACAGCTTGCCAGGAAGAAAACAGTAATGTGCTCTGCTCTGCCCCAGTGCAGATATGACAGGAATCCATCACAGCAGAAAGCTGGATTACAGAAAGGCACAGCATTGTGCGTAGGGGCCTGGGTTAATGGTGCCTCTCTACCAGACGTACATGCCCATCTCGTTTTCTTGAAGTCCTGCTGGGTGTTAGCCACTTGAAATCTTCTGTGCAATTACCTTCTTAGTAAAATGGAAAGGACTAATTCAAAGGTATCTTTCCCTCAGTTCTCAATATCAATTATATAGATACTATCTCTCCATATTTATTTCATTACTGTGCCTATAAGCCTGGGCCTGCCTACTTTAGGAATCATACCATGGCCCAAGCACAGGAAGAAGGGTGTTCAAAATTAGAGGATAGACTTCTTCTCCCTCAGAAAGGAAACTTAGGCAAAAACCCCCAAAAGCTGAGTAATCCTGGCTCCCCTTTCCTAACTCTGACCCAATGTTAAGTATGCTGCCCAGACTGCACTGTCCCCTTCCTTCTCCAGCAGGCCCACAAACTTCCCCTTTGCGTTACTGCCCCATGAGACCACCTGCCTGTCAGCTCTTATTTTTTGTAGGGTCCTGTTGTTTACCAATCTATGTTACAGTTTTCCCAAATGCTCTTTGTCTTTTATCTGGTTCTGCCACTCTGTGCTTTGCTGATGCTTTCCCTGTAAAGCGTTCCTGGTACAAGATGGAGAAGAGATCTTGATTCCCAGGACACCAGGTTCTTACTTTCTGTTAATGTTAACATGGTATTAGGTATGTGGTTGGTGGCCCCTGCTTTCATGGTTGAAAAAATGCGTCCTTTAGTAGCCTACCAAGTGTGAAGCATTTGCAGATCTTCACCAAGGAGATACCTTAGAATGATTTTTCTCAGCAGATGCAATTTTATGTCCTAACTGAAAGGTAACAAGAGAAAAATATGTTGACTGCTAGCAGAATGAGACCAGTTTTTAGTATATACTTGAGAAATGCTTTTAACACTATTGTAAAAACCATGGTAGGGAAAATTCTTTTAGTCAATACTTCAAATTGTATACATATTTTATAAAAGCCATGACATTTTAAAATTATTTCAATAAATTGCAAGTAATATTCCAATTATATACAGTGACTGCTGAAATTTAAGGAAAGTTTAATCTTGACTTGAGAGAAGTAATTGATAAAGCAGCTGGAAATATACGTTGTTGACATGATAAACCAGCTTTTGATGTCAGTAGCTGCTTCTGCCAGTTCCAGAAGATATTGTCTTTATTTCAGTTTTCATTCTTTCTATGCCAAATTTAATTAGTTTATTTCAACTTGGAAGACTGAGTGGAAGTTGTAAATTGGGAAAAGTTGTTTTACTTCTTTGCCTTCCTGAATAAACTTAGAACATTGAAAAGTCGTCCAGCCACTGGCTTCTGATAACTCTCCTGAATGTAGTGCAGCATTGCTTTACAAAACAAAGTGTATTTATTGGGATAAATTATATTGCTTATGAGTTAATTTAAAACTGATGGAGTATTCCTGTGATTTTTAATTGAATTCAATAAGTTCAATGAGCATCTCAGTCCCTCCCATTGCAGAGCAATGAGGGAGGTAATCAGAAGGATGAAAGTGAGAAAACTTGAGGGTTGAGATAAAGGCAGTTTAAAAAGTAAAAGAAGGAAACAAAAGAGAACAAAAGTAAGGAAAAGAAGCGATACAAAAACTCCTGGTAGCTCACCACCAGCAAACAGATGCCCAACCAGTCCCTAAGCAGGGCGTCCCAGTAAAATTCACTCCCACCTAGGTTTTATTGCTGAGCATGATATCATATGGCATGGGCATGTCTTTGGGAATCTAGGGTCAGTGGTCCCAGCTGTGTCCACTCCCAAATCTTTGTGCACCCTCAGCCTACTTGCTGGTGGGGTGGGGTGAGGAGCAGCAAAGGCCTTGGCTCTGTGTGAGCCCTGCTCAGCAGTAATGAAAACATTCCTGTGTTATCAACAGTGTTTTAAGCAGAAATCTAAAAGGGAGCCCCATACCAGCTACTCTGAAGCTAAGTCTATCCCAACCAAAACTCATACAAGTGGTCTAAAAATCTCTTACCCTGTTCTGAACCATTTGCAAATACTTCACTTGTGATACTTAAGAAACTAAAGGTAACTCACTGCCTGCTATTGGATATGAAAAATGTTCTTCAGAATTTCCTCACTGGAAGTTTGGTCTTCCATATTCTGATAACATGGAACTAAGATATTTTTAGCAATGCATCCTACTTAGGACTGTACTTAACTTCCACAGTGCTTCCTAACTTTTATCACCTAGTAAACATTTTCCCAGGAAAGAGAAAGTAGTTTCCACTGCTTATGTGTTGAAGATGGGACCAAACCAGGGACTTTTTCTGCTTGCTTAGGCCTGTAGAATTACAGAAATCAGTGCTACTTTAACAGATCAAGCTGTAGCCCTTGTCCTATGCCATGCTTCTCCTGAAAGTATGTAATGTTGTATATGCACACAGAAGCTAACCTTTATAAATCTCTGTGTCACAGTAGCATATGGTACAGTACTTAGTTCTAAGTGACTTTGCAGCAGAAATTCTGAAATATCTGCCATATGTGACTGCTGAAACCTCAGATATAAACTGCTGGCTTTTCCTTGTTTTCTGTTTCTTTTAAATCAGGCCTTCATCAAAGATTCTAGCTTATCATCCAGCCATGTTGAGGTACTCCAGCATCTCCCCTAAGGCAGAAAACAAAGGCTGTAATTTGCCTGTATACTTACTTATTTATGCACATACACTGATGCTTTTCAGAATTGAAAAGAATGTTAAGGTTGCAAAGTCAAGCAATCTGAAGATAGAAAATGTCAGAGCTAAAATTGCTTGTGTGACCTCAGTTAACCTCCCTTCAGCACATTCATTCTGGTAGCTCTTTATGAGCTGGAGAATGATAAGTGTGGTTCTCAGAAGAGTCCCAGCCATCCTTGCTCACTCCCCACTGCCCGATGCCTAACCTGGGCAGTGTTTGCCATAGGGGAAGTACAGTTCTGAACCCAGTGGTTCAGTGTCCTTTTGCAGAGGCCAGGTAACCTCTAAACAACTGCTTCCAACTCTTAGTTCCTGCTGTGGTGTACAGGAAGGAGCCACAGCTTTGCCTAAGAGCATGTTGGATGCTCAGTTCTATGGTGACAGAAGCATCCACCTCCCCCAAATTATTTCCCTCTTGAAAAGACCAGCTGTGATGTGCAATATGCTGCCTACCTTAGAGAGGGATGCTCATGGCTCTGAGTTGCGAACTGAGGAGGAGCCCAGCTCCAAAGTATTTCACACTGAACTAAAGACCCAACTTGGTTTGGTTTAAGAGAGCAGCCTGTGCTCCCCCTGGAACTGATGGTCTCATTGGAAATAACCTGCCTCTGTGAGTAGCACATGAATTAATACTCAGTGGGATCTCAAGTAGTAGAAACCTCTTGGAGGCAAAGTTATTGCTGACAAGCCAACTGCTTTACCAAAAAAAAAGGTGGTGCTTGATGATGGCATGCTCCTGTTCAGAATGAAAGGAACTTATGGTAAGCTGCAGCTGCAGCCTTGTGTCCATAGGATGCTAAAGCATTGGTCCCTTTATCCATGAGGAGAGGAGGGGTTTTCAGACAGCAGTGCATTTCCCAGTGATAGTCTCAGTGAAGTACTGTAAGAGGAATCCAGGCTAAATCTTTTTTTCTCTGGTAGTGCAGGTATGATTGTTGTCAGGCATGAAGGTGACATACAAGCAGCAGCACAAACCCGCTAATGAGCATGGTATAAGATGCAGTATTCCTCTGCTCCCCCAAATAACTAGATTAACTGTGTGATTTCATATATCCTGGAATGTGTTCAATAGCAAACCAGGGAGTGCCCTGATTTTTAGTAAAAAGCTTCAGCAACTTACACAGGAATATTATGTAGCAAGTTCTAAAATGCTTTTCTGCTGTTTCCCATCCAAGTGATTTTTCACGGTGCATTTGGTGAGGAGTTATTAACTGCAAACAGATTTAAGTGCTGAGGACTCCCTAGATCTAAACCAATGCTTGTCATTCAAATGCCCCAACATGAATCAAGTACAAATGTGAATGTTCACAGCCAGTGAGGTTCATTTGGTAACAAGCATGCATTTAGCATTACACAAAACACAGCCGTCTACCCTTTGACAGTCCTTCCTTGTCCTTGTATTTTGAGGGAGAAGGTGGAGGACATTTATCCTTGATGGTGAACTTTAAAAGTATATTTTCCTTTTAAATGTCAACCTATTCCTTTTTCATGTGTGTTTCAAAAATGTCTCTGACATTTTGGCTCGAAACCCAGGTATTCCAGCTGTTATTCTAAGATGGTGGAAATTAAAGTTCTGTTGACTTCACTGGAGCTCTGCCAGTTTTCCTTCAGAGGAAGATTTGGTTTCAGAATTTTTTGTGGAACCTAGATCTGACACACACACACTGCAGGCACTGTGGGTGCAGGGTAGCTGGAGTGATTGGGGAAGGGGAATTCCACTGCGTAGCAAGGGTGGTTGTTCCCACCTTTGATCTCATATGGAGATGAAATGTTCAAACTGTCTTTTGCAGAGGTGGAACTGTGTGAGACCGTCCTTTTCTAACGCAGAGCCATGGGCTAAAGGAATAGGAGTCTTGTCCTGACTCCAAGTACACTCACGTGCAGCCCTCATCTCTCTTAGCCCAGCAGAGCAGAGGTTTGCACCCTGGCCTCCAGGATTCCTTCTTGGTGCCAGTCGTCTCCGGTCACCACAGCCTGAAAGCATCTCTCTCACAGTACAGGCCTAAAAAGTTACCTTCATGTAGCCACAGTAAAATTGAAGTGCTGCTTTTGCCATACTCAGAGAGGGAGTCAGTGCCCAAAACCTTCCCTGCCTTTTCCAGCTCTATCATCCCTCATATTAAAAGTTACTGTGTCTCTTTCAAAATTTTCTATCCTTTAACTGTAGTACATCCTGTAGTACTAATCATATTACCAAGTGTTCTGGCAAGCACAAGGCAACAGAACTAATGTAGGTTTCACGTGCACAGGAATAGCAGAACCTGGGATGTGAGTAATGAATCCATTTGTAAGGGCATCTGCTGAACTCCACGAGTAAGTAGTTCCCAATCTTGACTTTATTTAGTTGTCTCTGTGCGTAATCCTGCTGCAGACACTGAAGTTAATGGTAAATCTCCCATGGATTTCAGTGCATGCACGTTGGGGCCCTCATATATTAAAGGCTTATCATTGCAAATTTGCTGAAAGCACCAAACCCTCACAGCTCCTGTGTGCCTCATCTTCAGTCCTGCAGAGACACTGTAATACCATGTTTGTGATCGCAGACTCATTCCCATGGCAACAAATGGAGTCAGAAATACAAGATTCTGACCTTCCCGTGTAATCAAACAAAACAGAGAACCTGGGCAGCAAAGACAAAAGTTCATCAAAGGCAAATGCCTATAAACCCAGCAGGCAGGTGGGAGAGAAGCAGCAGATAAAGACAAAATATTTCTCCTTCTCTGAAGTTCTGCCCCTAGGCAAATGTCCCTCCACAGATTTTTCTAATGCTCAGATCTGTTGTGGTTGGTCTGAGTATCATACCTTGCAGAAAGCCCTAAGGAGACCAAATGACAGCTTGTTAATAAAGCGATTTCATTAATTCTTTCTGGAGCTTAGAAAAGCAATACTGTTTTACAGCTCCTTCCAGTAGATCTAAAACCATAGCACTTAATAAATAGCAGTCTCATCCCATTTCTTAGAGTTGCACAAACAGTCTTTGCATTAGAGATCAGGGCAAAGTCAGTGACCTGCTCTGAATCAAATGCTGAATTGCTAAAAGAATCAGGATAGGAATCATAGAATCATGAAATGTGTAAGGTTGAAAGAGACCTTTAGAGGTCATCTAATCCAGCCCCCCTCCAGTAAGCAGGGACATCTTCACTAGGTCAGGTCACTCGGAGCCCCATCAAGCCTGACCTTGAATATCTCCAGGGATGCAGCCTCCACTACTTCCAGTGATCTGCCACCCTCATATTGAGGAACATTTTCCTAATATCCAACTTAAATCTACCCTTTCCTAGATTAAAACCATTACCCCTTGTCCTACTGCTCCATGCCCTTGTGAACAGTTCTTCCCCAGATTTTTTACAGGCACCTTTCTGGTACTAGAAGGCTGCTATAAGGTTCCTCTGGAGCCTTCTCTTCATCAAGCTGAACAAGCCCAACTCTCTCAGCCTATCTTCAGCGGAGAGGTGCTCTAGCCCTTTGATCATTTTTGCGTCCCACCTCTGGACATGTATAAAACACCTGCTGCCTGGGCTGTGGCAAGGAGAGAGGTGAGGCACAACTGGAAAAGCCCATTATTTCCCACCAATTCATAGGCAGAAGGAAGGGAAGATGGGTGTTGTAGGTGGCCTGGCAGTGAACAAATAGTTTCAAACTGAAGTAATTTTCAAAATCAATGCTAAAGGATTGACAGTTGTAAAGCACAAATTTTAGGCGCTGCTAGGAAGACCAGCAGTCCTCACAACTGTCAGTGAGAAGTGAAGTTCCAATTCCCAGTTCGAGTTCCTCAGAACATTATTGAAACTTCCAGCCATAATGAACTACCAAACAGCCAGTCACAGGATCCCACCCTTTAGCAACATCAGCTTTAAGTCTTATTACATCTTAGTGGTAGGAGAAAAGCATGGTTTGAATTGCAGACGTATCTCTAATCTGTTCTTCTGCCGACAGAACTACACTTGGAAAAGGCTTTTTTCCTTAGCAGTGGGACAGTACAATTAATGTATTTGTCCTATTGCTGTATATTCTGGATGCAATGAGCAAATAAGAATGAGAAATGATCAATGAAAACCCCAGCTGTCAGTGACAGGCCATTGGTTTATATGGGTCACATGGAGGAGTGGCTGTTTTGTGGCATTACAGAGTCAAGCTCAGAAACCTCTGGCCAAAAGTCGTGGCTGCTGCCCTTACAGGTAACAGTTTTAACATCAACTCTAAGCACAGAAGCCCACAGGCTGATGAAATTTAGGGAAGATGAAGGATTTCGGGTCTGGGCTCCAAAGTAGAGAAGGAAGGGTCTCATTGGTACCACTGCTTTAGCCCTGGTACTTTGTCTCATGTTGGAGAACAGGTCACAGCAGGAGCAGATGACTCCTGTGATGCAGCCAGGTTATGAAGCTTTGATTTGGAGGGTAAATTTACTCATTGCCCAGTAACTACTGACTGTTCCAGTGTCCAAGCAAGCAAATCACAGCTTGGATACTGTGGGCCAGAAATGATAGAGCAAGCAGCTGTTGCTCTGCTACCTCTATATCTGCCTGACACAATAATTAAATCAATAATTAAAGCAAACCAACTACAACAGGAGAAGGATTTCACAGCACAACTGTCTCATGATCTGTGACTGCAGCTATGTATTTGCCTTCATGATTAATTTTGTAAGCATTTACATAGCACTGCAAGAGACTGAGAAATTTCTAAAGCAATGGAGGAGAGAGACCCTTAAAAAATAGAAAAGGGTAAGTACTTTACCATCATTCCACTCCTTCTCTGCTGATGTGTCCCACCAACTATTCATAGCGGTGCTGGAGTGGTACAAAGGCACTGCTTGCAAATTCAAGCATCCAGGAGAGGCCAGAAGCCCCAAATTAACCTCCTCCTGTGGGAACTGTGGGTCTGCTTCAGCGGCTGTTCTGCGTTGATTTTCGTGATGTAGGTTGGCACCTGATGCTGTAGCTACAGTAAGCATTATTTCCATGTTCTGAGTATAAATCCATGTTTGATGAAACCAATGGATTATTAAGTTCTCTTTTCCAGGACTCCCTTAAAGACAGTTGAGTGGCCATTTTTTGTGAAACACATCAGCTCTTTGGCAGGAGATGTCCAGGAATCCTGCCAGGGGAAATCTCACTTCTTAATTTACATTTCCTGATTTCTGTAGTCCCAAATATGTTCTCTCCTGTTTGTGCTAATCCACATTAAATTAATGAGGTTAACTGAGCTACTCCAGATTTGCACAAGCTAAAGAAAGGTGCAATGTGACATTTTTGTGTGTCCCTTCAGTGACTGCTCTGTAATACATGTGACCTTAATGTCCTCCTCTCTGTCAGTGTTGTGTTTTCTCACATTCTCTTGCATCACATCACAGTTTTAAGATGTCCATGGTAAAGTGCAAGAGGTATTGAGGCAAGCTGCCCTGCAAGGCCTTTCTTCTGGCGTGCAACCTCATGGACCCTGGAGTCAGGATGAGTATGTGGCAGCTTAGGAGATGATGGTGAGCTGGATGAGCTGCAAACCAAGCTCCTTGCTGCTGATGGGGAGCAGAAGGCTGGCTTCTCTCCTCCAGGCACCAGCACTCTCATTTCACTGACAAGAGAGTTACTGGCACAGACCTTCTGTACCATATGCTGACTGTGAGACCAGTCAGTAGCTTTGGCATGAGTGTTTGTAACCACCACTTTGTAATTGGAAAATGGACTTGGAGGCAGTTGTTGTCTTCTAATAGAAAGTAGGTGTGTTCTTTGAGAAAACAACAGTTTGCAGCTGTGAATTCTTGAAGAGAGTGAAATATTCTCCTAAAAAATCATTGAAGCACCAGCTTCAGTCAGCCCCACTGCACCAAGCAACCAGGTTGGATCCTAGGGCAGAAACAACACAAGCTGTTCTGCCCATCATCCTGGCAGTTTGATGCATTTGAAATGCATCTCCCCCAGGTCTTTATTTTTCTGACTTGCTCTTTGGTTTGTGTCTTTCAGAAGCGGCCAGGAGGCGTGTGCTCATTCCTGCATCGAGTGTGCTGGGCAGCACTACCATTGCAACTGCTCCTCCTGCTCCTCCTGCTCCTGGCCTTCCTCCTGCCCCTGGCAGAGGACAACCACAGCTGCACGCTGGCCAACAACTTTGCCCGGTCCTTCAACCTGATGCTGAGATATGAGGGCCCACCTCCAACCTAACTTCTGGGCACAGCTTGAGGTGACTCAGAAATGCAGATGCTTTGTTTTGTAGATTTTAGGGCTTCTATATCAAGGCTATCATATCAACTGGATAGATCACACAAATGCAACAGAAAATTCGTCCACTTTAATCAGGTTTTTAAGCAAATTTGTTATTTTTACAATATTTTATTATAATATTTATAATGTGTATATAGAGATTGTCTCTGTGTATGTATGTACATATATATGTAAAAAAATGCACATCTGTGGTCAAACTAACTTCTGCCATCCCCTCATCCACTGTTTGGAGATGATCCTGCAGTGTTTCTACCATCTTTCAGTAGGGAATACTAAATGATAGTTTGGTTGTGGGGGTTTTGGGTGGTTTTTAAAATCAGATTCTTGTTTTTTTACAGCCAAAGTCAGAGCAAGTATGAAAAGATATGGTCATGCACCAGAGGGCAAGCTGGAGAGCAGGCAGAGCAGAATCATGTTTGAATATAGTGGTTGACATTCAGCCCAAGGAAAATTGGGACAATTCTATTTGAAATCTTGGGAGCTTTTTCCCAGTGCCTGCGTGCAGGGATTGCAGAAGGTAATGGGAATGTTTCCACTGACTTCAGTAGGAGTAAGGGTGAGCCTCCTCTTATTTTCTACCAGATTTCTTTTCCAATTACCATGTTCTCCAGCTCACCTGAATCAAGAGAGGTTGAATACAGTTGAAAGAAAGCTGGGAAAAAAAATAATTTAAAAATATCTACAGCATGAAAACTTTTAAAATGACATCATATTTTTTTAAACAAATCTTTTAGCACAGAGCAAAACCTTGTATCAGTGGTCTTGCCTATAAAGAACAGCGGTGTTTTTGTTTGTTTGTGGGGTTTGTGTTTGTGTTGTCTTTTTTTTTACTTTATAAAGAGACATTTGGTAATGGATTGTAAAGCCTGAACAGTAGGATGCAGCCTGCTGGCTCAGTGTCAGCAAAGCTAAAGTTGGAAGTATTTTAGTACCACCCTGGAAACAAGGTTTCCTACTACGGTGTTTTTATTGTGCTCTATATAATCCAGACTTTAAGATGATGATGACTTGTAATTTATTTACCTATCCTTATACCTGATTTATCAAATTTTTTTAGCATTTAGCATTGCCTTTTAATGAAAAAACAATTCTCATTGCTGTGATGAAACCATTCTTGGTGGTGTTTTACCTAATTGACTCCTGAGAGAAAAGTTAATTTCTAAAATGTCGTGCCATTTCTGAGAGCCATCCCTTCTTGCCTCATCTTTTTAGCCACAGTAATAATCATTTAAAAAAATTATCAGAGGAAATAAATAGTTGATTTTCCCATCCTGGCTATGTTGTGGGAGGGACTTGTCTTCTGGGTATCAGTGTGGTGTATTCAGAGTTGTTTTCCAAATAAGTTCCAAAATAATATTAAACCTGTTGTGCAGGTAAATTATTTAGTAGTTGAGGGACTGAAAGGGGAAGTCATATTTCTTTAACAAAAGCATGAAACTTTTGCTAAAGAAGGAAACTTGGTTAGAATAGGGACAAGGAGCTCACTATAGGCACAGAATGAGGGAGAAAAGGACGATGTGAAAAAGGACTAGCTAAAGATAGAGAAGAGAGGTGCCAAACAATTTATAAAGCCCAAGGAAAAAAGTCATGATGAGCAAAGAGGACATACAGGCTCTAAGGAGGAAAAAAATAATCTCTGAATTTTTTTGGTTCTCTTTCACTGCAACAGTGCTGGGGCTACTGCATATTAAACAGCTTTTCTTCAGTAAGGTTTTTAAGAGGGGGTGAGTAACAGGGTTCTGAGGAGACTCTTCAACACCCAGGACTCTGTCACTGTGTTCCTGATAATTTTCCTGACTATGCTAGGTTTGCTAGAGTTGGATAAAAATGTCAGATTTCTGCTAAAAGTGAAAAGAAGGGTGGAAACTAGAGAAAAGAGAGCAGCAATGGTGAGGATATTCAAGTAGAGTGCAAGGGGAGTGTGGGGAAGCTGAACAGATTAAAACCTGACTGTCAGGATATAGCAGAGGTCTAGAGATCAGGGAGAGTGGGCTAAAGCAGAAGGCTCAGGAGAGAGGATGCACGCCAATCGATAAGATATTCACATCTAAATAGGAATCAAAGGAGGGTGAGGCCTGTGATTTCTGTCATGAGGGAGCCAGATGGAGAGGATCTCTACTCTGTCAGAAAATGGGGCAGGTGAATTCCTTCGTCCTGGTGGCAGAGGATGTACCTCCTTCTCTCCCATGATTAGCTGTTCAAGAGCCATGCACATTCCTGCAGTGCTTCTCTAAAAATTGCTGTGCAATTTTCCCCTGAGGGAAGAGCCCTGTGGCTGGGCAGCAAGGAGCTAATCATCACATACATCTCCAGTTCACATTAAGTGCTCCACTAGAAAAGAAGTGTGGGGGAAGCAGGGTCTTAACAAAACCTGCTGCCTGTGCATGTCTATATCTGTGTGAGCATAGGCACTTTTCTGTGGCGTAGGTACATTAAACTTCTCTGGATTTTGCTGAGGCATGCCAGGTGAGAAGGAAAAAATAATGAGGGATAGTACTGCAGCAAGAGAAAATCAGTAGGGAGATGGACAAGCTCTTTCTATCAAAGCACAAAATCTCACACCAGGTTTCTTTCTGCCAAGCCTTTCTGATCTGGATGATTTTTATGGGTTCACAAGTGCATCTGACACCACAGGTGTATGCAACTGGAGAAAAAGTTTCTAAACAGAGGACCACAAGAGATTAATTGCATCGTCACCTTGATTTTTCAATGTTGTGGCAGGTTTTTAAAAAAACACTAAATTAGAAACACACTTCTTGTGTTTCTAATTTATGCTGGGTTTGCATTCAGTTTGTTCTGTAAGTCTGCTGTCTGTAATCTTGGAGTTTTTTGGTTTAAATCTCAGCAAATCCATTCTCATTCACTTAAGTAATTTAAATATCTCACCTAAGTGATGAATCTTTCTAATTCTTTGCAACAGAAGCACAGGACTTTGGTATTCATCTCACTCAAAGTGCTTTCACTGTTCTATAATGTCATTGACATCACCTATCCAATGTAGATGTGAGATTTTTCTAAGAAAGAAATAATTAACAATCTATCATGGGAGTAAACTTGAAATTTAAATCCAAAATTTACTTTCATTTTATTATCTTTTTTTTCCTTTTGAAAAGTTTGTGATACTGATCCCTGGAAGTGTGTGTAAATATTAATGAAGTCAGTTGTTGGAATAATGAAAAGAAACTGCCCAGTTCAACTTCAGGGAAATTGAACAAAGCTCAGGTTCCTCAAAGGCAAACTAAATCATAACACTTCCAAATTAGTCCTTACAATCTTGAGCACTGTTCTTCATGCCTGAAACTTCACTCACACATGATTTGGGGGTTACACCCTCACTTTTGTGCCTATAAAATCTCCAGCTCATACATCTCTGGCATCCATACATAAGTGAGATATGTTCTAGCTCAGCATCAGTGTGGGGCCACTGCCTTAAGGATGTCCATTGCCAAAAACCTAGGATTCACAAAAGTGTCCACAACTGAGGGCTTGCTTTGCTTTAATCCAGATCCAACCACTCTCACAGGGTGCTAAAACCCTATAAAAGAGATCGAACATGTTTGAACTTGTAAATTGTGCATCTGGCTCCGGCCATGGAGCCTATATTGTGTGCAGATACCCAGCCTGTTCACAGCAGAGCTCTTGTGCACCTCTCCAAGCTCTTTTGTCTGCACTATTGGACCCAATATTTGATTGGCCACATTAATGACTCTTCAGAGTTGAAGGCAAAATCCTGCATTAAAGCAAGAATTCTGCTCAGCCCCACAGGCACACTTCAAACCCAGCATTTGGAGTGAAAGCAAGCTTAATTTATAAATTGTAATTGATTTTGTTACCAGTTGCTTTCAACAGAATTTTCCATGACTGCAACACAGTGAGGTAGAAAATTGCTATGGTACCACATGTCTTTTAATAGCCCTTTCTCTGATTCCAGCTAGCAATTTAGGTTGTATTAAATATTACTTATATGTGCCCTCTCCAGAGATTTCTGTATGAAAAAAATGTTCAGTACTATGCACACACACAGTAAAGATGCTGTATGTCCCTGTTAGCCCGGAATCTCCAGAGCAATCTGCTAAGGAGCAATCTGCTACTTACTAAACTAAAACATTTGGAGCTGAAGAGGAAGCTTCTGGGTTGACTAATAAAACCACCCAATGATCACTGAGTAATTTGAGAGCTGTTAGAATTTTTTTCTGCTTCTCTTCTTTCTTCTCTTTTTTGGGATAGTTGAAAACCTCAGAGAGAAGAAACATCTCCAAAAAATGGCCATCCCTAGATAGGCAGAGAGTAATCATCAGAAGAAATAGTATGTTCTCTTTAGTAGCTCTAGGACCTCAGCAGCTTGCTCCATCTGATCTCCTCTTCAGTATTAAATAGGAAATGCTGTACTTTGATGTGTGTGCATGCACATCTCATTAGCACTAAAGAGATTTGAAGACTGAGTTCATATACAGGAATTCTTTTAACTTGTGTCAACAAGAGAGTATATTGTCATCTTCCCTGCAGAAAAAACCCAAACCACTGTATGACAGAGATTCCCAGAGCAAACCAAACCTTTTGGAATAACTGAAGATTACAGACTGAAATTTAATTATCCCTAGTAAACTGGAGGAACAGTTTTGCCTGTCAAGAAATGCCGGTATAGATACCCCAATAAACATACTTTTTCCAGGCATCATAGGTGTTGTTCAGGTCATGGGTTCTGTACCCAGCTGGCTGGAAAAACTGCTTTCGGACACTTGGCTATCTGTTGGACAGTATCAGTTGCTGCCTGCAGCTGAAAACGTATGTTTGCCCAGTGAACTAGATCAGCTTCTCCCAGAGTCGCTGGGAGCTGTCAGAGATACTCGTAGTAGTTCCCAGGTCACTGACCGGCTCTGAGCCATTACAAGCTTATTGCATTAACGTATGATTGGCAACTCTCAGAAACAAGTTTATTTAAATACTAAAGATAATATTGTTCATTCAGAAAACAATTTTACTGGGTTTGCCATATTTAAACATACTTATCTATTGGTTTTAACTGTGGTAACTGTGTGTCGTATTTTAGGCACAAGGCCTTTTGACTTGCACATGTATGTTTAATAATCGTGGGTTCATTTCACACTTGTTTAATGGTAAAACAAAACAAACCAAAAAAGACTCTTGAATGTAGCATTTTCAAAAATAACCCCATAAGGCAGAATGGAACAATCTGTCATACAGTTGATTATTTATTTACTTTGTCTATCTAATTTAAAATAGAAAAACGAGTCTGCCAGACATATCAGTCGATCTGGAAAGAAAAGGAGTATCTATCGGGAATATACCAGTTCAAGCAGGAACCTAATGGTGCCTCAATTGCCATACCTGCTTTAGCAATTGCCAGATAGAGCTGACTGTACGTGTGGGTTAACCACCCTCCCCCTAGTAAGCCATGGTTGAGATGAACATGACCAGGAGAAGGTATAACATCCCAGTGGAAGCAGCAGGAGACATCAGGTCTTGGAACAGGGCAAGAGATGAACATGTAGGTTTGGCATAATGAGAGCAACCCAGCACAGGAACACTGTGTCTGTCTCTGCCAGACAAAATTTTAACAGTGACTGTCAGCACTGCCCAGTTTCATATCCCTGACTGTGGAAGGAGGCTTCCCTCAGGGTGATTCACTCCAGCTGAGATTTCAGCCTTGGGAGTGGGTAGTTTGGTTTGTGTTATTTTTTTCTTTTCACTAAATACAGAAGAAGCTTCAAAATCAAACCCTTCAGTGACAGATCAATGGTAGGTGGTAGGCGATGATGCTCCAGGAAAAGATGCAGGAAATGCTATTGTAGATAGAAAGTCAGTCATGAAGGGCTCTGTCCTTAGGACAATAAATTCGAGATTTATTATAGAACTGAAGTAGGAGATTTTCTGTTCCTTTGCAAGTAAATGCTAGGTGTTGCCTTTCTTCTGGATTCGTCGAGCCTGTTCAGTGCATCACTGAGTGCTAGTAAGGCTAGGCTTCTGGCTTCAGAGCCCTTTAGAGCAGTGAGTTCCACATCTGTCTTAGGAGTTGGGTGAGAAAGGTATTCCCCTGAATTGGTTTTGAATCAGAATCCTTTTGGTGGGGGTTGTTTGATTTCCTTTTTTCAGCCCCTGTATTGAATCTAGGGAAGCTGGAAGACCAGCACTACCCTCTCCTGACCATTCTTTGGTTTTCCTTCTTTTATCAGAGCAGAGATTTGGCTTTTGCCTCCTTCCTAAATTAATGATCCCAGTCTTTTCTGCTTCTTTTTATGTTGCAGTTCATCCACACCCTTGATCATTCCTGTAACCTTTCTCTTAACTGTTTCCAGTGCCAGTTCTTCCTCCATACGTAGAGCAAAAAGTCTGGTCCTGTTTCAATAAATGGAAATTCAATAATTTTTTTCTCCCGTTGCAGCTCCTCTTGCAGATGCTTTGCTAGTTTCTGCATCCCCCTGTGTCAAAACAGCCTTCATCACTGTCTGAGGGGACTCTGATCCTTGCCAGCCACCTCTTCCAAGTCTCCTGGGCATGTCCTGCCCTTATCTGCCTTCCATGCTGGCTTGGGACTTGCCCATAATGTTCATATCTGCAGATGGGAATGCGAGGGTGTCGCTTGACAAACAATTATTAATAATGAAAGCCTTGCCATGAGCATTGTTCGTAGCCTGCCTAGATCCTTTTCTCTCCTTCTCTCTAAGCAGGTTTTGATGTGTAATCCAATTACTGCATGTAGAAAATTGCCCCTTAATCAGCGAGGAGGGCCAGTGTTTCAGTTTCAGCTCTATTATCCTAGCGTTGTCACTGCCTGTGTAGGCAGTCCCATGTGCTGCCAGGGCCGGGGGCTCCAGGGTGTGTGCTGGGAGGCTTTGAATGTCACTGTTGTACAACCCTAATAAGCCAGGACCCTTTTATTTTTTGAGCTGGTAAAAAAAAAAAAAGCAAGCACAAGAAAATGGTCACTTTTAACAACCTGATTTCACAACTCATTTATCAAGCCCTCTAGCAAACCATTCATTTTCGCTCCTTTTTGTTCCATCAAAAGCTGCGTGTAAAAGGGAGAGGTGGGTTTGGAGAGGCTGGAATCAAGGCAGGCTGAGGTGCTGCTGGGAGGCCTCCAGCTGCAACTCAGGGGTAGGAGCTGTGACTCCCACCTTCAAATCCAAATTATTTCTTTTGTCAAGTGCAATAAGCATTGAACACCACAGACTTGGTTTCACTACAGACATGAATGAGCGCCACTGTACGGTACTTTCCATTGCCACGAAATATTTATGTATGTATGTGTATATATACATAATGGGGAGTGTAATTATTGTTCTCCTTAAAGAAAGGTGACATTCCGCTTCGATGTAACTTTCAAGTGCAGCTTTTAAAAGAAATGGTGTCTTAAATGGAAGCTGGAATAGGTTTTGTGTTTTAATGAGCTTTAGTGAGTTTTAATAAGCTTTGAGTTAGTGCTTCAGCCTCTAAGACGAAAAGCACCCAAGATGATTTTCCCATCACCTTCCCAGATCAGACCTTGTAAAAGTTTAAACCAGGAGTCACAGCTTGAATACTGGCTATTCCTGAAGGTGTTTGGAGCCTGCATGTACTAAATGTGTGTTGGTTCTTAAACACCAACCTCCATTTTGTACATGTGCTTGACTGGAAGGCAAAAGACATATCTTCATCTTGCTCCAAGACCCTGGCTGTCATTTTTGTCTCAGCAGATGTATTGCTCCTTTTCATCAATGTCACTCTATACAATTTTTTTTCCCCTTTTAATTTGTGCTAATTGGTTTTATTGGGTGATTCCAGGAGGGAGGACTCTAGCTGTCCTTCCAGCAACATACCTTCATTTGTTTACTTGGGTGTACTGGACCACTGTGAAGCAATTGCACAAGCAATAACACGGGTGTTGTGTTTTTCTGCCAATGCTTTTTGTAAGACATAAGTTGACATTGAAAAGTGTTAGGAGACCCAGAAGCTATGTTGTTTACTAGCAGTATAACTGATGGACAGTGCTTCTACAGGGGACCTATCCTCACTTCTCAAAGCAGCTGGCTGTCTCGGGCACAATTTAATTAACAAGGCTGGATTATAAACAATCTTGGATCCTTTCACCAAAACTCCACAGTCTTGCTTCCATCAGTTTTGGTGCTTTTGTTTAGTTTCAAGCTAGAAGAAAGTTTAAATAAGTGTTCTAAGACTCCCATATAGGGTGAGTAAATAGCCCAGGTATTTCACTGAAATTGCAACAGAATGAAGGGTTTACTCTCACATTGAACAGAATTAATAAGAAATTCTAATTGATGTATTATAGCGTTATTAAGAACAGCCTGGAGCAAAGTTTCCACAGTCAAACCGTTCTCTGCTTTAGAAATCAGCAAATATTGAGGCACGTTCTGCTACCTTCTGTTAGAAGTGACCTGGAACTAAAATGTGAGTCCTCCCGAACGGGGAGGTTCATTGAGGCGGTTCTAAATTTCACCAGCATGTCCCATGTTATATCACCCGCCTCTGGGCAGAGAGGAAACCTCAGACTGTTCACAAGAGGAACTCGTACTGTGAACAGTTTTACAATTCTTTGGAGCTCCTATCCACTTCCAGATGGCAGCAACAGGGAGGACCAGAAACCTTCCCGTGAACCCTCTGCATTTTGCATGTTGAAATCCTGGCTTGAATTCAGGTCTCCACCTCAGCTTCTTGTAAATGTTAATATTCGAGCAGAACAAAAATGTTAGAGGCAATTACAGCATGAACATCTCTCCCTGTTTATGTATAGTAGCTGATAGCAGAGTCTGTAATAATAATCTGTGTTTACACATGTGCTGGTCAATGTAACAGTTGGGTACAAAATGCATTTTCACTGTCAGAAGAAAATAACTGGATTGATGTCACTTTTTGCTTGTATGAATATAATTATTTGTCTTGCAGGGACCAGTTCCACTTTAGTCATGTTATTTATGACACTTAAATACATTTGTGATAAATTAGGCTCGTTTCTAAGGTAAACAATAGTGGAGCCAAGCAGCTGTCTCTGTACATGTGCATGTTATCACAGCTGATATCAAACCCAAGTCAGACTCCTTGTCTTGCTTGGACCTTTCCTTAACCTTTCTGGCTTATTCAGGGAAATGCGGACCAGTCTATTTTCTTATTAAAAACGCTGCTTTTTGAAAAGCTGAACTTATTTTTTAAATCCTTTCTTTTTACAACTCTTGATTCAGAAAGACTGTAACAATCATATTTTTCTAAACTGCCAGTTGCTTGTGTTGGGAAATAATATATAGATATATATTTTATTCTACAGATTGCCATGTAGTTTTGAAACTCTGTTTTCTTATATATCCCCCTATTTGCTGGAATTATCTCAACGAGCTGTAAGCTTCTGTATATTGACTCTGTAACATTGTATAAATATGCAGCTGCATAAAAAGACTGACTATATTTTTTATCTAAATTATTAGAGCTAAGTCATCCTTAGTGCTACTCCACGCAAGATGTACGGAAAGAAATCAGGTCATTGTTTCTAAAAGCTGGACAGCGTTACGTGACACTTCCTAAAGAGTCTTGACTGAAAGTCAGGAGAATTTATCCTAGAAATGATGCCATTTGGGGGTCTGATTCTATAGTTTATTCATGCTGGTCAGGACCTCTTTTCACAAGTACTCCCATGAAATTTCACGGGAAATATTAAAAATAAGAGCCTATGATGTGTGAATGGCAGTGATAGAACAAAGCCCTTTTCTGATGAGGAACGGGGCCTTTTAACGAGTTAAGAGGCTAACTTTGGAGTATTTCAGGGCAACTTCTTGTGTTCTTTCCTGCGCTGTGGACTCCTCCTGTGTATTCTGGACTTATTCCAAAGCTGAAATGCCAGATTACATCGACTGAAGCCCTGGATGCAGATGAACATTAGAAAGCTGCAGTGAAATATTGCAGAAAGTGGCCTGATTTCATTCTTAGAGCAACAATTAAAGTCACGCACCGCCTTGGCTTCTCTGCACCTGTGAAGCAGAAGGCCTTGGTTTGTACCTTGGTCGTGGTGTAACATGGAAGGATTTCTACTCTCTGCCTGGAAAATACTGTCTGTTCCTCACCCCTGTCAGAAACATAATATTTATTAAAAAAAAATAATCTGATTCTGCAGGACTCATCTGTGAGTTAAGGGCAGCTGGGACCTTCTGTGACCAATCCACATTAACTCTAAATGTTTATCCCTCAATGAAAAATAAAATACGATGTGGCTTTGCTGTTTGCAAGCAGGATAAAGAGACTGGAAATTCATCACCCCAAGCCCTAGCCTTGTGACTGTTTTGTGATGCTCTGCTGTTACCAATGACCTAGGTTGAATTGGATTGTAAAGTCAGAGTATTTTATTGCATGTGTCCTTTTTTCTAATGAAAAAATAATTGTATTTGATGTCACAGTCATAATGCAGTAAATAAACACATATATATTTCTTTTTAAGGACTTTAAGATTATTCCGGGGGTGTTCACATTTTTGCTTATTTCTTACCATCAGAGTATTTAGGCTGACCTAGAAACACCCAGAGCAATTAAAGCAAGGATATGATTTGCTGCTGCCTGCCTCTCTGCTCATGTACCACTGAAGAGGCTGTGCTGGGTGTACCTACCTCACTCTGGCCCTGTGAGGTTTCATAGAAAACTTAAGCTTTTCTGTGAGACTGCAGTTGGGTGAATAGCATTCTACCAGACCCAAGGAAAAATGTGAAGTGACTAAATCATAATTACGATGCAGTATGATTTCGTACAGCCTCTGACAGTTTCTCTCTGTGGGGTTGCCCTCAATCCCAAACTTGCTAAGACAAAGGGGAACCTCAGGTTTTAAGTTAACTCCGATCCCATGTAGTGAGGGAGCAGTGTATCAGTTGAACCCCTGCTGCTTTCTCTGAAGAGTAATCACTGCAGCATGTATGTGCGGATGCACAGCTCTCATTAGCATCCAAATAATTGCTGGTTTCTTTCCTGAACCTTTATGAGACAGAGCCTGCCAGGATCTCTGATGCTAAAGGCCTCCACAGGCAGTTACTTCTAGAGGAGTAGAAAACCACTGTGATTTTTTGGTGACCCTGTGGGCTAGGTTTCCTGCTGCCTTTATGAACACACTGAGCTTTATCCAGGCCTTTGACTTCTCCTGGGGTTTTTGGACTACGTGCTCGGGTGCCTTCCTATGAGCACATAGGAATATATCTCCTGCTAAGCCCCGCAAAGACCTTTTCTTCCTGGACCAGTGAAGAAGCTGGGGACTTTGTTTTGCCCCAAGACACTGTACAAAGACCCAGAAAGACTGCTGTGAGAAGAGTACCTTAGAATAGATAAAATATCTCACTCTTGTAGGGTGAATGAATATTTTGTTGACACGGTTCAGGCTGCAAACAACTCTACAGCTGATGGGTGGGAGTAGAGGCAGTGAACAAGAATTATTATAAACACTTCTGGAGGACAGTTAAGTACTCCAGGCAGTTGCAAATCTCTCAAGTCATATATGAGTAGAGAAACACCTGTTTCAGAGAGCAGCCCTGCTGCTAGAGGATGGAAGTATCTGTCCAGGTTGTAGCAGCAAAATGTGGCAAGTTCAATAAATAAAAATAATAGAGTAAGACCCTCAAGTGGAGTAAATTAGTGTAACTTCATTGAAGCTTTTGGAACTAAGTCAATTTACAGCAGTGAGAACCTGGCTTGTAGTCAACAGGGATTTTAGGGAGTGCTTGAAACCTCTCCATTGAAAGAGTTCTCCTCTGCCTTATGTCTGCGCACTAAATCGTATCTTCACAAAAGTCCTCGCTGCTATAATGAGGTCATTTCAGATGTGAGTGGTCATTATATGCTTAGGTAAATTAAGGCAAAAAAATACATAATTAGCAAAGTCTTAAATAAAAAAGGACGGATCAAGGTTACTGAGTGAGGACTGTTTAAATAAAATCAATCTCAGCCCCAGAGAGTTAATGGGGAGTGGCTTTCTACGGAAAAGGGCTGATGGTGTGTTGATGCTGCCTGTAGAAGCCAAGTGCTAGGGCCATGAAAGATTAAAAGCAGGGACTGAGGGTTTTTCTAGGTTAATATTTCAAGCTTTCTAAATTTTGTTCTGTGACATACCATGAATGCAGCCTTGGTTTCCAGCTGCAGAAAAATGCTCTGATAAACACATATTGCTGGAGCAAATGAAACTGAAGGCTCATCCGGTTTTACCGTAGCACTCGCGGTATTAGGAGGGATTGTAATATAATCCTCTTCAATGAATAACCCTAACAGATGTTATCGGGGTTGCTTGGTACGAGCCGTGGACCTCTCACTAGAACTCCCTCTGTGGAAGTCCAGTTCATAAATTGTCCTAATGGGCTGCCTGCCCTGTCCCGCTGCTGCGGCAGCATGAAAGGGAGGTGGTTACCAGCGGCCTTGAAAGCCGGCATTATTCCCATCTGGTTTGCATTACAATGCTGCTAAATATTTCATGCTTTTTGTTTTACAAACAAATAAGAGCAGAACTAATCTTTTTGTTTAATGTTCCTTGATTGACATTTGAGTGGGGAAAAAGAGTTTGAGGCTTGTTTTGATATTCCGCCCCCCCCCCCCCTCTCCCCCCAGTTCGTAATGTGGCTCTGGAAAAGCTTTTAATGGAAGATAGAGCAGATCGCCCTCAACTTTTCTGGTGGGCTTTTTATGGCACCACTGATACAGGAAAAAATACGGGGGAAATCCAGATGATGAATGTGCTGTTCAATCAGCTGGGATTTCCTTGCTTGAGAGGAGATAACTCGATGAAGTGCAAACAGAGACAGGGAGCAGACGTTGACTGCTTGTCAGGTCTATGCAGAACTATCTCTGGCTGGGGCTGCTGGAAAACACAGCAGCTATTAGTACCCCTTTGCCCTTTCACAACGCCCTGTCAGAGGGTCCCCAAGCACTGCAGCAAGAGCCATCCATTAAACTGCAGAGTCTGTTCAACCACTCGCACTCCACAGGGAGGGGAACAACGGTAGCCCTGGGAGCATTCAACCCGCATTTTAACCTCCCAGTTCCCTAAACTCCTGCCAAGGTGGATGAGTGAAGGCATTCCCTCAGGCACGGGGCATCTCTGGCAGCGGGGGATGCCTCTGCCATGACGGGACGTGGGTGACCCACCTCCACGCTGGGACCTTCATCCATGGGGCACAGGTGGTGTGAGAGGTCAGGAGCCCCCCAAAGATGCATGGTCTCCTCTTGGGCACCTACCTGTGGCAAAGCCAACATTTTGGGGCAGTCTCATTCCAATCCAAAGTAAGTCCTGACACAGAGCTGGGCCTCTCGAACAATACTTCTCCGCTCCATCAGCTGGTTTATCCAGTGTTTGGACAAATGTCTTCATTAGGGCACCCTTCATTAGCAGTGTCAGCTGTGAGGCCTAATTGCAAGGTGAGATGAAAGGTATGAAACGTCACTCAAAACAGGCTAAATACTGAGGAAAGGTAAATTTTCACTCTCTCAGCCTGTTGCAACTTGACCCTGCAATAGGGCAGCGGTGCATCAGTACGGATAGTTAAATCACCTTACTACATTTGATCGTGCAATAATATTTTTTATACCATTGCACAAACAGAAAGGGGCTTGTCTGATTTGCTGTTGAGATGAATTCTCTGCAGTTACTGCAGGATGAATTTTTCCCTGATGGCTGATGCATCAGTCATCCCATCCCTTCCTCCCGTAACCGCTGGCCTGAATTTAGAGGGAGGAGTGAGTCCTGTGGACTGACCCTAAAGCCTGCTGGCAAACAGGCTGTGTGAGTTAATGCCAAATGAGACACACAAGCACTCAAACTATATACTTCTTGCTGTATTATGTTTCTTCTTTTTCTAGCACTTTTCTCCTGAGGATCTCAATGCCCGCTGCAAGTCTTAGCTAATTCTCAACAGTCATCTGCAAATTAAGTTCTTGTTGCTAATTACAGCTTTATTATTGCCAGAGTGGAAGATTGCCGTTCTTGAGCATCTCTCAACAATAGCACACAATAGTTTGGCTCAGGATTGTAAAAATAAATTGCAACTTGTAAGTGCCATAGCTCCTTGCATTCAGTTATTTTCATTTGACGTTCCACTTAAAAAATTTCAAATCCAGGAATAGTAAATGCCGAGTCATAAAAGCTTAGGAAGTGGGTCGAATGCAGAGTGCAAGGCAGCATTACAGTGTCTGATCTGCTGCCTCAGATAATACCCTCACAAGACAAGGGTCTCTCTCTTTTCTCCTTTTTTTTTTTTCCCTTTCCTGAACAAATGAATCGCAGCATGTATGAAATCTCCAGAGGCCATCTGCGACTGTAATTCATTTACCCACCGTATTCTGGAACAGATTTTCCAGTGAGTTCAAAACTTGAGGAAGGGAGGGGGAAGGGAATAGCATGATGAGAAGGATCTGTGATCCATATCTAAAAATAAAAATATTATTCAATTGTCATATTTGATGGATAAAGTGTCTGACGTACCAGGCAAAGCCATAGCAACTAGATAAATATGTTTTAAACATTTAATTTTGATACATTAAGAATGAGTTGGAGCGGGGGCTTATCGATGCTGAAATTAAGCAGACATTTCTAAGTTCCTAAAAGCCTCTGATTTTGTTTAGCTTGGAAGAAATTTTCCTGTAGATAACTTGGAAGCGTAAGGGGAAGTTGGACCTGGTACACAAAGGAGCAGCTCTGACAGGTCAGGACTAGCAATTGCCTTTCTTCTTCATCTGTTATTTTCTAAGTGTCAGCAGTCCCTTCCTGCCTTGTGTTAGACCACACGAGGCCCCTCGGCAAACCTACAGACCCTTGGCTTCTGCTTTTAAATTGAAATTAGGACGTTCATTTATGACCTTAGCTGCTACAAAAATATTTTTCTATAGAAGGTGTTCTCAATATTTCTGTAGTGCCGTTAACATTCAGTAATTGTAATTAGTAACACATCCTCAGGAACAGCCAATTAGTTATGTGGCTGTAAGCATCAGATTTCCTCCCTGAGTAATTCCAAGGAGGTGGGCGAAGCTGCAGCAGGAATGAATTGAGCCCACGGTGGCTGGCAGCCTTAGTGCTTGCACTGCATGTCACGTTGGGACCCTCTGAAGGGTTGTACCTTCAGCACGGGGTCCTGTGTTTCCTCATAAAGTAATACCACTCAGAAGAGGAAAATGGTGCAAACTTCTCCAAATCGTTTTCTGTAGGCATCTGAGGGAGAGTTATGGCTGGAGGAGGAAAATGTTCACTTCCACGCAGCAACTGGGGGGCTGTGTCTGAGCGGAGCAGGCTGGAAAGCAGGAGAGAGAAGCAGCAATACCTGGGAGGAGCATTTTAGCTTGCCCTAAGCCTGAAGTCAGCGAAAGGCACTGCACTGAGCCGTTTTCCTGCAGTCCCAGGCTTCAGCTTTCTCCTCCCAACACATCGGGCCCTGGCATATCTTTCTTCTGAGTGCAGAAGTGAAGAAGACACATGCGACCACTTTCTTCTCTTTCTGAAGGATTGCAAATGCTCTCATCTCACCCAACTCACCAGCGTGCTGAGGGGCATAAACTGAGAAGGGGCTGGAGAATAGCAGGTACAGCTGAGCATTAACAGCCCAGCTTCCAGCCCCTGGAGAAGGATTCGCAGCTCTTCACTCCTGCAAAGCAAGACAAGCGTGCTTGCTTGGGGGCTGAATGCAACCTAATGCTGCTAATACTGCTGCCTTACTGCTTTCAACATGACCATCACAGCCCATTAAGGATGAAGTAGCTGCAGATTGCATTTCTTTTTTGCTCACGCCTTCACATCCAAGGCAGATAAAATACTTTGCAGAGTGGCTGCAATGCTGAGTGTAGCTTTTTGATTGGGATTTATATGGTACTGGCAGAACATGAAGTGATGGGAGATGCTTTATGCCTGCAAAACTGCATCTTTTTAACAACATTATTTATTTTTCCTTAAATTTGCCCATAAGATACATGGGCAAAAATCTGCTTTTACTGGTACAACTCCATCTATGCAACAGGCTTTTGTTTACATGCCTGAATACATACACTCCATGGTATGCGTGATCAGGAACACTCGTAGCATTGGGCTTGCCCTAGTGACTGCAGACACTGGGCAACAGGTTAGTAAATAAAAACAATTCAGGCTCCTCTCTGGCTCAGCTTTGTTCCTTACTCTTCAAAAAACGGGGAAGATGATCAGAAACGTGATGGCTCTGGCATTATCACTTAATTCAACCAGGCTGGCAATTCAGTGCCAGAAAACTAAAATAAAATTAAAGGAAAACCAAAAATCACCCAAACCCCCAAGGAAAACTGAGCTAATGCGATGATGCAGCAGCAAGATTTATAATAATAATAATAATAGTAATAATAATAACAATAACAACAACATTTATGTATGGAAAATAAAAAGGGTAAATGACAAATGAAGTTACATCTTTCTAACAAAGGGAAGAGGAAAGTGGGGTGAGCTGCAGATAGAAACACTGCATTGGGTGGAACAGGAGCAACATGGCAAGGAGCAGGAAGGAGAGCAGGATCAGACAGGAAGGATGGGGCTATGTAAGGTGCAAGTTTGGGCTGGTCCAGCAGGATGATGGCACGGAGGTAACAGCTTAATGCTCCACAGGCCTTTTGCAGAGGCACAGGACAGGGCCAAGATCTCTGGTCTGCCTCTGGCAGGGTCACAGGTCTCCTCTAGTTGCTGGAAGAACCAGGGTGAAATCCTGCTGTTCCTGGGAAATCACTGCCAAAACTGCCCTTGGCTTTTATTGATTCCACAGTGATTTTGCACTTTGGGAATCTG